>OX411558.1:29997823-31197823 GCA_948146395.1 Fragum whitleyi
CGTTTTGATCATAAGACACTGACATTGCGGGGTAAGTATAAAAGAAGATGGAGATTCCTTCCAATACCCAAACCAGCTATTCTTTCATTTTCTTGACATCTAAAAACAGATTCTCATTCAGCATGATTTAAGGCAGCAGATGCAGAAGAGTAAACTATTTTCAAAAAGGGAATATGTTTCATTTATTGATAAGTAGCCAACCAGGCCCTTGCAGTGAAGCTGATGAAAAAAAAAGAAAGAAAGAAAGAGAGAAAAACAAGTACTATTTCTACTACAGATGACACTATATCCAATGATCATATCAATAACCTATGACAATGACAAAAACAACCACTTTTAGAATCAATCGCTTAAGAAGTAGAGCCGTCATGGAGTTACAATACCCTGAGGTTAAGAATAAACAAAATAAAAGTAAAATAGAGGAATATGTTGAAGCGATGACATACATTATTATGCATAAACTGTCAACTACCCGTGAAATCAACAAGCTGAAACAGAGCCACCTCTCACTTGAGCTCAAAACTATGGATAAGCACAAATTTGTTGTAACTGCATATAAGTAAACATCAGTGTACACTCAAATTGCAATGAAATAGGGGGGGGGGGGGTATATTATATTGCAACTATTTCCAGAGAGAGAGAGAGAGAGAGAGAGAGAGAGAGAGAGAGAGAGGAGAGAGAGAGAGAGAGAGAGAGAGAGAGAGGGAGACAGGCAGAGAGTCAGACAGACAATGACAAAGAGACAGATAGAGATGGAGGCGGTGGACACACAGCTACTGTTAGGAAGCTCATTCAAGCAAAGTTTGATTTTCCAACAATATTTTGTGTTTTTGGTCTTGTTGAGTTGATCTGTTGATTCTGATCAGATAAAAAATATATAAGGTCCTATCGACCCTCATTCATACCAACGAGGATTTTAAGCGGCTCATATTCTAGGGTTTTGGCATTATGCATACCTTTTTCAGATGAAAATTTAAGTTCTTTACAGCTAAAACTTCTTTTTCAGGTGATCAAATTGTGCAGACAGCTTGTTATGACATTATGGGAAAAAACCAAAGCATTCCGGAAGGAATCAAAGTACTTAAAGGGGTGAAATCAACATTTTGATATTTTTTTAAAAAATCAAATTTAAATTTCAATTATATTGAAAGATTTTTATTGAAATTGAAATCTTGATCATATTTACTAGTTGACTGTGACATTTGAGCCCAAAATTTATGAAAACAACATAACAATCAATATTTTTGTGTGACCCCCCCTTCCTGATATAGGTTACACTCCTGTCTGATTTGGCCGTGTTAAATTATATAGTAAATTGGCACATTTTGACAGTACGTAGCTCCTCAAAAAAAGTCGTTTGGGCTATAAAACTTTGCTAGTCTGAAAGAAAATTCTTTGTTCTTGAAATCTATGTCCAGAAAATGCATTCATGAGCGGTTCATTTTCCCACAATTTTTAACGGCGCACAACCACCCTAAAAATTCTCATGGTACAAACTAGTTTCCTTACTTGGGAACCACCATCAAAGGTCAGGCTCTCAGAAAAAATAGTTCCCACTTAGATTCATTTAAAACTATGCATGAAATGTAGCAGAGGTCTGGCACTTGGCTGAACCTCATTTCAAGCACTTTACTGTTATTTAAACATTAAAACGATGTGGCAAAAGGAGCACACCATTTTTTCTAACCGGACTATTTTAGGGTACAACGACCTCGGAAGTAATTCAAGACCGGAGCGGATCCTAAATATCAAACTTTTTTTAAAAAATTTTGACAAAACCTCTTTCAACTTATGCATTTGTGTATTACAACATGCCTTGTTTTTAAATTTTTCAAAAATATGACTTAGAAGTGAAATGGGAGGAGAATTAGTACAAGACCTATATTTCTGAAATTAGGACCAAAAGGGAACAGATTCAGTGTCCTTCACATGATGATTAGAAATTGACATAACTTTTGAAATAAGTGATCAATTTTCATAAAATAAAAAGTGTTTTGTAAAAAATTGGCTCTTCTTTACTGTGTGCCCCTTTTCAGTTGTCTATGCTTAAAAAAGGGTTGCAAAAAATATCATTATATTAAAAAAAGATTGAATTTAAAATCAATTTAAGTTTAATTATTCTTTAAAAATATAAAAACAATCAAGAAAAAAAGCTCATGAATGGCTTATTTTGTTAGTTTGATATCTAAAAACTAAGTCAAAGGTGAAAAACACCCAAGAAAAGGGAAAATACAGTTAATTGGACAGTGTTAAAAAGGGTATAGTTCAAAATAAGAATTAGGATTTGAGCCTGTAGAGCTAAATAGTAGCAGTATTAATCCTTAGTATAAGATATTAAAATTTTTTAAAAGTACTGTTTTTTGCTTTTACCCTTTTGATTGAAGAAGCTGAGCTGTATTCGATACAAAAATATTTACGAAACAATGTAAAGGAAATCCCTAACAGGAAATATCCATACAGGGCTTAGGGTTTGGAAGCTTATCATCTTCATTTCAAGTGGTCACTTAGACTGCCAGCCAATCAAATTAGTGCCGTTTTGATCATAAGACACTGACATTGCGGGGTAAGTATAAAAGAAGATGGAGATTCCTTCCAATACCCAAACCAGCTATTCTTTCATTTTCTTGACATCTAAAAACAGATTCTCATTCAGCATGATTTAAGGCAGCAGATGCAGAAGAGTAAACTATTTTCAAAAAGGGAATATGTTTCATTTATTGATAAGTAGCCAACCAGGCCCTTGCAGTGAAGCTGATGAAAAAAAAAGAAAGAAAGAAAGAGAGAAAAACAAGTACTATTTCTACTACAGATGACACTATATCCAATGATCATATCAATAACCTATGACAATGACAAAAACAACCACTTTTAGAATCAATCGCTTAAGAAGTAGAGCCGTCATGGAGTTACAATACCGTGAGGTTAAGAATAAACAAAATAAAAGTAAAATAGAGGAATATGTTGAAGCGATGACATACATTATTATGCATAAACTGTCAACTACCCGTGAAATCAACAAGCTGAAACAGAGCCACCTCTCACTTGAGCTCAAAACTATGGATAAGCACAAATTTGTTGTAACTGCATATAAGTAAACATCAGTGTACACTCAAATTGCAATGAAATAGGGGGGGGGGGGTATATTATATTGCAACTATTTCCAGAGAGAGAGAGAGAGAGAGAGAGAGAGAGAGAGAGAGAGAGAGAGAGAGAGAGAGAGAGAGAGAGAGAGAGGGAGACAGGCAGAGAGTCAGACAGACAATGACAAAGAGACAGATAGAGATGGAGGCGGTGGACACACAGCTACTGTTAGGAAGCTCATTCAAGCAAAGTTTGATTTTCCAACAATATTTTGTGTTTTTGGTCTTGTTGAGTTGATCTGTTGATTCTGATCAGATAAAAAATATATAAGGTCCTATCGACCCTCATTCATACCAACGAGGATTTTAAGCGGCTCATATTCTAGGGTTTTGGCATTATGCATACCTTTTTCAGATGAAAATTTAAGTTCTTTACAGCTAAAACTTCTTTTTCAGGTGATCAAATTGTGCAGACAGCTTGTTATGACATTATGGGAAAAAACCAAAGCATTCCGGAAGGAATCAAAGTACTTAAAGGGGTGAAATCAACATTTTGATATTTTTTTAAAAAATCAAATTTAAATTTCAATTATATTGAAAGATTTTTATTGAAATTGAAATCTTGATCATATTTACTAGTTGACTGTGACATTTGAGCCCAAAATTTATGAAAACAACATAACAATCAATATTTTTGTGTGACCCCCCCTTCCTGATATAGGTTACACTCCTGTCTGATTTGGCCGTGTTAAATTATATAGTAAATTGGCACATTTTGACAGTACGTAGCTCCTCAAAAAAAGTCGTTTGGGCTATAAAACTTTGCTAGTCTGAAAGAAAATTCTTTGTTCTTGAAATCTATGTCCAGAAAATGCATTCATGAGCGGTTCATTTTCCCACAATTTTTAACGGCGCACAACCACCCTAAAAATTCTCATGGTACAAACTAGTTTCCTTACTTGGGAACCACCATCAAAGGTCAGGCTCTCAGAAAAAATAGTTCCCACTTAGATTCATTTAAAACTATGCATGAAATGTAGCAGAGGTCTGGCACTTGGCTGAACCTCATTTCAAGCACTTTACTGTTATTTAAACATTAAAACGATGTGGCAAAAGGAGCACACCATTTTTTCTAACCGGACTATTTTAGGGTACAACGACCTCGGAAGTAATTCAAGACCGGAGCGGATCCTAAATATCAAACTTTTTTTAAAAAATTTTGACAAAACCTCTTTCAACTTATGCATTTGTGTATTACAACATGCCTTGTTTTTAAATTTTTCAAAAATATGACTTAGAAGTGAAATGGGAGGAGAATTAGTACAAGACCTATATTTCTGAAATTAGGACCAAAAGGGAACAGATTCAGTGTCCTTCACATGATGATTAGAAATTGACATAACTTTTGAAATAAGTGATCAATTTTCATAAAATAAAAAGTGTTTTGTAAAAAATTGGCTCTTCTTTACTGTGTGCCCCTTTTCAGTTGTCTATGCTTAAAAAAGGGTTGCAAAAAATATCATTATATTAAAAAAAGATTGAATTTAAAATCAATTTAAGTTTAATTATTCTTTAAAAATATAAAAACAATCAAGAAAAAAAGCTCATGAATGGCTTATTTTGTTAGTTTGATATCTAAAAACTAAGTCAAAGGTGAAAAACACCCAAGAAAAGGGAAAATACAGTTAATTGGACAGTGTTAAAAAGGGTATAGTTCAAAATAAGAATTAGGATTTGAGCCTGTAGAGCTAAATAGTAGCAGTATTAATCCTTAGTATAAGATATTAAAATTTTTTAAAAGTACTGTTTTTTGCTTTTACCCTTTTGATTGAAGAAGCTGAGCTGTATTCGATACAAAAATATTTACGAAACAATGTAAAGGAAATCCCTAACAGGAAATATCCATACAGGGCTTAGGGTTTGGAAGCTTATCATCTTCATTTCAAGTGGTCACTTAGACTGCCAGCCAATCAAATTAGTGCCGTTTTGATCATAAGACACTGACATTGCGGGGTAAGTATAAAAGAAGATGGAGATTCCTTCCAATACCCAAACCAGCTATTCTTTCATTTTCTTGACATCTAAAAACAGATTCTCATTCAGCATGATTTAAGGCAGCAGATGCAGAAGAGTAAACTATTTTCAAAAAGGGAATATGTTTCATTTATTGATAAGTAGCCAACCAGGCCCTTGCAGTGAAGCTGATGAAAAAAAAAGAAAGAAAGAAAGAGAGAAAAACAAGTACTATTTCTACTACAGATGACACTATATCCAATGATCATATCAATAACCTATGACAATGACAAAAACAACCACTTTTAGAATCAATCGCTTAAGAAGTAGAGCCGTCATGGAGTTACAATACCCTGAGGTTAAGAATAAACAAAATAAAAGTAAAATAGAGGAATATGTTGAAGCGATGACATACATTATTATGCATAAACTGTCAACTACCCGTGAAATCAACAAGCTGAAACAGAGCCACCTCTCACTTGAGCTCAAAACTATGGATAAGCACAAATTTGTTGTAACTGCATATAAGTAAACATCAGTGTACACTCAAATTGCAATGAAATAGGGGGGGGGGGGGTATATTATATTGCAACTATTTCCAGAGAGAGAGAGAGAGAGAGAGAGAGAGAGAGAGAGAGAGAGAGAGAGAGAGAGAGAGAGAGAGAGAGAGAGGGAGACAGGCAGAGAGTCAGACAGACAATGACAAAGAGACAGATAGAGATGGAGGCGGTGGACACACAGCTACTGTTAGGAAGCTCATTCAAGCAAAGTTTGATTTTCCAACAATATTTTGTGTTTTTGGTCTTGTTGAGTTGATCTGTTGATTCTGATCAGATAAAAAATATATAAGGTCCTATCGACCCTCATTCATACCAACGAGGATTTTAAGCGGCTCATATTCTAGGGTTTTGGCATTATGCATACCTTTTTCAGATGAAAATTTAAGTTCTTTACAGCTAAAACTTCTTTTTCAGGTGATCAAATTGTGCAGACAGCTTGTTATGACATTTTGGGAAAAAACCAAAGCATTCCGGAAGGAATCAAAGTACTTAAAGGGGTGAAATCAACATTTTGATATTTTTTTAAAAAATCAAATTTAAATTTCAATTATATTGAAAGATTTTTATTGAAATTGAAATCTTGATCATATTTACTAGTTGACTGTGACATTTGAGCCCAAAATTTATGAAAACAACATAACAATCAATATTTTTGTGTGACCCCCCCTTCCTGATATAGGTTACACTCCTGTCTGATTTGGCCGTGTTAAATTATATAGTAAATTGGCACATTTTGACAGTACGTAGCTCCTCAAAAAAAGTCGTTTGGGCTATAAAACTTTGCTAGTCTGAAAGAAAATTCTTTGTTCTTGAAATCTATGTCCAGAAAATGCATTCATGAGCGGTTCATTTTCCCACAATTTTTAACGGCGCACAACCACCCTAAAAATTCTCATGGTACAAACTAGTTTCCTTACTTGGGAACCACCATCAAAGGTCAGGCTCTCAGAAAAAATAGTTCCCACTTAGATTCATTTAAAACTATGCATGAAATGTAGCAGAGGTCTGGCACTTGGCTGAACCTCATTTCAAGCACTTTACTGTTATTTAAACATTAAAACGATGTGGCAAAAGGAGCACACCATTTTTTCTAACCGGACTATTTTAGGGTACAACGACCTCGGAAGTAATTCAAGACCGGAGCGGATCCTAAATATCAAACTTTTTTTAAAAAATTTTGACAAAACCTCTTTCAACTTATGCATTTGTGTATTACAACATGCCTTGTTTTTAAATTTTTCAAAAATATGACTTAGAAGTGAAATGGGAGGAGAATTAGTACAAGACCTATATTTCTGAAATTAGGACCAAAAGGGAACAGATTCAGTGTCCTTCACATGATGATTAGAAATTGACATAACTTTTGAAATAAGTGATCAATTTTCATAAAATAAAAAGTGTTTTGTAAAAAATTGGCTCTTCTTTACTGTGTGCCCCTTTTCAGTTGTCTATGCTTAAAAAAGGGTTGCAAAAAATATCATTATATTAAAAAAAGATTGAATTTAAAATCAATTTAAGTTTAATTATTCTTTAAAAATATAAAAACAATCAAGAAAAAAAGCTCATGAATGGCTTATTTTGTTAGTTTGATATCTAAAAACTAAGTCAAAGGTGAAAAACACCCAAGAAAAGGGAAAATACAGTTAATTGGACAGTGTTAAAAAGGGTATAGTTCAAAATAAGAATTAGGATTTGAGCCTGTAGAGCTAAATAGTAGCAGTATTAATCCTTAGTATAAGATATTAAAATTTTTTAAAAGTACTGTTTTTTGCTTTTACCCTTTTGATTGAAGAAGCTGAGCTGTATTCGATACAAAAATATTTACGAAACAATGTAAAGGAAATCCCTAACAGGAAATATCCATACAGGGCTTAGGGTTTGGAAGCTTATCATCTTCATTTCAAGTGGTCACTTAGACTGCCAGCCAATCAAATTAGTGCCGTTTTGATCATAAGACACTGACATTGCGGGGTAAGTATAAAAGAAGATGGAGATTCCTTCCAATACCCAAACCAGCTATTCTTTCATTTTCTTGACATCTAAAAACAGATTCTCATTCAGCATGATTTAAGGCAGCAGATGCAGAAGAGTAAACTATTTTCAAAAAGGGAATATGTTTCATTTATTGATAAGTAGCCAACCAGGCCCTTGCAGTGAAGCTGATGAAAAAAAAAGAAAGAAAGAAAGAGAGAAAAACAAGTACTATTTCTACTACAGATGACACTATATCCAATGATCATATCAATAACCTATGACAATGACAAAAACAACCACTTTTAGAATCAATCGCTTAAGAAGTAGAGCCGTCATGGAGTTACAATACCGTGAGGTTAAGAATAAACAAAATAAAAGTAAAATAGAGGAATATGTTGAAGCGATGACATACATTATTATGCATAAACTGTCAACTACCCGTGAAATCAACAAGCTGAAACAGAGCCACCTCTCACTTGAGCTCAAAACTATGGATAAGCACAAATTTGTTGTAACTGCATATAAGTAAACATCAGTGTACACTCAAATTGCAATGAAATAGGGGGGGGGGGGTATATTATATTGCAACTATTTCCAGAGAGAGAGAGAGAGAGAGAGAGAGAGAGAGAGAGAGAGAGAGAGAGAGAGAGAGAGAGAGAGAGAGAGAGAGAGAGAGAGAGGGAGACAGGCAGAGAGTCAGACAGACAATGACAAAGAGACAGATAGAGATGGAGGCGGTGGACACACAGCTACTGTTAGGAAGCTCATTCAAGCAAAGTTTGATTTTCCAACAATATTTTGTGTTTTTGGTCTTGTTGAGTTGATCTGTTGATTCTGATCAGATAAAAAATATATAAGGTCCTATCGACCCTCATTCATACCAACGAGGATTTTAAGCGGCTCATATTCTAGGGTTTTGGCATTATGCATACCTTTTTCAGATGAAAATTTAAGTTCTTTACAGCTAAAACTTCTTTTTCAGGTGATCAAATTATGCAGACAGCTTGTTAGATAAGATAAGATAAGATATTTTATTGCTCAAGTATACCCATGGTAAGGGTTAAAGGCAATTTTACAAACACATATCAACAAAACAAAATGAAATAAGGAAGGGAAAAAATAATAATAACAAAGCTTTCACATACTCGCTCACGCACTCACATATAAAGACAAAGTTATATAATTTATTAATTGTGATCAAAATTGAAACATACGACTTGGAGTTCAAGGCCAATCCACTATATTATACCAGCTTTAAGAATAAAATTTGATACAGCTTTCAAGGTATCTATATTGGAACTTGTCAATAAGGATTTAAATCTTACCATATTGTTATCAGCAGTCTCAAATTCCGGTAATGGACTCAGAATTTCATTTCTTTGATTGTCATATTTACTACAAGTACATATAAAATGCAATTCGTCCTCAATAACTCCACATTGATTGCACAACCTTTGTTCTAGCTTTTCCCTACAGTATCTTCCTGTTTCAATCCTTAATTTGTGTGCACTTAGTCTGAATAAACATATACTTTTTCTGAGCTTTTTATCTTTAATTATTTCAAGATAAGGCTCTATTACAAATGATGTTTTAATGATTTTGTAGGTTCTGAGTTTTTTATCCCCAATTTCGGAAGTAATTCTTTTATCCCAATGCTGAATAAATCTTTCCTTCAATTTATTTTTAATAGAAAAGAGAAGAGACTGTGGTTTAAATGTGCATTGGTTAGTCCAAATATGCGAAAATCCAAGATCACATAGAATATTTTTGACAAATTGCACCCAGCCAGAATTTTGGTTTAAACCATTTAATTGTTCCTGGTATGCTTTATATAATAGAGAATCCTCCTTTGAATGGATAGCATGTAACCAAAAATTCAAGCAACTTACTATAATAGTTATCACTAATGGAAACTGCCCTAACTCACTTAAAACACCAAAATTAGAAGTTTTGGAATGAATTCCTAACACATATTTACAAAACCTTATGTGCAGTTTATCGAAATCATTACCCCCTTTGACTGCTAAATCAAATAATTGTTCTATAGATTTACTTTTATAACTAGACTTATATGCACCCCAGACTTCGCAATTATATAAAGCAATAGGCTTAATCAAAGTCTCGAACATTTTCAAAACAGCAGACGGTTTAATTGATTTATCAAAAATGCTTTGCTTTATTGAAAATAGGGCTCTATTTGCTTTCGAACTAAGATTCTTCTCAGCCAAACAGAATTTACCTGTATTTGTGAAAGTAACCCCAAGGTATTTGTATTGTTTTACATTTTCTAACTCATAGTCTCCGACAGTAAATTTGACGAGATGATTGCATCGTTTAGCACTCTTCGAAAATGTCATAACTTTAGATTTGTCAGTATTAATAGCCAAGCCCCAGCTATTACAAAATTCGTATATTTTATCTATATTTCTCTGGAGCCCTTCTTTGGAAGTAGATATTAGTACTAAATCATCAGCATATAGCAAGTGATTGACTTTGTAATCATGTAAGATAGGTGCATCTTCATTAGATATTACAGAACTAATATCATTTATGTAAATATTAAATAAAAGAGGACTTAATACATTACCTTGATAAACACCTTGACTAATTCTAATAGGATCTGTTAATGTGGTTTTACACCTGATTCGAGAATATGAACTCTGATACATTGACTTAAGAAGCTTGTACATATTTCCATCAATGCCTGCTCTCTGTAATTTCAGTAACATTCCTTCGTGCCATACAGTGTCAAACGCTTTCCTCAGATCAATGAAACATGTATATAAATTATTTTTACCTCCTTGTTTACTTATATATTTATCAATTATTGTTTTTAGTATAAAAACCTGATCAGACGTTCTATAGTTTCTACGAAAACCAGCTTGTTCTCTTTCAATAAAAGAATTGCCTTCTAGATAATTAGAGATTCTCTCGTTTAGCACGTGACAGAATAATTTGCCTAAACAACTATTCAGTGTAATACCTCGATAGTTATTAGGGTCAGAACAGCTACCTTGTTTATGAATAGGAACAATTATTCCTTGAGTCCATGCAGATGGAAATGTCCCCGTCCTCAAAAGATAATTAAAGATTTTAGTAATTGTTTTAATCATTAAAGGGAGTGCTGTCTTGACCATTTCATTTCGAACCATATCGTATGCACTAGACTTATTGTTTTTTAGTTTTTTACTCGCTTTTAATATCTCATAATCGGATATATCAAAATCAAGTAAACCTGCCTGAGTTGAATTTTCAATAGTTTTCAAATCTTTTTTAACCTGATCAATTCTGTTTGAATCTATCTTTCCAGTCTTAGGTGCCAAAAGATCACTAAAATGTTTAAACATGTTATGACATTATGGGAAAAAACCAAAGCATTCCGGAAGGAATCAAAGTACTTAAAGGGGTGAAATCAACATTTTGATATTTTTTTAAAAAATCAAATTTAAATTTCAATTATATTGAAAGATTTTTATTGAAATTGAAATCTTGATCATATTTACTAGTTGACTGTGACATTTGAGCCCAAAATTTATGAAAACAACATAACAATCAATATTTTTGTGTCACCCCCTCTTCCTGATATAGGTTACACTCCTGTCTGATTTGGCCGTGTTAAATTATATAGTAAATTGGCACATTTTGACAGTACGTAGCTCCTCAAAAAAAGTCGTTTGGGCTATAAAACTTTGCTAGTCTGAAAGAAAATTCTTTGTTCTTGAAATCTATGTCCAGAAAATGCATTCATGAGCGGTTCATTTTCCCACAATTTTTAACGGCGCACAACCACCCTAAAAATTCTCATGGTACAAACTAGTTTCCTTACTTGGGAACCACCATCAAAGGTCAGGCTCTCAGAAAAAATAGTTCCCACTTAGATTCATTTAAAACTATGCATGAAATGTAGCAGAGGTCTTGCACTTGGCTGAACCTCATTTCAAGCACTTTACTGTTATTTAAACATTAAAACGATGTGGCAAAAGGAGCACACCATTTTTTCTAACCGGACTATTTTAGGGTACAACGACCTCGGAAGTAATTCAAGACCGGAGCGGATCCACGAGGTTAAATGTAGGTTACGGAATCGGCCGAGTTGAGACGAATGAATGTTACCAAGTCACTTTGTACACTCCCTTTGGAGGGGGGGGGGCACCTTTTTTTTAGGGGGGGGGGGGGATACACCTCCTTACAGATGAACTCAGGTTCAAAGTGGATTGATTCAAAATGTTCGATATTGTTGTTGCGTCTTAAACACAGGTCAGTCGACGTTGACACATAGGGGGTCCTTTTAGGTCCAAATTTCACTTGTCTGTAAATCATGCTATATGCGATAAAACTTAACTTTGATGTACCCACTTTCATATATTACTAAGGGATTTCAAAGCGTAGAGTTTACGTCATCAAGGGGCCGACCCCTTTTTAAAGGACCCAATTCAGGGATTGTCTTTTTTTTTCGGAAATAATGAACCGATTTTTATCCCGAAAACCGCCCATTTCCTTCGTATAACGACGCCTGATGTTATGATTTGATTGACATGAAGATATAAGTGTAAGAAATACTATTAAGTGTAGCGTACTAAATGTTAACGGCTCTTGCGTTGCTGTTTTCGAGTACAGTTACTGAAAATATTGCCTTTTTACTCGAAAATTTGTCCGGTGACCTATGCTGAAATTTAGATATGTTGCTGGCAAACCATACCGCTGTTCAGATTTTTGAAATAAAAACCATGTGTCTTCGGGTTAGATTATTTTTTTTTTTTTTTTTTTGAAAATTCGATTCCGCGAAGATATCGCAAATCAAAGGATAGTTCAACGTCGCTTCAAATGTTCACAAAAGCTGTCTTTTTAAACGGATGAAAAATTAAATGAATTCAAGTTGTATATCTTAAAATCACATTCATATTTAATACTTCTGAAGTCTATATCTTACAATAAACCTTGAATTCAAATATTTTAGAATACGTTATTGCACGGAGATTGGCTCCAAATAAGCAATGTACCGATGGTTTTTGATGCAACGTCGAATTCGACGAAAAATGTTGCAACAACAAAATCGAATTTTTTTATTTTATTTTTTTATTTTTATTTGATCAAAGCAAAGCATATTCTTTTAGCTCCAAAATAACAACAACAAAAAAAAAAAAAAAAAAAAAAAAAGAAAAAAACAGCATTGGTCACCGGACAAAATTTTGAGAAATTTCTATTTATTTACAAAAAAATGAAATGAAAAAAGGAACGTCCAATCTTAAAATTCGCGAAATAGATAGCGTTTCGGGCCTGTTTTTCTCTTTGAATGTGCACAGAATTAAACGACTAGCTCGGGCGTTCATGGACTTTTTAAATGAAACATTTTTTCGTAAAAATCGGCCGAATAATTAAGAAAATATTTGCAAATACTGAATTTGGCGGGTCGAAAACGGGTTGGCCCCGTAATGACGTCACGTGCGACGTCAAATGAACGGGATTCGGACCCCTTTTATTGCGTGTTATCTAATGCCTGCATTTCAAATATAACTCGCAGCAATTATTGTGAGATTTTACTAAAGTCTAAAATTCGACATTGTTATCTGTCCGCAGTTACCATATGTATAGGAGGGTTGTTCAAAAAGTATTCGGATTTTACCTTGCAGTAATTTTATTTTTGTGGCACTGAATCAAACAAAATTTGGTAACATTCGCAATTGGAATAAATCTACGGTTTGTTTTTTTAAAAGGTAACATCCCATTTGGTCTACTCACATTTCGTCTACAAATTTGCGCACTAGTCCCATTTCGTCCAGGTTACTCCTGATTTGCCCAAGCGTCCCATTTGGTCTACATTTGGCCTGCTTTGTTCAATATAAAGGCTTCACATTATCTTTACGCCCCTGTCTTACCTTAAAATATGAATTCTATTCTTTCTGGACATTATTGTATAAATTTTTGGTATTCTTTGCTGATATATTTCACACACTCACATAGCCTACTATAGAGTACTTAGACAGAATGGTTGGTTTTGAGAAGATGGATTGCCTGTACGACATCTGCGCATTTGCTTTTTCACACCTGTACCTATTTGATTGAAATCTAATTGAAATCTAATTTTCCAGTGTTAGAATTCTTAAAAAGATTAAATAAAAATAGAAGTTGTTTTTTATTAGGTATAGAAATCTTCAATAGTTCATCAACTAAAAAATCAAATTTCAATAGAAAAAAATACATGTTCATAACATGTCTTTGTGTTCTTTTTTGATTTATCTTATTTCTAAACAATCAATTCTGAAACAGTTATAGGAACATATTTAGGCACAGAAAAAATGTCTATGAATTCACGCAGATAACTATGTAAAAAACACACACACACAAAACAGCTTCTTAAAATCGAACACAAACTGGGTAAATTAGGTCACTTCATAGGATGAAAAGGTGTGTTCTCCGAACGTCGAGTCGATTTTCACACCTATAGGGAAGTAAGAGGGCTCCCATGATACGAAAGATGAGAAAAAATATTTTCTTTCCGTTTTTTTAATTTTAATCGACATAATTTTTTTTATGAAATTTACACCAAAAGTAGCATGAACTGGGATATTCTCATTTGATGAAAAATTAGAATGGTTATAAAATTTAGTGACAATGTGTGCTCTTTATGAGTACATATACTGACTAAAAAGGTCAAGACGCAGTCTCCCATAATCGCGCACCATGTCAATGTTTATCCATGGATCAAACAATATATGACACACTATTGAAGCAGACTTACAAAATCAAGTAGATGCTTTCCTTTTATCCTGGAAATATTTCTAAAGTCATTAACATAATGGCCCTTGGTTTGTTTTTTTTTTTTTTTTTTTGTTGTTGTTAATCAGTATATTTCTTAATCGTCGTTCCCTTATTTTGACCCCAATTTTCCCGATATGGAAAGGTGCGACTCGACGTTCAGAGAATAAACCCAGAGAATAAACCGATGAAAATTGGTCGAAGAGTGTTTATTCTAATGTAACCAAAGGTCTTTTTACACAAATTATCATGTTCTTGCTCTAATAGATTAGTTCTGTTGAATAAATCTGAAAATTGCGTATCCGAATCTTTTGGCTGTCCAGGGAACTGGTTAAGTTTGGCGGTGACGGGCATATTTTTCTGATTCCTGTTTTATTTATTTATTTATTTATTTTTACTTTTAAATGCCAAATTAGTTAAGTGCTTGTATTTTCTAGACCACAAAGAATTTTCCTTAATACCTTTCCCTTTGAAAAATTAATGTTTTCTGGCGTGTTTTTAAAACCGTGACTGCTGACGAGTGCTTGCCAAACATGACAGTCCCGACCAAAAAGCAACCCCGAAAGATGTCTTATGAAACGCAGTTTAATTGATTGGCATTTACTAATGAACGAGACCTTATGGTTTTGAAATCAAGTTTCGCTCTTGATAATGATATTAATGGCATCTACATTTTGTTCCGGTGTTGCAGATGATGGGTCGTTTTTTGCGTAAAATTGCAGGATTTTGTTCGTCAGAAAAAAACTTTTTGTGACTTTCTGGATGAAGAAATTTTTTTGAATTTGAGAAAAAAGTATATGTTTTTAAGAGGGGATTGGGGCCGAATTTCGGCCCCAAAACAGTATTAAAAAGGCCTGTATTAGCGCATGCACCACATCTGTCATGTTAAATGTCATGGTAACGAGTACCCGGCTTTCTTTGGTAAATATTCCCCCTCCCTTCTAACTGATAAATACTTGAAAATTGATTGAGTTGCTGGAATTAATATTACGCATGCCTTGTCTTCATTTGAAGTAATTTGATCGTATATTTTGGCGATAAGATTCCTTTTAAATCTGGCGGGGTTTACAAGAGTTTCGGAACTTATACGGAGTCAACTGAATGCTGGAAATTTTGATCATCGGCGTTAATTATTCTATTCGAAATATAGAGAAAAAATACCGAAAGACATAAATCAAATACTTGTCACGCTTAAAGGGAAATGTTCATTCTTGAAAACGGATACTTCCGTATTTATTGGTGTAGATGTTTCGGTGCCTCTAGGAGATAAAAGGGAGAATTGACAGAAAGAAAGAAACTTTTATCACGCAATGAAGCCCGTATTGACCTGATATCACCTCTCTGATAACATAACATGATATCAGGCAGTCTATTTTTTAGATACAATTTGTATACACTTTCACCTGAATTTCTTTGATTTTTAAGGGTTTATCCCATTTAAGCACTGAAAAATGATAGCATGATAAATAGTGTCTTAAAATATCAATATTATCCGGTCTCGGCTGTGAGAAATTATCATGACTCGGTAATGCCTCGTCATGATAAATTCTCCCAACGCCGACCAGATAACTTTGTTATTTTTAGACACTATTATTCTCTATATCCAAGCAACTGTGGGGCGTCCATTGCCGAGTTTCGGGAAGATATCGGCGATTTTCTAGAGGGCAGCGTTCTGAGAACTCTGATTTTGTATCATTCTGCTTAATGTTATACAAACAAAAAAAGCACAGCATAATTACAGGAACTCTAAATTGCTCCTTCTTCCATAGATAACGAGCCATGACAAGCTTAATTAAAACAACACCAAATGTCTCAATTTTCGACAACATCGCTAGCGTCATCACGGTACTGTGCGCCGCCATCTAATACCCATATATTTTTGTTTGTGTTTGAAATGAATATGCATCGTTCAACTGCTTCAGATTTTGGCATGTTCTAGCATTAAAGGGTCCCATTATTATCGTTATATTTTTTTCACATAGTGATAAATCAATACCCATTAAATTAACTGATTCGGATAAAATATGAATGTAATTTTTTTTTAAGTTTAAAAATCGTTGCCAAATTCAGGGTCCGTAGTGCATTCTATCTGTATTGTTTCAGAATAATAAACTTTTCTGTATTATTATAATTATTATTATTATTACTATTATTATTATTATTATTATTATTATTATTATTATTATTATTATTATTATTATTATTATTATTATTATTATTATTATTATTATTATTATTATTATTATATTGTTGTTGCTATAAATACTATTATATCAAAATCGTAATGATCAGTTTTCCCCGTCTTTAAGCATATAAGCTTTCATACTTAGAACACCGTTTGCGAATCCTTATTAACTTTATCGTTCCATTCATTGAAAAAGAATAAATACATTAAAAATGAATTCTAAATGGAACACAGCTGTGCGCTTTTAATATCATAAAAATCGTAATCTGCAAAAGCGAGGCACCGGTTGTAAACGTTTCCACAACCTAAGTGCAAGGCTAAGAGTCCGGTGGGGTCGTTTCAATTTTAAACGCGATTCTTCTTATTAAAAGGTATAATATGACGTAAAACTCGAATCAATCATGAATACAAAATGGTGAAGAAAAGACTGCAAGTTTGAGCTTTGCATGAACTAAGAATAAATAAAATAATCCATCATATGAATTATTCGTGAGTTTGCAATCAAAACCACGACACTTCAGCTTGATTTAGCTGGAGTTATAGACCCACAAGTTAACGTGAGTGATCAAAGGTCAATTTTGTCTATACTTGTATAGGCAAAATTGACCTTTGATCACTCACTCTAAATTGCGGAACTATACCAGGTTTTGATTGCCAAAAGATAATATGTATTTGATAGACAACTGACGTGAGACTATCTATATTACTATTTTGCAATACGCGTTTGTTGTAAAATGTGGGTATATTCTCGTTGAAATTCGGTTACGATATACTAACTAGCTCCGAGTATATCATAACAGTTTGGATATGTTATACTTTGGTTTATTTGACCCAACTTTGAGCTCTGTGTAAAAAATGCTTAAATAACAATTACCGACATATTTTATCAATGAACAAAATATATATTACATTCAATACCGTTTGATATTCATTCCTATGAAAGCACGTACAAAGCCGAGTGGGAAAAATTAGATTTTTATTAATCTCAATGGCAGGGGTCAAATTCGGGTCAAATAAACCGCGCTATACTTGTCATTTTATAGATATCACAACACAAATTTACTGTTAAATTTTTTATCAAAACTACAATCTATAATTTAAGATATTCATTAAGCTAACAAACAAAAAGAAGCAAAATAAATTCGAAAAGACAAGATTTCTGGCCACAATTTAAAGGATAAAGGCGTTGACTGAAATGTGAATTACAAAAATGATAATAATAAAAATGTATAAATCAATAATAATTAACTAAAACCATAAGTACATGTTCTTATATTAATAAATTAGGTCAGTCTACAGTAAGATCTGTATTCATGCATGTTTTGTTTTCGTTTTTGAAGCTCTTTCTTTATATAACATTTTATTTGTGTCCTCCTAATTCTAATAACTACTCTTTTTATCTATTTATTTATATATTTATTAATCTATCGATTTATTTATCGATTTATTTATTTATTTGTTTATTCGTTTATGTATTCGTTTATTTATTTATCATCTATTACTATTATTATTATTATTATTATTATTATTATTATTATTATTATTATTATTATTATTATTATTATTATTATTATTATTAACATAACCATTATCATTGATACGGATAGGCAACAACGCACAACGTCAGTTAAAGATAATCGTTCGGCAGCTGCGGAACGATTTAAAGCAGTCAAAAGGAGACGAATATCGTCATATTATATAGGGAACATAGACCCAGACGTATCTGAAAGTGATTTACATCAATACATGTATGAAAACGATGTTAAGTGTACGTTTATAAAAATGTTCTACGGAAAATCAGGCTCCGCAGCAAGAATCAATGTGCCGGATGATTTCATCGAAACGATCGAAAATCCAGATTTTTGGCCTGTAGACATCATCGTAAGAAAATGGCGTAAAAAATCTGATTGGGATAATGAGCGCGTTAGCACAAAACATCGCGAGAAAAGTAAACAATCGCGTAAACATGAAAACCACCATTCCTACTATAGATACAACGAAAATACAAATAATAGCGAATACGATCGTGACGATCGTCACGATGACTATTACCAAAATGATGGATATTATGATGACAATAACTATAGTGACGATAAAATTTGCCAGTGGGGACCAGAATACGAAGACTGGAACGATGGTTACGACCAGTGGGGAAATCCAGTGTCTAAACATCAATAAGTATGAACGATTATAGTACTTACATGGCTAGTGTTAAACTTATTAGAATATCAAACCCAATAGCTTTATTCTTTCTATCAATAATGTCATTGAATATAATGTGTTGGAATGTAAGAGGCATAATGTCCTCAGCTCATGTACTTTCCCAGATACTGAGTGAAAATGACGTTGATATATCTATAATTACAGAGCACAAGCTCTTATCTAAATCGTTACTTTTTATGACCAGTATACATGAAAATTATAATGCCCTTTCCGTTGCCGACACTTCATTAAACCAGTTCGGATTAATAAAATGTGGTAAAGGAGGGGTTTCAATTTTGTACAAAAAGAGCCTAAATCAGTTTATTAGTAAGGTAGATTGCATGGAAAGCGAACGCATCCTAGCAATAAAGCTAGAACGTACAGATAACGAATACCCAGGCGTCCAATACGCCCCTCTATTTATTATTGGGGTATATATGCCAGGGGACAGTAACAATCAGTATTATAGCGACACACTTGATTGTCTATCATCGATTTATAGTAATTTGGCTGAAAACGGAAATGTTATTTTGCTGGGAGATTTCAATGCACAAATTATACCATGCACCTCGCCTAACGAAGTTTCAGAAAAAAAACAGGTTGTTCAATGATTTCCTGAGGTCATCCGGATTAGTCTCCCTTTGTCATACAAATATTGGCTCGAACATCGACTACACGTATAAGACACTAAAAACTGTAATTGATCATGTATTGATTGAAAATACATTCTATAAACAAGTTTCGGATCTTAAAACCATAGACGAGAACATAGCAGATACGTCAGATCATTTACCTATATTAGTGAAAGTAGCCATTTCAGATCCTTTAACTCCCAGCTTAGATAACCCAAAGACGTGTCGAATAGCTTGGGACAAATGTGACCAAACTATACTGGACAAATATGTAAGTCACTTAGACCAAACTCTATTACCTCTAGAAAATGAGCCATGTCTTACCGTCAACGAAACATCAGACTTTATCGTGTCTAGAATCATAGACGCGTCACAGAATAACCTGCCTAAAATTCGTTTCAACAAACACGCTAAACCATATTGGTCACCAGAATTAAAACGAGCGCATAGTACCTCACGATCTAAGAGAAGAACGTGGATAAATCAGGGCAGACCCCGGGGCATGATCTTTGACTCTTATTTCGAGTACAAACAGGCGAAAGATAATTTTCGTAAACTTCAACGGAATTCAACTGCCAATTACATGAATAAGATAGTTGATGATTTAAACCAAAGCGCTTATACTGATCCGGGATTATTTTGGTCCCTTTTAAAAAGGTATAGGAAAACACCCCCATTATTTGTTTCCGAAATTAAACATGGGAACAAAACGTATAGTGCTGAAAATGTGACGACTGGATTCGAATCGTATTTTTATCATATTTTCAACGATACTGGTAATCATGCCAATACACAGATCCGCGAAAATACTATAGAAAACAATATACACGTCCCTTCGCTATCAAGTAAGAATATTTTGTCCACAATCAAACTAGAAAGAGACTTTAATCTCGTAGAAGTAACAGAGGTCCTCAAAGGCCTGAAAAGGGGGAAAACACCCTCTCATGATAACATATGCAATGAGCATTTAATCTACGGCAAATCACCAATCGCGAAAGCGCTCGTCACTCTATTTAATAGAATACTAAGATACGAAACGGTGCCAGACTCCTGGCGCAGAAGCCTTATTGTACCGATTTATAAAGGTGGGGGTAAACCAAAAAACGATCCAACAAGTTATAGGCCGATATCACTAGTTCCAACGTTTTGCAAAATATTTGAAAAACTTCTTGTTGACAGAATATACTCTACTCTTCTTCACAACGACGTCCCATTCCCATCTAGTCAACAACAAGGCTTTCAAACCGGTCTAAGCTGCACTACAACAGCATTTTGTCTTCAAGAGGTATTAAACGATATAGCTGACCTCAATAGCCAAACTTATGTTGCGTTTTTAGACTTTAAATGCGCCTTTGATACCGTTTGGCACAGCGCGCTTTTATCGAAACTCCACAAACTAGGTATTACAGGCAAATTATGGAGATTAATCCGCGACTCGTATAACCACTTAGAATGTCGTATATGTATCAATGGTAAAACGTCGCGTTCAGTACAAATAACGCGCGGTGTACGTCAGGGAAGCGTTGCCTCAACTTTTTATTATTTAGTTTTTATTAATGACTTATTAATCGAATTAGAAATGGCAAAGCAGAGTTTACGCCTTTACTCCGGTATAAACTCTAAGTTTGGCAACCCTGCATTCGCTGATGATCTCGCGGTAATTTCTCTGTCCCCCGATGCCCTTCAAAGTTTACTAGATATTGTTTATAGATATTCCTATCGCTGGAGATTTGAGGTTAATTGTTCTAAATCCTGCGTTGTTGTTTTCAATCAAAAAACGAAAACCAACCCATATGTATTTATGCTTGGCGATTCATATGTTAAGCAAACTGACTCAGCGGTACACCTTGGGATTAGACAAGAAAGCTCACTATCCGTTAAACAACGTGTGACAGAACGTTGTCAAAAAGCGAAAAGCGCCTTTTACGCAATGTCCGATATCGGAATGAAACCAAATATATTGAACCCGCTTACTTCAGTTAAACTATACATTTCAGTAATCATACCTATTCTTCTATACGGTTGTGAGCTATGGAATGACCTAAAAGGTGCTGAGATTCAAATGCTTAATACATTTCAACACTACATACTTAAACTCATTCAGGGTTTCCACATACGAGTAAGGTCTGATATGTGCGAGTCGATGTTGGGCCTTAATCGCATTATGTCTACAATTAATATACGTAAACTTATGTTTCTTTACAAGATATTGTCTCTGAATGAAAAAGCACTATGTAAACGGCTTTTTATACGGAAATTTTTCCAATTCATGTACAATCCAAGAAAAATTACTAGAGGCTTTGTACCTGATATTTGTTGCATTCTAGCCAAATATAACCTCAATTTCTTAATGAACATGTACATAAATGATAATTGTTTCCTGCCTACTAAGCGAATTTGGCGCCAAATTGTTGTTCGAGCAATAAAAGAAAATGAATCAGATGAATGGTTGATGCGCATTCGGTCGGCTGACTTTTCCAGGTTCTCACGGTTGCACAGATCCATTACACCATGTTCTCTTTATTATCTTTACGCAGCGAGATTGTCGCCTTATAAGATAGCTTTTGTAGCTAAATTATGGACGACCGTTCCGCAGTCTGAGCCGACACGATGCCATCTGTGCGGCCGTGTGAGCATGGATGATGTCAAACACAAGCTGATTGAATGTGTATCAACATATTCTATAAAAGCAAATTTCGTTTCCAATGTATCTACAAAATTTCAAGCCGTGGCATATGAGTTGGTATTTTCATCCGATGAACGCTTTCTAATGATGGTGCTCGGAGAAAATCCCAACTCATTGTGTGCACACGACTCAATCCAATTTCGTAGAATGACGATTAATTACATATATAGATGTTTCCACGGACCATATGATTTATAACGCATAATTGCACATTTATTTTACCGTCCGTTTGGTGCTACAATACGTAGTTTATATTTCAAACTACATCATTTTGTTTTTCCGAATTGTTTATACTTATATGCCATATCTATATTATTAAAGAAAAAATGTTTGTTCAATTAATCTCCTTTGGAGGAAATAAAGTGAATGAATGAATATTATTATTATTATTATTATTATTATTATTATTATTAACATAACCATTATCATTGTCATTATCAGTATTTATAATTATTTAGAGGAGATATTATTCTTCTTTAACTTAAAAAAGGAAAGTATCCATATATAAGTTTCATTTATTGACTTGTAAAGAGGCACAGAATGAGATTGCTTGCTTACCCATTGATTCCCGAAGGGGAAGTCGTTTGCCAGACCCCACTAGATGCCTCAAAGATAGGTAGTTACACACTGATAAGAAAAAAAGCCAGATTTACCTATCAGCATGAAGTGTGATTGCCGGTGAACGGATGATCGTAGTTAATTACCTGCATTTTTACTGTACAGTGATGAAAATAGATAAACTGGCTTACCTGATCGATTTCGTAGAAATTATCACCATAGAAATCTAGTTTTTATTTCAATTTGTACTTCGTCAGGGATGTGCGAAAGAAAAAAATGAACACGGTCAGTCTGCGAGGACTGTTGACCGAGGTTTCCTAATTCCTAAATCAAGCTTATATTTCAATTTGTAATTCGTCGGGGATGTGCGAAAGAAAAAATCGAACATGGTCAGTCTGCGAGGACTGCATAGAATTTCCCCGGTTAAGGTAAGAGACCCGTAATAGCTCCGCAACATTTCGGAACTCATGATCTTTCACAATGTTGACCGAGGTTTCCTAATGAAATCATTAGGAAACCTCGATTAATACTGTTTAAGTTAATTAATTCCGAAACATTGCGGAACTATTACGGGTTCACTACCTTAGTGCACATTTTCTTAATTCAAGATGACTTCGATGCAGTACATTTATATGCAACAACCTATAAATGATATATTTGACTAGAAGTAATCCGAGTACGCATAACTTGAGGTAATTCGAGTTTAATTTATAGGCCCGAGATTAAAGACGTATTCGTACTCTACCGAGAATTTACGCAAATTTGAATAAAATTCTTAATATCTTTAGAATAGTTGGAAATTGCAAATGACAACTTAAACGTGTTATCTCTCATTTACAATCTTGTATTAAAGCACGGTTTTAAAGCAGAATTGCAGCTTTATTCTTTAAAAAAAAAAACAGAGTCGTATCTATTACTTCGAAATTTATACACACTCAGGGGGTGACCACCAAAGAATTCATAGGATAAAGGCGATATGAGAACTGTGACAAAAGATGCATGCCCTCCGTCTACCTTCTTCAAGTTTTATGATTTGAGCGTGGGTGAATAATCAAAACACCGTAACTACAGCTTGAACAAGCTGTAGTTTCGATGTTATCATCATTCGTCAACGGTATTTTTCGAAAGAGGATTCATTTTTATTACTCACTTGCGTAAATTGCGTAATGGGAGTTACGCCCTTGTAAAGTTTGATGAAATTCTCAGTTAACAAAACAAACAAGTTTTCTTATCACGGGTGCAGATCTAATGATTGGTTTTTAAGATTTCTAGTACTATACCTTTCACAGTTCTAAGAGCATCTCCGTTCTTCTCGCTTCCCACCCCGGCTACCCATTATACTAAAACAAGGGACATTTTCTAGATTTCTAGTACTGTAGGCTTATATCCATATGTTTCGAGAAAAGAATCGGCGTTCGACATTGATAGATAAACGTGGAATACGCGTGGTTTGCTAATTCAGGGAACGGTTTATTGTCTGTAGCTTGCCGCTATAAATGTCTTGTGTTTTATTGCTTCTTATATTGATGCCAATTTGGACATAAATACGTGAAGTGGATTATATTTTATCAATTTTGATATTAAGATAAGATCCGGTGGAAACCAATTATTATAAGGTAACTATGATCTGTGAGGCAAAAAGGCGATTTTTCGCGAATTCCATCAAATAATTAAGAGGTACCGAGAGTTTTTTTTTTAATCATGAAAGTATGAAACTAAATACCTTATTACTACGGATGAATTCGCGAAGTTTATTCTTTTCATACCTCCGTGAATTCAAATAATACATTTTTTTAATCTTTTACATGTGTATGACGCGAAAATGTAAAGATTTCTACATGATGAAAAATAGTTCTTGTTGGACTACTTCGTGCGTACGCAAATTTGTTTTATGAAAGGAATAATCCTCTTTTTTTCAACCAATCGGATGAACACAAATACCGTATTTCCTCTAATAAAAAGGGCCTCCATAATAGTAGCACCACTTCATTTTTTACCATGAAAACCCTCTTCAAATGCCTAAATGTTAGAACTTTATGATACTTCTTCTCTTATTTGAGATAAATTTCCTCTAAACAATCATTTTTTGATGATTTAGATAAAATTCCCCTCAAACTAAAGGGGCAAAGGCCTTAACGATTCTTTAAATTAGAAAATGCATACTAAATAAAAACTTTCTGGCCATGTTACGTTTAGCTTCCGCGAGCAATTATCAGGAGAAATATGATAAGATTAAATCATATACACACGTAGTCCTATGTGGAAAATTACATCAAGTATAGCAGAAGTACATTGCTCGTTACAATTAATAACGCCGAGAAATTGACAAGGTGAATGATTTGGAATAATGACTTTATTACCCCCCCCCCTTTAATTAGATATACATAATAGTTTTATAAAAAGCTTTATTTTCAAGAACCAATCAGAAGCCTACAAAATTCAATTAAGTCAGTGGAATCGTGGATTTTTTCTAACTAAATTTATTTTGAATGTGAGTGTTGATCTTTACCTTTTAAGTGATTTTGGAGCTTTATGAATGGTTTGAGTGACATCAGTGAGTGTTTTGAATGAATGAATGAATGAATGAATGAATGAATGAATGAATGAATGAAGTGCTGGGTGAGCGATTTAGAATATTAATTGTTTTCTTAGTATAAATCTGCCATCTTTTTTGAGAAGTAAACGGAAGAGATGGAGGGAAAATCTGCTCGATATTGGGCGGCTAAAACCTAGTAACTACACCTTCTTCAATCTTTGGTGTGAGTATACTGTCGAAAATCATTTATATAAAAGTAGGGACTTTCTTTACATATGTACATTTATGTATATAAAGTATGTGATAAAAGTAAGATGCACATATTTCGAGGATGCAAAAAGCTTCCAGGTACCGATTTCATGTGATCCACAAAGACAGCACCGATAATTAGAAATAGATAACAAGATTGAATCACGCTGATTTCTTATTATAAAACTTATTTCTGGCAGCTGCTCTTAATGTGATCTTATCAAATTGTGATGCCATCCCAGCCTTTTTTATGCGTGAAGCTGCCTTTCATTCTTTAACATACACTTGAGAGAAAAAAGAAAAATCCAAAATTTTACCCTGATTAAATCGTGCACAGACATCGTGCTAGTTTTAGTCACAAAGTAGAAAATACTTCCGAGAAGAAAAGGGGTAAAAGTTTTTTTCCGGGAAAGCAGAAAAAGTATTATTCGTTTTCGAAGCAACAATTTTCAATAATTACAGAGCTAAAAACTCTGGTAAGCCTGTGCACCGACATATTCTGACCTGCCTCTGCCCTGCGTTCAGGATTAAGGCGTTAGCGAAGCGTTTTCGAAATGATACCTCGCTGTGCTCATATATGCACGTGCAAAGAAGGTTATCATCTCAAAGCGCTCGCAAAACGTTTTTACGTCCTGAACACAGGTTTGAGTCTTCACTATGCGCTATGTAGAAAAAATCCCTGCGTTCAGGATGACAAAACGGTACAAACTGTTTGCTAATAATAACCCATTTTTCACGTACAATTGCGTACAAAGTGGGATACAATGTGCAAACAGTTTGCACCGTTTTGTCATTCTAAACACAGGGAAATGTCTCAAAGTTTCTTCGAACAGAGTGATTGTCAATTTCAAGATTTTATTAACCGTAGTTTTGGTAGATTTGGAGCATTTTGAATTGTTTGAATGAGTGAGTGAGTGATTGTAATTGTATAAACGGAGCGCTAAAAGAGCTATTTTAAACGCTTCGAGGTAGCTGAGCGTAAATCCACAATGTTGTTGACTGTACTTTCAGGGAACATGTCGGACTATCTAGAAAGCGGATTATTCGAATTCCAAAAGGGAAACTTCGACACAGCGCTGGATTATTTCACGAAAGCGCTGAATAATGACGTCACAGACGAACTCGAGGCTCTATACAGAAGATCCACGTGCTACTTCGAACTAGGGAATTACGATCGTTCCCTCGAAGATGCCAACACGATCCTGAAGACATTCCCAGATTCCACAAAAGGATATTCCCTAGCTGGAAACGCCTTGACGAAGCTGGAGAAATTCGAAGAAGCTCTGGCTATTTTTAGAAAAGGCCTCGAAATCGATCAACACGACCTTGAGATTAAGAACGGTTTACGGAACATGCAGACTGATATCATGAAAACGTACGAACAGAAAGGCAAGGAAAGTTCGTACAACGCTGTCGCTATGAGTTCACGGGACCCTTATCCTGGCGACAACGAATTGGAATCTTTGGAGAAGGAAATTCTAGAAAAATGGGACATTTTGAAGTTACCAGTTTTTGGAATGGTGGTTCAAGACCAGCAAAAGGCTATCATGGCGTACAAAGAAGCAATCAAATTGAGACAAGCAGGGAATACCGAAGAGGCAGTCGAAAAGTTAAAGGTGAGGGGTTAAGTTCCCATAAAATTGATTGACCGACATTACTTACAATAACAAATTTTCAAATAAATTCATTGAAAGGATACAAAAAGGTACAAAAACACAAGTACTATTTTGTTCATATTGTAATAGCACTCTATATGAAAAGCTGTTTCCATGGCTCAAGCTTTAGCCGAGGGTATGAAAAGTCGGATTTTAACCATGTAGTTGGACTAGTGAAATATGCCTTTTCTACTTGTCCAGGATCAAGTTAAGTATGTACACAAAAAAGTAGGAAGATAAATATTGAGAAAACATTATTTTCATCAAAGAAAATGCGTGAGTCCTTTGGTATTAACGTTTGGATAATATATCTTTAACGTCTATTAGGTGCCGTACTAAGATTTCCCCTGGTACTTACTTGTCCAAGGGCATGTTGGCTGAAAAAAAATGTGCTTGTCTTCGTTAGGACAAGTCGAACATAGCATTACACACACATCATTTTGCAGTTTACTGCGGCTAATAAAAATAATGAAATCCACAGACGGTCCATTGTTGTTTATTTAAAGTTTCGATTAAATTGATTGAATGGAGTTTAACGCCGCTTTCAACATTATTTCAGTTATATCGCGGCGGCTGGAGCACCTAACAATGGATTCCTGGTATTTCTCTCACCAGTACAACCATCACATTCTTTCCTAGCCTCCAGCTGCTATCTCACATAGGTCTACGATTATCAACCCATTGGTGAGAGACAAATAGTCGGAAAGACTGAGTGCCCCGTCGGGGGTCGAACCCGGGACCTCTGGATTGACAGTCCGACGCGCTACCAACTGCGCTATGACGGCGGCTTTAAAGTTTCAAACTTAAGGTATTGGATCCGTAATAATTCTGCGACATATTGGAAGTAATGAACTTCAAGAGATAACGAAAGTATGGGTGTACAATTTTTAGTGAGAGGTCAAATGTCAATTCAAGTTGCTCTATACCCTGTTTAGCGAAAAATGATTCTAAATACACTTTTTATCGAGAAAATTGACCTTTAATCATTCAATTAAAATTCATTCTATATCTTTTCTTAGCTTAATTGAGCATAACGTGCTCAAGGTGAGCTTTTGCGATCACCTGGTGTCCGTCGTGCGTCGTCCGTCGATTGTCGGAAGACGTCGAGAATTCTTTAAATATTTCTTCGAAAGGCCCAATCGGTGAATTTCGACCAAACTTGACAGAAATATTCCCTTGGCGACCCTTCTCAAAACTTGTTCTCGAAATGTTGACTGATCCTCAAATATGGGCGTGGAAGGGCGGGGCACCATTTAAAATTTAAGTTTTCAAAATGTTTTTTCCACCAAACCGATCGGAAAATTTGAATTGATTTAGGCATGATTGCTTCTCGGTGCTCTTCTTAAAAGCAGGTTCATAAAAATCTGTTCAGCTTATAAGTATGGTTGTGGCATGGTGGGGCCTCTTTGGAGCAAAGAAGATTTTGTGGTTATTTGATAAAACATATTCATCTCAGAATAGAAATTACGCCTCTATTACTTTTAGAATGGTTGTGGCGTGGCGGGGCCTTTTTTGAGTAAAGAAGATTTTGTGGGTATTTAATGAAACATTTTCATCTCAGAATTGAAGTTACGCCTCTATTACTTTTAGAATGGTTGTGGCATGGCGGGGCCTTTTTTGAGCAAAGAAGATTTTGTGGGTATTTAATGAAACATTTTCATCTCAGAATTGAAGTTTCGCCTCTATTACTTTTAGTATGGTTGTGGCATGGTGGCGCCTTTTTTGAGCAAAGAAGATTTTGTGGGTATTTAATGAAACATTTTCATCTCAGAATTGAAGTTACGCCTCTATTACTTTTAGAATGGTTGTGGCATGGCGGGGCCTTTTTTGAGCAAAGAAGATTTTGTGGGTATTTAATGAAACATTTTCATCTCAGATTTGAAATTACGCCTCTATTACTTTTAGAATGGTTGTGGCGTGGCGGGGCCTTTTTTGAGTAAAGAAGATTTTGTGGGTATTTAATGAAACATTTTCATCTCAGAATTTAAATTACGCCTCTATTACTTTTAGAATGGTTGTGGCATGGCGGGGCCTTTTTTGAGCAAAGAAGATTTTGTGGGTATTTAATGAAACATTTTCATCTCAGAATTGAAGTTACGCCTCTATTACTTTTAGTATTGTTGTGGCATGGTGGGGCCTTTTTTTAGCAAAGAAGATTTTGTGGTAATTTGATAAAACATATTCATCTCAAAATAGAAATTACGCCTCTATTACTTTTAGAATGGTTGTGGAATGGCGGGGCCTTTTTTGAGCAAAGAAGATTTTGTGTTTATTCAATAAAACATATTCATCTCAAAATAGAAATTACGCCTATATTACTTTCAGGATGCCATCCATTACGACTCTGCCAGTTTTATATTTTATGGAGAGTTATCGATCCTGCTACACGAGCTAGGACGGGACAAGGAAGCTTTTCAGTACTGTAACTGTATTCCTCCTGATTTTAGAGAAGCTAAACACTGGAAACTCGGAGGTAAATACAGTAAATAGAGGATATTGAATGAGTTGTCACGGAATACCAAATTTATTAAACGAGTCGTCTATAAACTGATAAAAACGAGTCTACGCCGAGTTTTTATCTGTTTTAGATGACGAGTTTAATCAATTTGGTATTCCGTGAGCACAAATATTATATTCTATTCATATTTTGACCCGAATTTTTGCAAAAAATCGACAAAATTCTTAAAATTCCGCTTATAACATAATCGTTTCGATATGATATATGCTGGTTAAAACGAAGTCACTTTTACAGTGGCGAATAATTGTAACCCTCAGGCTAATTTGTACAGTTAGTTACATCGTGAAATTGACACTTATTCCAATCAAAACCATTAACTCATTCACTCAGCGCTCCATTCCAAACTCTTACTCGAATCGATCGAAAACGCTCCAATATTGTTAGAAAACATTCCAAAATTGTTAAAGGCGATCAACATTTAATTCAAATCAATCAATTATTCTACAATTTTAATGGCTGATGTGGATTTTAAAGTGTCTAATTGGTCCATGAAGACACACAAACAGAAAATTACGTATATTTTATTAAAGGGCGTGAATAAATTTAGCAAATTTTGTTTACCTTGAACAAAATTAGCAATATTGGTTTACCTCCCTTAAATTTCACTCAAAATTCGCTCCACACACTCATTCAATTTCTTTCTAACATTATTCCCAAATCATTCATCTTCTTAATTTCACGATGTTCTTAACTGCTAATCACTATTGATGGTCTTTTTTATACTCATCTGAAATTTTTTTAACAAATGTAAAAACTTTTTACAGAAACTGGCTGACGAAAAATCGTAACAAAATGCTAGAGAACACATGAATTTAGTTTTAGGTTCCGTCATCCGCCAACGATATGATAAAGTGGTGCATGATATCATATTAACATACCAGTAATATTTTTTATTTGAAACGCAAATTCCCGAATGTTTTGCAAATTCCCGAATGTTTTGGTCATTTCTTAGAAAACACTACATGTAAAAACTTTCGCTTTCAACCTTTCTGTTTGAAACGCTATACATTGTATTCAGCGTAGTGTCGTTAATTTTGTCCCTTTTAAATTTATTAAGTAATATATGGATGAAGTTTTAATGTAAGCCAACACGAATGAGTTAGGAAAAAAAATATATCAAAACTGGAAAACACGTCACAATTGAACAATTTGTTTTGACAATAATTTACAACCAGAACCGTCTGAGAATGAAATTCATGGTTGTCTTTCAATTGAAGGTAAAATTCTGGATGCCCTCGGTCTACCGGTACACGCCGAATCTTGGTTACGTATTGGATGTCGTATGTTTAAAGATGATAAAGAAATGCCACTACAATTTCAAAATATCCGTGTACAGAGGCTGTATGGTCCGCTCACACAAGGATCGAAGGTATGTGCAATCTATTTATTTTCAAGAAATGCCGCTACAGTTTCAAAATAACCCTGTACAGCGACTGTATGGTCCACTCACAAAGAGATCGAAGGTATGTGTAATCTATATATCCACGTACAGGGACTGTATGGTCTGCTCACACAAGGTTCGAAGGTATGTTCAACTTCCTCAAATCGGATGTGAAATCATCAATTTGACCCCTAATGCAAGAAAGGGCCACCTTAGAACTTTGTTAAATAGATACGTAAAAAAAGAAGGGATTGGTTCAGCGGTAAAGGGCAACGAGAGGTCACAGTTGATTATTCAAAATGCAGAAAATCAGCAAACTGCCAAAGATTTCGTCTAAGTTTTTCCGGCGCACCGCACAGATTATCTAATTTTCGCATGACGGAATATATGCAAACCCATCTTTATCTCTGACTTTAGGATGACAAAGCGGTGCGAACTGTTTGCAAATCTTACCCCTCTTTGCACGCAAGTACACGTGCAAAGCGGGGTAAAATTTGCATACGTTTCGAACTGCTTTAGCATCCTGCACGCAGTGGCTGTTCGCAGCATTGTTCTGCTACACACAAAACTTATGCTTATAGACTACATGTCATGTAAGATTTCACAGCCATGCAGTCTGAACTGAGCCTACAATAGCTGCTTTCTACTAAATTGATGTAGGGAAAAACTTGAGCCAGATAACACCAGCAAAATATTTGAAACAAAAGATAGTAAAGAATAACTGGGCTTAAGCTTTGCTTTGCAAATACGTAAAAAGTTTGGAAATATCACGCAAATTCTCTAATGATTAAGAGGGGGTTTAGACTGTATGTTTTTTCACATCTGCTTTTTCATATATGTCAAAACATGCAGTGTAAACCCCTAGATAATGAGCGTTCTGTTAACAGATCTGCAAAACATAAGGAATATAACATGTTCTATTTCCGTCTGCTTTTCAAAACCGAAATGACCATTGATACCTCTGATGACCTGCTGATAAGCTGATAAAGTAAACAATTACTGGTCAGCTCTTTCAAGTAGCCTGTCAAATAGACATATTTTGTGAAATATGATTCCTTCAATGACCAGGGAGAAAATTTAGCCTATTACCATAATACAGATAAGTTCTTCCAGTGGTACTTAGTATATTGAAAAATAAATATAATATTAAAATTGAAAAGTAATATGTTTAAATACCTATCAGGAAATAGCAAAACATATTGACCTTAGTCAGTCTATATGTCAGGAATATCTGTGGCCCAACTTAACTTAGAATTGTCATCCTACTGTACTTAATTGTCTAGCCTGATCACTTAAAAAATAATTCTCTACCTTTTAATTAGTTTGTTTATGCCTATTCAATTTACGTGGTTAATATCAATCGAGGTTCTTATAACTCCCCCTCGATTCTACCTCCTGTGAAATCCTTAAATATTGACACCAAATGTTACAGATAAGTAAGAGAATGAAGCTAGATCAATGGCATTTTCGGGAATCAAATTTCCCGTGGCTCCTCTCAATCGAGAGAATAGTGGTTAACGACGAGACGAAAATGTGTTGGTTATATATCAAGTATGAAATTGTGATGAGTTATTCGTTTTATTGTCCCTTTGAGTCTCAAATTGAATAAGAAATAAAATATTTTTTTAAACACATGTTCAGAAAAGAGATAAAATGATTAATTACAGAAACAGAAAATTCTGTAACCATTTACCAGCTCTAAGACAACTAAGAGAAGGATTCAAATAGATTAATTGGGCTATATTTCAATGTCTTTATTATCATTTAAGTGACGAAAAGAGACTGTTTGTTGATTTCATTGAGGTGTGAAACTAAAAACATAATCACACTGTACAAATACGCAAAGCGGATTCATGTGTGAGTGGATTAGGAATTTTTGTTTCATACCTCCATGAAATTTAAAAATATTCTCTTCATATCTTAATATCATGAAGCAAAAATCATTAAGCTTAGTCAATAATAATATTTATTAATTTTGATTACTTTTCGCGGAAGCTTAAAAATAGCTGCATACTCAAAATTGCTTTCATTGCACAATGGAACCAATTTTAAGCCAATCAGAACATACCAATATTGATGAACATAAATAAAGTTCAATTATTTAGAAATACATTTAGTTTCGGTGAGCGATAAAATATTCCCTCACCATACCAGTAATACAATACACTATTTGATCTTGAAAATGACTGACAGTCATGACCGAGGTCAACTGAAGCAGATATGTTAAAGCATACAGTGTAAACGCAAAAAGACAGATACGCTTTTACACATGTGCTTTTTCACATCTTCTTAAACATACAGTGTAAACGCTCTCTCAGAGTTCAGTTCTGTTATTCAAGTGCCGATTTTCCCAGCATTTTCTTTAAAAGACATTAACTGGTCAAAGAGTTGCACAACTTATCAAAATACTTCTATGTTCTAGGTAAATGTAGTGTTCACGCAGTTCGGCAGAGCTGTACATGCCAACGAGTCGATTGGTGGCGGTGAGAATTGTTTCAGAGACAAACCAGTTGTGTTAGCCCAAACTCTAGACACTTTACACACTCCGGCATGTTCTCATTGCGCAAAGTGCTTAATGCGCGCAGAGGACTACTTCGGCAAAGAACTACTTTCAAAGAATACCGAACTACGTAAACTTGCCCACAAATTCTGGCCGAACAGGCAAAGAATCGGTTGTAAAAAGTGTGGTGATAAGACAATTTACTGTAGCACAGAATGTCGAAATGAGAGTTGGGTGGAATATCACGAAGTACTCTGTGAGAAAGTAAACCCGAGGATTAAAAAGCTTCATCAACTGTGTGCGCAATACCAGAACCTAGCCAATGATTCGCGATGTTGGAAAGGTTACTGGAATGCTTCATTTAGTCCGTTTGTGCTGGCAAGAATGTGGGCCAGTGTGATATCCCTTGCAAACACCCTGGCAGCTCAGAAAGGACGAGATTCTCCAAGTAGCGAAGATTGGACAATGGCTAAATCTCCCTTCAGAAAGTAAGTCAGAAATAGATCGTATGTATGAAAATCTTGTTTAACACTCATCAATATATTAACACAATATATGATTTTTACCTTAGAATGTAACATGACAAAAGTTGCGATTCTGATTTGGATAACCACTGAGAATAAGGTTATAAATAAAAGCCTTTTGTATGGCTCATCTACATGCTTATGTAAAATTGACCGAAAACTTAAAACAGGAATGCAAAGGATTTTAATACAAAAGTACATATACATGTAGTTCATTTTCTTAATTACACATACCAAATGGCGAACATTTCATTACAGATAGCTTGGGCTAATTCTAAAGTTTTATATAGAGGATATTGAATGAGTGATTTTGGAATACGGATTTATTAAACGGGTAAATTATAAACATATAAAAACGAGGCTGCGTCGAGTTTTATCTGTTTTAGACGACGAGTTTAATAAATTCGGCATTTTATGAGCACAAATTTGATATTCTATTCATAATATGACCCGAATTTTTACGAAAAATCGCCAAAATTCTTTAAATACAACATTTCATCTTGCCGCGTAACTTATAACGCCGTTTTTAAACTAACGTCACGATATATACGTAGATTATGACGTCATTTTAGCGGTTAAAAAAAGCGTTGCTATTCGCTTTAAGCTCGTTTGCATATTTATTCCAATGGTGTAATAATACTCATGTAATATCAAAAATATTCAACGGAGTTATCTCACTTCCGCGACGTAGGTCATATTATATAATGACCGATCCTTTTTTCTAGATTCATCGCATATGGTTCATCAAGTAACGCAAACGTCATTCCTAAGATGCTTAGTCTGATGCAGGAGATATTCGATAACGACGATCTACCGGCCAATAAACGGTACAAGATCACGTCACGTGAGTTTGATGGGCGGTACTTCCAGGCCACGTGTAACTGCCAGGCTTTCTCAGATCCGATGCCGCCCTACAATGTGTTTATGCATAATGTAACCGCGACAGGTAAAAGGTGAGACCCAGTGTTTACGACAAAATAATACGTATGAAATTTGAGCCTGTGCGTGACATTTCCAACAATTTGAAATATTGGTGAGGTGAAAACATTGAGTAGCGTTGACAGCCACATACTGTAAATATAAAGTTACCTGATGTCCAACAGATACTTTGAGGCCTTATCTATCTACTAAATGCATAGTGAAGACTCTGGTCAGTCTGTGCGGATGCACAGGCTGGTCAGAGTCTTTGCTTTGCGCATATTTGAAATTGTTGGAAATCTCACGCACATGCTCATTTTTCAATGAAGTGTAACATCATTTAGCGAAATAACAGTTATATAGTCTTTTTTTTTTTCGTTCATTTGAAAGCCATTCGTTTTTTGCTAAGTAGGTCATACGCTCATGTCCATGTTATACAGTTGTGCGCCATATATCATCTAAGCAAGAGATGAGGTACATGTATCGATAGCCTTTTCTAGAAGTAAATTATTTTCTACCTACAGGCTGTCCAGTGTCCGTGGACTTCGTAAATATGCGTGTTTGTTCAACTATTGAAATCACACTTATTTATGTGTTTGAAGGATCATTGGCTATATATCGCCGGTAAGCGACACCGGCGACTAAAACCTTGTTCGTAAATTTAGAGTAAACTTTAAATCAATCGATCACCCCAAGTAGTAAAATAGTATGCACAATACTTATGATTGTCTTTATGTGAGTACATTGTATATTCTGTTATAAAGATATAGATGATCCAAACGTTTATTGGATTTAACTTTCTTGTATTTCAGAGACTTTGTCCGTCCGTTCGTACAGAAGGACCCGGAGGAGGCGATGTTTGCCGGAATGTTTCCGCTGCACGCGTGTTTGAATCATTCCTGTGATAATAACGTGGAGGTTTGGGAATGATATTTTATCTTATAACTATACAAATGATAACATCCCATATGATATTTTTTTATATATCATATAGTTATTTTTAGAAGAATGATATAATGTGGTTATTTAAAGAAACTTACATTTCTGTTGGAAACATCTACGAAAACAAGGCAAACAGAGGTTATAAGATAAATATAATACATACTTAGTGTTTTGTATGAAAAAATATCTAACTCGGTTGTGAGAATTGGTTATTGTCTCGGCAGAGCCTCGACAATGATCTATTCTCCCAACCTCTTTAGATATTTTTTCTCATGCAAAACACTAAGTACGTATTATATATATTCACCTAGTCACAGTCGTCTTGTTTAAAATGAAAGGGACAGGCCTTTAAAGGACATCATGCATTACAAAATCGATGCCAAGCATTCGCTTTTCGAAGATGTCCAATTTTCTGTCTGTTTGATAAGGACAATCAATTACTGAATTGTTATGAAAATAGGTGTACAAAATAAATTTTGAAATCAAAAATGACCACTCGAATATATAAGAGTATTTTGGTTACATTGACACCTTAATAAAGATCAATAAAGGTTAAGATAATTTTTGATCATGCAATGAAGCCTGATCATGCAATGAAGCCTGTATTGCCCTGATAACACCTGCCTGATAACATTACATGATACCAGTCAGTCTATTTTAGAAACAATTTGCACACACTTTCACCTGATTTTTTATTTTTTTCATTTTTAAGGGTTTATTATAATTAAGCGCTGAAAATGATTGCATGATAAATAGAATAACACGTTAGTGTCTTAAAATATAAATGTTATCTGGTCTCGGCTTTGAGAAATTATCATGACTCGGCAGAGCCTCGTCCTGATAAATTCTCCCAACCTCGACCAGATAACATTGTTAATTTTAGACACTAACATGTTATTCTTTATTTCCTACATGTTAGTCGCGGCTTACTCGCGTCTTACTCGCCGATTCGGCATATCTGGTGATTTTTATGTCCTAAATAATAAAAAAAGATAGCTGAGACCTGTTCACCCGTTCACCGATACGACTTATTGTCAGGAAAATACAGATTTAGTTAGTTCGAACTATTTCTTTATGACGCTAAGATCTTGTGATATATGAAAATAATTATATAAAAAGATTAGGTCAGGTCATTCAATCAAACCTGTCAATATTTTAGGTATTAGACGGCCACCCCGGTGTACTAGTGAGAGCGAGGCGGGCGATAAAGAAAGGGGAAGAACTCTTCACGACCTATATCAACACGAAATTACCGCGTAAAGAGCGACGAGCTTGGTTGTTCAGGGGCTATAACTTCTGGTGTCAGTGTAAGAGGTGTGAATTTGAGGGCGATGGACCTGACAAGTGTACACACTGCGGGAAAAATGCTGCAGACGATCAAAAGGAGAAGTATCCAGGTAAGGTGCATTTAAAAGATGAAAAGAGTTTAATTGGTTTCATTGAGGTATGAAACTATACACCTAATCACGCTGTATGAATACACGAGTGTGATTAGGTTTCAAGTTTCATTACTCCATAAAATCAACAAATACTCTTTTCATATTTTTTAGATTTAATATTATGAAGCAAAAAATGTAAAGATTGACCAATAATTTATAGATTTCGTACGAGATTTTTTTGTGAAAGCTTACAAAATAAATGATTATTCAAAATTGTTTTCATTGAGGAATAGAACCAATTTTCCAGCCGATCAAAAAGCACGAACATTGAAGGACACATCTTAAATTAAATTATTTTTGGTTGAAACAATTCATTGCGTGGTCATGAGGAAAGAAGCAGTAAGTGTTTTAGTACATGTATAGGCCAATGACATTCAATTTCGTTTCTATTTATATATGTTTAGACGTACTTGACCATTACATTTAATATGAGATTTTTTTTTTCATTATTTAAGTGGTCAAGAAAATTTCAAAAACGCACACTTTCGGTTGTTGAAAAAAGGGACCATTCCTCTTTCTGTCGACGAATGAACCATTGCATAAAATGTTTTCAGAGGCGGTTGCAGAGGGGATATGAGCTTGAACAAACCCCCGTCTTTATCCTAATTATTCAATTTCCATGCGGGAATTAAACCAAAATTGTTTTATAATAGGGAAACGACCCCGCCTTTTTTTTCGTATGTTCAAACAAAATCAATCACTGTAATTGTGACCCGTCAGGAAAACGGGACCATCTTGAAAGTGTGTTAAGTTTCAACGCTAGTCAACCTGCGCGAACTTCGAAGACTGGTTAAGGTCGAAAATTTTCCCTTTTGGTAATTTTCCAGAATCTAAAATAATAATAATACCTTCCCATATAAGAAATGTGAATATTCGACTTTATGTTGACGTCTACAGTAAGTAATATCTTTGTTTTAAATGTTTATTTTTACGGATTTCTAAGGTGGTCTCTGACCAGTCGGGGGACTTTCGGCTGGCCGTAACAAATTTTGTGACGGACTCCCATCGATTTGTAGAATTTATGACAAGGTGATTCCTATTGTATTCACCACCAGGTGGCACTTCAGTCCCAAAATAGGGAGGGTTTATTTTTTCTTGATATGACGGCTCTCCATCTTTGTGAAATTCGTTACGACCATCCGTAACGAACCTCCAATGCTGGATAACCGTGAGGTCTTGGTTGTGACGGTTACCCATACATATGATATCTATCATTCAAACAATATTTTTGTCTGTAATTTGATAATACGATGATTATAACAGTTCAACATGTTTGATTTTTGAGATCGTTTAAGCGACCTTTGATTTTAATAAGCCATCGGAGAGGGTCGTATATTTGTATCATAATTTTCGGCCGTCCGTCCGACCTGATGTCAGAGCGTCCGTCCATACGTCAAAATCTTGAACGCAACTTCTCCTTCATTTTTGGGCCGATTTTGGTGAAACTTTCACCTACTATTCCTAGTAACCTGACAAAGCGCATATTTTAAAATGGTTCCGGTCCATTGTTGTTTTAAGGCGAGACGGATGCTGGACTAAGAAAAGTACTCGGAAATCTCAGTTTTCCGGACTTTTTTCTATACCCTTGGGGATATTGAGCTAACGTCTGGTGTGTGAGCCCGCATCAATGAGTTACCAGCAGAAAAAGTTCGAGTTTGGTTCCGGTCTATTTTTTTTTCAGAAAGATACGGATGCTGGTTCTAGAAAATTACTTGGAAAGTTTTTTTTTCCGGACTTTCTTTTTCTTTATTTTTAAGATATTGAGCTATTTTTTGGTGTGTGAGCCCATTTCTATGAATTACAGAAAAAGTTCGAGTTTGGTTCCGGTCCATTGATTTTTAGTGTGCTAGCCTTAGAAAATTTTCCAGGAAATTTAATTTTTCGGGATTTTTAATCCCCGGAGATATTGAGTTAATTGATGGTGTGAGAACCCACATCAATGAGATACAAAATAAGGTGGAGTTTGGTTCCGGTCCATTGATTTTTTAGGAAGATTGGGATGCAGGACTTTGAACATTTCCAGAAAATTCAAGTTTTCTGGATTTTTTTCTAAATCTTTGAAGAAATTGAGTTAATTTTCGATATGTTAGCCCGCACCAATGAGTTACAGAACAAGTTCGAGGTTGGTTCCAGTCCATTGAACGCTTTCAGATAAGCAGTAATTTGCTGATTTGGGATGTGACTTACAGCAATGAACATTATAGGTGTGTAACAACCATTCCTCACTAAAGTTTCAAGATATATCAACTGATTCAAAATTCTTACTCTTACAATTCTGCAACTTCCTATTGTAGAGAGCAATTTTGTGGCGACGTATATTATGACAACGACACTCTTATTTAGAATTGATGAACACCGGGGAAAATATTGCCTTCATGGTGTACATGTATACAATCTTAACTATAAACAGCTTGAATTAAGCTGTAGTTTCACGGTTTTGTTACCAATCGACGATGTGAATTAATCGTCGATGTTTGATTAAATGTATAATTTCGGTAAGTCAACTAAACAGCGTATTTGCAGCTTTAATAAGGAGTTTAGGTGTCTATCTACGATTTGCACAAATGTTAGTCAAGATTCTTCGTACACTGTAAAGGACGATGGATTAAAGTATATGCATATATATATGCTGGTAACAACATCGTGAAATTAACAAGGTGAATGATTTTAGAATAAAATTGAATGAGTGTGTGGAGCGAGCCTTGAGTGATGGAAGGTATTCAAAATTAGCGATATTGATTACCTCACTTTAATAAAATATGCATACAAGTTCGATACATAGCTTCCTATTTCTGCAAAAACCTATGAGAAGCTAATAATTTGAATTATGTTAGTGATATCGCCATTCTTCTGTTTCAAAATTTTATTGAATGACGTTGTTGATTATATATATCGGGTTCGAATCTTACTGGTCGTGCATCAGTCATATAAAGATTGGGTGTGATCAGGTTGCTACGAGGTCATTCAAAAAATGATGCAACCTTTCTGATACATATCCGACCTACTTCAAAAAGGGCATGGATTTTAGCAATTGCTAAGCAGCTTCTCATGATTAGACCTAAACTGACGGCAGAGCAAGTCGAAATCATATGATGTAAAATAAGTTACCATGATCGCAGTCACGATTACATACAAGATGCAAGGTAACCTTGCGATTGAAATAATTACTAAGCAACCAGTTATTGATGGACCATGATTATGATTTTAAGGTTTTTGGTCCATCCATTCTCTAGGCATATGTGGGTTTCTTGCAAGTTCACCTCTAAGATAGCTAATATCCCTGAAAATTCCTGTTTCGTTTGGGTTTTGAAACACGGACCTTTGGTTTAGTAGCTTGTTTCTTTCCGGGCGATTTATAAAAAATAACGTCTGCCGGGCACCACCTGTTGCAAGACAAAATATTTATTTTGCAGTCACTTAAAACCTGGCCGACGTGACGATGTCTTATTTCTTTGTCCAGTGATGATACATAAATCATGGTCGATTAAACATAGCGTGCTTGCGATACGCCGGCGAGATATCGTCGACTAGTCGGTCGCTGATACCAAGCGTGAGTGAAAAGGTAAAAAAAACGTCTAAGATTTGTAAGCCGTAGCCGGCAATTAGTCTTCGGTACAATATAGTCATCCACAAATCTAAAAGACGGCGCAGATTTCATTTGAAGATAAAACACACAATTGAATCGGCCGATCCACCGATCAGACAAGTCGTCGATTTTGTTAACGATTCAACAACAACAACAACAAAAAAAAAACAAAAAAAAAAAACGTCGGCGCCGCATTTGTCGACGTATTTCGGAACGTCTAAATCACACTAGCTTTACTAGTGCCAAAGTGCGTTTCGGGTACTGAATAATGCGAAAAAATTTAAATCAGAAGAGTGGCACAATTCTTACAGAAACGCTTCCACAGTAATCGCCCTTGATAACATGGAAAGCTCTTGTGTTGATGAACACACATGCCGAGTTTCAAAAAGATATCTTTTATTAAACAGAGGTTAAGCTTGTCACTCCGACGTCTACCCAAGGTACTGCGGACAGATAACATTGTCGAATTTTCGACTTTCTTAAATGCGGGCATTAGCTAACTCTCAATAAAAGGGTCCGAAGCTCGTTCATTTAATGTTGTGACGTCATTAAGGGGTCAACCCCTTTTCGACCCGCTGAAGTCAGTATTTGCAAATATTTCCTTGATTAATCGGACGATTATTACGAAAAAAAAAATCTTTTAGATTCAAGAAAGGTTGTGAATGATCGTGTTTGGTTGTGGCGAGACATCGTGCCTTTCGGTTGAGTTCGAACGGATTGAGAAGATTAGCGGAGAATCATTTAACACAAAATGTTTGATTTATGTACTCGTTTCTCATCACGCTTGAAACGAATTAAGTTCTTACGATTTTTTAAGATGGCAGTTTTCAAGTCCTGTATGATCTCTGTAGGATCTCCATGAGTTTACTTTCATAAGGCCAAATTTGTACTCGCATAGAGCGTGAGATCGTGACAAACACGAACTCAGCTGTGGTAATAAAAGGGCATGGCCGAAAGCGCAAATAATCGTGAGGGAAATTCGCAGAAAAAAAAGTGAAAGCAGTCTGTTGGCTACCCAAAAAAATGTCGTGAGAAAATGTTGTAATAAATTGTATTTATGAAATTTTGAATACCTCCGAATACCCCGAATATTTATAGAACTTGTACGCGTATTTTTATAAAGGGGGGGGGGGATAAAAATCGCTAAATTTGTTCATCTTGAACAAAATTAAGGATATTGGAATACCTTTCTTTAATCTTTAAAACTCGCTCCACATGCTCATTCCACTCCATTTCAAAATCCTCCAAAAGCATTCATCATGTCAATACACGATGTTTCTTACTGTACATGTAGTACATGCCAATTCGTAGACAACAGATGAAGCTTAGACTTTTATCAAATTCGCACGAAAGTTGGCCGAGACAGGATTCAAACTCACGGCCCCAATTATTTTTAGCTAACAGGGCACGTCCCGGGAGTATAAAAGGATAAAATAAACCATCACGCCAAAATACCTTAAAGTACCATTTCCTCAATGTTTTCCTTTTTATCCCCCCCCCCCCATGCATTAAAAGTCCGGTTTATAAGAAAATGTTGAAATAAATGGTTAAATAAACCAGTAAAAAGCATCTCATACCTTATGAAAAAAGTATGTTTTCTTGTTTTATGAATTATATATTTAAAAAAAAATCCCGTGTTCCGGGTGGGATTCGATCCCGGGACCTTTCCATACGAAAGTTATCGTCCTAACCACTAGACTACGGTCTCCCTGTAAAATCACATGTGTCCAGTGGCAATGGTGCGTTATGGATACCCGTATACAAAAATAAAATGACTGCTCCCGTAATTTGATGTGTGAGGGCAAACCGTAACTTAAGGGTGTTATAGTAAGCCGTAACAAATGTGATTTTTATGTGACGATTGGCCGTAACGTATGTGTTTTAAAATGCAAACCCTTGCAACAGATTTTGCCGCGAACACAGTAGTAAAACCCGCGAACACAAGCCTTTTATGGATTTACATTAAAGGTGAAATATTTGTCTAGACATTTGTCGAGCTGGATTTTCAAAATTTGAATTCAAATGATGTTTAATCCAGGATTGAAAACGTACATTTTTCCTCGGTTTTGACACATTTTTGTCTTTTTATTTGCTTAAAATGCCTTGATTTGTATGTTCACGGGACAAGAAAGCTTTAAAAGAGAAATGTGATTGACATTTTAAGCAGTCAGAATTAATCTAGTTGAAATTGACTGAGAAAAAAGCTATTTTTGTGAAAGTAGGTCAACTTTATGCATGTTACGGGTATCCATAACAGAATCGCGTTATGGATAGCCGCAAGTCCCCAGACTGCTGACGGGTATCAATAATTTTGTTTCTCTCCTAGGTTGCAGCAAGTGTCACCGAGCCTGGTACTGTTCTACAGACTGTCAGAAAATAGCCTGGAAGAAAGGACACAAGAAAATCTGCAGTACGCCTCATTCTCAAACATTTAGCTCTGCCGATTATTATATGAATGCCGCGTCTGGAATGTAAACTTTTAACGTGCTTAAAGTAGTCTTTATATTAGCATTAATCACAGAACTATATGCAGAGCGTTGGTAAATGATCAAAACATCGTAACTACAGCTTGAAAAAGCTGCAGAGTGGATGTTACGGTCGTTCATCAACGATATTTTTCGAAAGAAGATTTATTTAATTACGCACTTGCGTAATATGCGTAATTAAAGTCACGCCATTACTAATGAACAATTTCCTTATCACATTTGAAAGTGTTTTTTTACTTTTTGTACATAATATGTGTTTTGTTCATCATTCTACAGTCAAACCTGTCTTAAGCAAGCACCTAGGGGACATTCAAAATGTGCTTGCTTAAGACAGGTGCTTGCTTAATGCAGGTAAATTGAAGTGTTATTGGTTCATTTTGGATCATGGTGGCTGCTTGCTTAAGACAGGTTGCTTGCTGAATACAGGTGGCCGCTAAATCAGGTTTGACTGTATTTCTTCTTCGAAATTACTGATGTTATTGTCAAGACTGGCGTATAGTATTCTACTCTCATGAAATGATAACAAACTACCTTTTGAAGTTCTCTAAGCCTGCGCATGATTTTAAAACATGTACAGATAAGCAGCGTAGAAATTCAAATATTGCACCAAGACCATATATTATAAGTCAGTGTTTTTATTTTTTTATTCATTTTTTTTTCGTCTGTAGTTATTCAAAGATTACGCCGAAGCAATAATTGGCAAATGTTTTTGCTAAGTGTTATTCTGAAATAGTAGGACGCAAAGGCTCGTTTTAATTTTTTTTACTTTTGAATCTGGATCCATGATTACAAACTGTCTTTCTCAAAACATTAAATGTACAGTTTAATTCGATATAAAACATTTTACATTTTTGTATCAAAATTGAGTTTTGACTAAATTCTTTATTAAACAAGAGAACTTTTTTATAATATCGGACCTATATCTGTTAGCAAATCAAAGTTTGTGTTTAGACTCCCGTAAGAACATATATATTGTTAAAAACTAGAAATACGAAAAATGACTATTTTCAAAACTCTAATTAGTTTTTATTAAATAACTTTATGCCATTTTCAGTGACCTGATATTAATCTCTGTTTTATAAATTAATTGCACTTATAATCATCGGAAAATACAAACTCTTTTCTGATATAGTGTTTATTTTATAAATAGATTAGATGTGCCGTTGGATGAACAAGTTTATGTGAATTATCAGAGGTCAATTTTGTCTATACATGGTATAGACAAAATTGACATTTGACCATCCTTTTCAACTTGTTTATCAAATTGATATTTAATCAACCTTACTATAATGTAATGTTCCGGTTCAATAAACCAGCCTATAAAATGTATATAGACCTTCAATAGAAACATTTACTGCATTTTTCTCTGTTTTATATTCTAGAAAAAGATGGACCCTGAGTGTGTTCCTGTTACCCTAGAGATGACCCTACCCACCAACAAGTTGTTTACCCATTTCCATAGTAACATCTGACCACATGACCCGAACATAGCAACTTGTTGACCTCGTGATCCTTCCTTAGCAACCGCCTTTTCACCTTGAATGAAATTCAGTGTTGGAATGCGATTAGTGTATTAACTAGACTAAAGTGTTTAGTTGCCTTGTACATGTATAATGTTTAACTTATTTCCTTTGTTTAAAAAGTAACTGTTTAGATGTGAACCGTCTGTTTTGTTATATGTTTTCTATATTTTTCAGGATATTTATTTAATAAGAGAACATCATATTTTTTTTAGAAAAAAGTTCTGTTCGGTCGACCTGTATTGCCTTATCAACAAATTACATTCAAACATTCCCATAATATTAAACAGACAAGTGGAAACATTTATATATATATGATTGATTGTTGAAATGCTTGTCCTAAAATTAATGTTTTTACGGATAGGTTGGAAATAGAGATTATTGAATTATTATCTTGTTTTAACACTTCTGTTATTTTAAAAAAAAAAACCACATATTCCTTTCTATCTTCGTCCATTTCGACTTAGTATAAAACGACAAAAAAGGACAAACCTCTATTAAAAAAGCGCTATTCCATTTACCAAAACTTTTTTTGAAAGTTTTGTTTTCTTCTACTGTCTAAATTTAAATCTGTTTCGTTACATCGATTGGGAAATAAAGTTCTTGCAATTAAGTTAAATCCCTCTAGAGTCTGCTTTTTTTGGAAACTCCAGCTTTGCTTGAACCTTCAGCCCTCATTAGACCAAACCTCTACCTGCAAATAAGTGTTGTCCTATCTGCCGTTAGCCTATTTAATGTAAGTCATCCCATTTTTTTTTTGAAAACACAGCATTCTTAAACAGGACTTGTACAGTTCTTCTCAATTATGAGTCATTTAAGTCGGCCAATCTTCTTTTTTCTCTTTTTTCCATAGTGTTCGCTTTTTACAGTATCTATGTTGTTGTTAAAAACTGCATCCAAATATCAGCTCCCTGCATCTACCAAAAACCTCCCTACCTTCCTTATTTTCCAAATCTTCACTTTCCCCGATTTCTTTCCTTTCCCTTACCCCTGTAATGCATGTATGGTGATTTTCAACTACTTTTCCCTCTTTATGAACCCAACATTTATACGTGCATCCATATATATATAAAACAAAAAAACAACAACAAATATTTGTAACTTTTCAACCAATAGGTATTTACAACCAATAAGGCTTGTAATTTCAAGTGTTCCAATTGAAACAACAATTCTGATTCGCTGAAAATAACTTCCGGTCAATATTCAACAATGGAAAACCTATTGAAAACATTATGTTATGTAAAAAAATGACCAAATGGAATAAAATATTATCATTTTCTTGATCACGCATTTTGTATGATCTTATATCACTGTGGTAATTAAAAAAAGTTAAAGTTTGGTTTTCTTGTTTAGTTCTATGTTAAACATATTCACACGACTTAACATAGCTCTCCGAACATCAAATTGCAAGTCGGCTGTTAAAACAAGGCGCCTTTGGCTACCACAGCACTTTGACTAACATTCTCACGTGTACCCATTTATTCACCTGGGCGGAGAGGAGCAACGTTGAGTATTCTTTTTTACTCAGAACAATAACAATGGTCCGATCGGGATTCTATCCCGGGACCTTCCGATCCCAAAGCCATCGGCCTAACCCAATCGGGAACCCTCGGCGATTCTACGGAATAGACATCGGGAATAATACGGGCGCATCCATGAAAGCGCATCATTTCGCACGTGGGTTTATATGACGTCACAAATTTAACTGTGAATGACGCTGCGAAAAACAAAATCAACGTAAGGTAAAAAATCGGGCATACTATGATTTGAAAACAAAACGCAGTGATTTACTGCGTTTTGCTTTCAAATCATGATATGCCAAAATAATCTCTATAGACGATCTGAAAGCATTAAAGTAATTAGCTTTTCTACAAGCGTATTAACCAAATTACCATCGGGAGCCGAATTACCCAAAAATGGCTCAAAAATTACTACACTTACGTCCGAAATACTTTCCAGTGTACGGAAATGTCCGAGCGATGTTCCGAATGCGGCCTAACCACTAGGACTTCACCACTAATCGCGGCAACATGTTTCAATCGCTCCACTGGAATTTGCCCCAAGGAAACTAGTAGAATCCAAAATGTGCTTTAAGTAAAATTTAATTAAATCAAGATTTTGAAAAAAGCAGATAAAAGTCAATGTCAGGACAACCGGTCCAAATAGATGCTCGAGTCAAAGACAATCATCTGCCAACATTTATTTGTGACATAAACAGTCCTAGTCCTAATAATTCAAAATTTTAAGAGGTAGGTCAAATGTCAAGGTCTGTGTCATAGGTCAAACATAAGGTCACAATCAGGAATTACCATCTTCTTACATTTGAAACTTACATAGAATAAATTTAGAACTAATAATTCAATATTTAATAAAGATAATGGCAGAATATAAAAAACAAAACTTCTTATTGATTTTATACAGTCAAAGATACTGTCCTTTCTAAAATCAAAATTCAATATTTTAAAAAGGGGGTCAAAGCTTAAAGTTGTGGTCAAGGGTTCAATATGATTCCAAAATCTATAACAATCATCAAGTGAACTCTTATTGATGCTCTAGTACAGCCGAGACCTAATGATTCAATATTAAGGAAGGTTGGTCAAAGGTCAAGGCAAAAGTCACACACTTGATATGATGCCCGAATCAAATACAAATATCTACAAACATTAATTCGCTGTATAGTGTACTTTTATACTTACAAATTCAATATTCAAGAAAGAAAATCAAAGATCAATGTCAGAGTCAAGGATTCAACATGATGCAAGACCCAAAGACAAATATCTAACAGCTTTTCTTTAGACTTTGTAAAGTCCTATAACTAAACATTCAATATTTAAGAAAGTAGGTCAGGGTAAGGGTCATTGGTTTAATTTGATGCCAGAATCAAAGATATTCATCTACCAGCATATCTCATTTAATTTATACAGTCCTAGACATTTTAATTATAAATTTTAGAGAGAAGGTCAAAGGTCAAAGTAAGTGGCAAGGGTTTAACATGATGGCAAAATCAAAGACATTCATCTACCAACCTTTATCATTGACTTTAAACAATCCTACACTGAGGGACTAAAGAAACGCAATTTTCAGTTTTGGTACATTTTCTCAGCCTTCTCCGACGGTGTTCTTTCTTTGGGAATTGTCTGAAGGCAAGGCAGTACACTAGCAAAGTTTGTACAAAATTTCATGTCTAAATAATAAAACACTTAAGAGCAGTGGCCTTTGAAAGGTTACTATCCCTACTCTTCAACATAACAATCAGTCATCGGTATTTTACAAATCAGTAACAAATGAATTTATTCAAGCCATATATAGGTTTCACAACATCTGAAAATGAAATTAACTATTCTGTCTTGAAAATTGTTCATAAATACAGAATTATTTTAGACACTGTTCTTGTAAAAGGCTTACAAGTGTCATGGAAAGATTTACAGACATATTTAGGTTAAGCCTCAGCCATCTTGTTTTTACAGGTTACTTTTATAATTAAACTATTTTAAGAGAATATCTTTGGCCTAGACAATGATCAACTTATTTCTTCGGCGTGCAATGGTAAATTTGAGAGGATTATAAAGTCATTTGAATGAAAACGTTTATATTTAATTGGAAATTTACTATCCTGTTTTAATAGAAAATGATAATAATAATTGGGTCATTTGGTTTAAGATCATCGTAATAATAACATTTTGGTCTATTTTTTTCGTTTGGTTAAGAGTATGACAAAATTAAAGTTGAATTTGCATATAATTGACGTCATAACAAATAAATTACATTAAGGTAACTGCTGACACACAGCGGGTCATTTTAGGTCAAAATTTCAAAATGTATGCAAACTGGCCCTAATGCGATAAAACTGAACTTCAAAATACCCGCTTTAATATGTCGGTAATAAAAAAAGATTCCATAACGTAAAGTTGACGTCATGACGTCATCAAAGGACCAACATTCCCTTTTTTACCCAAATGATTGGCTATTTTCGGAAATTTTAAACCGATTTTTTAATCCCGAAATCGGCATTTGATTCGTAAAGAGACGCCCGATGCTGTGTTTTGACTAATATGAAGATATAAGTTTAAGAAATACAATAAGCTGTAACATATTAAATGTTAATGTATTCTGCGTTCGAGTACAGTTCCTGAAAATACTGACTTTTTTCTGTTATTTTTAGATATGTTGTTGCCAAACCATTTCGCTGAAGATTTTGCGTCAAATGTTCACAGTAAACTGCCTTTTTAAACGGAAGGAAAATTAAGTGATTGTTTATTTTTCTTCAAAGCACTTTCAGATTGAATTTTTCTAAAGCTATATTTTACAACAAACCTTAAATTCACAATTCATAATACGCAATTCCACAAAGATTGGCGTCAAGTAAGCATAGTAAAATGGTTTTGGTGCGACGTCGAAATTGACAAAAATGTAACTTCACAAAATCGAATTTAAGAAAAATATCAAACCCGAAGTCATATCATTTTATTTAATAATGTAAAGCATATTCATTTCGCTACAATATAACAATAAATGAGCATAGGTCATCGGACAAAATTCTGTGAACTTTCTACTTATTTACAACAAAAATAAAATAAAAAGGAATGTCAAACCTTAAAAATCGCAAAAAGATAGCGTTTCGGGTCTGTTTTCCTGCTTGATTGTCTTAAGTACCATTTGAAAGCAGTTTCAAAAAATCTGACCAGTGTTTCAGAGAGGAAGACGTTTTATATTTCACCATGCAGGCCCATTTTTGGTGACCCGACCGCCAAAAGAACCCGTATATAAAGCTAGATCAGGATTAAGGAGGAAATCTAAAATTTCATGACCCAAGAACAATTCCTGTGAAGAATGATTGAATTCTGAGATGAAGATCCAAATAGATTTTTTAAAACTGGCCCCTTTTGGTGACACGACCGACCGTAGTACCCCTGTTATCAACCTTAATAGATTTTAGAGTGAAATCAGAAAATGCAGGTCCTAAGAATTATTCTTGTTGAGATTGATTCTTACAAAGTGTGCCAAAGAAGAGGGATCTTTAAAATTTCACAATAGCGGACCTTTTTCGGTGACCTATGGCAGCCTCAAGCACCCATGGCACCAACCAAATCAAAACTTAACAAAGAAAACTGTAAGAGATTGCCCCGAGATAATTCATATTAATTTTGGTTGACTTCCGCGCAGTAGTTTCAGAAAAGTGTCATCAACCCGATCGGAATTTAAAGAAGAAATCTGAAAGAGAATGTCCCAAGGATCATTTCTGTGAAGTTCGGTTGAATTCTAACCAAAAGTTTCAGAGAATATTATTTTCATTTTTCGTGAGTCGCAGTCCCATCTTCTGGTGACACGAAAACCCTTCTGTAGCGCCCATAATGTCAACCCTTTCTGAATTTAACGTAAGAATCTAATAGAGCTTATCCCACGGATCATTTATGTTACATTATGCCCAGTAGTTTCAGAAAAGGAGATGTTTAAAAATCTACGCACGGACGTAAGAATGAACGACAGACGCCCGTTACAACATAAGCTCCGCTGAACTAAGTCCACTGGAGCTGTAAAATCCATTGGCCAATCAAAGCATCCATTTAAACTGCGAGTTAAATGTTGATCTCCGTCTCAGTCTGCCATCGATGGCAAATGTCGATGGAAAAAGTCGTCGATAAAACAAGCCGTTTTGGATTTGCCTTCAGTTATGTGGAGTCAAAAGTAGGTCACGGTATTTCTCAGAAAAACCATACGTGCTGAGGATTCTTTTTTTTTCACTAGAAAAAAATAGAAAAAAAAAAAGAATTATGTGCATTCGAGAATCCAGTTGTATGGCCGTGTGTCGAAATTTAGCCTGTCATTTTGATTGCCCCGATAAGTTTAAAATTGGGTTAAGTAAGGAAAAACTAGGTCAAAGGGTCAAATCTTAGAAAAAATATCTTGCATAAAATTAAGAAAAGTACGTTTGGCTAAAATGAATAAATAGTTTGTCTTCAAGATGCTATGTATGACTTAACTGAAAGTGGATCAAGTGGGGTTACGGTTAATTACCCCGTGAAATTTACACTCATCTCTATCAAAAACATTAAAATTAATTCTCTCAGCGCTTAAATGGTAGATAATCGACCTTTTTGGGATAGTAGCTGAATGCTGAGAAAGGATGTTATGGAAAGACTTGTGTGAGAAATACTAGAAATACGATGGTGGGTGGTTCAACCAACGCGAATTGACTGGAAGAAGGTGTAAAGCGGCGTAAACCCCTTTCAAATAAACAATTGTACTATCAATATTAAAAAAGTGTAGCAGTTAAACTCATATAGATATTGTATATCGGTGGTCGGCATTTTAGCGCAGATTATTTTTTTCTAACCTTTTAACTTCTGTTCGGTATCGGCAATTAGTATGAGAGGCATCGCCAACATATCACCGAGTAGTCGAAAAGGACTAGCAAAAGGAAATACAGCACGCTACATCAAAACACCATTCAATTTCTGCTTAAAATTAAGTAATCACACATTTTGTCTTTATGTCAACCTTTGATCGGTTAGTCCGTCCATCTGTGGCTTTTTTGTCCGCTCACTTTCTCAGTAACCAATAGGCGGATTACTTTCAAACTTTCCGGATAAGATCAGTATCAAGCAGAGGTGTTCAAGTGATTATTTGGTAACGATCCACGGATGTTTGACAGCGTTATTTTCCTTTGGTGGAAAATGACTTTTCATTATTGACAATCACTTGTAGGAGGTTGAGGGGGGATTAGTCCACGTGTTGAATTAGGAATAAGAGAAAATCTGTAACTCAAAATGAGAAGAGTATGTTATTTTAACAACACTGAGCGTATTATTTTACAACAGAGAATGTTTGGTTTAAAAACGACAACATAAACGAACATATGGAGGATAATTTAGCCTGTGTTTGACATTTCCAACAATTTCACATCTGCGACAGGTACAAACCTTAGGTAGCGTTAATATAGGGATGAGTGTCTTTTTCACTGCGTTTATTGGGGGTATATTTAGTGCAATTGCCTTACACATGGCAAATGACGCCCGTAGGGCGATATGTTTAAGCCATGTGCTAAGGCAATTGCACTAAATTAAATAATAGAAAATTCTCTTTCTTTTAGAAATAAAATGATCGTTATATGATCTTTAAAGCATTTAAAATTGCTAAGGGAGGAGTCAAGGAGACGAAGATGAGCGATATAGGGTCATCATGGTCCTTTCGCTTCTTAATAGAAAAAACGACAAAATCTTAAAATTTTGGGATAAATCTTTTAGTTCAAGCGCGTCATGTTGTATGTGTTTACATGTACATGAGCAAGATTATCATTTCAAATGTTATATCCATCTATGATCTAACTTTAACATAAAGTAAACACAATTTAATTGTTCACTGTCATACTTAGTCCTTTTGTTTCATATCCGCAAAACATCCCGTCTGTGTTCTTCTCATACTCCAGTTTCTGAAGAAAAAAAATATATATTTGAAATAAAATTGCATAAATATTCCTTCTTATTTTTTAGATTATGAAAATAAGTAAGAAACTGATTTAATTTTATACTTTCGTGAATAACATAATTCTTGACGGCCATATTTTTACTCTGATATTTTTTAACCTCCTAAACAACTTGGATAATGTCAAGAATAAATTCAAGAATGTTGCTTTGACGAATTTTGCCTTTTTGCCGACATGCTCCTTGTGACCCTGGCCAAAAATGCTCCAGAAGGCGTGATATTTATTTTCATTTTGACTTCTTTGATTGATATCTCCTTAACTGCATTACCGATTTCAATGAAGCTTCGGATAAATTGTTCTTCCGGTGATACTTTCCAAAATTTGTCCTCAAAATATTTATTGGTCCATAAGATAGGGCATGGAAAGGCCGGACACTTTTGCGTTTTTCAATTCTTTCAATCTCCTCCTGAGAATTAAATTTTCCAAAATATTACTTGCCAATCTGATATCAAAAAAAGGAATGAAAGTCCATGTGAATCATTTTGATAGAGAAATGTGAAGTCCTAAGGTTATGAGTGGGATATTTAAAAGTCTTTCTTTTTTTCACCTCTATGTTAAATATGGCCCCAGAAACATAAGACTTATTTCGATTCCATAATTTCAACCATTTTGACCGTACACATGTATCGATGCTTAAGCAAAACATAAAAGTATTTGTTTCAGTAAAATACGAGCCTTTTATTAAGAAATTTCTTCTTTATTACATTTTAAAACAAAACAAAGGGCTTCTTTGCAAGTTGCCACAATGATTACATTTTTTTGCTAAATTAGCTTAGAATTCTGTGTCATGCCAAATATCAAGAGTTTTAAGCTAAATGGTTTGAGAGAAAAAGACTTGTGAATGTATTGTTCTTTATTTCTATAAGTGAACTACAGACCCCCATACCATAGAGCAAATATTCGGTTTAGTGCAACAAATTGAAGTTTCTTTTAATAAAGGGTCTAAGGCCTTTCCAAATATATAGTTTAAAGCTTTTTGGCTTAGGAGAAGAAGATTTTAAGAAAAATTGACGACGGACATTATTCGGCCACAATAGGCACCTACATCATTAAGCACTTCAATTACGTAACAATGACGAAAAACAGAGCGGAAGAGACACCATCCGAGAGAACTAGAGCAATGCGGACTTTAGAATGTTCCATTAGGGGTGGACTTCATCAAAGTAAAATTACGTCGTTATTGCCCCCCGCAGATCATACCGACAGGTGGACTTTACTTAACATATTTGGATGTATGTTTATTTGCATATTAAAAAGTGACCATGACACCACTTTATAACGTTTAGAAATTTAGCATCCGTGGACATATCCATTTAACATATATAAAGGAGGACAAAATCGGAAGATGTGAATTTGATTTTTCAGGATTTTTATCCTGTCCCTTTTTTACTTTTCAAACCTGTAGAGAATATGTCTCTTATTTAACTGAAAACATGATAAAATCAAATGCAGAAGTTTGGGTAAGACATGTAGTGACTTAAGATAAGATATATGCTAAATGAAAATAGGATTTTCTTTGTTTTTTTTGGTCAGTTTTCATGATTTAATGTTAAATGTCCTTCCAAAACCACCCAGTTTAACATTGCAAAGCACATGTAGAATAACATTTTGCAAGCAAGAGCAGTGATTTAAAGAAAAATGTCTGAAGAATTTAAAAAAAAATCAAAACAAAACAGGAGAGTCGTTTACACAAAATACGTCGCCAAAGGACTATCATTAAAATGAAAGCCCCATTTTCTGTGATGGTACATAATTATATTGAAAGGTAGAATTGTGCTCCTGTTCAAAATATGGAGAATAAATGTTTCGAAATTATCAACCATATCAACCCTAAAATAGAGAGTGGTTAACTTTCATCTCAAATGTACAATTTGGTTTATAAGAAAATTTACAATTTCACCACTTCTTACATGAAGAGGAAATGCGTTCACAAGAAATTTTACATGACGGCCCCCTTTTCCATAATAAAATCACCCTACCGCAACAACATGCACTAATTCGAATAATGAACTGTTCCGAAACGGATTTTCTGCGCCCCGGCGCAAATGATCCACCCTCAGATTTTATGCGTATTTAAATTCAAAGTTGGATATAAGAATTCCGTCCTTTATATGCACATTTTTCATCGTTGCCTATTGAAACTGTGCCCACCAATACGCCAAAACTATGTTTACAACTATTAAAGTTAGTTTTTGTAGCTGAAAACTGAGGATCGGTTGTTAAAGTATGTACACACTTTTCTTCCACACAATGAATACAATTTTGCATATCGAAAATCTTTTGTGCGCTTTTGGCGTTTACACTAAAAGGATAAATAGAGTTCTAACGCAGAAATCCTGGGGTTGGAGGTTTTACGTCGGGCGCAGAAAATCCAAATTAGGAACATTTCATACCTGAAAATATCTTTAAAAATAGTACATAAATAATGGAGGAAGTGCCTTCACAAGATTTTTTACGATAAGGCCCCCTTTTCCATGACGCAACTGAAATTCACGAAAACGTGACAATATCGCTAGGTCAGGTGACTAGGAATATTTTTTGAAAGTGCCATTCAAATCGGTCCATGTATGGAGGAGGAGTTGCAACCCCAAATTTTTACAAGAAGGCCCCTTTTTCCATGATACAGCTAAAATTCATCAAACAGTGATAATATGCGATAGGTCAGATAACTAGAAACATTTTTTGAAAGTTTCATCTAAGTCAGTCCATAAATTGCGTCCCCCCCCCTTTTTTTTACATTGAAGGCCCTTTTTCCATGACGCGGCTGAAATTCGCAAAACCGCGACAATATGCGCTAGGTCAGATGACTAGAAACATTTCGTGAACGTGTCATCCAAATCGGTCCATAAATGAAGTACAAGATTGTAACGGATGGTCGGAAGTACGTACGTACTGACATCTGGATGGACGTTTGGGCGGACGGATAGACGGAGAATATGATACCAATATACGGCCATCTTCGGTGGCGTTTAAACAAAACAAAACAAAACAAAAATAATTGAAGAAATGACAGGAGTGTCAGAATTTAAGGGTTGCTAATCTGTTGTACATATTATTTAAGTGTTTAATATTGTTTGAAAATCATTTCCTTGAGATAAAATTTAACATATATTGGCTTAGATGCATCTTACCAATGCCAACTTGGTTCGGTCTTGTCCCGTCCTAGTGTTGAATAATAGCTACAACTAGTACTAAACAAAGCTTAAACAATCATATATATGCAGTTTGGGGGAAATGTTTTTTTTTTTTTACTTTATGTTAAAAAAGTTAATTTAATTATTAGGTATTAATAAGGTTTAGATTGAATTTTTAATAACATGTGCTGCACACCAATGACCTGTGAAACAAAAACTGTTTTTCATTTGACGAATTTCGAACACGTTTTCGAAGGAAAAAACGTGGTAAATTAAGAAATGCCATAGGTTTGGTTGGAAAGAAAAGTGTTCTGATTGCTAATCCGTTGGAAGTTTTGTAAAAAAAAAAGAAATCACGTGGTGAAATCTATTGCACTTTATTTCTGTAAAAATGCATAGGTCTTTCGGGAACCCCCCGATCTTCGATCTGCGAGTCCAGTATTGTAGGAACTCTAAAAACCTTTTTCCCCCTTCCACAATCTTACTCTGCTATATAATTTATTTGAAATCAAGATAATTTGGAGAGAAGTTTTATTACAAACATGCAGTTCTGATTCTGAGTCGAAGTTTGCAGCGAGTCGACGAAGACCACCAAGCGACCCTAAGAACTTAGCTCGTTTACACCGGTTTCGTTGTAAAATGCAGAATTACTTGACAGAAATATTTTTTTTATCATAAGTGCATCTACAAATGTTGATATTGTCGTTTATTCATTCTCCTATGAACTGCTTTATAGTCTCTTAAATTTCTCGAAAGTAATATTCCATGCTCGCAGTTTTTTTCGTAATTCAAATCTCTCAATACTTTATTTTAATAGAATAAATAAGCTGTTTTCACCTGTCATTCAAGATGAGGTCACGAGGCTTTTGATCGTCAACTTGGCCCTTTTTAAGTTGGAATGCGGAGCAATTCCAACTTAGATTTAACAAAACCGCAAAATGAACACAAGATAATTTCATTTCGGGTTTATTGATAACACACATCACGTGAACAGGATGTGAATACACTCCGGCCTATTTTTGTATATCTCAATTTGACATAGACATACAGTTTATTTCACCAAGAAGTAATAATGTTGAACAATTACACAACTATCACTTCATGTAAATTATTAACATGCTAATTTATGTTTTAAACGAAATTTATTGAAACTTGCGTACGATTTTACTAGTAGCAAATGTTTGCATTACTATATTTGGAAATCATGTGATAAGTCAAGTCCAATAAAGTAAGCTATTGACAGCAGCACTGTCCAATCACGTGATCTGCTTATTTGGTTATACGCGACCTGTTTTTCGTAGAATTGTGGCAATAGCACAAGCCAATCACGTGATCTGCTTATTTGATAACGTCGCGACCTGTTTTTCGTAGAATTATGTTATAGCTTTTTTTAAAGGTCTAGTTTCTCTTTCTGAACGAACTTTTTACACACTTCAACAAAATACTGTAGTTCAAATGTTTCTTTTTATCTAATTGTTTCGTAAACCATCATTAGAAACGCGCAAAATCTGCAGATTATTTATCTGTATTAACAACCCGATCCAGCAAATATTCTCTTTTTACTACTTCTCTAAAAAAATGGACAATTTCAATTGATGGTGGATGCAGCAAGGTTCGATGAAGGTATAGATCCACAAGTTTAGTTGATAGATCAAAGGTAAATTTTGTCTATACATGTATAGACAAAATTTACCTTTGATCATTCACTCTAAATTGCGGGCCTATAGGCAAACATTTATCTTCTCTGTCTGCTTTTGTCCATTTTCTTTAAAATTGCTTAGACATAAATTCACTTGTGCAAAAATACGCACGTGCGCAATCCTTTAAATATCATTGAAGATTATCACAAGTTAACTACAGCCTTTGTTTTTATCAAATATCTGAACGAGTTTTTATCAACCCAACGTGTTTTGCCTTCAGGGGCCACGTTTAAAAAAGGTCCTACGACCAAAATTTGATCGTATCGCAATCGTCCGATTGAAATTGGCTTTCAAGAAACATTTTTGGCTTTCAAAAAAATGTCGTATCGTTTAATTTACGCATAAATTTGCGTTACCGAAAGGCTAGTCTTGAATTTTGCGATTTTGACTGTGCAAGCATAGTATTTTCTCGGATTTCATTTTTATACGCAGCTGGAAGAGGTCGTATTTTGGCGTCATCTTCTCCGTCTATCCGTCCGTCCGCCTGTCCGTCCGTACGTACGTCCACTTTTCTTGTGAGCACAACTCCTCCAAAATTTGTTGTAGGATTTGGACGAAACTTTCATAGAATGTTCCTAAACACCTGACCTTGCACATAAGGTCACGGTTTGGTGAATTTCAGCCGCGTCATGGAAAAAGGGCCTTCATGTAAAAAAAATCTTGTTAACGCACCTCCTCCCTCATTTATGGACCGATTTGGATGAAACTTTCACAGAAAGTTCCTAGTCACATGACCTAGTGCCTAATGACACGGTTTGGTGAATATTCGCCGTGTCATGGAAAAAGAGGTCTTCATTTGAAAAATCTTGTGAACGCAATTCATCCTCCATTTATGGACCGATTTGGATGAAACTTTTATAAACTGTTCCTTATCATCTGACCTAGCGCATATTTTAACGCGGTTTTGTGAATCTTTTAGTCAAAAGTCGAGACGTATTACGTGATCACCTGGGCGGTGGGCAGGAGGCGTCAGCTTCGTTAGTGGCTTGATGTCATAGTCTTTTGAACGCATTCCAACTTATCAGTACTTTCAGTACTTTGATTGTTTCTGTAACGCAGCACCTAAGCGACTGAATTGATTTATCTTCTTTCGTTCATGATATTTGATGCAAATGACATTATTACTATTTTTTTTATCGTGCGACACATTTCATTGCTTGCCGTTACTTCTGGAATTCTTTATCCTTTTTTTTTATTTTGAGGAATATGATAAATTCATCATGTATTTTTAAAAATGAAAATGTTGTGCATAAAACGCTACTGAGCAATAGGAAATCACTTGATGCAGAATACCAAACGGATCACCCATAAAGAACGATGAACAAAATTAAGTAAACTCTGCCGTGCTTTTTTATATACAAAGAAATGAATTACAGCAATTAAAAGTAACATCGTATTTTCAAAAATATAATAAAAAAGAAAAAAAAAGGCGAAAATGAGATTCGATCTTTGTACCTCTGCTTTGCAAGTTCCTGACCGTACACCCATAGCGGTGCCTAGTCATTTATCACAACTGCGTATATTTTGTTATTTGAATGTACTGTTCGCGTATTTTTAATCTACATAAGGAAGTGGGTTCCGATTATCAATGAAGGTCAACAAGAATATTAAATGAGCGACATGTCAACAATGTTTCACAATATCCTCCTTTTTTGTCTTAGTCTTAGTATGTCATCTAGGGATTTTCAAGCTACCAAAAGAAAGCCATGGCCACATTTGTTGCAATTTGGTATGGGTTTAGGCTTTATTTCGCTATTTTAAATTGACTAGTAATGCTTTTTAATTCTGATTGGAATTCCTTGTACATATAAGCAGCAGAACCATGATGTCTCCTGGATGCTTGGTAGTTAATTGTTCTACGAATAATTGTGTCTATTATACATTTTAGATAGTATAGTAACTATGGGGCAGCAAAAACGACAATGGGTTTCATCATAATCTCAGCTCGTGTACTTGGACAGATGACTGTTCTAAATAAATTTTAAAAATCATATTATATCTTTTCACTAACTATAAATATAGCCTCACAAAAGAGGAGTATGATTAACTCGTTCATATCAGGTCATTGATCACGTGACAGCTTTATCATGTCATTTGGTGAGGTGATCTGTCGGATCTTCTTTTGTGGCTGTTAGGTCTGAAAAATGAGTTCTCCCTAACTATTTTAATTAAATTTGAGTGTCGATTTCTGTAAATTATATAACAATCGTTTCCCCTACTTTTGAAAATCATATGGCGACAAATCGATGACTTGGAACATGACTGATTACGTAATTTATAAAATTGTGTTGAAGCCTAACTTTCTTTTTTTTTTATTCAGTTTCTGAAATGTCAGGATTTTTAAACCTTTATATGGATGGATTTAACACTGATAACGATGATTTCGGAGATAGTAGCTTTGCATCTGATTTCAATCTATGTCCGTCTGCTGATTTAGAGCAGGGGAGGCATTGAACTGAGATTTGCTTTTAGCTGCATGTACGCATTACTTAAGTGTTCTTTTGTTTAATATGTTTTATAGCATCCGAAATCCTTACAATTATCGAGTTCTTTCTTGGACTCAGGTTTCCTTTAGGCTGCATGACAACAAAACTTTAAATAAAATTGACAATTGAGATGGCCATTCATATCTTTTTCATGCTTAAGGTATGTAAGTATTGCTTAAATGTTCTTTAGTTAAATATTTTCTTACTACAGCTTCAGAAATCCTTACATATATCGCGCTCTTCAGCCGTGAGCGAATACCAAACTCATCGACCCATTCCCCCATATGATGAGCGTTCGGTGTGGTAAATTGGGATCGTATTCAATGTTCATATCTGAATATCGAATAGGTCTTAAAAAACGAACATAATAAAAATAAACGATGATAGGTGACTTGAGATGGAAAAGTTTATCGGGCCCGGCTATGGAATTTATACGCTTCGCCTTCGACTTACCAGTGTATTCCTAAGCCTTGCCCAATTAACTTTTCCATCTAAAGTCACAACCATCTATTCTCTACCTGAGTAATTGATTTACCGTAAACAACATCGTGAAATTGACAAGATGAATGATTTTGTAATTATTTAGGAAGGAAATTGAATTTGTGTGTAGAGTGAATTTTCTAAAAGAAAATAAAAAAAGGGGGGTGCAATATAAAATCGATAATTTCGTCCAAATCGATTTTACTCCCCTTAAAAAAAACACGTACTTTTCTACTTTTGCGACTTCACGGTCCAACCGGACGCTTCAAAAGAATCCACTCAAGCTTTAGAATTATTTATTCGATCTAAAAAAAGAGTGATCGTCTTGAACAATTTTCAAGTGTTTTTGAAGTTTTTCGAGGCGTTTCTTATGACGGGAGTGATTGTTTAGATAAGATGGTGAGATTGCCCGATCGGCAATTTGAAATTCAAAGAAAAATACAAAACCTTCGAAATTGACAGAACGCTTTGAAGTCACATAACCAAAAGTTTTGGACATCGTTAATAGGGCATCCACCAATCAAGTACCGTGTAGAAAAATGAGCATAGGTTGGTCTGTCTTCTAGACTAGACATTGCAAGTTTGCTTTGAATTGGGCGGAAGAGGATTTAAATAACGATAAATTCTATTTCTTTCAAAACAATAAATTGTCATTACTTGACATATTCTTTAGGATGATTTTCCAGGTTCAGTCTTAATTAAACAAACTATTTTTTACATTGTATTAATATTTGTGGAAAATAAACCTGAAAAAAAAAACAAAAAAAAAAACAGCATTTCAGCTCTTTATTTCGTCATTCCAAATACTCACTCAGACCATAAACTAGAACTGTCGCAGAGCGGACTAATACCCGCCACAAGCGCTTTGTCAGAATGCAAGTGCTATTAGTGCATGATGTGTTTGATACTAATATTGAGGTCATATGTAGAATTTGCATGAAGTTTCATGATTCTAGGTCGCTTGGTTTTTGAGTTAAGATTCCAGAAATGAAAATTGAACAAAAATTGACTGTGACCTTGACTTTTGACCTATATGACCCAAAAACAATAGGGCACTTCCTTGGATCATAAGCAACATTTGCATAAAGTTTCATGCTTGTAGGTCACTTGGTTCTCGAGTTAGAGTCCGGAAACGAAAATTGAACAAAAATTTACTGTGACCTTGACCTTTGACCTATGTAACTCAAAAACAATAGGGCACTTCCTTGGGTCATAAGCAACATTTGTATAAAGTTTCATGATTGTAGGCCACTTGGTTCTTGAATTAGAGTCCGGAAATGAAAATTGAACAAAGGCTGACTTTGACCTTGACCTTTGACCTACATGACCCCAAAACAATAGGGCACTTCCTTGGGTCATAAGGAACATTTGTATAAAGTTTCATGATTGTAGGTCATTTGGTTCTTGAGTTAGAGTCCGGAAACGAAAAGGTCTACGGACGGACGGATGGACGGACGCGGACAGACAGACAGACATGGTGAAACCAATATACCCCCCTCTACTTCGTAGATGGGGGGTATAAAAAAGATCTAAAATCGATCAAAAACACTTTGGAAACCGTTTAAAACGATCAACATTTCAGTCAAATCGATCAAATCTCTCAATGACTTTATTGGCTTGTGTGGATTATAAAGCGTCTGATATGACCGTGAAGAGACCCCATAAACTCATTCGGAACATCACTCGGCCATTTCCATAAACTGCAACAGACCTCGGATGTATGTAAGGCGGATTGGTATGTAACAAAATCGTGCATTTTATAAGGCGGAAATAGTGTAAGAAAAACTAGCACTGTAGATTTATATATTTTACAGTCAATAACGACTGAAAAATCTTATTTTTTGAGAATGACGAATCGTTCTCAAAAATTAAGATTTTTCAGCCGTTATTTAAGAATTTAAAGTTATTTATATAAGGATAAGATGGTTTCACGTCAGTGACTTAAACGAGTAGCGTTGACGACGTCGAATGTTTTCACTCACAGTTTCGAGGGTTAACGCGATCTTAACTGACGTCATCGATTTTTTCCAAGGTGTCCCCGTAATTTTTAAAAATAGTCCCTTTATGTACATCCGAGGTTTGTGAGATTGGCCGAGTGGTATTCCGAATGCCCATAAATTACGTAGAATTAAATGAAGGGAGGTAATTTAAAATACTGTTTATTTCGTCTATTTGGACTAAATTAGCGATATTGGATTTACTTCGACTAATTTCAGTCAAATCTCACTCCTAGCACCAATTCAATATCATTCCGAAATCATTCGCTTTGTCAATTAAGCAATGTTTTTAACTGTACCACGAACTGTTGCCTCTTCGAAGTTCAAACTGCTGTTTCGACATCAGAAATTTGTGAAAAAGTAAGTGTTAAATGAACTCATTTTCATAACCAAATTAGAATTACCGGGGTTGATTCTAAGGTAAGGATTTCACGCAATTTTACCAGTTTTCCTTTTTACTTTTTAAAATAGTACTATTTTCACATCGGAGTTTAGAATTGAACTTCTAAACGGTTATTCAATACTTTTTGAAATGAATAATATTAAATTAAGTACCTTTCCTCTCAAAGATTCACAAGAATCACCCATCAATTCGAATTCCGCATTCATACCAACTCGGAGTTTGTGTAAGTATAGTCGCATTTTTCTTGATCGGGTTATGTCCCCAACCACTTCTGAAGAAACCTGAAAGAAAAGTATTTCATAACAACCGTAACGTAAATGTGAAAGTCCTAAAATTATACGTTTAAGTTCATATCCAAATTGCTGATTATAATCATATTCTAAATGCTAAGTTGTACGTATCTTTAAATATGAATAATCTAATGAACGGTTAAACCAAGTTTTTGATACAAGTAATCAAGCCGTAAGAAAATCAGTTAAGAAATAATCGAGTTGTCCTATATCAAACTTCACAATTTAGAAATGGTAGCCATTTTTTTTCCAAACCAATTCTTAAAAAAGAGTCTGAAAATTTTCAAAATTCTTATTTGACCAAAATATTGATTTCAAGAAAATCCATTGAGAAATAAATGAGTTATGGATGTCCAATAAGTTGTTCGAAACTAGGCTCAATCGGAAAATTTTGCTGTTTTCTGAAAATTGGGAAACATCTTTCCCCGTGGTTTAAGACTAATAAGTGCAGTGTATATATCACTTTTATACAATAATAAAACATTATTTTCATCCTAGTTGTCGCGATATGAATCAGCAGAAAGTGGTTGTTTAATAATTCAACAAAATAACATTCCCTTAGAGTAAATTTGTAATAGGGACGAAAAAAATGAACAAGAAAGAAAAAATAAATAAAAAAACCCACCTCGGAGACATGAACCCATAGACGTGTTGTTGAGAGCGATATACCTTAACCAACTGAGCTATTCTTTCCTAATCTCACTCGCTTGTTAAATTGCGTATTTATGAATGTGTAACTAACGGTTTATTGAATAAGAATTCGGATCTTCCGAAGAGAAACGAAATATGCACAGAGTCTCAGGCGAAATTAGCCAAATAATAACTAACTGTTCTATTATGAAGATAGTAACACAATCAACGTGTGCTATTATTGATTAAAATATCAAACCTGTGAAAGCCTTTTTAACCGGTTTTCCCGTTCTTACGTTGATAACTGAGTTCTCGACGGCTCCAACAAATTCACAATGATTCTTGCCACCAGAAAGCGAATCGATTATATCCAGAAATGTGCTGTTCATTGATTCACTGAGAAATATTTTATATCTTGTACTTGAACACAGCACGACACCAACAAATTTTGCAGGGAAATTATTAGTTTCTTTCACATATTTTCTGTCACTAAGACAACCTGACCGTTCCAAGGAGCAATTAAATTTATATCTTGTCCATGTGTGTTTAACAAAGGTGACATAGTTTATGTCAGGAGAAGCGGAGATCGATCTTCGATTTCTGGGATCTTTTAATAGTTTCTTATGGTTATCGATGTGTCGTTCACATATTCTTTTTAGAAGAATTTCTTTGTTCAATTTCGAAGTGTTAAACAGTCGATCCCATTCTTCAAATTTCTCTTTCAAATATGTAGTATTGAATATTTTAGAGCTATTACCCTGCTCCCTTTTTCCAAACGCATTCCTGAGATACAGGTCACAAGAATTTGTTGTTTTTTCAACCAACGTCAATATTTTTGACACATTCTTTTCTAAAAGATATGTGCGTATCCTCATATCAGCTTTATGATTTTTAAAATTTGCATCAATTATTTCATTTTCCCTTTTTAACTCCGAAGAAAATGTAAATAAACTTTCAATATTCCTCTCTATTGAACTCAGCATATCATTATTTATACTTTTGACTTTTGTGTCTTCAACATGTGTACACCTTTCATTACAGTTATTTTCAATCATTTTCATCATGTTTTCTATTTTTGTAATTCGTTTCTGTATTTTTTCGAAATTATCCTTCGATATCTTTTTTATTCTCTGTCTTTGCATTTTATGGTGATGTCTAATCTCTCTACGAAATAAATTGAGTAATCTACGTAATCTTCGGTCGATTCTATTTACATTCATCCAATTGACGTTGTAATCCCGTTTCCATCTAGGCGCTTCCCTATCTAAATCAACATGCGTATCCACTACGCTAGCCTTTTCTTTAATTGATCTTTTTCTCCTTTTCTTAGCGTTTGAGGATTCACAATTTCGTTCATTTAATTGTCTTAACCGTTTAGATGCCTTATATCGTAAAGTATATAATATACCCGTTTTACTGTTCTCTTCAACAGTATGTACGTATATTGTTGATGGATCCAAATCGAACAAATGTTCTTTTGAGGTTTTCTCTAGACCTAAAATAGTGCATAATGATTTTACGTGATCATCCGTCGTAGTAATCCGGTTTTCTTGCTTAATGATTGTTTCAAGTTTAATAGGTAAGGACAAAAAAGGAATTAAAACTAAACAAACACAGCAAAGTAATTTTAGATCCATTGGTTATGATGAAATATACAGATAAAGAGCTTCCCTTCAAGAGTAAGATATGCCCGCCCGTGGGACTCTTCAGTTATTTAAATGGCCTGGAAATTATATACCCACCTGACTTTATTTTTTATAAGTATAATGTAACAGGGTGCATCTATGTTCTATAAGCAAGTACAATATGTGGAAATTAATTACAGATTGCAAATGTGATGCAATTACTCTAGTTTAATGATACAGGTTTTTTTTCTAAACAATTAAATCGATTCTATCATTAAACATCTGTTAAACAAGGTGCAATAAAGACAGCGCGCTTTTATAAATTTGTTTTGTTAACCCGCTGCTTTAAAGGAGGGATTTTCTCACCGTCCGTCATTCCGTTCTATCGTCCTTCCGTACCCTTCCGGCTTTGTCCGGAGTATGTCTTCTACATGTATGTTTTTAAAAATAACTATGCATCTGTATCATGATACAATTTATCACTTCATAGATATTTATTGTAAGTCAAATTAAAAGATAAAAGGCCAAAGTTTGAAAATAAGAGTTTGTGATAATAACACCTACATTTTTGAGTATATTTCAAAATAACTTAACAATTGATTTGAGTTTATATGCCTTTTGAAGGAAAACTTATCGCGGTCAGAGTTCAAGGTCAAATAAGGCCCGGAACATTTCTCATACCATTGTGGATGGATTTAAACTATACTTTTCTCATTTGGTATCCATCACGAGTAAATGTGAAATTTGATAGAATATCTGGGAGAGATCAAAGTAGAACTTCAAGGCAAAATGTTTTAACTTCTTTCGTCCACAAATTAATTATGAATGAATGGATTAGTAAACTAATTCGCAAAATCATTTTTCATCGTGTAGAAATATCAGCTCATAAAAATCAAAGCTTTTGATTACTTAATATTCAAGTCAAAGGCCAAGGTCAAATTTAAGACTTATTACGTATTTCTATTCAATTTTTGGTACTGTGATTATTTCATAATACGGCATGTCAGAAACAATATTGCCCTTGGCCGTCTCACAATATAATAACAGTGTGGACCATGACAAACAAATAAACAAATGAAAAGTGACAAATAAGTAAAACAATATAAACAATATCGATTTTGAATATAGTGATTCACGACATAACGTCAGAAATTCACAACTTTAATCGGAGAAGTTTACTACATCCACAAAAATACTAATTCTCTACATTGTTTGAATTGATGAGCCTTCGACTGAACCTAAATGTATCTCATAACTAATTATCAAGCGTGTGGAAACTATTCATTATTAAGCACGATTTATTTTTTATCACTGCGACAGTATTTTTTCCTGATCATTATTTTAAAATTGTAGAACTATGGTATTGAAATATAATGATGTTAAATTCGATTTCATACAAGTTTATGTTTCTATAAAATTCTTTGCCGTTTAGAATTTTACTCACATCTCTCTCTGCAAATGTGAATCGTTGAGACTTATCGTGGTATCCAATAGACCTCCTATAAGTCGTAAACCGAACAAAGGTCAGCCAGATATCAGTGCAGCGGATTATGGACAAAATACTTCAGTTTTTGATACAAGCAAGAACTTTCACCAAATATTCTTCAGGCGTTATAGGCCAAAATTCGAAATCTGGTCACCTTGAAATCTTTCTTTTTTCACGATGGCTGCCCAGAAACAAAATGGCCGCCAATCCACAAGTAGACATAGGCCTACTAGCAAATCAGCCAGTTCTTCGTCCCAGAAGAACACAGAATTATTATATAAGTATCAAATGAAAAATCAAACAAAGGTCTATAATCTGAATTAAAATTTGTTCATTTTAAAGGTCGACCATTTTCAAGATGGCCACCAAAAACTAAGATTGATTGATTGATTGAATGGAGTTTAACGCCGCTTTCAACATTATTTCAGTTATATCGCGGCGGCTGGAGCACCTAACAATGGGTTCCTGGTATTTCTATCACCAGTACAACCACCACATTCTTTCCTAGCCTCCAGCCGCTATCTCACATAGGTCTACGATTATCAACCCATTGGTGAGAGACAAATAGTCGGAAAGAATGAGTGCCGCCGTCGGGGATCGAACCCGCGAACTCTAGATTGACAGTCCGACGCGCTACCAACTGCGCTATGACGGCGGCTCACCAAAAACTAAGAAGCTTCATAATTAAAATGACAGCAGCTCTCTTTTCAACCGCCGTAGAATTGCGAAATAAGTACAAAATGTAGGTTGAATTATGTTATTTGATTTGAATGTATGTTAAGTCACTTGAGTGTCGCAGAATTCGAGCATGGCCGCCGAAAAAAGAAAAACCGATTTGTTAGCCAATAAGTAATTGTGCCATATTTTACTTTCGGACTATAAGAGAGCAAACTAAATTGTCGCAATGTAAAGGTTTATTATACTTCTTTCATTTAAGTTAAATCTGGTCATCTCAATATCGTTCCATTTCAAGTTGGTCACCCAAAAATAAAAATGGCAGCCAACTAAAATTCATATTGTTATAATAAACGGCGATGATTTCTCTCTTTTTATTCACAGAACGATAAAAAAATACAAATTGAATGCTGAATTATGTATCTGTATGTTAAAAGCATGTCCCACCTGTTTGAATAAAGCAATTTAAGAGAAAGCGGCCAAAAAATGGAAATGGCCGCCACGCCCAATCTATGTATTCTTAAAAAAGTGAATCGTTCATATTTTTTTCTTTTTGACAAAGATAAATCATTAAATAGCACAAAATTAAAAAAAATGAAATGTGTCTCTGATTAAAGATAAATGTTTTCCAGAATCTTTCAGCTTTCTTTATGATGGTAGCATCAAAATTGAAATTGCCACCGATTCCAAACAAAGTTTATTGCTAGATCGTCCATTATCCCTTTCTGCTATTCATTGAATAGATAAAGGAATAGAAAACAAAAAGGCCAAAACACGTTTTCAGAAGACAAGTACCGTCTTAAAATCCTTTGATTTGTAACAAGGGCTACCAGAATAGAAGATACTTATCATACAACTGTAAATACGGATTTCGACTATACATGTAGGTACTTATTGGTTTTTGTGGGGAGGCTAATTCTCTTTGATATTGTTGGGATAGTCATATAAGGGCAAGACATTAAACTTGTGTTATTCTAAGGATATCTTCAAAGTTTTGCCTACTTTGTAATAATCAGTATTATTTGATAATTTGGTCTTTCCTTCATTTCAGTTCATTGTATAATGACGAAAGCAATGCCTTGTGCGAGCTGAGAAATTCATTCACTCCAAGTCAGACCAGCTTAAAGATATGCATCAATAAATCAAGATGGTCGCCAACTTATATGCATATCTTAATAAATAAATCGACAATGTCTCCATTAATGTGTTTACTAAAAGAGACGAGATTTAATAAGTAATTGGAAACAAACTCTTGAGTCAATAAATGTGTATGTATAAATAAAAGAAAATAAAACAAATGAGGCTTATTCAAAATTTATGTCAACATGTTCATTACTCTTCAGTTGTTTACTTATACAAAGAGCCTATACAGACTATATTAGGTAGCACCAATACGTTTTTTTTTCCGAAAAAAGTATATTTAAATGTTGAAAAACTATAAACAGAACTTTTTTATCCCCTTGAAACTTTGACTGTATACTAATCATGGTTATATCAATCTCCAAAGGATTATCAAAAGTCTTAAATAGCAATGCTATTCTGTATTACAATGTAAGTGTAGCATTTATTGTTATATGTCCGCAAGCATTCCGTGACAAAACAAATTTAATGTTAAAGAAGACTTAAAAGATGGCTCAGATTATGTATTGTGTAAATGCAAATGACAAATGTTTGGGTTTAATTTTTTATGTTATTTACTAGACTCATTGTTTTATAAGTCTATGTACATTGCATTAATAAATTAAACGATAATTTCCACAAAATTCGTAACCATCATGTCGTTTTTTTCAACTCAAACTTAGTAGATTATTTAGATATCTCTGAAAATATCTGGACGTGCTTTAAAAATGCCCTTACATCAACTGATCACTGTATAATTTTATGGGCGTATGTATCTGAAGGCTTTCGGTTTTTCGCATTGAGACAAACGAGTATATATGTAAAATTCTTCTTTTGTATTTTATTTCATTAAGTCCTATAAAATGCGTTTTAATAGTTTCTATTTTCTTTCTTTGTCGGATTAGTTTCCAATAATAAAATTGCCGTTATGAACCAAAACAAGCATTTAATATGAGTTTTTTCATTGTTTTTTTTTTCCTTCTCTGTTGAAATATTGTCGTTATTCTTGATATAATTGGCTAAGTCGTTCATGGTAGTGTTTAAATAAAGAAAAACTGCATTTTAATTCCACTGTTTAATCCATTGCTAGCGGAATGTTATGACATACTCAGCACACACAGCTTAAACAAAATCCACATCTTCATGGCCAAATATACCCCATGCTTTGTGAAATGTCAGTAACTTAACATACCAGAAGCAGAAGTCAATATTCAGAACCAGAATTACAATAACCTAAAAGCATATTGTCAAGAACTATCAAAAGCCACGTTACTTTACGTATACGTATTTTCTACAATAATATAAGAAATGATAAACATTTCAATTACCTAAAAATACAATTAAGCCTAATTCCTTTTATTTTTTCCTGTTTAATCACAATAAGCTTTAAATTAGATTGACTTCTATTATTCATTTAATCTTCGGATGATAATCGTGAAAACCTTTGGATATCAGTGGCTATCTTCCCAATTAATCGAAAACATTCTTCAGGATTGTTTTTGTACTTTTTCCTTCATTTTGTGTAGGGATGATATATGGTCAACCTTCGTCTGAAACCTAACAGCCATTTGAAGTTTTGGTGGCCATCCTAAATGAAACAAAAAATAGTTGAATAAAATCTTGAATCAAGGATACAATACTGGGCATTCGTCAGGTACCTCCTTTGTCATTTGAGTGTTATCATATAGAAAATAAGGTCCCTTTTTCCTGTAAAGTAACTGTTTACCTGGCAGCCTTTTCGAAATTTTGGCGGCCATTTTCAAATGATAGGAACTTGGATAACCAGACTTTATACCAAATCATAAGAACACTATTTCTAGTTGGATTAAGGAATTATAGTCACCTTTTTACCGACTGACGCGAACTAATGACAGCTTCATGTTATTTTTATACTTATTAAGGTAAAGCCAAAAAGTTGCTTTTGGCGGCCATGCTAAATCGCCGGACAATGATTCGAATTCCAACACTTGCTTCCATCTGGTTTAAAATTGGCCGCCATTTTAATATTTTAATGCAATCATTTTGAAAAGTGCAACCTTAGGTGAAAAAAAAACATTATCTTATATCTAAAAAAAAAAAAACCACAAAAAACACCACTTAATTTGATACTACTTCAATGTTTCTACTGTAGCCAGAAAGTGAGATATGTTCAATCTAATTATTGAGATTATTGAGATTTGGATGATCATTTTCCTTTCATTGGCGGTCATCTGTATATTTGTCAGATGTCAGGTTCTGTTCTTTGTATTTGATCAAAGACACATGCTGAAACACCATTTGGTACCTATTTCACTATCACATGTTGAACAGAAAGAGAGATACGGCTAATTTACCTATAAACCTTCTTAATAATCATCAGCCTTTTTTACTTTCAGGCGGCCATCTTGAGAACGACCGACGTTTAAATGAAAAATATTAATCTTAAATTAAAGACAGGTGTATTAAAAGTATGTTTTATGGTGTTTAAGATTTCAAATATTTCCGATTTACTTTTAGACCTATTTCTTCATTGGCGGCCGTTTTGTTTAGGAGCGGCCATATTAAAAATGGCTAAATTTCAGGTGGCCAGACTTCAATTTTTGGTCTTGGAAGCTTGAAGAATTTTTGGTGAAAATTTCATGCTTGTATCATCAGCTAAAGTATTTCTTCAAATTTTGCTACTTATCTGCTAGTTTACCCATTCGGAACATCGCTCGCTAACTTGACAGTACCTGGAACGAAAGTGCAGTAGTTTTTAAGCATTCTGTAGGTAACTCGGTTTCTGGTGGTTCTTACTATTAAAATTTTAGAATTACTATATTTATTTACTGGTGGTTATTTTATAGGCTTGAAGAAAATCACATTTTGTTAATTCTTTCCGATTGTCAGTGAAGATCTTTGGGCATATTATATGATGCCAGATAATTGATAATTGTGACGTCTTGTAAACCCACGTGCGAATTGACGCGCTTTCATGACTGCGCCCGTACTATTTCTTAAGTCTTTTTCGTAGAATCAGCGTGGGTTCTAGATTGTATCTTACCATTTAGTTGTACAAAAATTATGAAACCTGATTTATATGATTCAAATTAGTGCTCAATTATTTTTTTTTAAAATTTTGATCTACTTTATTTTTTTATGCTTATATAATCAATAATTGTTTATATAATCATAGTTTTTTGACATACTGAAGTATGAAGTAAATCTTAATGACGGAAATCTATTTGATATATAAGATAACATATCTTAAGGGTCCTATATTTATGTTAAATGAACTCATTAAAGGGATTATTTTCCTATTTTCAACATTTTATTGAAGTAATAACTAAAACTTAACGTCATTCAACCAGAGAAAATGTAGAGTAAACTACATTGATTCTACACACTGAGAAAGAAAATCGATTGAGGGCAAATGAACATTAAGCGCCCAAGTTTTATATTTCTTTGAAGTACATAAGATGCTATTTATGCTCACCTGAACACGACGCGCTGAAGGTGAGCTCTTTTGGTCAGATGTTCGTTGACTGTTTTTTTTCTTTGTTTCCATTTATTTATCGTCGCTACTGTAGCATAAGCTCATTTGAGCGACGTCCCAGAAGACGGTTAGTTGTTACGGGGGATAGGGCAAGGATATATGAGGAAGCTAATGCTGAGATCCGCCATGATTCTGTTACTTGCTCGTGGAAAAGCACCGTCTCAGGGGATCTCGGTTCAATGTCTTATCCGAATAACATTTAACTTGTAAAGTGTGCAAGCCCGTGAATCGAACCCACGCGATCGACCTTAAATTACCGAGAGATTTTCGAGAGATTAGGTCGACCGACGTCCATTTTTTACCTAAAATAAAACTTCCCCCTTAACGCAAAGGCCAATCTTCCTTTGTTCAAACCAAGATTGTTCAAATAATTAAAATCCATCCTTAGCTCGGATTGCCATGATAAATGCTATCAAATTAGGGCTATGCCCAGTCGTTACACATTTTTTCACATCTTTAGAAACAACCTTTTTCTTTAAAAACTAGAAGGCCAACAGCTTTCATATTTTGTACGTTACATAATTGAATGGACTTTTACAAAATTGGTTCATATCAAATATGATTCTGCCCGGGCGCATCCAAATTTACATAGAATAGCCTGTGGACCAAGCGGGGTTGCAATGCATCCCTACCGAATTCCCCGAAGATAGCATGTACAATGAAACTTCCTGAGTAATAATAAATGTGTAACAGTCAATTTATTAGGTACGAACTCCAATTCTGAGTGCTTTTTATCCAATTTTCAATGTTAATTTTCAGATCAAGGCATTGTGTATATGCAAGATGGTAGCCAATTTTTTTTTAAAAAAAAACTTTCGAGTGAAAACAAAGGTGAAAACTGCAGTTTTTTCAAATGCAAAGACACATAACTCTACTTTTATATCTGATCATACTGGAAATCGAACTCATCCAAGATCTTATGGCTACCAGCATTATGGCCAAGGGTTTTTTTATTCACCAATTTGCAAATGCTAGCGTTAACAAAATCAAAGCTAGCTATTTTTAGCGTACATGTGCACATAACTCCAGACTTCCTGAATATATGTGGATGCTTGAGTGTAAACACCAAATTGTGAACAGAGGAATGGTCAGACGGACGGACGCCGATGGACATAAAGCGGTCAAAATAGCTCATCTTGAGCACAAAGTGAGATAAAAACATGGTGCTACAGGTCGGGAGAAACGAAATTTCTCTGAAAATATCCTGACAGACTTTGAAAATTCCCTGACATGTTTTGTAATGGTAATTGTTAAGCAAGTGGGCAATAGTGTTCCTAAATCGCTCACCTGCACCAAGATAATATAAGCCACATTCTAATTTGAATTTATATATATATATAAAAAAAAAGAATCTGTGACTTTTAGACTGAAAAAAACTTATGGCTGCCATTGTGGCCAAGTTTTGTCATGATTGGTCACTTGTGGTTATAAGAGTAAACACAAAATCAGATGCTAAGGTTGAAACAAAGTGGAAAACTCGAAAACGACAAATTGGTCAAATTCAAGGTCCCATCACTCATGTTTTTTTTAATTCGGTCAGTCCGGAATTTTCACTGATGATATACATGTACAAGTTTTGTCCTCATTAATAAATTATTGTAGATGCTAGAGAGTAAACAAAGTCGAAAATGGTCAAAAACGACGAATTCGTTAAATTCAAGGGCATATAATTCATGACTTCCTTGTTTGACCTGACTGAAAATCAAACACATCCGTGATCATTTAGTTACCAACATTGTGGCCTCGTTTTGTCTTGATTGGTCAATATTTGTAGATAATACAGTGTAAACACAGTCAAAAATAGCTATTTTAAAATTCAAAGGCACATAAAACCATACATCCTGGTCCGATCTGACCCAAAATCGAACACATCCGAGAACTCATGGTCATACATGTTTGACCAAGTTTTGTCAAGATTGGTCAATATTTGAGAGTACTGGAATGGTAACATCGAGTTGGGGACAGACAGACGGATGAACGGACGGACAAAAAGCGACCACATTTGACCAACTAGAGCACTCAGGTGAGCTAATAATTCGAGGTATTTTGAGGAAGTCTTAAAAGGTGAAATCCAATTAATAAAATATGTGGTACTGTTGGTATGCGATAATTTGCAAAGGTTCCGGGAGCCAGGAAACAAGAGGACCATGATGGTCCTAGATCGCTCACCTGAGTCTCTTTGACCCATGGGACATCACATAGGGAGATGTCAACAAGGAGATAATTTCTACATAAAATCCATGTATGGATCATGTATATTTGGAGTTAAATATCTTCTGAATAACACATATCAAATTGGTTGAAAGGTCAAAGTAGGATGGAGTTATTATAAGGAATTTATTTTTTCTGATCTTTTAGATTAAAGCAATAAAGTCATGACCTGATATCACATGTGGACATACCACAGGTAATTTGTCAAGGCTTTACACGCTTGTTGTAATTAGTTGTAGAAGCAATGAAAGGTAGGTTGTGATGGATGAATGGTAGTTTGAATTAGATAACATTATTTTATAGAACTCAGTATTCAACAGTATTTTAGACATATTGGAGTTATGCATATACTGTACCTGATATTCTTTCCAATACAGTTGAGATGGAGAGGCACCATATTTCCAGGGAATGTCTTTATTCACTCATTATGACAGTTGAATGTTTTCAATAGTGGCCACCCATGGAAGATTTCCACCAGTAATACCAATCACAATTTGATTGGTATTAAAAAAAAGGGTGAAAAATAATTTAAAACTAAATAAATACTTATTTAGAATGGAAATACACAACTTTGTGATCAGACCAGTATGCTTCTAAAACACCTGCTTTTCCATGGCAGTTTGACAAAACTATATCAAGAATAGACATGTAATTTGTTGTAGGTTTTTCAATGAGGACTTTGCAAGACAGCAAACTCTGTATTTCTTTCCAAATCTCTTTATTTTTTTCTGAGTAGTCAATGTTGAAATCACCCATTATAACTAGCTGCTCAGTCATATTCAAATGAGGTAAAAGATTATGTTGGAGACAAGTAATAAAATTTTGCTTTGATGTTCCTGGAGATTTATATATAAATGCTATTTGAAAACTAAATGAACAATGTGTTACATTGACCAACATGAATTCAACTGTTTTTGACGTGTAACTAATATGACTTTTAATATTAACTTGCTTATTTTTATAAACACAAAGCCCATGAGGAGGTCTGTTGCCTGATGAATGATTCTGATCATTCCTTATCAGGTGAAATTCACTCAAGTCATAATCACTAGTAACATCTTGATCAAACAATCTTGTCTCTGCTAAGCCAAAAACATGAGACGATACTAAATTGGAGTCAGCCTTGACATCTTCAAAGTGTAAATGTAGGGATCTACAATTATTGAAAGCAATTTTGAAATTATCATTTGCATCCACTAAGTCTAAAGGGGTAAAACAGAGTTCTAGCTTAGCTTCTGCTAATAACCTGTCCATTTACACTTGAGCCTGGCTATCTATTTTGAAAGCCCTTTCATTGAAGTTAATAATTTGTAGCTTTGCCATGGATTTTACTCTGCTGATTGCTACATAGTGTAAATGTGGAACTTTTCTTGTTTTGCGCTGTGACAAATCGATAACAACACTGTCTAAGGTACTGCCCTGGGCTCTGTGTACAGAACGTCCAGCTGAAGGCTGAAGTGGAAACTGAATTCTCTGGAATGTTTTCTTGTTATAAATATAAGTTCTTTCTACATCAAAGACAGGTGTCCAATTAACATCAATATCTTTATGGTAATATCCCCTGTGCCTGAACTTATCTCTTGTTTCAAAACCAGCAGATTGCTCATGAAACTGGACCCATATTATACTTGGACGATTTGTTTCAGTTAATTTATACTCGATAAATTTAACAGTACAAGATGCACCATTTGCCAAACCATCTTCAGTATTTATATTGACAGTTAGATCATAGATCATGTTTACAACAACAGTAAGAGAACTATGAAGATTTGCAGTGATACTTGGATCTGTTGGTAATCCTGCTAGAGCATGCTTTTGTTTGTCTTTAGATAAACTTGGTGAAATTACAGAATCATGAGATGTATGAAGGGAATCTATTATAGACTCATTAAATAAATGCATGAAATAGTTTTCAGCAAACAAGTGGGGGGCATTCAACATGTAATCATTCTGATTTTTTGAGACTTTACATCTTTCTAATTTAACTTTATCCTCATCAGTCAAAGCATCTACTCTTAGTCTGTTCAAAATCTCTGCAAACTCCTGATCATCTTTCTGCCTCATTATTTCAGTGAGTTCAAATACTTTAAAATGTTCTTTCCACAAATTTGAAGAAAGGCTTGCAGCACCATGAGTCAGATCATTAAATATCCAGTCACCACTAACTGGTTTTAACTGATAAAGATCACCAACAGCTATCACACTAACACCACCGAAAGGTAATATAGTGCCTTTAAGTTCTTGCAACCTTTGATCAATAAAACTCAACATAGAACTGCTTACCATGGAAATTTCATCAATAATAACAACTGACAAGTCACGATATTTGGATCGAAAAGTATTTAAACTGTCACATGTTAAAGTTTGATTGGATTGTTTATACTTCTGTTTGAAAGCTGAAGAAATAGTAGATCCTCCAATGTTAAATGCGGCTTTACCAGTATAAGCACACAGGAGAATTCTTATATCATCAGCATTTTGACCTTCTTTCAGATTAAGCACTCTATAAAGAGTTTGGTACAATGCTCTGATAACTACACTTTTTCCAACACCAGCTCCACCAGAGAGAAAAGCATACAGAGGAGCATCATTTGTTTTGATCCAGTGAATGACATGGTTGTAAAATTGCCTTTGTTTTGTATTCAAACAGCGTAGAAGTTTTCTGTATTCGTCATCAGACAATATGTTTTCATTGACATTCACCTGAGCTGAAGAAATGGAGCACCCTATCTCGATACCAATATCATATTCTTTATGCTCATTCACTCTATCAGGATTAAAGTATATGAACTTTTCTGATTCAACTGATTGTTCTTCCATAGTATCACCTTCTGCCTGTTGTGTACTAGGGGCAATTTCATCATAAGCGTCATGTTCAGCTTCTGCTTGTTCTCTGGCTAAATCAATCTCATCAACATGATGCTCATACTGGCTACACTTGTGATCAATTATACGTCTAATGGTTTCATAATGTTCTTTGTAAGAGGAATAACGACTTAACAAATCTACCTTTTCATTTCTCCATGGAAGAAATAATAGCAATTTTTCTCTGAAATAATTCTCTTCATCTGTTTTTTTGTTGAATCTCACATAACGAATGACTCTGTCTGATTTGCGTCGTCTAATTGTAATACCACTGTTTAGTGATAAGATTGTTTCATCTGAACTGAAAAGCTCATTTCCACACTCGCTTTGATCATCATTTTGTTCTTCATTGTGTTCATTTGTTGTCAAATCTGGATATGAAACATCTAATTGAGAAACATAGTCAGCTAAACACCAGTTTGCAAGAGCTTTTGGGCGTCTGGCATATCTGTTAAAAATATTGTCACACATTATATCAGTTGACTGATCAGGTAGTTCATCGAGAGCTGACTTTGATTTCAAAAGCTGAATACGTTTATCTTGAGTAGATGTATTGATAAAAGTTACATCCCTTGTACATTTAGTTAAAGGCATTTGAAGTACAAGATACACAGCTTCTTGAGCACTCACTTCAACACTATTCGAAAAAATATTTCCAATGTGTCTCACTTGCCTTTTTATGTCTAAGTTACCATTTCGAGCTTCTTTTGCAGCTGCATGCAGTAAATTACTCATACCTCTTTGGGATTTGCTTATGTAGGATACAATGTACATGGCACATGCATATGGGTCTAACACAAATTGAATGTCTATATTTGCTTTCCATGCTTTGAGTACACTCCTGTTGTACATGTTTACTCTAATTTCATTTGGTTTCCTCTTAAGAAAGACTTTTGAAGCTTTTAGAGAACTGCGAATACATTTGATATATTCTCCTTCTGTCATTTTTGCAACTGAATGTAAGAATTCTTCATAAGTCAGTTGATATCCATCTTTTTCATCATTCATCTTTTTTTGCAATTCATTGTACATCTTCTGGTATTTATCTTGATCCTCTTCCAAAGGATCAAACACTTCTGTTTTTCCAAGAGGTGGTAATGGGTAACCAAATCGACATAATCTATCTTGCTTTTTTCGACAAGTTCTGGAATGTTTATGCACTTGAAGATCAGTTAGATTTTGAATTTCATCCTGCAAGTTACTGCACTGTAGGTATTTATCAACATAGTCAACTATTTCCTCATTTGTGTTTTTATTAAATTTAGGAGCATTCTCTATCCACACAAGCATATGGATATGAGGAGAACCTCGTTGTTGAAATTCTACTCTGTAAAAGAAATCCGTCACTTTTCCTAGTGGTTCATGGTCACTTTTCAATATTACATTTATGAACTGCTGAACCCTGTGGTCAAAATATCTAGAGCATGTAACAGGATCCTTCTGTATCAGACGAATCTTTTGTTCCCATGTAAGATTTTGAATTTCTTCATCACTATAACATGTGTTGTCATTTAGGGAAGATAATATCTTTAGTAAATCAATCCATCTTGTATCAGCAGAAGACAATGACATGAACCATGTTGGGAGACCAAGTTGTCTAATCATTGCAAAGACATCTTTCTTTCTGGTTTCTAAATAGGCAGGAGAATTCCTAAGTTGTTTGAAAATGTAATATCCTTCATCTTGTTTCACCACATTATTTAGGTAACTAGCATCTTTTGCATTTGCAGCAGTCATATTACGTCCATCAGTTTGACATCTTCGCACAGCAAGGTTTACTTTATCATTAAGCTGTTTCATCTGTATTTTTTTCAACTTGAAGAATATATTAGGAACACTGTTTGCAGAACGTCTGTCTCTACTTCTTAATTCCCATTTTGCAGTATCACTATAATTGATAGGTACTTCTCTTTCTTCATTTTCTTTTCTCCTTTTGCCACAAAAAATTGTTGGAAAGCATAGATACTCAGAATCTTTATCTTGATAGATACTAAGAGGCTGTTGTCCCTCTCCTGGTGCAAAAGTGAACATACAGTTCCTGTTTTCTTCATTGGCATCTTGTACCATGGTATCAATATTGCCAACATTTTCTTGCGTCACTTCTTCTGCATCTGAGTCATAGAGCTCCTCTCCTTTTTTCTTTTCTGAACCTGTTGTACTACATGTGTTTTCATTATCAGGTGAAATTGTTTCAAGAAACTCATCTGTGACTTCATTTCTTTGCTCATGTACATGTTGAGTCCAGTCATGATCAATTTTTATGTTAGAGTCTTTGTATAGATCACTTGTTTTCAAAAGCCAATCTAAAGCATTCAAAACTTTAAGCGGGCGAACATTTTCTGAAAACACACATGACTTAAAAGATATTTTCTTTTTCAATTTCACAGCCACTGTAACATTCTCATTAAATGGTCGAGGCAAAACATTGACAACAGGCTGAATATTTACCGGCACATTAATTACATTTCCTTTAATTGAAAGTTGTCTGCCCCTGGGCAATTCTCTTATTTGCATAAAAGGGATGCGTAATGCTATTAGACGTTCTTCTAGTGGATGCAAATCAAGCTCTTTAGGCTTATTAGGCCATGACATACCATTCAAAACAGATAATTTTGGAACTTATCCACTTGAAATAGTTGTTTTGCATGTTAAACATATCCATTCTTTACCATCAGCTGATCGCAAATTTGTTAAAAATCTAATAGGTAACTTACATGATTCAGCCTTTACCTCGGAGACACTTTGTTTGAACCAAGTTTGATGGCAACATGTACAAATGAATACAGGACCATTGGCTATATTTGCTTCAAAATGCTTTATACATTCATCAATGTCAGATCCGCATTTCCTTTTCTTTGCGGCACAAACTTCATCTCTACGAAAATCTTGATTTCTTCTTTTAGAGGCTTTTCTACCTGCATCAGCTGCATTTTCAGCATGTTTATTTCTTTTACAAGATCGCCATTCCTGCTTTTTTATACGCTCTTTTTCCTTGATGTAGGGATCTGATCTAGCTTTTGCTTTAGATGCCCTTTGATAAATGATTTCTTTCGCTTTCATTGTTTCAGATTTTCGCACTTGTCTTTTAGATTCATTTTCAATCATTCTATAGGTCTCATCTTCTCTTTCCCTTTTCTTTGATTTCAAGGTGCTGGCTCGATCTTTTTTTCTTTGATCAAAATTCAATCGCGATTCTTGCTTTTTACTTGATTCTTTCAATCTAAACTCAGCACTCTCTCTAGCTTGATTCATTGACTTTTTTGTACTACCTTTGTCCTTCTCTCTTTGTTCAGGTCTCATACGTGATTTTTGCTTTAAAGATAATTCTTTCAACTTGAATTCATTACTATCTCTAGCTTGATCCATTGACTTTTTTGTGCTACCTTTGTCCTTCTCTCTTTGTTCAGGTCTCATACGTGATTTTTGCTTTAAAGATAATTCTTTCAACTTGAATTCATTACTATCTCTAGCTTGATCCTTTGCTTTTTTTGTGCTAGCTTTTTCCTTCTCTCTTTGTTCAGGTCTCATACGTGCTTTTTGCTTTAAGGATAATTCTTTCAACTTGAATTCATTATTATCTCTATCTTGATCCATTGACTTTTTAGTGCTAGCTTTGTCCTTCTCTCTTTGTTCAGGTCTCATACGTGATTTTTGCTTTAAAGATAATTCTTTCAACTTGAATTCATTACTATCTCTAGCTTGATCCTTTGCTTTTTTTGTGCTAGCTTTGTCCTTCTCTCTTTGTTCAGGTCTCATACGTGATTTTTGCTTTAAAGATAATTCTTTCAACTTGAATTCTGTACTCTCTCTAGCTTGATGTTTTGACTTTTTTGTGCTAGCTTTTTCCTTTAACCTTTGACTGTCGCTTTTTCTTGCTTCCCTTTTCAAATTCATTTCCTTTCTTTTGAACTCTTTGCAACATCTTCTCCTTCTTTTGTATTCCTTGAAATAATCTTTTCTTTGCGACTTAATTTCGTGCAATGACTTATTTCGCTTCTGATCTTTAAAAGACCTCTTCTCTTTTTGATCTTTGAAATACCTTTCTAACATGTCATTTTCACATGTAGATTTAGCGGTTTGTCTGCAACCATCTTTCATAATATGATTTTTGAAATTCAAGTGCTTCATTTGAGCAGGTAATTTTGAATGAGCATTCTCAAGCACCCTTAAGTCTGAAAAATTAATAGGAAGAATTTCAAATTGAGAATCCAAATCTATTCTACCACTTTCATAAAATGAATACATGTAACAAATTAAGTCATCAATGCATTCGAATGAAAATAAAACTGACATACCATCACAGGTAGAAAGACCATCTTTACCATGTGAATGTGAATCAAAAAAATAGTAGGTACTGTTTTTCTTAAATACGGCTGAACAAATAGCACCAATCATGACTAGAATGTGATCAGATAACAGAAAAGCTTGACAAATTGACTCTTGCAAAGAAGGCAGTCCAGATTCGTCACTTATCTGAATAGCAACACCAGATATAATTTCTGACTTTTGTAGGCTGTATTCCACTCCTGATACATTAATGAGAGAGGGTATTTCATCAAAAGTGATCAATTTATTCTTAAAATTGCCTTTTGACTTCAGTTCAAAAATTATTTTTCTGTACAAGCAATCACCATCTATTAAGATTCTATCCAATTCCATTCCTTCATCTATTTCAAACTGAGTGTTATATGCATACAACAAGGCACAAATAGAATTACCAACACATTGACTCCCTCGTGACTCATCACTAAACATAGCATTTCCCTGATGAAATGTTCCAAATATAGATTTTGTAGCATTTAAAACATTACTGTTATAATAAGTAGCACTATCTGTTGTCATATTAGAGTTTTGAAGATTATTTAATGGAGTTGCATAGTAGATACATTCTAGTGCGCTAGCTTTCAGTTCTCTTAAGTGTGGGTCTTGTTGTTGAGTGTCAAAATTAGCCTCTGTATTCGAAGGTTTACATTCAGTATAACTTCTTAGAGAGCTATCAAGATTTGCTTCAAGAATACTACATGGTAAACTCTTTGATAAGCTACAAGGTAAACTCTTTGATAAGCTACATGGTAAACTCTGAGACACAGATGCCCCCGAAGGAGTAAAGGGGTGGGCTAGACCCCCATCTGATACTACTAAGACACCCGTTTGACTCTCAGACACAGATGGCTCTCCTTCAGCTGAAGGAGAGGAAGGGTGGGCTAGTCCCCCATTTGATGCTGCACAGACACCCGCTTTTTTCATCTTTACTACTGCTTTCTTCCAGTTCCTTTTTCGAGGCATCTTGCTGTCAGTCTGAAAAATATGAAAAATAAAATGTGTTAGTTCAACACAAATGCCACGGACATGATAAATTTTTCAAAATTTTGACATTGAAAGATGACATTGACTTTGGTTTCTGCAGATGCTTATCAATGATAACTATCATCATGCCTATTTGAGCATTTTGTATCTTGAATTAGCCTTGAAATAATTGGCAATATCAAGTTCTTGAATTTTTGCAAATAGACAAATAGACAGACAGCTGATGGAAAGTGGCAAAATCATATGCTTCCAATCTTACCAATGCATTGGGCATAAAAACCTTTAACCTGCTCGAGTGTTTTTTTTTTTTTTGTATCTTTTGTTTGTTTGTTTATTTGTTTATTTGTATTTGGTTTAATGACATCTTGACAATTGTAGTTGCTGATGAACCTTACCATTCTTGATAAATACAATGCAAAAACCAAGGTTTACGGGAGATTGGTGGTTTACATATGTCCCCAAAAATCAAAGCACAACAATCCTTAGATCATTCCCAATTATTGTACAAAGTTTTGTGATTATAGACCACATGGTTTTCAAGTTAAAGCATTGAAATAACAAGAGCTGTCACTGTAAAATGACAATGCCCCCGACACCGCTTTGATAGTAATAAGGAAGTTATGGCCAATGTTAAAGTTTTTGGACGGAATGACGGACGGACGGACAGACGGACAGACGGACGGACGGACGGACAAGTCAAATTTATTATGCCTCCCTATCGGGGGCATAAAAAATAAACATGTGGATGATCCCAAAATAACATAGAGACAGACTTATAGATGAACAGAGAGACTGACACATATTGAGAAACTTATATAAGCCTTTTTAATTCCAAGGTATGTGGACAATTATATGTGTGTTGAGGAGGATTTGTTTTTTAATCATATCTGAAAATTGCTCACCTCTATACTAGTACACTGGAAAAGTAAATTCACCACTTGATATGTTAGTCCACAAAGCCTTATTACTTGGAATCACAGAGTCTGCACCACTTGAGATGTCCCAGTAGCTTTCCACAAAGCCCTATTCACTATGAATCACAAAGTCTGTATATTCACACAAACAAAAAATCACTATCTAGAAGTTTTTATTGTTTATAAAGTTTCTTTATCAGCAACGAATGTTAAATTGTATAGATGGATGTATTGTTGCTGTAAAATATAAGGTCACAATAGTTAGTAAATGATCTTCTAGTACAAGTATGGTTTTCATTTCATAGTGTCAATAGCTTGATAGAATGAACATACATGCCAAGTTTCAAGTAAATATCCTTGATATTAAGAGAAATATGACCTGAGGCTATATATTGTCAAGCCAACACCACAAACACCAAAACCAACACCATAATGTTGATCGAAAACAGTTAGGCTTATAAACTAAGATATCAAACTGGAATGCAACCAGAATTATTAATTTGGGTTGTGAAATGAAAACCTTACTTGTACTTTTAAAAAGTAGCAAAATTCAAATTGTACTAAAGAATAGCATGTTCAGCAAGGTGGTTATATTCCATAGAGAAACTCTAATCCAACAGCATTGGAGTTATTTGATAATCAATCATGACAGTGAATGGTGTTAACTTTAATATACTGGTATTTTAAGAGAAAATACTAGTTCTTCCAAAATTCAACAATTATAAGCACCAACAACCAACTGCTAAGCTGGCAAATAGGTTTAGAAAAAAATGTGGCACCATTAAGCCAGGCATAGATAACTCCAAAACAATGTGATCTATAATCTCTTCAAAATAATATCCTAAAATAAAGTTATATCCAATGGTGGCACATACCTGGTACGGGTTGATGTCTGCGATAGCCCTAAACATGGGTTAAAACTGATCTTTCTATATGTTTCATTGACATGAATATAATTCAGATAAAAGTAAGGTAAACTAATTTTCAATCTGTTTTCCCTCCTCCTTCTAAAAGAAAAAAAATCTAATTTGATTTTGACTTGCAACTTATGATTATCAATTTTATTGAATTTAACAGAACTAAGATCAAGGAAAGAAAAATATTATGACCTCTTTTATGAAACCAGAAGGCAGACAGCTTCCATATTTGGTATGTAGCATCATCTAGTGGACCTCTACCAAGTTTGTTCATATCAAGACCCTAGGATCATATTTGGGCTCGACCCGGGCACAACCTTTTTTACAAAGAATCAAAGAGCGAAAATCTTTTTAAATCTTCTTAAATCGAAACCAGAGGGCACACTGCTTTCATTTTTGGTATGTAGTATCACCTAGTGGGCCTCTCCAAAGTTTGTTCATATCAAGACCCTTGGGTCATATTTGGGATTTGCACAGTTGCGTCCCTTTATCTCTTATGAGCAAGAAGGGTAAAAAAATGAAAATCTTCAAAAATCTTCTTTTATGAAACCAGAAGGCAGACAGCTTCCATATTTGGTAAGTAGCATCATCTAGTGGACCTCTGCCAAGTTTGTTCATATCAAGACCCTAGGATCATATTTGGGCTCCACCTGGGCGCAACCCTTTTTACATAGAATCAAAGAGATAAAGGGATGCACCTGTGCAAAGCCCAAATATGCCCCAAAGGTCTTGATATGAACAAACTTTGTAGAGGCCCACTAGGTGATGCTTCATACCAAAAATGAAAGCTGTCTGTCATCTAGTTTCAGAGAAGAAGATTTTTAAAGATTTTCGCTCTTTGATTCTATGTAAAAAGGGTTGTGCCCGGGTCGAGCCCAAATATGACCCCAGGGTCTTGATATGAACAAACTTGATAGAGGTCCACTAGGTGATGCTACATACCAAATATGAAAGCTGTCTGCCAGCTGGTTTTAGAGAAGAAGATTTTTAAAGATTTTCAAATTTTCACCCTTTTTGTTAAGGGTTAAGGGAAAGTTAAGGGTGGATTTCATTTATTTGAACAACTTTGGTAGAGCTAGACCCAAGGAACATCCCTGCCAAGTTTCATCAAGATTGGCCCACTGGTTTAGGAGGAGAAGATGTTTAAAGAAATTGTGGACGACGCACGACTGACGACGGACGACGGACATTCTACGATCACAATAGCTCACCTTGAGCACTTTGTGCTCAGGTGAGCTAAAAAAGGACGGATGTAAGTTCCCGCCAAATATTGTTGTAAAATTTTCAGGGGCAAATCTATTATTTCGTTGGTTGGGATATAAATCGGGAAAATCTGGTAAATCTTTATCAATCTTTTTTAATTTGTTCTTACACACTCTCTCGGGATGTTCTGCAATGAATTTTACAGATTATATAATGCAGACAGTTTCGATTGGAGAAGTTGGATATAATGTAAATTGTCTGACCCACCAACCCTAAGAATCTGACTTCTGAATCAGTGAATGGATTTCCCTGGTCAGAAACCTCAAGCGAGGTCACTTGACCTGAAATAACACTTTCATATCTTCAACTCCTCTCAAACAGTAGAATTTCATTTACTCCATATTTCTTACAAAATTTCTACTACGATCGTAAAAACAAAGGCTTATTTGAAATGATTTAAAAAGAAAATCAATATTAATAATAGTTATAAATATTTTCATGCACAACGAACAATCGCTGAAAAATTTGGTTTATGTTTTTTGAGGTTTAATAATTTCTAGGACGCCCTCAAAGTTTTCTGCGGATGTTTAACCCCTAACCTCTGACGTTTAACTGAAAAGATTATCGGCTTTCAATACACACAGTGAAAATCCAAAACTCTTAAAAAAATATACAATTTCAGACGCTTAAAGTTACACCTTTAGTAATTTTCACCAAATGACAACCAAAAAGAAATTTGTAATGATTGTTTGTTAGAAATATAAACAAGTTAAGCATTAGTAGGAACATTTCCTTTCACTTCCACTGACATTTTAAAAACCACCTTAATATGCCCGGCCTACGGGCCGTGCAATAATTCAGTCGGAGAAAAAGTACCAGGCTGAGTTTTTCACCAAATATAGGGTCTAGTGGAAGTGTCATTATCAACCATTAAACACCTCAGATGTCAGTGCAGGGGAAATTGACATGTAGTAAATGTTACTGTTTTACCGATTCACTAAACACTAGCAGCAAATGAAACGTTAGATCAACTGTGTTAGTATGTGTTTTGTAGAAAGAATAGTTTCATTTTCTCTTACACTAAAGATTTCTCAAATCGACATGAATACAAACTAAAAGAAAAAAAATCTCGCAGCTTCTCCACCAATTAAACGTTGTTTGTGAAAAGCTAGACGCAGATCATCCGATGCACCTTATTGGCCCAAGTTAGATTATTAGATAAAAATAGTAATGATGCTTACCACGAGTGCACGTTCAGGCTAAAGTGGAAAGAAAATTAATTGAAAAAAAAAATAATGTACATGTCAAACATTCATTAACACATCATTCGAGGAAACTTTTCTTTCGATGTTCATGCTACATTTAAGGGAAGTTACTGCTTCGACTTTCGAATCATCTAAATTATTTCTTTATGTCTCTGTACTTCTCCTGGCGTTGATAATTAACAGAGCCTACCAAACTACAGGCAAATTGTCACAAGAAACATCCGTTAAACTACTACATGTCCAATTACGAAAATCTAAAAGAAAATAATTAAAAAATTAAGCTATGAAGTTATTTTTTTTAATTACTGCACTCTGAGATTATGAGGGGAACATAACTTCAAAGTTCCAAGTCATGCTCTAGAAAAAGAAATTTACGTCTCCCGCCTGCAGGACGCCACGGGTGATCACGTAAATCGTCTCATCTTTTGACAGGAGTATAATATGCAACAAATATGCAATAAAAGCTTGTATCATTTGTCTTCTAGACCCAAAATGATCATAAACAGTCTTTTCTAAGGTCAGAAGGGCCAAGGCGAGGGTATGTTTTCCGTCCTCTCGTCTATGCGTCCGTCCGTCCGATTACCTTTTCTTGTGTACCTTTTCTTGAAACGCGATGATATCAAAAGGTATTATCGGATTTTCTTTAAACATTCTTGATCAAAAGGATCGACGCTATGAAAATCGGGATGATCCACCTAGTAAACACAGGAATATGGACCTTAAAGAAATTCACTACGTTACATCTTGTTTACGTGAAAAAGTCCACGAATTCATCGGCTTTTCCTTAATCTTTCACAGGATGATTGTGTGGTCATAAGGATTATGCTATTGAAAATTTGGATGATCCATTGGAAAACATCAGACAGGGGCATGACAATTCACTGAGCGAAATATTGTTAACGCGATTAAGTCAACAAATATGATCGGACCCTCATAAAAAAATTCACTGAGTGATTACATGGTCACGAGGATTGTCGCATTCGAAAAAGGGAACGATACCTTTTAAAACACATGACAATGGATCAGAGAAAATGTCACTTGAAACGTTCATATGATTATGTATGATTATTCTTTGTAAATCAATAATGATCCTGAAATACCAGATGAAACTGAGTGTTCAAAGCACTAAAAGTAATGGAGACCGACGTTTCTGGTGCCATTTGGGTAAAAACAACGAGAAGAAAAAGGAAATATTCATTTAAATAATGATTTTTTAAAATGTTTCGATCCAAGTTCGGCTAACTTTCAACGTTAACGAAAACTTAAAAGAAACCATGCCCATTTTGTTTAGCCAATGTTTATGGTTCATAATACGAATGATATACGGCATTCACTTTTACGAAATATACAATAAGGGGTATTTACACTTACGTATATTGTAGCAAATAAACTAAATAAAGTCTATTCCGTGTATTTTCCTTTTTTTCAAATGAACCTATTTACTTGATATGTATGAGTTATTTAATTTTCTTAAGTTAAGGTATTTTTTAGTAACCTTTGTTTATGTATCTTTGACGTGACACTGACGATCCCCGATACAGAATTATGTAAACCGTTCTATATTTGTAATTCAAAGTTTTTAAATCACTTTAAATATCATAACATTGGAGAGGTGGTTTTTGTAAATTTTATATTTGACACATAATCAGACATTAACAAAATATTTGAAATATAAAAGTATATAGACGCCGCACGCTAGAGGATACTTCACTGACAGAAGAATAATAGTCATGATAGAGATTATGAACATTCATGACAAAAAGGAAGTTATAGGAAAAAACCCTGTATCCTGGAAATTGCCTAGGAAAAAAGATAATCGAGTCAAATACCGAACAGCGTGTGTACTAAGTAGCTTTTTTGTTTTTATGTGCGCGCAAAAAATAGGTATAGTATACGTCATCAACTTTTGTGCGACACGAAGTGCTTTGTGTGTTCAACGCAGTACTTGCATTTCACTACGCTGTGTTATAATCATACTGATACTATACAGTACTGATAGTATTGAAGGCGAGGGAACTGAATAGACGAAACAACATACAAAGTCAATTTTCTGGAATATAGCCTTAATTATTCATCTTGTCCTTATCATATATACCAGACATTTCATTACCTATCAGTACCAAAATTACATAGCATTTATATTTGATCTTAAAGGATGACCTTGCTAATAGCGAGAAAAAGAAAATGCTGCTTACCAACACTTTCTCCTTTTTATCTACCCTTTCTGTTACAAATTTACTAATTTGCCCACACATTGTATGTAATCTGCAACCCTTCACAATTTGGACTGTCTAAACATTGGTTGTCTTGTAATGGATTTATCTAAATTAGACATAATTAAAAGCCTTGTCCCATTCTTAACTCTTAAACGGACGACACATTTTTAGATAGCGCCACATTGGAACAGGTTGCAGGCAATAAATCAACACGAGTGGAATTTGATATATATCTACGGTAGAAATAATGTGGTATGAGTATATGGTGTGTTCCAGGGGTCAAATAGAATCAGGTGAACGACCATCGAGGTCCTCTTGTAAATATTGGTGGACCATACTTGGCATTACAAAATAGATGACCCGAGTATGAAGGTTTATCATTATCCTCAAGATTGGGCAGCGGCTGATATTTTATCACATTGTACAAATGAAAAGACTATTTTGCTAAACTGGATCCCATTTATAAAATAAAACAAAAAACATCACTTTCCAAAATACTAGTACTTTTTCAGGACCGTCACGTCCGGGGGTATTGTGGGTGGGGATGGGCTTACTCACATGTGATGAATAATGAGTAACTTAAAGATATACATCCACAAAAAACACCAATTATCTACCGGTTAAGGTTGGATGCTGCAGTTTCAGAGGATATCCAGATATCCGTAAAACGCAATACCTTTGTATGTTTTAGACCATAAAAATGCACATTTAAAATGAATATTTCAACATAGCTCTCCACGCATACTTTGAAAATATTAACATTTTCTGAAGGTATTCGAAATTATTTAAGAAAACCGTTTATTACTCCGACCAATCACAAAATTGATGTGCTAAATATATATGTATCTCTAATTATAGATATTGAGCTAATAAGAATATGATATAATTTCGAGTAAGAACAGAACTAACTGACAGTTTCATAAAGATTGGGTAATTTTTTAAAACCTCAAAAGTGTAAACAAGAAAATTGTCTTAAAAGCCCCATTTTCTGTGATAGCAAATGGATCCTTCCCAATTCAAAATGGGTATTTATAGTGGCCAGACAAACAATTTGACAAAGTTTCACAAAAATAGGCCAAACTTCTGATCTCTAAAAATCCATGTAAAATTGTCATCAAGGCCATTCTTTTCTCGATATGGCATGGATCCGTCCTATTTTCTATGGGCTTCATCCTTGTGGACCATGTTTGTGGCAACTAGAGTGATTACAAAATTAATATCATTAGGGCCTCTTTTCCCGTGAAATGGCAAGGGTCCTTCCTATTTTCTATGGGCTCGTCCTTGTGTCCTGACAAATCGTGTGAACAATCAAATTGTCATTATAGCCTTTTTTCCCGTGAAATGACATGTATCACCCCAATTTTTCGAAAGGGTTTATCCTTGTAACCTGACCTGGATTCTGACCAATTTCATGCTGAAAGGATCATATTTGTGGACTTTAAGTGTAAACAATTAAATCGTCATACGATGGACGACGCACGACGCATGCCGCACGACGGACTACAGACATTCATTGATATAAAAAGCTCACCTTGGGCACGTTGTGCTCAGATGAGATAAACGGATGTTTCTTTCTCTTCCAAAATGATTTTTAATCGATAATCCGATATTGACGACGTTTCACTGTGTGATAGTTTGTGCAAGCAAATGTGCATCGAATTTGGGGTTTTCTTAAACATTTTGAGATGATATATACAGGAATATAAAGTATGGGTAACGTCATTAGCCTTGCCATTTTGAGCTCTGAATATTGACATGTATTTCATGTGAAGAAACACGTGCATAGAATAGAATGGAATTTCTACAATTGCATCATCATAAACGGTTGCTTCGCGCTCGTCGCCTCGGCCGTTTTTGGACTGCGAAAAAGTCACTCGTAAGACCTTATTGCTCTGCCATTTAAAGTTTGAATGATTGGTATGCTTTTATATTTTATCATTAAAACAATCAACGGACACGATTAAATATTTATGTATGAACCATCGAAGAAGATGCATTTTGAAAAAAGCTATGTACTAGACTCATAGTTCATGCAAATCCATTGAGGACTGCCTACATCTAGAGATGATATAATGATCGTGGATTGAATGTGAAAACCCTATATAACATTTATTCTCAGTATAATTTATTTAAAACAAAAATATATAACTATGCTACTGACGTTAGCTTAATCTGTGTAATGGGGGATTGGATGGATTTTGAATTCCCAGAACCATCTACAAACGTATACATTGCTCAATATTACTCACAGAAACCATCAATTGTCTTATGATATGACGAATATAGTGTTGATTTGGGGGTATAAACCTTTCTATGGTTAAACTTTTAAGTCGGGGTTAAGAAATTTTTAAAAGAAGTTATCTATGTCACTAAACAAAGTCTATGGTTAATCATTGAAATCGGGGTTAGGAAATTATATGAATATGATTCCTTTTATTCATAGCCTGTCCAACTTCTTCAGTGTATATTTCCCATCCTCATTGCTTATTCAATTGAGTTCAAAAGTGGAAAATTATTTAAAGTTTTTGTAACAAAATAGTACAATCGTTTTCAATAAAGTCGAAACAGTTAGACATGATTTATTATACGAGCAAAGCTTCCCTCTTTTTTTCTTAATTTTTGAGAATTTAACAGTAAACAGAAGTATTTTTACTCATTTTGAAAAGAATACGCATGCTGATCTGAACAAAACACTGTCATCAGATTAGAAATTGGATTAATTCCCAAATGTGTAGTATTCTCCATTAGCATAATCATTTCAAGCACGTATAATTTAGTCAGAACAAAACAGCATATAGATGTTTACACAAAAATAGTTTCTCTTATGCATTGTCAGTAGTCCATCTTCTGAATGTTCATATATAGTAGAGTCCCTTAGGTAAAAAATCGTGTAAGGTCGTACGAAAGTGTAATTTTTTTATCGTTAATAGAGGGTTCGATTAGCAATATTTTGCAATAGGGGTGCCCGGATTTAAGTGTCTATAAGACTGGAATGAATGAATGAATATTGTTTTACGGCCCGTCGACTACTAAGGTCATGTTGGGCGCAAACACTCATGTATAAAAAAGTGAGCATTCATTGTATGAAAACATAAGTAAACAATATTTTAAAACATATTTCAAATGTATAAGAAATGATATAAGAAATAATAGCCAAAAGAGCCATTGAAAACGGTAAAATTTAATAGAACCATTTAAGAAAATAAGATGAAAGCATAATTAATAGTACCTAAAAATCAGATTTTGCTATATAAATGAATCGCCTTGAGAAAGTCAAAGATAAGTTCAATTTTTATATGGTCAAACAACTGCCTCATACTATCAACTTTAAAATACCTGTCTCTTATTAAAGAAAAATCAATGCAATTAATAAAAATATGTTTAGGAGTAAGAGGAGTGTTGCATGGAATGCACATTGGAATCTCTTCTCCTTTTAAAAGATGGGAGTGTGTAAGATAAGTATGGCCAATGCGTAGGCGAGTCAAAACCAGCTCTTCGCGACGGCTTCCCCTGTAACCAGGAATCCAATCGCCGAGGTCTGGTCGAACAGAGAACAACTTATTATTCTGGTTGGCTGGATCAGTCCAACAGTTCCTCCAGACATCATGAATAAAACTATGAATAAGGGGTTTAAAATCAGTAAAAGGTACTTCAAAGGGTAAAATTTCAAGTGATAATGAATCCTTGGCAGCTTTATCTGCCTCTTCATTACCACGAATACCAATATGGCTTGGAAGCCAACAGAAAACGAGATCAACATCATTAAGCTTAGCTATTTTATCAAGTAGCCTTACAATAAGGGGATTGTCAGCTTTTTCGTGCTCAATCGCTTGCATGCTTGACATAGAGTCAGTAAAAATGATATAACGAGAGAGAAGTTCTGCGATCATATGATCGAGTGCGAGATCAATGGCCTTAAGCTCGGCTGAAAAAATAGAAGAGTTATTGGGATGGCGGAATTGATATTTTTCGCCATCTAAAATAGTGGCTGAAGCAACTTTTTCGCCATCTTTTGAACCGTCAGTGTATATTTCTTCGTAAGATGCGTATTTTTCTTTGACTTCCAAAAAATTGGTTTTAAAAAAAGATGGATCTGTTGTATCCATTTTGCTTGAAGCAAGATCATAAAGAAACGTGGGACTTTTATATGTCCACAAAGGAACATCAAGAATAAAATGTTCTGCCACGTCCTCTAGGTCAAAATCTAGAGAGCTAACATCGGCTTCACAGCGCAAACTAAAAGGAAGTATTGGGTTCTTTTTCTTTTCAAAATCCTTTCTATATTTTGGATTAAACACAACTATATGAGTAGGATTATCGGGATTGGATTTAAGTTTTAAATAATATTGTAAAGAAAGCTTTTTCCTTCGTAAATTTAAAGAAGGCTCATTTGCTTCTGTATAAAGACTGTTAACTGGTGACGTTCTAAATGCGCCCAGCGCCAAACGCAATCCTTGATTATGAATAGTATCAAGTTTGCGAAAGTATGAAGGGCATGCATAACCATAAACAACACGGCCATAGTCTAGCTTTGATCTAACAAGTGCCCTATAAAGGCGCAATAGAACCTTTTTATCGGCTCCCCAATCCATACTGGATACAACACGTAAAAGGTTAAGTGCCTTTTGGCATTTATTTTTCAAATTATCAATATGTGGAATAAACGAAAGCTTAGAGTCAAATAATAGTCATAAGAACTTAAATTTCTTGACAACTTCAATCGGTACCCCGTCTAACTTTAAATCTGGATCAAGGTGCATTTTTCTCGATTGGCAAAAATGCATACATTTAGTTTTAGTCTTTGAAAACTTGAAGCCGTTTTCATTTGACCATATTGAAAGATTGTTCAAGACTTGTTGCAATTGTCTTTCAATTGTATACATATGTTTTGATCTGTAGCAGATACAAAAGTCGTCAACGTAGAGAAAACATTCCACACCAGGGCAAACGGTTTTAACGATGTTGTTTATTTTGACACTAGACAGTGTCACCGATAAAATACTCCCCTGGGGAACACCCATTTCTTGTTCATGGGGATCAGATAAAGTATTACCAACACGGACTCTAAACTGACGTTCATCCAAAAAAGCTGAGATGAAAAAGGCAAGGCGACCTCGTATACCGAAATCATAGAGGTCGTTCATAATTCCACACTTCCAAGTGGTATCATAAGCACTTTCGAGATCGAAAAAGACAGAAACAACGTGTTCCTTCTTTATAAAGGCTTCTCGAATAAATGTCTCGAAGCGAACAAGATGATCAAGAGTGCGTCTCTGTTTACGAAAGCCACTTTTGACTTCCGTAATAAGGTGGTTCTTTTCATGAAACCAAACAAGACGATCATTGACCATTCTTTCCATGGTTTTACAGATGCAACTAGTTAAAGCAATAGGGCGGTAATTTTAAGGGTTTGTGGAATCTTTACCTGGTTTAGGTATTGGAATAACGATGGCTTCCCGCCAAGAGGCTGGAATGCTTCCCGTCTTCCATACCTGATTATAAATTTTAAGTAAGCAATGAAGGGAACGAGATGGCAAACGTTTGAGGAATTGATAATGATCCCACAGCAGTGTCGTGACACTTTTTTAAAGCCTTTTTCAATTCCTTAACGGAAAAGTCTCTATTATAGTGTTCCAGATTTCTGGAACTGAAATTAAGTTTAGACTTTTCTTTTTCACCTTGAAACTTCTGAAACGTCACCGGTGAATAATTAGTAGAGGAAGATTTCTTGGCAAACGTGTCTGCCAAGACATTAGCAATGTCATGTTTTGAAGAAACTGTGTTATCGTCATCCGTTTTAAGATGACCGACATTAAGTGATGTATTCTTCCCACTAACTTTACGTATCATGTCCCAGGTCTTTTTGACAGATGATCTAGAATTTAATCTAGAGACATACTGTCTCCAAGACGAACGCTTACTTTGTTTAATAGTACGACGTGCTTTTGCACGTGCAATTTTAAATTTGTAAAGATTCTCCTTTGAAGGCCTTAAGCTAAATGCTCTAAGAGCACGTTTTCTTTCAGCTACAGCCTTTTTGCAATCGTCATTGAACCATGGCTTGTTTGGATTTTTTGGGTAAGGCGATGTTTGTGGAATACTTTTTTCTGCAGCAAAATAAAGTAAAGTTGTAAATAGATCTGCAGAGTTTTCACAGTAATCAAAGGCTTCTGGATATATCGACTGTTCACAGGTGGTTCTAAAAAGTTCCCAATTAGCCTTATGGAGTTTCCAACGCCTAGGGCGCTCCTGAACGGATGGTCCTAATTCGGAGATCTGAATAGGAAAATGGTCACTACCATGAAGGTCGGACAAAACTTTCCATGAAAAATTAGGAAAGATATCAGGACTGCAAATAGTCAAATCCAGTGAAGAGTAATTTCCAGTTGCAGGATGAAGATAAGTTTTAGATTTATCATTCAATAAAACAAGATCATGCCTTGTTACAAAATCCTCAACAATACGACCTTTGTCGTCTGTATTGGAGCATCCCCATAACCTATGGTGAGAATTGAAATCCCCCATTAGTATAAAAGGTTGTGGTAGCTGGTCAACTAGATTATCAAGTTTTCTACCATCTACAGGGGAACTGGGAGGAAGATAAACATAACACAATGCAATTGGTTTATTTAGAGAGACCCTTATAGCTACTGCTTGCAGAGAAGGATCTAAACTGACATGACGGTGAGGGATATTATTATTTACAATAATTCCCACACCACCAGACGCTTTCTCGCGATCTGTAAAGTTAGTAAAGTAGCAAGAGTGATATTTCAGAGAAAACTTATCTGTGTCTTTGAGAAACGTTTCTTGTATACATACTGCAACTGGTTTTTGTTTGTTAACTAGAAGGTTAAGTTCTTCAAAATTTGCCTTGATGCTGCGACAATTCCATTGTATTATGTTATTCGCCATCATGAAGGTTATTATTAAGATTATACCACTTATTAATGGAAGTGACAAACAACCCATTATTTTACTCCTGTGAGCTTGATTTTGGTTGCACCTTGCCTTATTGCATCTGTTTGCCTTTGAATTGAAGTAGGGGGGGGGGGGTTTGAAGGAGGGGGAGCGGGTACATCCATCTCCTCTTCCTCGTCGTCCGACTCGCTTAGCTCAGAGAAGCGATTGCCGGTTGAAGCTGGAGGAGGTGAAACCTTCTCCAGATTTATACGAAGTTTTCTTTGACTAACGGACCCAGTATGATGTGTAGACTTTTCTTTTTGGGACTGCTTACTTACAATTTTGTTTACATTTACTTTATTTGCTTGAGAGGTCGGTTTATTATTTTCAGGAGATGAAGCTTTGCTTCCTTGTTCTTTGTCTGGTGATTTTATTGTATCATCTGACAGTGCTTGTTTGATTTTATCTTTTGCTTGGGGAAACAATTCAGTTATAAGTTTCAGAAGACGAGTCCACTTGCTACATTGATCAGTCTCTTTCTTCTCAGCTTGTACAGATTTGACCTTGTTTGCATAACTTGTTTCTGAAACTGCTTGCCTCGACTCTACGATTTTCTTTGCTTCGTAGAAGGAGACAGACTGTTTGAATTTTATTTCAAGGATTTCCTTCTGCAAAATAATCTGTCCACAGTTGCAACCTTTTAAGTCATTTTCACAGGTCTCCTCGTCGTGTTCGTCTACGGGCCCGGAATAACAACATTTTCTGCATGTTTTTACACTTGAACATTTATCTTCATGATGGCCGAACTTTTGACAATTGAAACATCTAAGTGGATTAGGTACGAAAACGTCTACTTTTACAATTTGAAACACAATTTTTATCTCCTTTGGTAACACTGGTTCATTAAAAGTCAGAATATACGTATTTGTTTGAATTATTATTTCATCCCTTTTAAATTGAATGCGTTTGACTCCAGTTATTCCCTGACTCCTAAGATTGTCTTGTATTTCTGAAATGGTGCATCTTGACAAATCTTTACATCTTATTACACCTTTTGACTGATTGAGCCTTTCATGGGGGTATACATTGACCTTAATGTTGAAGAATCTTTTGGTTTTTAGTAAATTATCAGCTTGTGTCTTTTTTGATACTTCAACTAAAATAGTTTCATTTCTAAGCGTCTTCACTGATTTAGGTGTCCCAAGGATTGCATTTATTGATTTCTCGATAACGAACGGGGAGAGTTGAGAAACTGGATCATTTGGGTCGATACTTTCGATAACTATGAACTTGGGAAATGAAATTGAACAGTAAGCTTCATCATCGGAATCAGAGTTATAGGCACGCTTGGATTTTTTTGAGGTTGCCGTGGTAGTTGATAGACTTCATCGGCGATGCTCCAAACCACCCGCCCTCGGAGTCCTACAAGGGTACACCTAACCTGGGGAATTCCATCTCAGGAGAGGTGCAGGGGATACATCGCGGATATACTCGTAGCAAAATAGCTAGATCAAGCAAAAACACGCCGATGAATATTTCAACCAAGCATGAAGTAGACATCAGACAGTAAAATTGTCGATCAAACACCAAATTTACCCGATTAGCCCATGAGCAACCGCCTTCTAAGGCGTAAGTGAAAACGTCATTTAATGAAAACGGTGGTTTAGGAAACACAATTAAAAGACAAGTCTTTTTGATAAAAACGCCCTAGGGCATGGCATGACCAGCCGATTGATCAGGTCGGGCCCGCCTGACCTCCCGTTTGTCCCAACTCAGGGCCAAAGTGGTGTGTTGCAAATCTAGCCAATCCCTGAGGTCACTCAACCACCAGGATCCCGTCATCAGGCATTACGGGTCGCAGCCCACGGCAAACAGGCAGGTCCATTTGTTTGGGGTCTTACCATGTACTACATGGACAGCAGCCGACTATTTCTATCCCCCTGCCCAGCTGGGGGCACTTTGAGACTGGAAATCGTTGCTTATATATTCGGATAATGTGCTATCCGAAAATTGTTCCTTTTATGAGAAATAGTCAATTATGCCTAACCCAAACCTATATTTTAACTTAAAAGAACGTTTACGTTAATATTACATTAAATTCCAAATTTCCAAGCATAATTCTTTTAAAAAGTATCGTTATGTTTAATTTCTAAGATAAAAGTATTATTTTTTGTACTTTCGGAATTTCGGGAAATTATTATTCAGTAATGCAAGAGATCCTGGCCTGCATAGTAGCAAGAAAGTAGCCTCGATCTTAGAGAATACTATCAGCATGAATTGTAACTGTGAGTGCCCGATTTCAAAAGCTTCTGAACCTTAATATTGATAACTAAATATTCGGATAACGTGCTATCCGAATACTCTTCCTTTTGAACGTTAACAATTTAACCTCGGACTTAATTTGGAATTCGGATTGGTAACCGAAAGAGGGAAAATAAATCTGAACATGGTTGAAACATAATTATGTAAATGTCTGTATTTTATTCTTTTTTTGAAACTATATCTGCAACGTATCAAGGATTTCTGTAAGGCAGGGGTTCAAAAATACGGACTGAATAGGGGAATTCTTTTTTCCTTTTCACCTGAAAATGATTTATTTCTCCAATAAAATTGAAATAATGTAACTACAGTGGATTTGTTTGCAATCCCCGAACCCCACGGGAACCACCACTAATATTGATGAAAAACTAGTGATTTTTATAATCATGCATCGTGAAATCAGTTCGGCGATTCATATCTGCAGATTCTAACACATTATGAAACTTTCGTACAAGTATAGTGTATATAATACGGCTTTCAACTGCGATGCGACTGGTCGTCGATTTTCACATGACTAACATATTAAAACCTGGTCGTGTTTTGGTCGCAAAAAGTTGCAACCCTAAGTTAGTTTATCGTGTATCAGGTACCGATAATTTCTGAATGATTCTGTTATTGTTTTTGGTCTAGCAGTCATTTGTTGCATTATCGACAAAATCCCGGCGAATGGCGGCGAATTAATATCAATTCGTCGTTGATTAGCGAGAAATATCGAGGATGCGTGGATTGGTAATTAATCGCTAACAATCAATCTGATTCGGCAACAAATTGACGTACCTTCGATTTCGATACTTATACAATCAACTGCTGCAAAATTGGGTTGATAATCGCCGTAAAAAGAAAGACTTGTAATGAAAAATATATCCCTTTTGTAGAACGACCGCCGACAAACCAGCTGAGCGATCAACTATGCATCACTGTAGCTTACGGAAGTTTACTAGAGTACCCTCAAATAAAGGATAAAACTTCCCGAGAACCACGGTAACGACGAGATATAAACAACACCTTTGCCACAAAAGAGACACATACTTTTTTTTCTTTTGGGCGATTCTTTTTTAAAAGGTTTCTAATCGAGATATTTCTAGCAATTCACCAGATATTCTACGATGTTTAACAATCTTACAGGTTTTATAAACTCCCATCCAAAAGAAGACATATGCTACCAGATACAATCAAATATATTCTAGCGTAGTTCTCGCGAAAACGCACCGTTTTAATCGAAAACGGCCGTTAAGTAGCTCATTATAAATATAAAATACATGCACTAGCATATCTCTTATACAAAATTATCACGATTCCTTATTCTCATATATATTTTTTCACATACATTCTATTAAATGGAATAATTTAAATATAATCTTAATCAAATTAAGTCTCTTCAATTGAAATGCATTAAATCGGGAGAAGTTTCAGAACGAGTCTTTTTGCTCTCATAACATAACTGATACATCGACTCCTGACATTTGATAATGGCAAATACTCTTGCTAAACAATAAAGACAGTCAGACAGTTTGACTGATCGACAGATATAATAAGCCTTTAATCTTTTGATGCAGGGACTTAAAATGATGCTGGCAATATATAGAGAGATGGCTATTCAAACCTACGAAATTCCTTTTTTTTCTGAACAATACAATACAATATGATTTTATTGTTAATTCTGGCCACCGACCCAGAATATAATAACATTTTGCACAAAAGTACAAATCGACAAATTAAAGAGAATTATTTACCCGCGAATATCTGTCAAATGTATTGTACGTTATTCGCTTTATGGGCCTATTATGAATATCACCAAGTACGAGCCATCTACCTTCTCAATTTCAATAGACATGGCAATAGATAAATTTTATTTTACCTGAACGCAGAGCTGGTATAACTAAAACTCTAGCTTTTTAGTTTGAATATTTGTTCAATATGCTTGAAGAGCAATCAACACTTTCAAGGGGATACTGCAACTAAATGCAAGGGGATACTGCAACTAAATGCAACTAAATATTATGCCCGTTGTTTATGAATTCTATTTTTCATACACTACATAGCCCCCGAACAGCTGAGCATTCGTAGTCACACGCACTGCTTATGCAGTATATGTATAGGATAGACAACGAGTGCCGTGGTATATGGGAAATAGACACGAGCTTCAGCGAGTGGCTATTTCCATATACCGTGGCACGAGATTGTCTATCTGACTTAGACCACGCTTTTCTAACATTGTAATTTTAACCTGATATCTGGACAACGAAAACGATTAAATCTCGCTGATATATTATTGTTATTATGCATAATTATGCCGAAACTAAACTGTTGAATCTATTTTCGTTACTTATTGCAGCTCTTTTGCATGTATGCAACTATAGAAAGTCTTTTGGTAAAAGCGATCATATAATATGCTCAACACTTTCTTAAAATGACACGGCACACAAAATATGTCAAGATCCCGTGCACGACATGCTCCCATCGTATATCTGTAAATACAACGCTCGGAGTTGTATCTGTGATATATATTTTTGAAATACTGTTCTCTGATTGGCCAATTCGCAAAGCGTGGTCTAATTATTGTTATCATCATTATAAAGTGTTATTAATATAAAAATAAAGAATGTTGACCATAAATATTAACAGTATTCAATGAAATTACGTCAAATCGAGGCTGTTGGAAAACAAAATCCTTCTGTTTTTATATCACTCACGACAGTATTACCAGCATTTACAGTAGAATCTCGGTCGTTCGCAGGCCGGTGGTTCGTAGGTACGTGTTGGTTCGTATACATTCTTTGGTCTTCCTTCTTAATCTTTGTAATAAGGCTCCGAGTAATTCGCACGTCGGTGGTTCGTGGCCAGTGTCAAGTCCCGAGAGTTTCAAAATAACACAAATTCAATAGTTGTCCTAGGTGTAACAATTGACATTTACCTTGATTTTCACAACTGTTGATTGGTATTTATCCATTATTGTTTTGCATCAGTATTTACAGGCATTATTTGATTTTTAATTTTTGGCGGGCTTAATCGAATAAAGGATCAATCAGTTATCTTAATTGGTCTTATCCTTATTTCATCTGGCTTTCTCATACCGGTCATGCATAAATTGGCAAATCTTCGTAGACTTTATTGTCAACGTGTCTTTCACACAGATTCATTGTAATGCCGAGATTTCATCTTCCACTGAATGAATACTCAAAGTGATTTGATCCATTGGGAAAACACTCTGATGACGTTAAAAATTGGCATGTAAATAATTGCCGAAATTACTTTATTTAGGATTTAAATACGGACTAAACGAATATGATCATTGTTCAAGTGAGATTTGTTGCGTCTTTACTCTCTACAAAAGGGTCTCGTTAGAACTTGATAAAAGTATATTCCATAGAACCTTAGAATAAAGCCACAAATATTGGATACCTTAAGACCATGTCCTGTCTGAGCTATCAAAAAACTACCGACCGCTTGACATTGGTTGGTTCGTACTACGTTTAGTTCGTATAAATTGACCCGGTCCCTTGAGATACGAACTAATGAGAGTTTACTGTATTTAAATGGGGTTTACATCGGTATTTAAAGTTTTAGTCATCACATCCCGGATGCCAGAGATACTACCCATGGATCCTCGGCTTTTTTCCTACCCGTGCTACACGTACCCTGACATCCTTTCTTTTCTCTGAGCTGTTAATCCCACTTATATTCAAGAAAATTCTTCCAATTATGGGAAAATAAATCGGAAGAGATGTGCGGCACCGTCGGAGATCGAATTCGGAACCCCATAATATGGAATCAGACGTGCTATCAACTGCGGTATGCCGGCGACAGAACCACTAGTCGAGCCTCAAGCAGCTTATTGGTGAAAGGCGATTCTTAGAACGACTCTCCTTGCGGCAGAGTATCAAATCCGAGACCGGTCTCGTAATTGAGAGAGCACAGTGCGCTTCCCGGCTACAGCGCAATGGCTGTGAACAGATATGCTAGATAATCTTTACTTCGACATCAAATGATACTAATGAATAGGAAATGGCTTAGATTAAGTTATATGCAATCTGCCTCAATAACGAATGTCAAAATACGTAAAATGCAGTATAGCTATTTATGAACAGGCCTACAGACGGATGGACAAACACACCGTCGCCTGTTCAAATTACCACTTTTATTGAAGTAGGGGCATCATATGAGTGAAGTAAAGACAGAAACGGCACTTTGGTGTCATCTCTGTACGTTTAACGAAGATAATTTTCGAATTTAAAGATAAAAGGAAGAGTATCCGGACAGACATCTATCCGAAATTTGAAATCGCTCTTATGTCGTATCAATACACGTCAAGTCGGGCACCCCCAGTGCAAAAGTTATCTTATGATGGTAGCTTACTACACTAGCTCACATCGTCCGACGTGTCACGATCGACCCAATATTTTTACATAAGAGCCTAGACTAATTTAACATATTGCAATGAATGAGAGGGATTGGTGGCCGTGAAATAGACGCACATGTTTTACCTCCGATTATTTATGGCGGCGTACACGGATAGTTGTTATTCCCTGTGATTTCACTTCTTTCTTAATTAATAATCCTCTACGTGGTTGCTATGTTAATAACGTTAAAAGGACGTTAACGACGTCATAACGTTAAAAACGGACGTCGTTTAACGTTACTTAAAGCAGTTAGTACAGTTAAGCTTTAACAATCTCAGTGAAATGCTCTTTTTACTTTCTCATCTCATATATGAATAGACTGTCATCATTCCATTTAAAACAACGTAAACAGGACGTTATAGACGTCAAAATGTTAATAAACGGCATTCAACTTTACTATATACAGTTAGTTTAGGTTTTAGTGTCTTAATGAAGTATTTTTCTTTTTCTCTTCTTAACACAACATTATCATTAGGCATTTTATAGAATGGATATACTCTAAAATATGGCTCTCTGTTGAGCATTGGGCTATATGTCCACTCATCTTCAGCATACTCACAGATGGATCTCTAATTTGTTGACGATGGATCGTCATTCTTTGTCTGAGATTGTTTGTTTCGCCGATGTATTCCTCTTTGCACCCATTACATATGATAACATAAATGATATTCCTTACATCGCAAAAGATTTTTTCTCTTATTTGTACCTTTCTACCACATCGAAAAATGTATTATTGGCCTTCTAACTAGTAGTTACAGAGTCCGCAATTCGGTCTACCACAGCGGAAAACATTTGGTTGAATCGGGTTTTCACTAAATTTGGCTTTTGTAATTAATCTTTTCAGGTTTGTTGATTGTCGTTTACTTTTAATAATGTTGAAATTTTGTAAAACTTCTCTCATGTGTGGGTCGCGTTTTAGGATATTTAGGTCTTGCCTCAATTCTGTAAACATTTCAGGGTGCCTGTGATTGAACGTACTTACATAAGCAATAGTATTAGTTTGGGGTTCTTTGTCTTTAGGATCTTGGTTAAGGAGCTGGCTGCGAGATAGCGCTCGTGCTTTTTGAATTCTAGCATCTATCAATTCTTTAGGATACTCTTGTTTAGTGAGATATAATCTTAATTGTCGCGCTTTTCGAATAGATGGTAGTCTGTTATAATAGTCCTAAGACGTCTAGCTAAGGAGAAAGGAATGCTTATTTTTGTGTGTTTCGGGTGGCAGGAAGTGAATAGTAGATAGGATTTACTGTCTGTCGGGTTGTAGTAAATGTCTGTTGTTATCCTTGTTCCGTTTTTCATCACGAGGCAGTAGTGAATTTGATATTATCGTTTAGACTGTTGAGGGTTTCGAATAATAAATCTAGGTCAGTGTCTGTGAGCGACCAGATTATGAAGCAGTCGTCTAAGAAACGCTTCCAAGATAATCTAAATTCTGCTGCGAAGTTTGGAACAAATCTTTCATGAATACTCTTGTATAATGATTGTTCCAAATACCCAATAGTTAATGTGGCATATGTTGGCGCTACTCTAGTCCCCACGGCTGTTCCTTTTATTTGTCAGCAAAAGTCGTTGTCGAACTGAAATGTGTTATTTTCAAGGATTAATCTGAGTGAGTCGATGATGAATTCTTTTGTAAAGCGAGTTTTGATTTTTGTGTGGTAATTGTCTAGCCAATAGGTGATGGCTTCAATACCTAGATCGTGAGCTATATTCGAATAAAAAGATTCAACATCAAATGTAACTAATTGGGAATGTACCGGCACCGTTGATTGTAACTGTTCTAAGAAATCCGTTGTATCCTTTAGGAAACTGGGTACAAATTTCACTAATGGTTTTAGAACGATGTCGATTAGATTGCTGGGTCGACTGGTAAGGCATGTAGGTCCTTCTATTATAGGTCGTAATTTAAGTGTTTTAACTTCTCCAATTTCAACTATTGAATTAATAGATGTTTTGCAATGTTTGCTTATTTCTTCACGTTTGTGCACCTTGGGAAGTCCATAGAATTGACTGTGTTTTATTTCAAAGTCTTATAAATACTGAGCGCAAAAAGTTTAGTCGTTTCCTCTTCGATGGAAGATGAATGACATTAGTTATAATTCTGTCCAATTTTCTCCCATAATCCAATAATTTTGTTATGTTAGACGAAAACAGCCAACTGCAATGACATGATTTTGAACAGACCGGTAGAATGGAAAAGTCACATAGTTTTATCAAGGGACGTTACTTCCAATTTGTATCACAAAACATGTTTCTTGCGATCTACATCATTTTCGGGTATCTTGTTTCAATAAAAAAAGGGTTGGTTAGAGTATGAGATCTTTCTGGTGACTCTTCATCATCATCTTTACACCTAACTCACGAAAAAAAAACCAATTGTTTTATCAGAGATAATTTTGCAGAATATTGTTATTCAGGAAGGAAAAAAGTTTCTTCTGTTTCTTTCTTACCTTAGAAATTGAGTAATTGCGCTTTTCTGGTTAAGCGATCACTGACGTTCGATTGACGGCACGATGGCGTTAACTTAACTTGTTTACAGGTAGGTTCTTTTCAATAGGTTTCCATTGATAAAAAATAAGTCTTGTATGATCCTAAGTGATGTTTTTACTAGTTGCAATCAGTTGGGATAATGAAGACATTCCATTTTTAACGTAACGTAATGACATTCGGCTGCCCTCCTTTTGTCGTTTAACAAGATCTGTAAAACGAAATTGGGTCATATTATGTCAATATTTATTCGCAATGAACCGTATGATAATAAAAAAATAGTCGCAGAAGCTAAATGCAATTTCATCACCTTCCAGATATGCACACCGTACTCGATATGTCCATGCGCTATCCATTTGATTTACGTCATGTCACAACTTTGCACTTTTTCGAAGGATACAATGCATTTTAGTGTTAAATGTTTACGCGGAAAAAGAGAAATCGAATAAAACAAAAAAGAACATTAATTCATTTTGTAACTCGCAGCTATCAACTTAGTACGTAAAATCCACATTTACGTCATGTCAGACGTATGTCTGAGAGTGAAATTAAAAAAGAAAGCCAATTAGAGCGACTAAACATTTTGCGTTCAGTATATATATATATATATATATATATATATATATATATATATATATATATATATATATATATTGACAATGATGATATATTTGTATTGTTGTTTGCCTATATTGAATCAAATTTGCGTAAAAATTGGGAAGAAACATGAGGGCATTAGTCGCCTTATATCGCCCCCGAGTTAACTGTTTTAAGATCTGTTTTAACCTATTTTTACCACACTTGATCCAAATTTAAACTTGACAAACATTTAATCGGAACAATCACTGAGGTAAATTTTCAGGTTGATTGAACAAATATATGGCATCTAGAGTATCTACAAGATTTTCCTAAGATTTAACCCCATCGACTTTATTTTTGTACCAACTTCACACAATTTGGAGTCTGACCTAGATTTCATCAAGATAACCAATCTGGCCAATTTTTTAGTTGATTGGACCAAAAAATGGCAACTAGAGTGTTTACAAGATTTGACCTCTTGACCATATTTTGACCAATTTTGAAACCTTTTAAAGATTTTCATCTAGACGATCAGTCTTGCTAATTTAAAGTTTGATTGAGCAAAAAATATGTCCTCTGTAGTCTCGAGCTTTGTCTAATATTCGACCCGATGAACTCATTTTTATCGGTCTTGACTTAATTTCGAACTTGACCTATACTATTTATATACAGACCAGATTTATTCGGCAATAAAATGTGACCTCATTTTAATATTCGTCCCATTGAACTTATTTTTGACCCCAGCTGAACTAGTTGTGAACTTGACATACATTTTATCAAGATAACCATTCTGACCAATTTTCACGTTTATTGGGCAAAAACACTGCCTTTACGGTATCTGTCTACGAGGTAAACGTAGACAACGTTCGACAGACGACAAACATCATACGACCATGAAAGCTCACCTTCAGCACTTCGTGTTCAGTCGAGCTAAATTCTGTTCAAGTGAGATTTTCCATTCATTGCGAACGACGCCATCCTACATTCATAGAAAAAGGCTCATTGTCCGCTAAAACAATGTTGTTATCGTTGTATAAGGTCGGGACAATTGCGTTAAAGAATAGGCCATTGACATTATAGTACGTTAACCACACGAATTCTTTTTTAAACTTAACCGGAATTTGTTTATATAAACACATCACCGTTATTTTATAATAAAATGCAAATAAGAATCTCTATGAAATTAAGTTTTTTTTCTCCTACTAGCACAGAAATATTCATTCAATTTCCTCTCGAAGTATGTTTTATATCCGTTGAGAACCCGTCGCAGACATTTAAAGTTTATTTCATTAATAATCAATTAATTGTAATTGGAAAATAAAGAAAATTCTCTTTAATTTCCTATTTCATCTCGGGTAATTAGTCATTTGCTTATCCTAGCTCAATCTTTTAATGATGCAAACGCCAGGGAATCATTCTATAGTGGTCGTAAAAGAGTGGGCTGATGTTTATTTCAAACCATTCTTGAAAAAAAGTAAAAAAAAAAAAAAAAACCCAAGAGGCCCCCAAAGGGCCTGTGTCGCCCAACTGGATTTTAATGCCTAACAGATTTATGAAAGTTCATAAACAAATTGCATCTCAAGTGTAAACCTTAGCAATTATCTATTTGTAAGCTTATTATTGTCTAAGGCCAAGCTTCGTTCAAGCATGAAATGAAAATATCTTATTAGAAGTCAGTAAACAATCCTACACAAAAGTATTTTTTTTTTTTCATGACACACTCAACAGGATAAAATTTCATAGAGGTTAAAAGTGTGCATAATCACATGATAAGTAGTTTTTTTCTAAAAGTTTAATGAAATCTGTCAACGAATTTACAAATTCTGGCTACAAGAAATTTTGTATCACAAATGCCCCTTTTTCGATAACAAAGCAACATTGTCAACAAGAAATCAGAAAGACATTTTTTAAATGTTGTCACACGGCACCTTTTTTAGCTGACTCGACAGCACCCATGTTTTTCCTCGATAATGATTTCAGGAAGAAATCTAAGAGAACATGTCTAAAGGTTCATTCTTTGAAATTTGATTCTAGCCAGTGGTTTTACAGAGAAGAACTTTTTATTCTTTACCACTTAAGGCTATTTGGGGTGACGCGGCACCTGTAGCACCCAAGTTATCAGTTCAATCAGTATAAATGCAAGAATATGGAAGAATATGCCCCGAGCTTCAATCCTCTATAGTTTGGTTAAATTCTAAACTTGTAGTTTCAGATATTTAATAATTTACCACATGGGCCCATTTTCTAATACCGCGGCAGCCTGTAACACCAAAGTTAGCAGCCCAATCATGATTTTAAGAGCATTATCCGATGCATCATTCCTGTGAAATGTTGTTTGGTTCTGAAAGGTATTTTCAGAGAAAAAGATAATTTTATTATGCCAAAAGGGCCCCTTTCTGATGACGCGACAGCCCATAGCACTCAAGTTGTAAACCCGATATGGATGAAATAAAGGAATATGAAAGAGCATGTCCAAAGGATCGTTTCTTTGGAAGTTTATTGGTTTCTCAATATTAATTTCAGAGAAGATGTTTTTTTAGCTCACCTGAGCACGAAGTGCTCAAGGGAGCTATTATGATCTATCAATGTCCGGCGTCCGTCTGTCATTCTGTCCGTCACAGCGTCAACAATTTCTTTAAGCGACATCTCCTCCTCAATTCTGAGTCAAAATCAATCAAACTTGGCAGAAAAATTACTTGGGTGGTCCCTTGTAAATATTGCTAAAATGGAAAGGATCTGTGTCATATCACGGGAAAGGGGCCTGAATGACATTTTTTTGTTTACACTCTAGAAGCCACAATTTGGTCCAATCATCATGAAATTTGGTCAGAATGATTGTCAGGTCACAAGGATGAACCGTATTGAAAATGGGAAGGATCCGTGTCATATCGCGGGAAAAGGGGCATTAATGACAATTTTCTTTGTTTACGCTCTTGAGGCTACAAATATGATCCAATATTCATTACACTTGGTCAGAATATTTAACAAGTCACAAGGATGAATCCTATTGAAAAGGGGAAGGATCCGTATTATTTCACGGGAAAAGGGGCCAAAATTTCAATTTTCTTTTACACTCTATAGGTCACAAATATTGTCCAATCTGCATAAAACTTGGTCGGAATGTTGGCAAGGTCACAAGGATGAACCTTTTTAAAAATGGGAAGGATCTGTGTCATATCACGGGAAAAGGGGCCTTAATGATAATTTTCTTGTGTACGCTTAAGAGGCCACAAATATGGTCCAATCTTCATGAAACTTGGTCGGAATATTTGTCAAGTCTCAAGGAAAGGGGCTTTAAAGACAATCATCTTATTTATGCTCTAGATGCCACAAATATGGTCCAATCTTCATTTCACTTGGTCAGAATATTTGACAAGTCACTTGGATGAACCCTACTGAAAATGGGAAGGACCCGTGTCTTATCATGGGAAAGAGTACCTAAATGACAATTTTCTTGTTTACACTCTACATGCCACAAATATGGTCCAATCTTCATGAAACTTGGTCAGAATGTTGGTAAGGTCACGAGGATGAACTCTTTTGAAAGTGGGAAGGATCCGTGTCATATAACGGGAAAATGGGCCTTAATGACGATTTTCTTGTTTACACTCTACATGCCACAAATATGGTCCAATCTTCATGAAACTTGGTCAGAATATTAGTAAAGTCACATGGATAAATCCTATTGAAAATGAGAAGGATCTGTGTCATATCACTGGAAAAGGGATCTAAATGACAATTTTCTTGTTTACACTCTAAAGGTCATAAATACTGTCCAATCTTCATGAATCATAGTCAGAAATTTGGCAAGGTCACAAGGATGAACCCTTTTGAAAATGGGAAGGATCCGTGTCATATTACGGGAAAGGGGCTTTTATGACAATTTTCTTGTTAACGCTCTAGATGCCACAAATATGGTCCAATTTTCATGAAACTTGGTCAGAATAGATGTTAAGGGACTTGGATGAAGCCTATTGAAAATGGGAAGGACCCGTGTCATATCATGGGAAAAAGGACCTAAATGACAATTTTCTTGTTTACACTCTAGAGGTCATAAAAATTGTCCAATCTCCTCTTTTGAAAGTGGGAAGGATCCTTGTCATATCACGGGAAAATGGGCCTTAATGACGATTTTTTTGTTTACGCTCTACATGCCACAAATATGGTCCAATCTTCATGAAACTTGGTCAGAATATTTGTAAAGTCACATGGATGAATCCTATTCAAAATGAGAAGGATCTGTGTCATATCACTGGAAAAGGGATCTAAATGACAATTTTCTTGTTTACACTCTAGAGGTCATAAATACTGTCCAATCTTCATGAATCATGGTCAGAAATTTTGCAAGGTCACAAGGATGAACCCTTTTGAAAATGGGAAGGATCCGTGTCATATTACGGGGAAGGGGCTTTAATGACAATTTTCTTGTTTACGCTCTAGATGCAACAAATATGGTCCAATTTTCATGAAATTTGGTCAGAATAGATGTTAAGTCACTTGGATGGACTCTATTGAAAATGGGAAGGACCCGTGTCATATCATGGGGAAAAGGACCTTAATGACAATTTTCTTGTTTACACTCTAGAGGTCATAAAAATTGTCCAATCTCCTCTTTTGAAAGTGGGAAGGATCCTTGTAATATCACGGGAAAATGGGCCTTAATGACGATTTTCTTGTTTACGCTCTAGAGGTCATAAAAATTGTCCAATCTCCTCTTTTGAAAGTGGGAAGGATCCTTGTCATATCACGGGAAAATGGGCCTTAATGACGATTTTCTTGTTAACGCTCTACATGCAACAAATATGGTCCAATCTTCATGAAACTTGGTCAGAATATTTGTAAAGTCACATGGATGAATCCTATTGAAAATGAGAAGGATCTGTGTCATATCACTGGAAAAGGGATCTAAATGACAATTTTCTTCTTTACACTGTAGAGGTCATAAATACTGTCCAATCTTCATGAATTATAGTCAGAAATTTGGCAAGGTCACAAGGATGAACCCTTTTGAAAATTGGAAGGATCCGTGCCATATTACGGGAAAAGGGGCCTTTATGACAATTTTCTTGTTTACGCACTAGATGCCACAAATATGGTCCAATTTTCATGAAACTTGGTCAGAATAGATGTCAAGTCACTTGGATGAACCCTATTGAAAATGGGAAGGACCCTTGCCATATGGGAAAAAGGACTGAATGATAGTTCTTTTACACTTTTCATGCCACAAATATGGTCCAATCTTCTTGAAACTTGTTCAGACTGTTGGCAAGGTCGCAAGGATGAACCCTTTTGAAATTGGGAAAGACCCATGCCATATCACGGGAAACGGGGCCTTGATGGGAATTTTCTTGTTTAAGCTCTAGAGACTACACGTCTTAAAGTACATTTAAGACTTTTGCTGGAAAAAAATAAAAATATCTTTTTCAGACAAAGATACACAGATTAGCGACATAGGACCATCATGGTCAACTTGTTAACTGATTTTGATTCTTTAAACAATTTGAGCAGTAACATCCCGGCCAAGTGTCAGCTTGTTCAGCCGAACGGTTTATGTGGAGAAGATTTTTTGTAAGATTTTCGGCAATTTTCGGCCTTTCTGTTACTATAGAAACCAGAGTTTTTATGGAGTCCAATTTTCAAACAAGTTTTGATTTTTTTTTATAGATTTTCATCGAATTTCAGCCTCTCAGTTACAATGGCAACCAGGGTTTTTAATGGAGTTATATTCATCTTTCGTAGAGCTTCACCCAAGGAACATCCCTGCCAAGTTTCCAATTGATTGGCACAGTGGTTTAGGAGAATATATTCAAAGATATTGTTAAAGGGCGGACGGAAAACAGCATTCTTTGAGCATTTTGCCCAGGAAAGCTAAAAAAGCTACATTTGTACACTGGGCGCCACAGGAAATGCCAAGAGGAAAATGTGCGAAGTTTATCTAGAACAATCCGTGATGTTTTAAAACAATTTCAATGCAATGAAAGATTCCTTTTATGCTTCCATCAATAGTTTTTTTAAAAAATCTTGGCTTTATTCATGTATGTTCGGATTTCAACCAGCTTACTAGTCATTTTCCAATTTTAAAACAAGGAATCAAAGACCAATATGTACAAACATGGAGCCAAAATTTAGCAAGTCAACCTAAATAAAATAGATAATTATAAACTTTTTGAAAAGTATTATGAATTTTGAAATATATTTAGATTTGATAAAAGCGACATGAACTAGATTTCGTTTAAGTTGCTATCAGTTAGCATTAGAATCAGGAAGATACAGAATTGCCCGTATTTGTAAATGTTGTTCACAGAATATGACCGACTCAGAATATAATTTCCTTTTGTGCCTATGATTACTCTGATCTTAGATTGATATTAGGAATCCGAGTAAGCTGGCCGACGTAGCACAGTTTATTATACAACTGTCTTCATTTATTACACCGGCATAGAAAACACTGAGACTGCGTCTCCGTAGTAGTTTATTGCCAGAATAAATATATTCCTTTCCTTCATCTATAGCTCGTTTTTTTAAACCGAATCTGACGCTGCTATTAAGATGAATAAAAATCTGATTATTCCTACTCGGCCTTGCACGCGCTTTCATGGGAATGAATTACAAACGGTTTTGAATGTAAAATATACTTATGGGCAAAATTTTTGTCCGGTTTCACGACTTTATATTTCAGGCTAAATATTTTTTCGAGAATTCAACACCAATGAATGTAGCATCATTTTAAAGGGGACGTTTTAACCTTCCAGTATACCATGATTTTGTAAAGCTTGACCTATGGCCTGAGAATAAAACGTCGGAATATCAAACACGTATGATTGACTAATGAAACACCGTTGCATTAAGGTGACAATCGATACATAAGCGTTTTACTGAAAAAATGGCCAGTCCCACTCAAGAGCAAATAACTCTAGCATGAAAACGAGCATAGACATACACCTTCAAATGATATAATGACTATACTATGTTTATCAACAACATATGTGAACAATAAAAGAATTCATTGGGCGGAGAAAATGACGTCATGTGTCTATTGTTATATTCAGTCGAGGGCAAAATTTAAAGAACGAAAGTCTGTAAACTTAATCTCAGTGTCCATCTTATTCACTTAAGGCATAGATTTGTTTTAATAATGATAATGGCTCGAAACCACTTTGTTTCAGTTTTCCTGTCTGACGTCGTTAAAAAAGAGGTCTGATGAAAACTAGAGTTCAGAAAATGGTATACTTCATGAGCAATGCCCAAATTACGAAATTCATGTATCTTTGTTTGAAACGACAGAAAATGTCTTTATTTAATGCCCCAACAAAATAACTGCTAGAAAACAAAAGGTGTGTTAAAATAGTAATGACGCTATTGATAGAAAACAATTTTTACTAATTTTCATGGTGTCTTTCTGTTGGATTATCAATAGAGAAGGACTTTCATGCAAAACGTCAGTATGTTAATTCCTGTGTCGCGTTAAAAAAAAGTCAAAACGCCATTAGCGTCGTTGGGACTAGATGAACGTCATTTGTGATCCAATGTAGGTGAAAACTGTCACTTTATATTGAAGACATTATCTTTCAGAATATAGGGTTTATTAAAGGAAACAAAATCGGGCAGAACTTTTGTCCTTTAGTTTATTTTTTTGATAAGTAATAAAACATGTCGGTAATTGTAATTTGAGCAATTTTTCCAGACAGGGTAAATTCGGGTCAAATAAACCAAGGTATACATATTTCAATTATATTGAAACATTTACTGTATAAATTCTGTCTTGACCATACTTAGCGTAATTATATATTGTAAATGTTCAAAGGCAACTTACCGATTTACCAATAAAGTTTACATATTAAAAGAATATAAAGAATAAATTTAGTAATTAGAATCATTTTGACTTTTTAATTTAGATTTCCATGTTATGTCGTGGATTTAATTTTTACAAACCGATATATATTGAGCAGAAATTTATCTAGTCTTTTATGACACTCAAAATCATCTTCGAAGTGGTTTTGAAAGGAACGGCAATATCTCGATTGTGTTATTGATACATGTAACCGGACGGTGTGCGATAAAATCGGTTTAATGGTGTGGTAAAGGGACTCTATCTGATACACCGTAGAGAATGTCGAGTAGCTGTGATTCATAGTTGTTTACGAAAGCGCACAAAATTTCGTTATGTATGGATGGAAGACGTCCGCACTCACAATGGACACAAGGGTACGAAAGATCCGATGGACTTTTATCTATTTTAAGGTCATGTGACAAGGTCAAGGTTATCTGCCTAGGTCAAATTACTCCAAAAAACGTAACATTACCAATATCTTCAAGCCTATTCAAGATACAAGGCTCATATTTGGCATGGTGATAGATCTCAATTATCCGTATCTGCTGGTACCAAAGTCAAGGTCATGTGATAAGGACAAAGCATCTTGTTTCAGTTATATCGCGGCGGCTGGAGCACCTAACAATGGTTGCCTGGTATTTCTCCAACCAGTACTACCATCATATCCTTTCCTAGCCTCCAGCTGTTATCTCACATCTACGATTATCAACCTGTTGGTGAAACACAAATAAACGGAAAGAATGGGTGCCGCCGTCAGGGATCGAATGAATGAATGGTGTTTTATGGCCCGTCGACAACTAAGGTCATGTTTGGCGCAAACAATCTTAAGAAATAGATTACTCTAGTAAAAGGTGTCAAAGATATATTAAAACTAAACTAATCAAAACAATTATAAAACAAATCATGGTAAAAAGGTTAATACAAATAAGTTTAAATGTTAAAAATGTTAATAAGCACTTTCAAGCCTAAAAAGAAATCACGATCAAAAGATCACTCAAAATAACTTTAAAAATTCACATAAACGCTTTTAAGTCCAAGAATAATTTAAATGGATAAATTAAACTGTAAAACTCAAGGAAAACTTTTGATTTTGAAAAAAAGGAGAAAACGGTCAAATTAACCTAAAATTAGATTTTGTTATACAAATTTATTGACTTCAGAAAGTCAAATATAAGTTCTAATTTTACAGACTCGAACAGCTGCCTCATACTATCAACTTTAAAATATCTGTTTCTAATAAAAGAAAAACCTATATGTCAGTTTTTTCGTTCTCAATCGCTTGCGTGCTTGACATAGAGTCAGTAAAAATTATATAGCGAGAGAGACGTTCTGCGATCATATGATCGAGTGCGAGATCAATGGCCTTAAGCTCGGCTGAAACAATAGACAATATTTTATTGACTTAAACTTTACAGTTTCTCGTCATACAATATAACAATATACAAATATGAAAATATCACAATGACATACGCGCCAAGATCAAAACATACAGTTACAATTTCTTTTCAAAATTTGACTGGATAATACATACTATATTTAGACATATAGTAGTATTTAAGAAATGGGAAGAGAAGCAAGTTGAGTTTCTTAATCGATGCAAAGTAAGATTTGACTAATAAATCCATCTATATATAAAGTAGTTCTCTGAATGTTATTAATAAAAGAAGATCTCAGCTGTAGCGCTTCTTTAATATATTTGGCAAGATTTATTAATTCTTTCTTATTATTGATGTTAAATAAAAGTGTCATTTTGTACATACTAGGACGTCGGTAATACTTTTTATTCATATATGTTCGTAAAAAAAAGTATTACCGACGTCCTAGTATGTACGGACTGTCAATCTAGAGGTCCCGGGTTCGATCCCCGGCGGCGGCACTCATTCTTTCCGACTATTTGTCTCTCACCAATGGGTTGATAATCGTAGACCTATGTGAGATAGTAGCTGGAGGCTAGGAAAGAATGTGATGGTTGTACTGGTGAGAGAAATACCAGGAATACATTGTTAGGTGCTCCAGCCGCCGCGATATAACTGAAATAATGTTGAAAGCGGCGTTAAACTCCATTCAATCAATCAATCAATTCATATATGTTCGTCTAATAACTTTATAAGCACTACAGTATAAAAGGAAGTGGTATTCGTCCTCTAATTCGTTGCTGTTACACAATTCGCAAATACGCTGGTTTCTCTCGGTTCTATAATTACCATACCTTCCTGTTTCTATTCTTAGAGGATGAGATGAAAGTCTTATCTTTGAAATATAGTTAAACCATTTCAAAGGTATGACATTCAAATAATTCTCTAAACCTGGACTAGTTTTAAGTAATCTATAGTTTGTAAGTAATGTACTGCTATTTATATAACTAAACATTTTTTGATAGAATTCGTCTATTACTTTTGATCTAAATGTTTTATAAAAATGGTTCTGATTCACACTGTGAGGATAAGTCCAAACATAGCTAAACCCATACCTATCCAATAAATATTTAACATTACTACACCAATTCATTGTACCATCATTGATATTTTTCGACAAATTATCATAAAGAGTATTCATGATAATATTATTTGTAGAAATTATTTTCCCCCAATATTTTATAACGCTTGTATAATTTCTTATGTATAGTGGGTATCTTCCTAATTCATAATACACCGCATAATTACAGGTAGTAGTTTTTACGCCAAGAATTTTTTTCAAAAATTTCAAATGTATTCGTTCTATATCATTAGATTTTGTAAACCCCGTAACCTCATTCGAATAACAAAGAATAGATTCTACAAAGGCGTCAAATAACTCTCACATAGTCGAAGTGCGAAAGTTTAAGGCACGGGTTTTAGTCCAGAGTACATTCAGTGCTTTCAGCCCTTTGCCAACGAGTAGCTTGCAATTTTGATTAAATGAGCCCGTATAATTGAAAACTGTGCCCAGGTAATTAAAGTCATTAACTATTTCTAATGCTTGACCATTGTAAGTCCAATTTTCATTTTCTCTGAGAGCTCCCCTTTTGCGAAAAACCATTATCTTAGATTTTTCTGAATTAACCTCTAGACCACATTTTGTACAATAATCGTACAATTTATTTAGACTAGATTGTAAACCTACTGGATTATCACTAAGAATAACCATATCATCTGCGAAAAGTTAGGAAAACATTGATGTTTTCAATAGTTAAACCACAAGCGGGATCACCCTGAAAGAATAACTCAATATCATCAATAAATAAAGCAAAAAGTAAAGGTGACATTAACTCCCCTTGCTTAAGACCGACGAAACTTTAAAATGGAAGAGATAACAGATTATTGACTTTAACATAAAATTTGCCCTTTGAATACATGTCACGAATAATTCGTAACATTTTTCCCTTTATACCCAAATTAAAAAGTTTTAACCATAGTCCGTTTCGATAAACACTATCAAAAGCTTTCTTTAAGTAGATAAATGCAGCATAGAGCCGCCTTTTTTCGGAAAATACTTTTTGGATTAATAAATACAGTGTAAAACAAGCGTCTGTAGTAGATCGTTTTTTTCTAGACCCAAATTGAGCATCCGATAATACATCATTATTTTCACAAAATAAACTCAGTCTTCTATTCAAAACACCTGTAAAATTTTTGACAAACAACTCACGAGAAATTTCCCCTATAACTGTTCACATCACCTGGGTCTCCTTTTTTGTGTAGCGGTATAATAACACTCTCGGTCCATTGGTCAGGAAAACACCCAGATGAAAAAATTGCAATAAAAATATCCGTAAGATGAGACGAAATGATGTCGCAACTTTCAATAAAATCATTGATAAGACAATCGTTTCCGATAGACTTGTTTTTCTTTAAGTTTCGAATAACATATTCTACCTCAGTAACAGTTATAGGCTGGTCTAATTCTTCAAAGTTACAGTAAGCGGAATTGAAGTCATTTTCTTGACAAAAGTTTTCTACATCTGAATCATAAACCAGCTTTATATCATCGGAAATAGATGAAAAATATGTATAAAAATCCGGTATGGTTAGATTGTCATCAATATTTTTTTTCTTATACAAAAGAGTTTCCAAAACTCCCTTGGGCAAGAATGTCTTAAGTTTTCTATCATTTTATACTGCCCTTGCTCATAAACTTTTTTATTTTTACGTACTGTTTTTTTATATATATGTTTTAATGCACAAAAACGTTCTCTATTTTCGGGTGTTCGGCAGGAATTGTAGACTTTCAAAGCATCAAGGTATTGACGATTCGATTCCCTACAATCACTGTTGAACCATACTGCCGATTGAGATTTGGCTGGGATTACACGTTTATTTGAACTAAAAACATTTTTCGAAAACAATGGGTCTGCTACACTACGAAAAATAGAAACAAATTCATTTAAACATTCATTTATAGCATTTCTGTCAATTGACTCAATTTTTGATAAAACATTGTTGAATAGTGGTAATTTAGAAATTATTTGACATCGAAAAGTATTCAACATTTCGTTTTTCCACCGAAAGTTAGTGGAGCGTGTTTCAATCGGTGACTCACGCATAAAGTCACACTTGATTGAAAATGAAAAAGGGGCGTGGTCCGACCATTCATTAAAATTTTCAATTGAAAATTTACAAACGTTGTGGAAATCGATTGCATTTAATAAAAGATAATCTATAACTGTATTTGCGTTACTCTTAACAAAGGTAAAAGAGCCAACTTGATCATGTCCAAGTCGACCATTCGCTATGCGTAGTGAAGTAGACTTGCACAAATCGAGCAATTTAACTCCAAAATTATTTAATCCTTGATCGAGAGAAGAACGGACCAAGGGGATGTCGGGTTCATATTCATCGTAATCTATCGATGTAACCTTTTCATCGTGTAAAATATAATCTAATTGGCTCCCTACCCTTGCATTAAAGTCACCACAGATATATAAAGTACCTAAATTGTTATAAAATTCTATATCGCTCTGTAACAAATCGAATAAATCAATATTATGTGTATTATATGCAGGCGAATTTTCACACCACATATATACACATGATAAATAAACATCTTTTTCAAAGCCGAAAAAGTCTTTTTTAAGATGAAGCCAAATAATGGTATCAAAATGATTTTTAATTACCAATATTCCTTTTTTCACACTATTTTTTGTAATATATACAATGTAACGATTCCGCCACTGTTGCGGCGAGCTCGTTTGTGTTGAAATTTACGAAACAAATTTAAAGAAGAATAGTTCTTTAGGGAAATATTAGACTCATTATTACACCACGTTTCATACAAACATACAATGTCATACGAACAAGGAAATTTAATAAAATTAGGATCTTGTCTCTTTTCCTCACTGAGACCGTTACAGTTCCACGAGAGAATATTCATCAATAGAAGAGTTATTGGGAAGGCGGAATTGATATTTTTCGCCATCTATAATAGTGGCTGAAGCAACTTTTTCGCCATCTTTTGAACCGTCTGTGTATATTTCTTCATAAGATGTGTATTTTTCTTTGACTTTCAAGAATTTGGTTTTAAAAATAGATGGATCTTTTGTATCCTTTTTGCTTGAAGCACGGTCATAAAGAAACGTGAGACTTTTATATGTCCACAAAGGAACATCAGAAACAATATGTTCTGCCACGACCTCTAGCTCAAAATCTAGAGAGTTAACATCTGCTTCACAACGTAAACTAAATGGGGGTATTGCACTTGGTTTCTTATTAAAATCCCGTCTGTGTTTAGGTTCAAACACAGCTTTATACGTTGGGTTGTCAGGATTAGATTTTAGCTTTAAGTAGTATTGCACTGACAGCTTTTTTCTTCTCAGGTTCAAGGAAGGTTCATTTGCCTCAATGTAAAGACTATTAACTGGTGATGTTCTAAAAGCATCCAGCGCTAGGCGCAATCCTTGATTATGAATGGTATCAAGTTCACGAAGGTATGAAGGGCGTGCAGAACCGTAAACAACACAGCCATAATCTAATTTAGATCTGACAAGTGCCCTGTAAAGTCGTAATAAGACCTTTTTATCGGCTCCCCAGTCCATACTAGATACAACGCGTAAAAGATTAAGTGCCTTTTAGCACTTATTTTTCAAATTATCAATATGGGGTATAAACGTCAGTTTAGAATCAAAAAGGAGTCCCAAGAATTTAAATTCTTTTACAACTTCAATTTGCACTCCATCCAGCTTTAATTCTGGATCAGGATGCATTTTCCTAAATTGACAAAAATGCATACATTTGGTTTTTGTCTTGGAAAACTTGAAGCCGTTTTCATTGGACCATTTTGAAAGATTCTTCAAGACTTGATGTAACTGTCTTTCAATCGTATACATATGCTTTGATCTGTAACAGATGCAAAAGTCATCAACATAGAGAAAACATTCCACCCCAGGGCAAACGGTTTTGACAATATTGTTAATTTTGACACTAAAAAGTGTCACAGACAAAAAACTTCCTTGTGGAACGTCCATTTCTTGTTCATGGGGATCTGACAAAGTATCTCCAACTCGGACTCTAAACTGACGTTCATCCAAAAAAGCAGAAATGAAATAAGCAAGGCGACCTCGAATACCGAAATCATATAGGTCATTCATAATCCCATACTTCCATGTGGTATCATAAGCACTTTCAAGATCAAAAAAGACAGAAACGACGTGTTCTTTCTTTGTAAAGGCTTCTCGAATAAAAGTCTCGAAGCGGACAAGATGATCAAGAGGGCTTCTTTGTTTACGAAAGCCACTTTGGACTGACGTAATTAGGTGGTTCTTTTCAAGAAACCAAACAAGACGGTCATTTACCATTCTTTCCATGGTTTTACAAATGCAACTAGTCAAAGCAATGGGACGATAATTTGAAGGATCGGTAGAATCTTTACCTGGTTTAGGTATGGGAATAACGATAGCTTCCCGCCAAGATGCTGGAATGTTTCCCGTTTTCCATACCCGGTTATAAATTTCAAGTAAGCAATGCAAAGAACGAGAGGACAAACGTTTGAGGAATTGATAATGTATATTATCATTTCCTACAGCAGTGTCATGACACTTCTTTAAAGCCTTCTTCAATTCTTTGACAGAAAAGTCTCTATTATAATGTTCCAGTGGACTGGAACTGAAGTTAAGTTTTGACTTTTCTTTATCACCTTTGAATTTTTGAAATGCAGGCGAGTAATTGGATGATGATGACTTCTTGGCAAACGTATCTGCCTATACATTCGCAACATCAGCCTCGGAAGAAACGTCACTGAGGTCAGTTCTTAAATGACCAACTCCAATTGACGTGTTCTTTCCGCTGATTATTCGCACAATATTCCATGTCTTTTTCGACAGATAATCTAGAATTTAATCTAGAAACATACTGTCTCCAAGACGAACGCTTACTTTGTTTAATGGTACGACGAGCTTTCGCTCGTGCAATTTTAAATTTGTACAGGTTCTCTTTTGATGGTCTCAAATCAAAAGACCTAAGAGCAGACTTACGCCCAGCTATAGCCTGTTTGCAATCTTCATTAAACCATGGTTTGTTAGGGTCAGGCGACGTTCTTGGAATAGCTTTCTCTGCAGCCGAATTTAGTAAGGATGTGAATAGCTCTGTAGAGTTTTCACAATCTTCAAAAGCCTGTGGATTTATTGATTGTTCGCAGGTAGTTTTGAACAACTCCCAATTAGCTTTGTGGAGTTTCCAACGCCTTGGGCGTTCTTGAACCGATGGTCCTAATTCAGAAATATGAATAGGAAAATGGTAACTATCATGAAGATCAGAGTCCAAGTTCCAGCTAAAAGCCGGGAAAATGTCAGGAGTGCAAACAGTTAAATCCAGTGAAGAATATGAACCAGTAGCTGGATGATGATACGTGGAGGATTTATCATTTAATAACACAAGATCATGACTTGAAACGAAATCTTCAATAATACGACCTTTATCGTCTGTATTTGAACATCCCCAAAGCGTATTGTGGGAGTTGAAATCTCCCATTAAAATATATGGCTTGGGTAATTGTCCGACAAGATCGTCTAGTTTCCTACTGTTTATAGGAGAACTCGGTGGAAGATAAATTGAACAGAGAGTTATTGTTTTATTGAGAGATACGCTGACAGCAACAGCTTGCAGCGTAGTTTTAAGAGGGATGCTGCGATGAGGAACATTGTTATTAACAATAATTCCGACACCGCCAGAAGCTTTCTCGTTCCCTTCAAAATTTTTCAAATAACAAGAGTGATACTTGAAAGAGAATTTGTCTGTATCTTTTAGAAAAGTTTCTTGCAAACAGATTGCCACTGGTTTTCCATTAGAAACTAATAGATTCATTTCTTCAAAATTAGCTTTAATGCTGCGACAATTCCATTGAATTATTGTGTTCGCCATAATTAAATTAATGGGATAAAGTATACTAATTAGTGGTTGAATTATGAATTTTATATTTTTATGTGTGAAAGATCTATTATATTCATAACTTGCTTATTCTCTTTGGAAGAATCTGCATCCTCTGGGTCTTCTGTAACCATGTCTTCTTCAAGACTATGGTAGCGGTTATATTGTTTAATTGGATCCCCGGATCCCTTTGGCTGGCGATTTGATGTTGCCGCCCTAGGAGACGAAGTTCTACTCCTAGAGGGTCTAACAAATGAGCCTGTATCCTTATCCTCGGATACTTTACCAACTGGAGGATGTGACTTTCTTACGTTTTGCCATATCAGCTAAATCTAATTGTATTACTTCGTCTACTCCAGATGATAATGTGGTGTTAGTATCTGTTGGGGATTTTGCATGTCGAAGAGAGGTATTATCTTTTGCATTGGATTGGGAAGTAGTCATTTTACTAGTGTTGGTATGGTTTGTAGTATTTTTATCAGGTGGAGAAGTTGTAGAAGTTGTTGTAGCGTTAGAAGAAAATAATTTGGTGATTTGTTCCTTTTTATCTGGGAAGAGAATGCACAGTTTTCCGAAAAGGTCTTTACAATTCTGGCATCCATTTGCATTTTTACTGGATCATGTATTCTCCATGTTATTTTTAGCAATATTTGCATAAGAATTTGGCAGATTTATCCGATTTAGTACAACTTTTCGAGCCTCTGTAAATGATAAGCCTTCCTTATATTTAATTGTGACAATTTCTTTTTCTTTTTTCCAAAAGTGGCAAGATCTAGATGTTGCAAAATGTTCACCTCCACAGTTGATACATTTAATTGGTTTTGTACATGTATCATCATAGTGATTTGTGGCGTCATCTTCAAAATCTGCGCATCCTCTACAAACTGTACCATCAGTTTTTCTGCATTTCTTTTCATGATGTCCATATTTGAAGCACCGATAACACTGAAGTGGATTTGGGATGTACATTTCCACTCCAACATTAAGGTATCCAACACGGATTGATTTCTGAAGGATAGCAACAGAAAAGGTTAAAATGAATGTATTTGTTGGCTTTTCAACCCCATCCCTTCTTATTTTGATCCGCTTCACATGTGAAATATTTTGACTTGAAAGTTCAGAGAGTATTTCTTCTTCTGAAACACCTTGTAAGTCTGAACATCTGATAATACCCCTTGACGTATTCAATTTTTCGTGTGGCTTAACATCAACCCAAATATTAAAGAATTTGTCCATTTTCAAATGATTATCTGCCTGTTGGGGTCTGTAGACTTCAACTAAAAGCCCACCACAGCTCAATTTCTTAACTGATTTGACATGTCCAGCATAAGAGACTAATAATTTGTCAATCACAAATGGTGATAATGCAGAAACGCGTTCGTTCGGGTCTCGTTGCTCAATCAGTAAAAATCTTGGAAATGAGGTTTGTCCAGTACATGCAGTTCATGAGTCGTTATCAATTTCGTCAGCTCTTCGTTTTTTGTTAAGGGTATCCATGGTATTTTATTTAGTATTCACTATCCGGGGCCACCACCCTCCACGGAGTCCTACAACGGGACATGAAAGGGCGGGTTTCCAGCCCCCCATGCCGGGGCTACCCGAATAGTATACTCGAGCAGAAATGAATGACAGCGATCGCACGAACAATTTCCGAACAAAGAATCAAGCCGTGCAAATGATGCCAAATCACAAAATCTATTCAACCCGATTAGCCCATGAGCCTATATAGACAAGGACTAAAATAACTACTAAGATATAAAATATGAGTGACACGGGCATTTAAACCTTTGCACTTAGTACAACAATGACTTTTATACCAAAGTGTTTTCAAAAAAATTTGGTACAACAAAATGTTTAGTAATGTGTCATTAGAATCATGACAGAACATCTTTAATACAACAAAATATTTCATATTACAAAAGTAGATGCCCCAGTCTAAAACGACCAGCCGATTGCCTAGACCGGGCCCATCCAGGCTCCCGTTTCAGCCGAAGCCGAGGCCAAAGCAGCGTGTTGAGAAGCTGGAGATCCCTGGGCTTCCCTCAACTACCAGGACCCTCTTTTCCGGCCTTACGAGTCTCCACCCACGGCAAACAGGCGGGCCCATTTTTTAGGGGTCTTACCATTGACTACATGGGCGGCAGCCGACTATTTCTACCCCCCGCCCAGCCGGGGGCCGGATTTTTAACAATGAAACAATACTATATTAAGCACGGAAAAATGACAATCATTTTTTGTCAACATTATGCCTTGCCAGGCTACGCCCATATATGGGCCAATCAAAGTTCAGCTAAAAGATCAACCAAAGGAACATTTTCCTGCAGAGTTTGGTTGAAATTGGTCCTATTGTATGGTAGGAGAACATTTCTAAAGTGAAAATAAGTCCCACCATGCCACGCCCTTATTTTGGGGTCAATCAAATATCTAGAACAACTTGAGAAAAGGATCACACTAAAACACTCACGCTATCTTTCATTTATATTGGCGCAATGGTTTGTGAGAGGAAGATTTTTAAACATTTTATAGTGAAAATAAGTTCCATCCTAAAACGCCCGTTATCTGGGATCAATCAAATTTTCTTGGACAAATAATGCCAAGTTTCATCGACATAAAGCAAATGGTTAAGGACAAAACAATTAAAAGATTTCATAAAAAAAATAAGCCCGTCCCTGACACGCCCATATTTTGTGTTCAATCAAAAATTCTTGAACAACTTCAGGAGAGGGACATCAAAGAAGCATTCTTGCTAAGTTTCATTGAAATCGGGCCAATGATTAGGAGAGGAAGATCTTTTAAGATTTTAAAGTGAAAATAAGCCCCGTCCAGTCATGTGCACCAATTTTTGAGTATATCGAAATTTCTTGAACAACTTAAGAAGAGAGTCACCCAAGGATCATTCATGTGAGATTTATTGAACTTGGGCCAATGGTTATAGAGAAGAAAATTTTTCAAGATTTAAAAGTGAAATTAAGGCCCTCCTGCTAAGCCCATATTGAGGCGTCAATCTACCTTTAGAAGAGGGTCAACTAAGGATCATTTATGCAAAATTTCATTGAAATCGGGCAAATAGATTGGGAGGAGTTTTATAGTGTAATTACACCCCCAACCCGTATTTAGAGGTCAATATAAATTTCTTCAAAATCTTTAGAAGGGCTTACCTTAGGATCATTCATGTCAAGTTTCATTGAATTCAGGCCAATGGTTTGGAAGGAGGAGATTTTTTTATGATTTTATAGTGAATAAGCCCCCCCCCCCTCTCTTTCCCATATTTTGGGGTCAAAGTTAAAGTTTTTATAGTGAAAATAAGCCCCGCCCTGGCACGTCCATATTTCGGGGTTATTCAAAATTTCTTGAACAACTTTTGAAAAGGGTCACCAAAGGAACATTTCTGCTAAGATTTGTCAAAATCCGCTCATCGGTTAAGGAGGAGAAGGTCTTCAAAGACAGGTTTACGCAGGCACTCAACCACTCACGCATGACGGGCACACCGCCATTACAATAGCTCGCTGGCCTTTGGCCAGTGGAGCTAACAATATGACAAGTAGAGTTTTGGTTCATGTGTTCTGCACTTCCTCTCGATAAGATCTATCCACGTGTAAAGTTTCATGATTCTAGATTGCATACTTTTGAGGTTCGCTCCGGACAAAATTAAGTTAAAAATTCTATAGATGGCAATTATTCAAAGATATTTTGCAAAGGTATCTTTCATACTTTTTGAAATAAGCGACGGACGAAAATCAAGTTATTTATTCAACAAATGAAATTAACTCAATGATGTGACAAGTAGAGCTGTGATTCTTGTGCACTGCACTTCTTGATAAGATCTATGCACCTGTGGCTTTATAGATTCTAGTCTGCATACTTTTTGAGATATGCTCTGTACAAAAAAAATGAAGAAAAAATGCGGACGGACCGACGGACCGTCCGACCGATAGGTGCAAAACAACATACCCTGAAGGTAGCATTAATATAAAGGTCCTTTGGTTGCAATGGCTTTTTAGGAGAATGTAGCATTAATATACAGGTCATCTGGTGTGATTTTCCGTTGGGTAGCACTCTTTATGTAATATTAACCTTACTCTAAAATATCTATTGCAATTTCATAGTAGCTCAGTATTTCAAATAATGTCAACCATTAAAAATCCATCGTTTTAAATAAGTGGTATATCAAAATTCGTATTGATTTTATCACAGTCGTTTACCTGATACAGTGTAGTAAACGATGTCATATGTAAAAGCATGCAAGATGGCGGACGTAAACAACGAAAAAGTGTAAGTACATTTTCAATCGCAAGAAAACAAATTAATTTTACTGATGGTGTTTAATGATACATATGGTGACCAACATGAAATGTCCGATTTTCCTATTGATTTCTGGTGATGATAAGAAAAAAAACCGAAATTGAAGCGGTGATCGCAAGATCTATTCCAGAATATTGGATTCATTACAAATAAAATCACCAATGGCCAACGACCTATCGTAAGCCCAAACCCCCACAAACCATCTCGAGTTTGATAGCTCTGAAAAAAGTATTGAGGAAAGTGATATTTTAGTTTTTGTAAATGGACAAACGGTCTAGTGTAGCAACAGACCATTTTTTCCATTGGTACAGTTGAGAAACATGGGCTTGGATGAGATTTTGAACCAGTGGATATACACTTTGTGTAGAACAAGCACGGCACTGTTAAATAATGACTTTGTTGTCATGTTTTGAAAGTACCGGAATTTTTTTTTCGAATAGTGACATAAATAAAGGGAAATATTTAATACATTTATCGATTCTTGAAATTAAGAACTATTTGATTTTGCTTATTAAGTTTGGAAGTTGACCGTTCTTGATAATAGCTTTGTATGGGCTTGTAAATTTGTCGGTGACCTTTGACCTTTTTTCTTAAATTTTGAATTTTATGTCTACGATTATATGAAGTGGAAAATAAAGTAAGGTGAACGATCATCATTGCATCTTGCACAATATTTGAACATTGACACTAATCTTTACATTGGTCCTCAAAATTCGAAAAAAATAGGTCGAAGACCATATTTAGTAATACATTAAAATTGATAGATAATTGTCTGCGTGTCTAGCACAATTCTAGAGCTTTGATACTGACATTTCACCGACCTTTCAAAGTAATGAGAGATTAGGTCTAGAATAAATTAATAATACTCGTAAAGGTTGACAAAGGGGTCGTCTTTGATTATGGCATTATGTTGAGCCTTAGAGACTGACCCTGACTCGTTACCTTCTTTCTTCAATATTGAATCATTTAGTCTTCCATACTATAAGGTGAGTAATGAAAAAATATTGTCGATGACACTGACATCATTCTGGAACATTTTCTCAGATTTACCTCGTAATATATGTCTTTAATGTTAAATTTAGAAACACATATTTTAAAGAAAATTAAAATTGGTAGATGATTATTTTTAATTCTCGCATCATTTCTACCTTTGACACAGACCTAATCGTAAGACTTCCTCCGCAAGCCTACAAGACTACTACTAAACTCTAGGAACAAAATGAGTTCACAAAATTGATTGCAATCCAGAATTAACCAGTTCTAGTAAGATTTAAGTGGACAGCATAACTTTGGTATAATGGTGAAAATATTTTTATATTGTTATTTTGTTTTGTTTTTCAAATCACATTATTGAGTGTTACATGTAATGTTGGGAATATTCTTGTCTTTTTTCTTAAGAAAAAATATGCTAGCGTTCTTATATGTCAGAGGATATTCCACATTAGATTGCGCTTGAATTGTATTGGCCTATCAAAGAGCAGTATATTGGAAAAGTGTGTATCACGGATACAACCTCAGGCATTGTATACATACATATTTTCAAAGACCTAAAATTCAAAATTTAAGAAAGAAGGTCAAAGTACACGTCAAAATTACAGATCCCACACAATGCCATAATCAATTACGATCAACTTAAGAAGCAAAATCAAAATACGAACGTCGTGCTTGTTCTACACGGTTCCAAACCATGTGTCTACACAGTTTCCAAAAATAAATCTCCATTGGTTCAGAATCTCCTCAAACCTTTGTATCTCCACTGCACTGATGAAAAAAGGCATGTTGCTACACTGGACCGTTGTTCATTTACGAAAACTAAAAATATCACTTTTCATCATGTTTTTTAGAGATGTCAAAAAATCGGGATGATTTGTGGAGATTGGGCTTACGATAGGTCGTTGGACATTGGTGATTTTATTTGTAATGAATCTAATATTCTGGAATAAATCTTGCGATCACCGCTTCATATTCGGTTTTTGCTAATTACCCTACTTTATCGATTGAATCCAAGTTGTGTAGTAGGCATCCCGAGAAATGAATGGAAAGATAAGGAAATTGGACATTTCCTGTTGGTCACTATGTCTATTACTAAACACCATCATTGAAATGAACCTGTATTTTTGCGAATTAAAAATTTACTTACACTTTATCGTTGTTTACATCAGCTATCTTGTATGCTACTACAATCGGCAATTTTTTCTACACTGTACCTGGTAAACGACTGTGTTTATATAAACGGAAACCAACTTCTAATTGGTCACTCCATGTTTTTTATATTTTCGACATATTAACACACACACACACACACAAAATAAATAACATACATTTTTTGCAATGAAAAATCAAACGCAAGAATTTTAGTAAAAGATTTGTGTAAAAAGGACCGACAGTACGTTAATTGAAGACAAAAAGAAGACACCAGCCTAACTTTTAAAAAGAAACAAAACCTGTCAAATACAGGGAAATTTCAAATTTTCAGTCGATGCAATAACTTTATTTTTGAAAGTATAAATCCTTTCTGTGCCCTAAATATAGATGATTAGAAATAAGTAAAGAAAATATTATCAAAGGCGTCTTTCTGTGTAAATGAGGTAAAATTGTTATATTTACCCTACTCATCAATGTTAATTTTGAAATTGAGGGTACTGATGTTATTACGAGGGTTGATCCAAAAGTTCGTATAATGAGGTTATAAGTCTACAGAAAAGCTTACTATCAAAATAAAAATTATACTGTCTTTTAATACATCATCTGTGTGATAAACATGCAAAATTTTGTATGCTTATATTCAATAGCGGCTGTAAAGGGCATAAAACAAGACAGAGACCCTGCATGTAGGCGGGGGAGCAAGAACGTCAAATGCGACGTCATTATTCTCTTCTACATAGCCTCTGCTAACTCTTGTTCCTTTCTGTGCCTGGTACACCAACTTGCAGAAATTTTCCACATAACATTTTGAACCAAATTAGTTTACATTTTCTATATGCATGATATGTCTAGTATAGTTGAGATCCAGATACAGGGCCTTTCTTTTGGAAAATAATGAGAATCGTTTGGGATAAGTTCATTCGTTCAAATTCACTAATACCATTCTTGATCCTTCTACGAAGCCTGGACCTCTTTTAATATCCAGAATAGCATTAGGAAAAATTCTCTTCTGCACATTTTCATCGTTTTTCTAAAACATCTGAAGTGTTTGGGTTGGTGAATAACATAGATCATGAGGAAAAAAATCGAAAAATAAACGGCATCAAAATTTGGGTTTTAACGACTTGTCATTTTTTCCTTTTTTCTCGAAAAGTCTGTGTTATTAAAATACTCTGTGTCCGTAAAAGACTCCCAACAAGCTTTAAAAATAACCAATGATTTTCTATTAACGTCTTATTTAATCTAGCCAGGATTTTCAACTACAGTTTCAGAAAACTTACAGAAAACTTGATTTTTTTTTAACCGATTTTCAATATTTTTTCACGCTCCCCCGCCTAAGCATACATGTGTTACTATAGTAACGCATTCGTAGGCCGCTATAGAAAATTCTGCAAAATTAATACTAATCATGAACTCCGCAGTAACTAAACTGCACATTCACCAAATTATATACTGAACAAACCAAATGCGAAAGTTATTAGCCCATTGTACGAACTTCTGGAACATCCCTCGTATGCACGTTCAATTGCTTTCCCCGGATATTTTTTTAATGAATTTAGGTTTCTCTATCTTTCAAGTGGACGGGCTATCAGTAAAAGAGAGAGAGAGAGAGAGAGAGAGAGAGAGAGAGAGAGAGAGAGAGAGAGAAATGAGGGAGAACGAGAGAGAGAGATAAACAAATAGAGAGACAGGAACAAGTAGAAGTATAATTGAACAATACAAAATTAAAGCATACTCTAATTTAAAAAATGTATTCTGATTTGTGTATACGTATGTAAACGTACAAATATGTAATTGTGTATGTATGCATGAATATATGTTTGTATGTATGTATGTATGTATGTATGTATGTAAGTATGGATGGATGGTTATGGAAGGATGAATGACGGATGGATGAATGGATTGATGCGTGCGTGCGTGCGTGGATGAATAAATAGATAGATGGATAAATGTAGAGACCAAAATTGGTTCGCGCATGTATCAATCAATCGATCAACCTGTGCGAGCCTGCGTACATGCGCTTTTGTGTGCGTACGTGGATGAAAAAAAAGATAGATGGATAAATCGAGAGACCAAATCGGTCCGAGCATGAATCAATCGATCGATCAAACTATGCGGTATTTTGGTAAGTCGCTTTTATAAAAACAACTTGTCGAAACGAAAATCAAGAGGTTACCAGCGACCTTATATATGAAATCTCGTCATGCATGGAGATGCGTTCGAGCTTAACCGACGATAAAGCTCAGAATGTTGTGATTTATGTACATATTGTTTTTCTTTGCAGTTGATGAAAGTGTGTGTATGCGTTAGCAATTTATGATGGAGTTTACATCTTCAAATATAATAAAAAAAGAAAAGAAAAACTTCCTTCTGATTTAATGAAGGCACATTTAATGCTGAACGGCTTCGAGAACACTGTTGCAAAATCGCATACTTAATCTTACAAAGAGAACAAGCTAACACTTATCTAAGTTAAACATTGAAGGTAGTTCAGTGCTGAGAAGTTACCAGTAAACACGTCTTTTTGCGATGAGTATAAACTCAAGAAATTAAACAGATCACTTGAACAAGTGGACTTTAATTCTCTTGGAAACGAGTTACGCATATGTGCACTTGTTTGACATCCAGCAATAAAAGTACTTTTATGTCTTTAGTTAGCAGATGACGATAAATACATTGTTCGATTAAGTTCCTCTCCTGTCTGTTGCTTACTAGGAGCCGTACAGAGGTCATTGCGCTCGTTATATCGGTGTTAGAACCTGCATATTTCCAGAGAAGGCATGGTTCAATTTTATTATGTTTACAGATGAATCTATCAAAGTCATCATCTGATAATGTTCTCTCTAACCAGTCACTATGATTAGCTTTTGCACTAGCAATACGAATTATTCTTTTCCAAGCCATTTTTTTTCTAGAAAATATGAGGTTCTAACATATGATAAGATATAATCGTCCAGTTCATACTTCTTCAAGATTCTAAATATGTCAGGTAAAAAGCCACTCTGATCTCTAACATGTCATGATAAGAATAAGTGAAGCCGATGATTGTTTTTTGTTTTTTTTTTTGGACAAAGATTCAGTCGGCAGTGCACAAAGTCTTTGTAAAAACGCAAGTTTTCTATCATCGATTTCAATTTCCATTGACGACCACCCTACTAGGCTCAATGCCATATCAGTGCGAGTCCGTCTGGTTAAATTCTGAGATTTCTTTGCACATAATCTATTAAGTTTTTCAGTACTTTCGATGTCATATTTGGTCATATTATTTTAGAGTTCGCATCCATAGAGAGCTGATGATATCGCGACCTTTTTCAACAAAGAACACATGACTAAAGGATTCATATCATCGGTATTGTGCTCCAATGCTAGTATTACGTGCGCCGATGAATTGCCTTTTCGCATACGGGCTTGTATCTTGCTGTTACATTTCATTGACTTATTTAGGGTAATGCCTACGTGTGTCACTGTGTCACATTTTTCAATGTTCGAGTCCCCGAAACGAATGGACCGTGAGGCATCATTGCCATTTCCGAATATCAGAAACTTGCACTTATCTTTATTAAAGCTATAGCCCCAGTCGTTCGCGTACCTATTCACTATACTGAGTTGTTTCTCTAACGAAGTCAGACTAGGACACAGTAGTGTGAGATCAACAGCCAATGTTGGATTCCAACAATTGATATTTGCTATCCTTAGGCCATGATTAGTTTCAAGTTTGTCGAGTAAGCTGTCTATGAAGATTAAATTAACTCAGGTTGACATAATGCCGCTTTGTCCTACACATTAAAGTATGTTGAATGGCTTTGAATGAATTCCGTCGACTCTTACAAACGCACTAATTTTGTATGTTTCCGTTTAATTATCGACGCTACCGTAGCAATTGCCCATATGAGCGACGCCCCTAGGAGACGGTTTGTTGTTACGGGGGATAGTGCAAGGATACATGACGAAACTACTGCTGAGATCTGCCATGGTTCTTTAAAGTACTCGGAGTAAAGCATCGTCTCACGTGGCCTCGGTTTAACGTCTCATCCGAAAGACAATTAGTTTTTGTTATTGTGTCAGCCCGGGATTGAACCCACGCCGTCGAACTTCAATGGTTTTGATGTCCAGTGCTCTACCAACTGAGCTAATCGGGCTGACAAGATTATGGTATGATGATATAAGTAGTCTAAGAAAGTTTCCTTTTACTCCTTACCTTTTGAGTTTACATATGATAGCACCGTGGTGAACATTGTCAAATGCACCCGCGGTATCTAAGAATACAGCGTATCCTGGTGAATTTAGTTCTATATAATTGAGGGTCGACTTTTGTGAATTGTTAGTCGTTGTGATAGGGCCCAACTGTTTTTGAAATGCTTGTTGTTGTTTATTGGGCATCTTCTTATCATTAAGGTAGCACCACTTCACAAGGCGATTGTGTACAATTCTCTCAAATAGTTTATAAATCACAGGTAAAAGTGTGACTGGTCGATAACTTTTTACTTCTGTTTCTGGTTTACCGTCCTTCTGAATTGGTATAATAATGCATTTTTTTTTTGCACTGAGTCGGTATATAATATGTATTTATCATCATGTTGAATACACATTGAAGGTATTTCAATAATACATTGCCGCCGTGGACGATATGTTCAGTAGTTACGCTATCATGACGCCGAATTTTATTATTTTTAAGTAGTCTTACATTGTGTTCAACCTCTTCCATGCTTACACTAAACGTAAGAATTGGATCCTCTGAGAAGTCTGTCGAATTAACAAAATCAAGATTCGCTAGATGTGTTAAATAATACTCTGATTTGCTTTAAGGTTTGAAAAACATCGGTGTAATAATCTCCGTATGCATTTGCTATGTCATCAGGATCTCGTAATTGTTTGCCCTGATGATAAATGCAATTAATTGTTTTGTGATTATTCTTTCTTTTACATCGAACTAATCGCCAAAATTGTCTAATATCCATGTCTGCACTTATATTCGAATTATCATAGAATTGTTTTCTATGTTTGGGAGCGCTTCTTTCTGTATATTTCGGAATTCGCACTTTGTTTTTTTATATGACTCGAAGTACATATTGTTCGTGTCCTCTAGGCCTATTTTGATAAACCCACATATGTTTCTTGTCCGCGTTTTTGACCTGTCCATTCCAGTATGGCGTGGTATGCCTTTGATAAGTTTGTTTTGGCAATATGTTGTCTGAACTTTTCTGAATACAGTCGATAATGTGGTTATAGAGATTTTACGGGGTTTTTTTGCGTATCATAGGTTGAATGTTTTCAATCTTTAGTCTCAATAAGTCATTTTGTAGGCCCACCATGAAGGTTAACAATGTATCGCTTGAACATTTTTTCCATGCAATTCTAGGATTTGTAGGCAGATTTACACTTTAAATTGGAACTCGGAGAGTTGTCATCAGAGGCAAGTGATAGGAAACACTACAGCACATATCGTCTAATACAATGTTTTCGCTTATACAATCACCTAAGTATTCTTTTATGATAACATACTAGGAGTCGAGAACTTTCTTTGTTGGCTTAAATGTAAATGGGACGCCGTTGTACTTTATAGGTGCTAGGCTATTGATATCTAGAAACGGCATCGAAACAATGTTATTTCGGTTCAAACTAACGTCGTTGAAAAAGCGGACTGTTTGACGCCCGAGGTCTGAAAAAATCGCACATAATGACGAGTACCCAGGTTATGATGTGTTTCCTTGAATTGATCTTACAAGAGGACATTGATGGTCCTAAATCGCTCACCTGAATCTCTTTGACCCCTTGGACATCACATTATTTAAATACGCAGATGTCAACAATGAGGTAAATTCTACATCAGATCAATACCATGGAATGCTTTCAGCCAAGAGCAAGAAGGATGTTTCGCTCTTGGTTTTCTTTGTAAAAAGGGATGCATCCAGGTGGAGCCTAAATATAACCCCAGGGTCTTGATATGAACAAACTTGGTAGAGGTCCACTAGATGATGCTAAATACCAAATATCAAAGCTGTCTGCCTTCTGGGTTCAGAGAAAAAGATTTTTGAAGATTTTCCTTTTTTACCCTTCGAGCTCAGAAGATCTAAAAGGGATGCACCCGGGCAAAGCCCAAATATGACCCTAGGGTCTTGGTATGAACAAACTTCATAGGGGCCCACTAGATGATGTTACATACCAAATATGAAAGATGTCTGCTGTCTAGTTTCAGAGAAGAAAATTTTTGATGATTTTCCTTTTTTATCCTTCGTGCTCAGAAGAGCTAAAAAGGATGCGCCCGGGCAAAGCCCAAATATGAACCCGGGGTATTTAAATGAATAAACTTGATAGAAACCTACTTGATGATGTTACATGCCAAATATGAAAGCTGTCTACCATCTGATTTCAGAGAAGAAGATTTTTAAAAATGTTCGCTTTTTAATTTGATGTAAAAAAGGGTTGCGCCTGACTGGAGCCCAAATATGATCCCAGGTTTTTTACATGAACAAACTTGGTAGAGGTCCACTAGATGATGCTACATACCAAATATCAAAGCTGTCTGCCTTCTGGGTTCAGAGAAAAAGATTTTTGAAGATTTTCCTTTTTCACCCTTCGTGCTCAGAAGATCTAAAAGGGATGCACCCGGGCAAAGCCCAAATATGACCCTAGGGTCTTGGTATGAACAAACTTCATAGGGGCCCACTAGATGATGTTACATACCAAATATGAAAGATGTCTGTTGTCTAGTTTCAGAGAAGAAAATTTTTGATGATTTTCCTTTTTTATCCTTCGTGCTCAGAAGAGCTAAAAAGGATGCGCCCGGGCGAAGCCCAAATATGAACCCGGGGTATTTAAATGAAGAAACTTGATAGAAACCTACTTGATGATGCTACATGCCAAATATGAAAGCTGTCTACCATCTGATTTCAGAGAAGAAGATTTTTAAAAATGTTCGCTTTTTAATTTGATGTAAAAAAGGGTTGCGCCTGACTGGAGCCCAAATATGATCCCAGGTTTTTTACATGAACAAACTTGGTAGAGGTCCACTAGATGATGCTACATACCAAATATCAAAGCTGTCTGCCTTCTGGGTTCAGAGAAAAAGATTTTTGAAGATTTTCCTTTTTTACCCTTCGAGCTCAGAAGATCTAAAAATGATGCGTCCGGACAAAGCCCAAATATGAACCCAGGGTCTTGAAATGAACAAACTTGATAGAGGCCCACTCGATGATGCTACATACCAAATATGAAAACTGTCTACCATCTGGTTTTTAACAAACTTTGCAACCGTTTTTAATGTTGGTTGTGTTTGGTTAAATAATCAATGCAGAAAGGATTTCAATGTAGAATTTCACGATCGTATGTTACTTTGCTGCTTAAAAAATGAGAAAGCGCCATAACGGTTTTTACGTCCCTAAGGACCCAATGCTTAATGTGATATAGCCATATAGATCACCAGATCGTATAGTAGATTTTCGTGGATGAGTCATAATAATAACTTAAAAAAATTCTTTACGTTCGAATTTTACTAATATGGATTACAATAGTGATACAACATGATATCAAGATGTAATTCTCCTCCCCCTCCCTCAGTTGCATATTACTATTTATGGAAAATCAAAATGTCTATCAATATAAGATCCCCCTCATTCTCATGCCAAATATCAATTATTGAGTCCGGGGTCGAAAATTGGACAGCAGCTCCGCCTTTATCGGTCCCGGGAAGTATCGAAGAAATCAGCGCCCGTTACCTCATAACATTACACTAGTGAAAATTATCACTATATTCTTAAGACAATTCCGATATTATCTGGCTATATTTTTGATACATTATATTAATAAAGTTCAGATTTATTAAAGAAAACAATACCGGACATAACTTTTGTCCTTATGTGTATGTATAGAACTTTCAAACAACCTCATTTATCTCATTCGCCAGCCAATTTTACTCTTTTTTGTATTATGGACATAATTGGATGAACAATTATATCATTAAACTGAAACGCAAAGAGAAATCATATTTTATTTTCAGTTTCGTTTAAGGAGTTGGATGCCTTTTCTAATTTGATAAATTACATAACAAAAATCAAATTAATTAGAACAGAACAGAACAGAACATATATCTTATTTAGAATATCGACTTGAACACATTATGGTTCATCGTCGAAATACAAAATATTGTACATGGCATACATGGGTATGAACATAATTAACAATATCTGTGACAATTTATAATTGGAAATAATGGATTTCGTAGAGTTCCCGTTATTATAGTTCAAATAGTAACCGTATACAGTATATCGTCAACCAAGTTCAGAAACCCCGTAACCACGGCTTAATTCAAGCTGTAGTTATGCATTTTCCGAACAAAACTGACGCAGTAATTATGTTTTCTCCTAAAGGTAGACTCAAATGTTTAAGAGGATAATAATTGATAATTCATTTATGATATTTAAATGTTGTTTTCGTTTTTCGCGAGCCTTTGTGTAATAAATACCAATACCGTTTAAGATTCTAATGTTTTCTGAGTTTAAGAGTTCAATTAATTTTCTTACACTTGGTTTCTCATAATAGTATTTTTAATGTATGCTTTCCTTAATTCCCAATAAGCAAGACATATTGACAAAAAGTGATATTCATCCTCGACTTCATTTACAGAACAGATTGAACAAATTCTTTCACTCCGTGAAATATTGCTATGTCGTCCAGATTCAATGTATAAATTATGAGCGGAAAGGCGTAAGTTTGCAATTGCATTTTTATATGAGACAATGTTCATTTTACTTAAATAGATGGAATATGAAAAACTTTCTTTAAGATGTTTATGAATGAACAATGAAGAACGATTACTTATATCTTGAAACCATTCATTTATATATAAATCAATCATTCTATTTCTAAAAAATGGTATGAATACTTTTGGATTTACAGAATTTTGAAACAACCATACGTCGTAAAAACCGGTTCTTTGAAGAAGTTCTTTTACCTTAAATGTCCATAGATTTTTATTGTTTAAACTTATCATTTCTTCCAAAATTGTTTTAAGTAAACAGTTGCCGCTTCTCTCAGATGAAAAAAAGATTTAAGAAGTATTTAGTTATTGTAATATGCAGTGGATATCTACCGTATTCTCCATAAATAGCCGCGTTACATGTTGATAGTTTTACATTCAGTGTTCTTTTGAGAAATTTTCTATGCATTCTTTCTATGATTTCGCTGGTGATAAAAGACAAGTTAGACAAAAATCAGATTATAAAACAATTTCCCGTGAAAAAAAAGATTTATCTTATAACGTTGTTACCGGTAAATTTAATTGTAGAACAATTTACACCATTATGAATATCCTGCATAATAGTCGATGTCTTTGAGGAGGTCACGTGCTTTCTCGCCTCAGTGGATTATTCAAGATAATTTTCGCAAATCCGTACCTTAATTAAAACATGTTTTACTGACAAGAAACTGTATAGTTTACGTCAATAAAATATTGTCTATTGTTATGTTTTATTCAGAAAGTTCTTACATGTAGAAAATTTACAACATGTCAGATGAAAATGATTGGAACGACAACTCGAAAATCGTCCAATTCTTTTTTCCTGAAAAAGTATAACCTTTATTTTGGATGGGCCATAAATAAGTTCTTTGTTCATTTACTTTAAAAAGTAATTAATTACAATTAAATTGGAAAGCCCTCAATAAAATTACAATTATCATAAAATGCTTTTTTACAAAAGTAATTAAGCAAATACAATAATTTTTGGGAATGTAATTTATTATTTTCAAATATTTGCCATTTGAAAGTTTCATTCACAAAATGAAAGTAAGGTAAATTAAATAATGTGAAACAGGATAACAGGATAAATACTCTTACATGTACCCACATTGCCAAATCAGAATTGTGCTCTATAAGGGTTTCTTACTTTTCCCACAAGAAGAAGAAATCTAAGAAGATAAAATTGTCCTGCAGACCCGTGGTTATAAATTACTTAGAAATCTTTGTAAGAATGAAATGAAAAAAAAAAAAAAAAACATTTCCCTTCAAATCATGTTCTCTGCTTTAAAAGTATGTGACAAATTTGAATTAACCATCTTGTTATTCAGAAAATTGACAAAACTTTCTCCGTTGTAATAGATAATTTGTCAATTTATACTGGAACTTTCTTTATGAAGATTTTTCCATAGATGATGTTCTACTTTTCTTTCATTGAGCAAGTGCTAGATATAATGGTTTTCTCATTATTTTTTTTCAAAAAAAAAAAAAAAATCCTTCAATTCTTCCACATTATATTTATTATTGAAATTTGCCTGGTGTGTAGTAATGAATGTGGTTTATTGAAGTGATAAAATATTTGCATAAAACATTGGCACTCAGAAAAAAAACGATCACAAAGAAAAGCAGCATTATCTTTGTTGGCCTCTTTAAAAGATGTAGATAATCAAATTATAACAATTTAGAATTAACACCTAGTTGAGACAGCTATCATTTGCCATTTAGCCTTATATATAAAAACCAAAAGATTGAATTGATTAAAGGTTTTTTTACATCAACGATGGCGAGAGTGAGCGGGTAAATCATTGACCAAAAATAACTGTAAACATCTGTGAAAAATGGATCAATATGTTGTATAGAGAGTATTGCAATTAAAGAGTATTGAATTTGCAATTATTTTGCAATTTTAACAATTAAAGTAATTGATTTTGTACTGAATTACTAATTATTTTCAATTAAATGAATATCTTTAATCAGTTATAATAAATCAAATCGTATTTGTAATTGAACCTAGGACTGCCATAGATCCACAATTATTTACTATTCCCATATAAATGATATTTTTATTGTATTTTTACTATTTTATCTTTATGTAATTCTATGTAGTTTGATTGAAAATCGTACTGCGAAGTCAGATGCACTCTACCACACACACGACCAATGCTTAAATGTTTATGGAGGAGAAGATATTATATGGGGTTTTCACTTAGTTTCCATGATAATCAGAGCTCTTTGGATATTCCAATTATTGGAAGTATTTAAAAAAATGTTCAATCTATACATCATTGCTGTGTAATTTGGCTGAAATGTGATTGCTGGTTTTGATTATGAGTTTTATTGATTTTAGAACGGACAGGCAAAACGTCGGATTCCAGTCAGTGGCCGGTGATATTAGTCACTTCGTTACATGTGCTAAACAATCGTAGAAAAAAGTTTAAGTTATCCTTATTCGGTTCCTTTGACGAAACGCGGATTACATGCTTAAAATGAAGCTTTTATTTTTTGTCGCCTTAAAATTCAATATATACAGTATCAAAATGTACATGCACTTCATTTTAAAGAGTCCACGAGGATATTATTTACTAATTCTATCAGTTCAATTGATCTGTTCAAACTACCAATCTATTGCTTTTCCAAAGGTTTTCTGATAGCCACGTACTGCTGCACTTATTAGCTAACCATAAAAAAAGTTCAGAAACGAGAAATGGTAAGGGTTGATAAAAAGCTATTTGCAAGTTAAAAGATTCGTCTGTTCTCTAAATGTTCCATTATATCGCCATTTTTTCTTTCACTTAAAAAGGAAAGGAGTGTCTCAAATTAGGCATATGCTTAATTTGTTCATGATAAATGTTAATTAATTCAATGATTGACAGACATTCAAGTTATCTGGTCTAAGCTATATAATAAAAGATGTAGTATAGACTTCTAATTTCATGTTTTCGATAAAGGTAGAAAATGAGCATCTTTGGGTATAGTTCAACAGTTTATTGGCGCTTGTCTCTACAAATCCATCTTTGAACTGCATAACAGAATCACTTTCAGTTAACGTGTAATACATAAAAAAACGTGTTACGCAGATGTCTTCACAAATATTGATATCCACCAAAGCACACCTTTCAGGTGAAACTACTACTAATCAAGTAAAAAACCAGTATAAACAAGCTACAGTGATTCACTATTCTTTTTTGGAAAATTATCAATTGACCATGTAAGTAAAGTTCTAATTTAACTACTATAGACACTGCTATCCTACTTAGTTTTCCGATTTCGAACAATTAGTTTAGTACTTCTATATGGCGATAAACCAATAATAGGGATATATAATGGTTGCTTGTGAAAATCGGGTATCGACAGTTTTAAATAGCTAGGAACACTATCATAAAACCTTAAAACATCTTATAGAAAAACATATGACTAGCTAATAACTACACTTTGAAGGACTGTTTATAAGATCTCGTTTTTAAGACTAAATCGTGTAGTTTGAATTAACACTCTAAATAAATGCAATTCGTGGCAAAGGCAATTTACTATAAAAGAAAACACACACAAAAAAAAACGTTAAACATATTCTTTAAACGATATGATTAAAGTTTATCGAAAATGGCATGGGTGTTCAAAAGAAGACCGTTTTCATTATTTCTTTGCAAAAATATGATTGATATATAAAACTTTTAAACAACTGCACGTTCCACTACTAGTTGATGTCATGAAGTCGTAAGTGTGAACGAAACTGGACGAAAGCTATGTAAAAGCTCGATTAAAGTTTACAAGAAAATAAAATACTCAAAGTGAAATGATTTTACTCCAGCCACCATATGACATAAAAATTGTTAAACCCTATTTCAAAAAACAAACATATTGGTCGAGCTTAAATGTAAAAAAGATGCATATTTGCATATTTCAATATTTATGGTTTCCTAGGTGTTATAGATTGCTTAGTTGTTAGTATATAAATTGAAGCCCCAATATTGTAACAAGCAATTTTGTAAACAAACCAGGAAAAAGAAGCGAAGGATATCTTGGAATGAATTACAAAACACGTGTTTACAGCTGACATTTATATAAAGGTTTGCAAATGAACTAGTATAACCAAAATGATGACATGCAATAGGATACATCAAGTATGTATGACTTTCTTCGAAATGTATCTAAGAATATTATCTTTGATTTAGTTAATAAAGAAAAAAATGTTCTTCATTTTTTTCTAATATTTTGTCGAGTAAATCACGAAAATGGAGAAAATATTTAATAATTGCATTAAAAAATAATTCTTATATATTGATATAGCTCAGGATGATTATAAAACTTTGGAACAGCATCTGAATTTTAACAATGAAATGCGAAAAGTACTTAAAATACATTTAAAGACATCAATTTAATATACACCAATAATTGTTTGAAACAATATCAATATGATGACAGTTAAGAAAACACATTTCATTTAAAGGCACGCGTTTTTTTTTTTTTTTGAAGAAAGGTTAAAAAAAATAATGATAAGTTCGCGTGGGCCGCATAACATCATCTTCCCCGATCAAGGTCTTAGATTGTCCTGTCAAAATGACATGACGACACACGATACACGGATGGATAAAAGTTGCGTAAATTTACGTGACAGATTTATAATTTTACAGGTCTAAACACATAAACACGCACTCACAAACACACAAAAAGCTAAACAGTAATTAATTCGCGGTATGTTTCATGATAACCATGTCAATTTGGATGCAGTTGCCCTCGTTAGTCATCTGTAGCAATGTGATCATCTAGAACTGGTAGTAATAGTGTAAATTGTGTTAGGATCCTGCAACAATGTTGATCATTTACGGCTATAGATCCTGTTGAGGAAACGTTTCCTCAACCTCAAGTTAATCTTGTCAAATTATGGTTTGTTCCACAACAAATTGCAACAAAAGCAATGCTGTGTTTTTGACCTCCATAGGAATACCCATAAGACACATATAAAGAAGACAAAATCGGAAGATATGTATTTTGATTTTTTTCGTGAGTTTTAGTGTTCAAGGTGAGCTATTGTGATCACATAAAAAACTACCGTGTAATTATGTTATTTCGTGTGCTATATGTGTTGTAAAAAATATATCATTAAATCATTTAAATAAAACAATCGACTTTATTGTACAGAAACAGTTTGTTATTGTAATACACAAGAAATATTTCAAAAGAGCATAAAAAATATTTCCGCATTTGTCGTGTTTTTTACACATGTATTGCAAAGTAGAAAAGCTATAAATTAGGTCGATAGTTTTCGCACTAGATCTATATATTCAAAGGTAAATAATTACAAGTGGCAAATGTATGTTTCATTCTTATCACTTATATTGTTTGACTTGTTGGTACATTTACACTTCAAACAATATTTGTACCCAAACGGACTTAAAAAATAATATCTACACAAGGTAAAAGTTTATGGGAAAAAACTTTTTGAAAATGGCTTCATAATAATAATATTACAAGTAACTGATATAAATGATCTTTTGTTTGTTTCTTTGATGATTATTTTTGGGAACATGTTAGAGATATAGACAATTTTAGTAAATAAATAAATTTTTCGAAGTGTTTGTTTTGTAAGTCTTAGATGACGATCAACAAGACTTTACATGAAAAACAACCACACATAGAGCGTTAAGTTTCTTGATAATCCTCGCCCTTTATCTTCTTCAATATATTTGGGCCGGATTCGGGGGACGGTTTGACTGATGGAAAATCGACATTGGGGCTGGTTTGACCGTTTTTGGGCCGGTTTGACGAGGGGTCGGTTTGACTGTAAAGCGATAGGTAGATAGTGACATATTTATAGAGAGATAGTATATCTTCCTCTTTTGCTTAAGCAACTGTCACATAAACACTCTGTTAGCTTTAGTGAGGCATCAATAGTGACTTAAGGTTCATGTAAAGTGTTTGAGGCCAAATTTTAAAATACTTCATTTGCAAAGAAAAAGCAGTGTGTCCAGGTATATAACATATCAAAATGAAGCTATTCATAAGCATGAGCAGTTAAGCAACATAAGACCGCCATAGCTATAGCTGTTAAGTAAAAACACTGTGAAAAAGGGTCATTTTGTACAGAACAAGTAACTGCATGATGGTTGGATAAAATTGGCTCGTGTTTAATCAAAGTACAGTCTAAAGTATTGCCCAGGTACTACTACAACCCTAAATATAAAACTCGGTCTCAAAAGGCTCCTTTGAAACAATCCATTTCCATTTATTTTGTCAACATACTTGTCAAACCGGTTTGGTCTGTTTTTAGCTCACCTGAGCACGAAGTGCTCAAGGTGAGCTATTGTGATCGTAGAATGTCCGTCGTCCGTCGTCAGTTGTGCGACGTGCGTCGTCCGTCGTCCACAATTTCTTTAAACATCTTCTCCTCCTAAACCAGTGGGCCAATCTTGATGAAACTTGGCAGAGATGTTCCTTGGGTCAAGCTCTACCAAATTTGTTCAAATGAATGAAATCGACCCTAAACTTTCCCTTTACCCTTAACAAAAAGGGTGAAAATATGAAAATCTTTCAAAATCTTCTTCTCTGAAACCAGAAGGCAGACAGCTTTCATATTTGGTATGTAGCATCATCTAGTGGACCTCTACCAAGTTTGTTCATATCAAGACCCTGGGGTCATATTTGGGCTTTGCCCGGGCCCAACCCTTTTTACATAGAATCAAAGAGTGAAAATCTTTAAAAATCTTCTTCTCTGAAACCAGATGGCACACAGCTTTCATATTTGGTATGTAGCATCACCTAGTGGGCCTCTACAAAGTTTGTTCATATCAAGACCCTTGGGTCATATTTGGGCTTTGCACGGGTGCATCCCTTTATCTCTTATGAGCATGAAGGGTAAAAAATGAAAATCTTCAAAAATCTTCTTCTATGAAACCAGAAGGCAGACAGCTTTAATATTTGGCATATAGCATCATCTAGTAGACCTCTACCAAGTCTGTTCATATCAAGACCCTAGGATCATATCGGGCTCCACCCAGGCACAACCCTTTTTACATAGAATCAAAGAGCGAAAATCTTTTAAAATCTTCTTTAATTGTAAGCCAGAGGGCACACTGCTTTCATTTTTGGTATGTAGTATCATCTAGTGGGCCCCTACCAAGTTTGTTCATATCAAGACCCTTGGGTCATATTTGGGCTCCACCCGGGCGCATCCATTTCAGCTCATCTGAGCACGAAGGGTGAAAATAGGAAAACCTTCAAAAATCTTCTTTTTTGAAACCAGTAGGCAGACAGCTTTCATATTTAGTATGTAGCATCATCTAGTAGACCTCTACCAAGTTTGTTCATATCAAGACCCTGGGAACACATTTGGGGTCCACCACGGTGCATCCCTTTTTAAATAAAATCAAAGAGCAAAAAGGAATATCTGTCTTGCTCTTCGCTGAAAACGTTCCATGGTATTGATCTTAGGCAATTATCTTCTTTTTGACATCTGCCTATCTAATTAATGTGATGGCCCAGGGGTCAAAGAGACTCAGGTGAGCGATCTAGGACCATCTTGGTTCTCTTGTTTAAATAGATGTTTGGTATGGTGGAACAGTACACCATAATACTGTGAAATATTTTCTGCGATTTATTTCAAATCATAGTTTTTGAATTCAATTATCTATAATAAATAAATATATATTTATCATTCAGTGAAATAGAAATTGATATATTGATAAACAACCTTACAGGTATATAAACTATTAATGTCCATTAATGATGTGATAACACACCATACTTTACAATTATCTACACGTTTACAAAATTAGAAAGACATATATGACATTATTATAAATAAGTCAAAATAAATTGCTTGCATATCTACGTTTTGAGTTCGAGTATTATACCAACGTTTGTCGTAGTACCTGAGTAGTACTTCAGTCTGTACCTTGTTCAAATATGAGCCAATTTTATCAAATAGTCTTGCAGTTGCTTGTTCTGTACGAAATGGCCCCTTTCCACAATGTTTTGGCTATACCACTGTAGTTATGGCAGTCTTATATTGCTTAACTGCTTATGCTCATGAATAGCTTCATTTTGATATATAATATACATGGACACATTGCTTTTTCTTGACAAATTAAGTCTTTTAAAATTTGGCCTCAAACACTTTAATTGATCCTTAATGTAAAATAGTTGATGAAATTGGTGACATATTGCCGACAAGTTGACATCTAATTTATTCATTCATTGTTGGGATTTTTCAGTGATAGGCGACACCCCTGTGCAGGGTATTTTCTTCAAGGTAAATCCTGCCAACCACTCCAGAAGAGATTTAGACTTGTGTAATTTGATGTATTATCTAAGAGTAATCACTGGCAATTGTCCGGGCTAGGTCATATTATCTGATTGGCTCAGGTTTTCTTTTTTTACATCACAGACACAGCGATTTATATTCTTTTCTGACCTGTTTACTTCAATTTGGTAACAGCCACTTTCGTTGGCGACCCGACTAGTCAACGACATCTAGTAGGTATAAGGACCATGCGCTTTCTGTCTTGTGTGCAGTAAACTCGACATGTCCAAAGGTTCGGGGTTCGAAGAATTGACATCATATTTAACTGTCGATTTCTTTGGCGGTCCTTGTATTTTTAATTAAGATCAATGTCCAGTCTTAACGAAACTTATTAAAAGTCCAACCAATGGTTTTCAAAATTCTAATATAGAAATATAAGAATTTTCCCAAAAATGTTTTGTGTAGAGTTCAGTTGCGTGTGTAAATGGCGGCTTTTAATTCAATGGAAATAATAATAATAAAAACATGATGGCAGGTAATTTGCTGTGGACCCCGCCGAAATTTTTTTAAAAAAAAATGCTATGAAAAATATAATATTTATATTTCGTTTGATTTCTTTCGTTTTTATATTTTAATTGAATGATTGAACGCAACGCTCAATTTGATTGAACGATCGGATTAAGCATAGAAAGCATTCACTCCAATCAGAAGAAAAAACGTTCAGCGGCCAATCACGATCATTCAAAAACGTTCAATCACTGCTCAGCGTTCAATCACGTCCCAATCGGATTGTCAAATTCTCATGTTCCGTACTGTACATTGCTTCTAACTTTGCTTTCAACAATGCTAAACAAGAGGCCCAAGAGGGCCTGTAACGCTCCACTGGCTTTAAAATCTTTAGACTTTCATTAAATGAAGCTTACTTTAAATGAATACATGAACACTCCAAAATCTCCTAAGACCTATTTAGTAATCATTAAATGGTTCTTGTCCATATTGCACCAAAATACTCAATAACAATGAACCTGCAACCCTTGACAAATCTTATTAAAACATAAGGTTCAGAAAATGTCGTTCAAAGATTTCGGGCTCAAAATAGGCCCACCTGACATGCCCATATTTATGGACCAAACAAAATTTCTTGAACAATTTAAGTAAATAGTCACCCAAGAAAACATTCTGGTAAAGTTTCATTGAAATTGGCTGAGTGGTTCCGGAGAAGATATCGTTCAAAGATTTTGGCCTCAATATAAGCCGGGCCCTGCCACGCCCAAATTTATAGGCCTATCAAAATTTAGCAAATAACTTTTGAAAAGAGACACTCAAGGAACATTCTGGTAAAGTTTCATTGAAATCAGCCAAGTGGTTCAGGAGAAAATGTCCTTTGAAAAGTTGGGGCTCAAAATAGGCCCCGCCCTGCCACGCCCATTTTTTAGTCCAATCAGAATTTCTTGAACAATTTAAGTAAAGGGTCACCCAAGGAACATTCTGTTAAAGTTTCATTGAAATCAGCCCATTGGTTCAGGAGGAGATGTCGTTCAAAGATTTCGGGCTCAAAATAGCCCCGCCCTGTCACGCCCATATTTATGAGCCAATCACGATTTTTTGAACAATTTAAGTGAAGGGTCACCCAAGGAACATTCTGATAAAGTTTCATTGAAATCGGCCCAGTAGTTCAGGAGGAGATGTCGTTCAAAGATTTTGGGCTCAAAATAAGCCCCGCCCTGCCACGCCCATATTTATGGACCACTCAAAATTTCTTGAACAATTTAAGTAAAGGGTCATGTTATATATGTCGTATATATATATCGCTAAATAAAATGAAGAACAAATAGATGCTGAAGCTACGATGTTTATTAAAGAACTGAACTACAGTTACAATAGTAACAGAGACTATATAGAATACATTACAGTAATATGATAGTCAAAAATTAAAGGTGGTACTGTATAGTACAAGGAGTATAGAATGAATACACAACAATCTCCCCCTTCAAATTAAAAGTCATAAATTTTGAAGTTTCAAAAATCAAAATTTTTAAACTTGAGTGAATATAAAATATTAACCAAAAACTGTGCACAGACTGCTTTAACTCAGGTTCTTGATAAACAAGTAATTAATTATCTGTTAAATTCCAATGTTCCAGCTGGACTTAGTTAATGGCACTTTATCAGCAGTAATCACAACTAAACAAGACAACAAGTACCTGTTAATTACATCGTTAATCGGTCGGGCGGTTTTCTGACCCTTGTAGGATATCGTCTTTCTGCTGTAATTGGGATACTCCCACTTTTATCAGAATTTGTGATTTCAGACCTGTCTTTATTATCATTGTTTTCAAATGACTTGGGGTCTGTACTTTGTACATTTGGACTCTGGTCATTTTCTGGAATTTTGACACTTGACAGTAATGGTGTAGGTAAACTCTTATCACTCGAGGTTGGCAAGGGTTGGTCAATTAACTCAGATTTTCTGAATTGATCTGCGTGCCTTTTCCACCTTAACCCATTACCTACATCAATTGTGTACATTAACGGTCCATCACGCGATACGATAGAGCCTTGTAACCATTTTTGATTACCTCTGTAGTCACGAACTAACACATTTTGACCAATTTCAAATTCACGTAACTTTCTTTGATCATTCAAAGCTAATTTCATTTGCGAATTCGTAACATGTGTTTGCGTATCGGGCTTAATCAAATCTAACCTTGTCCTTAGGTTTCTACCTAAAAACATCTTAGAAGGCGTTTCTCCGGTTAGAGAATGAGCAGTATTTCTATATCTCAATAGAAAAGTGTTGATCTTCAAATTTAGATCATTTGAAGTCATAGTCATAGCTCGCATACTCGTTTTGAATGTACCCACGAATCGTTCTGCTAAACCATTTGTACTGGGTTTAAACGGCGCTGATCTTAAATGTAAGATTCCGTTATCTTTCATGAACTTTTGAAATATTTCGCTAGTAAATTGGACACCATTGTCAGAGACTAACTGCTTAGGTAATCCATTTCGCGCAAATATTGATCTAAGTTCTTCTACCGTTCTTTCGGCTGTAGTCGATTTCATAACTACAATTTCGGGCCATTTCGAATGCGCATCAACTACGATTAAGAACATCTTGTTTAGGAAAGGACCTGCAAAATCAACATGAATCCGTTCCCACGGCGATGTCGGCCATTCCCATGGATGTAAATTACTTGAATGTGGTGCTTTTTGATGCATTTGGCAACCCGTGCATTGGTTGACCAAATTCTCAATATCATTGTCAATTCCTGGCCACCATACATAACTTCTGGCAAGACTTTTCATCTTTACAATACCAGGGTGACTTGCATGTAACAAATCTAAAATCTGTTTCCGTAACTTAGTAGGTATAACTACGCGTATTCCCCACATTAAACATCCTCTATGAATCGATAATTCATTTCTACGATTGTAAAACGCTTTCAACATAGGATTTTCTAAAGGATAAATCCAACCATTTTGCGTATTTTCAAGTACACGCGACAAAATATTTTCGCGTTGAGTTTCCCGTTTAATTTCTTCATTCGTAACAGGAAGTTGCTCAATTTGCATAGCATAAAAAGTTTCCTCGCCATCTTCAGTGCAATCTGAAGTTTGCGATGGTAACGGTAACCTTGACAACCCATCAACATTTCCATGTTTCAGAGTATTTTTGTACTCTATGTCATAGTCAAAACCTGACAAAAATACAGCGTATCTCTGAACTCGCGCAGCTGTTGTAGTTGGAATGTTTTTCTTAGGATTGAAAATTGACAATAAGGGTTTGCAATCGGTAATGAGGGTGAATTTCCTACCGTATAGATAAGGATAGAATTTCTTTACTCCCCAATAAATTGCAAGTGATTCTTTATCAATTTGTGCATACCTTTGCTCGGTTTTAGTCAAGGACCTTGAAGCATATGCAACTGGTTTCTCTTCACCATTTTTCATGACATGTGACAAAATTGCAGATACACCATACGGACTTGCATCTGTTGCTAATCTTACAGGTAATTTTGGATCATAATGCGTAAGCACTGGCTCAGATGTAATTAATTGCTTTGACTTTTGGAATGCGTCTTCACATTTCTGTGACCAATCAAATCTTTTGTTTTTCTCAAGCAATTCATTCAATGGTTTTACAACAGTGGATAAATTGTTTAAGAATCTGTGATAGTAATTCAATAGACCCAGATGAGCTCGCAATGTCGAGACATTATGTGGTCTTGGACTGTTCAAGACTGCATCTACCTTATTTTTGCTCTTCCATAAGCCATGTTTATCAATTTCATGCCCACAATACTCTATTCTATCTTGGAAAAACGAACATTTATCTTGATTTAGTTTCAAACCAAATTGATCTAATCTTGACAAAACAGTGTCTAACGTTTGTAAATGTAACTCATCGGTTTCACCTGTAATAACCATGTCATCCAAAATACATTGAACACCATTTATTCCCTGAAGAATTTGTTCAATTGTTCTTTGCCATATCGCGGGTGAAGCTGAGACACCATATGCTAATCTCTCCATAGCATACAACCCTTTATGCGTATTTAAAGTTAGTACTTTTTTACTGGCTTCGTCCATTTCTAGGTGTAGATACGCCTGTCTTAAATCCAATTTAGTGAACTTTTGGCACGGTGACAAATTAGCAAATATATCCTCTACACGTGGTAACGGATACCTATCTACATCCAATGCTTGATTTACAGTCACCTTATAATCCCCACAAATACGAATTTTTCCCGTAACGGGTTTCACTATTGGCACTATAGGCGTAGCCCATTCACTAGTATTCACCTTGGAAATAATTCCTTGACGCTCAAGATTATCCAGCTCTTCCTCAATCTTCGGTTTCAGAGCGTATGGTACTGGTCTGGCCTTCATAAACTTCGGTTTTGCGTCATCGCGCAACTGTAAAGATCCTTTTAAACCCTTAACTTTACCAATACCGTCACTGAATATAGAGCTGTACTTAGATAAGATACGTGTAAGCTTTTCATTTGTACTTACAGTTTCAATCATCAATATCTTATTCCAGTCCAATTTAACTTCTGCTAGCCAATCTCTGCCAAGAAGAGTTGACCCATTGCCTTTCACAACATGAAGTCGTAACGATTTTCTTTGTCCATTATAGACAACATTCACGTTTTTAAATCCAACTTGTCGAATTACTTCACCTGAATACGTTTTCAGAATTGATTTTGGGGTTTCCAATTTTATCTTCCCAAAATGTTTCTTAAAATTGGAGTAACTCATCAGACTTACGGACGACCCGGTGTCTACTTCCATCAACACTGGTTTCCCATCAATGTCTATTGTTACCTCAATTTTATACTTCCTAGGATTCAGCGTATTCAGTGTATGCACGTGCAGCACTTCGTTTTGCTCACACTCCCTTAACGTATGAACTTCTGAACGGCATATCGGCGCAATGTGTCCCTTTTTCTGGCATTTGTAGCAGGTAGCATTCTTTAAACGGCATTTCCTGGATTTGTGGTTTGTTTTGCCACAATGATCACATTTCTTAGTAGCTTGACTTGAAGCAGGCTCAGGTTGACGGGGCTTTGTCTTATTGCGAGGCTGTCGTCTTACAACAATTTTATTTGCACTCTCCCCGTTTGAAGCTCTACTGAGTTCAGCGGCATCTCTAACAGCTGTCTCCATGGCGGTAGCAATTTCGATTGCCTTGACAAGAGTCAAGTCTTTCGTCGATAACATCTTCCTTTGAATAGCCTCATCTTTGAGTCCACACACTAGCCTATCACGCAAAGTGTCATCTAAAGTGGCACCAAAGTCACAATGTTCCGACATCTTTCTGATAACTGCCACAAAGTCATTCACACTTTCTGATTGAAGTTGGTTTCTTTTATGGAAACGAAATCTCTCTGCGATTACCAACGGTTTTGGTGACAAATGCTGACTCAATATTTGACAAAGTTCGTCAAATGTTTTCTCGGAAGGTTTTTGAGGAGACGTCAAATTTCTAACAAGGGCATATGTCTTGTCCCCTAATAACGTCAACAACGCAGCAACCCTCCTCTCGTTACGAACATTATTCACTGTCAGATATTGTTCCAATCTTTCCTGGTAAACTGTCCAATTATCCGTATCAATATTAAAAGGAGAAATAGTTCCCAACAAAGCCATGATGACATGTGCACTAAAACATCAGAACAAAGTAAATCCGAAATTCTCGTCGCCAATTTTGTTATATATGTCGTATATATATATCGCTAAATAAAATGAAGAACAAATAGATGCTGAAGCTACGATGTTTATTAAAGAACTGAACTACAGTTACAATAGTAACAGAGACTATATAGAATACATTACAGTAATATGATAGTCAAAAATTAAAGGTGGTACTGTATAGTACAAGGAGTATAGAATGAATACACAACAGGTCACCCAAGGAACATTCTGTTAAAGTTTCATTGAAATCGGCCCAGTGTTTCAGGAGGAGATGTCGTTCAAAGATTTCGGGCTCAAAATAGCCGCGCCCTGTCACGCCCATATTTATGGGCCAGTCAAGATTTTTTGAAAAATTTAAGTGAAGGGTTACCCAAGGAACATTCTGATAAAGTTTCATTGAAATCGGCCCAGTGGTTCAGGAGGAAATGTCGTTCAAAGATTTCGGGCTCAAAATAAGCCCCGCCCTGCCACGCCCATATATATAGGCTAATCAAAATTTCTTGAATAATTTAAGTAAAGGGTTGCCCAAGGAACATCCATGCCAAGTTTCAATGAAATCGGCCCAATGGTTTGGGTGGAGAAGAATTTTAAAGATTTCAAAGTGAAAAAATGCCACGCCCTGCCACGCCCATATTTTGGGGCCAATCAAGATTTTTTGAACAATTTAAGAAGAGGGCCACCCAAGGATCATTTCTACCAAGTTTCGTTAAAATCCGCCAATTGATTTAGGAGGAGAAGATGTTTAAAGAAAACAGTTTACGCACGGACGGACGAACGCACGACGGACACTCCGCCATGACAATAGCTCGCTGGCCTTCGGCCAGTGGAGCTCCAAACAGCTAATCAACAAGCCAGTACCCAGAAGGCTGATCTGTTCTCAGTATCAACTTACGGTGCTTAACTTTCGATAATTCATCTTTTTTCCTTTGCCTCTCTTCCAGGGTCGGAATGACATCATTCTCTCGTAGACAGTTTTCAAAACTATCTCTATCTTTAGTGTAGAACATGCATAACCACTTGGTCTGCTCTCTAAAATTCTTCAACACAGAATTATATCTCTGTGAAATCACCCACACTGATTATTCCGCACGCTGCCTGAGAAAGCCAACTCTGACAGCATGTCTTTTTTCTTTGTTAATTCTTTTGTAGCACTGCAATCATCAATAATGTATAGTGTAGGTGAACCAGAATATTTATTGAAAAAATATTTTTAATAGTTCTTGTAATTTCTCTTCACCATTGATAACCGGATTTACAATTATAACATTCTTGTTCTTTGATTTTCCTAACATCACCAATTCACTCGAGATTTTATATGTTCTCTTCCTTTGTATAGTGGGACAAAGAATAACAATATGTTTAAACACACCTATGTATTCACCTTCATGCAAATCGAAATCAATTTTTGTTTTACCACAACCAGCTTGCACACAATTGATTGCACAGTGAGGATATTTTGGTAGTTCCATTTTTTAATGGAAAAAATTAATACAATACTTCTTTAGATCTTCCATCTTCAAAATTAATCTGTGCATCTTGTATGACAAACAAATACACATTTATTGCTTCATCTGACCCTTGTTCCTATGTTTTTTGAATGGTGATGCCGTCTTATGCATTCTCAACTCTTCTTCCAGAACCATGAAGTGCGTTCGTAAATCAAGCCACAATGCGTAGTTGTTAGTCAGATACCTTCCTAATGTTGTTCTAGCTTAGAATGCACCTTTTCAATCTTATCTGTTTCCTTATTTCTCTTTGAAGTTAAAGCAAAAAATTAGTTAATCTCATCCCATTGTTGATATGCTCTCATTCCTTGACTGTAAAGCTTATTTGGAACACCTTCTATTGTCATTTATTCAATTTATTTATCTTTGGATTTCTTTTTTCGGATTGTAATACGTTTCGGTGCTTGTTCTTTCTAGGTCTTCAAATAGCATCAGGATACCTTTCATACTTCTTGCAGGAACATTCAAGTTGATGTTCCACAGCGTATCATCTTTATTCTTGGTAATCTTTGTGTTGTTTTATTTGTCTGACGAGTTCTGTATCGGAAACCATATCAAATTCCAAGCATATATTCTTAATGATGTATGAAGCCGATGCATGACTTAATTTAACCACTTTATCATAGTCATTGAATGTAAGTTCATATTAAAGTCTGTCACCAAGACCTGCTTGTTAGAATGGCATATGTATTTCTTACAATCCAAAATCAAGTGGTATGCAAAATCTGTTTTTGTATGCATTTGCTATGACTTCGTCTTCTTTGTCTGAGGAAGCATCACCAGCACCAACTCTGTGTTTCAACATGTTATCGTTACCAATAACTTGATATGCCATATTAATACGTTCAGAGGGAGACTTCCATAAATCAATATAGCAATGGTAAATGTCACTGTCATCGATTGACATCACTCCAATACCAGATATTCGTGTTTTTTTTTTTTAAATTATGGCTCTCCCAAGGTTTTTGTATACTGTTGCATTATCATCTGTGCTTTTTAATTCAATTTCAAAAGCAAGACGTGAAGACCTTGGTACGATAACATCGTTATTACTGAGATTGGGAAATCTGACCAGTAGCTGTTGGTTCTGGTCTATAGTGCTGGGGTTGTTGGTTATTACTTCACTCTGACGAATTCCTTTCGCGCCTCGTGGTTCTCTTAGTTTTCTGTAATCTCCGTATGATGACATGTTTTTCATTTTAGGTAATCCAATCTGGAAGTTGTGGGTTCGATCCCCGGTGGCGGCAAATATCCTTTCCGACGTTTGTCTCTCACCAATGGTTAGATAATCGTAAACCTATGTGAGATAGCAGTCGGAGGCTAGGAAAGGATGTAATGGTAGTACAGGTGAGAGAAATACCAGGAATCCATTGTTAGGGCCGCCGCGATATAACTGAAATAATGTTGAAAACGGCGTTAAACTCTATTCAATCAATCAATCAATCTTTTTAGGTAAAAAATATTTTTTACGAAAAAAGATAAAATAATGGCTGAAGTGGATTTTTACAACCACTTGAAAATGGTTGACAAAGCGAGAAATGACAAAGCGAGAAATGGATGTTATATTAAAAGCAATGACTAGTGTGAAAGAGGAAATCGCTAATGATTTGGTAAAACTTAATGAGACAAATAAAGAGTTAGCACAGGTAAAGGAAAGGCTTGTTTATACAGAGGATGAGGACACAAGGAAAAAAATTCAATCAAGAATGTCTGATTTAGAATCGGAGAGGAGTGCAAGTGATTAATGTTAACAAAGAAAAAAATAAGATGTCGGGTTAATAGGATTAAGGAGACCATAAATAAGATTTTAAAAGAAGACACAACTCTTGGTCAGAGGTTGGAACATTATTCAGTGAGCAGGGTATAACTATTGTCAGAAAGAGTATCGGTGTTATTGTTGAAGCCGTTCGTCCATCAGGCGGAGCAGCAACAAACCTCCAAGTAAACCAACTTCAGATACAAAGGACTGGGTAAAAAAACAACTGTCCAATCTTGGAAAATATTTGCTAGTCTTGCAGGGAAATCTGCAGCTGCTTTACCAGGAATAATTGGATCTATTGTGTCGTGGTTGCTATTAACAACTGGAAAGGTTGTCAACTGGTTTGGTGAGCATTTATGTGCATTAGTTGTTCTTGTTGTTGGGTTGTTGTATGCAGCTGCTAAAGAGTATTTTCATAACTAAATAAAGCAACAAGACCTACTGCTATGCTACCAACGATTAATGCTGTTTTATTATCTTCATGTTGAATTTCTTCTTTTATTGGCGACATAACAGGGTTAACCACAGGTGGAGGGGTAGTATGGTGTACAATGATACTAGATGGTTTTACATTAACGGTAATATGAGGTTGTATAGCAACAGCATCAAGTTGATATGCGTGTTGTTTCACATATGAATTAAAGAATCCTGGTATATTGGCAGCTTTGTTTACCCAATCTTTTGGAAGGTAATGTTGATTTGCTTGAGATGTAATTTTTAGCTCACCTGAGCACGAAGTGCTCAAGGTGAGCTAGTGAGATCGTAAAATGTCAGTCGTCCGTCGTCCACAATTTCTTTAAACTTCTTCTCCTCCTAAACCAGTGGGCCAATCTTGATGAAACTTGGCAGGGATGCTCCTTGGGTCAGGCTGTACCAAAGTCGTTCAAATAATTGGAATCCACCCTTAGCTTTCCCTTTTCCCTTATCGAAAAGGGTGAAAATATGAAATCTTTAAAAATCTTCTCTGAAACCAGAAGGCAGACAGCTTTCATATTTGGTATGTAGCATCATCTAGTGGACCTCTACCAAGTTTGTTCATATCAAGACCCTTGGGTGATATTTGGGCTTTGCACGGGCGCAACCCTTTTTACATAGAATCAAAGAGCGAAAAATCTTTAAAAATCTTCTTCTCTGAAATCAGATTGCAGACAGCTTTCATATTTGATATGTAGCATCACCTAGTGGGCCTCTACCAAGTTTGTTCATGTCAAGACCCTTAGGTCATATTTGGGCTTTGCACGGGTGCATCCCTTTATCTCTTATGAGCACGAAGGGTAAAAAAATGAAAATCTTCAAAAATCTTCTTCTATGAAACCAGAAGACAGGCAGCTTTCATATTTAGTATGTAGCATCATCTAGTAGACTTCTACCAAGTTTGGTTATAAATCTTCTTTAATTCAACCCAGAGGGCACACTGCTTTCATTTTTGGTATGTAGCATCATCCAGTGGGCCCCTACCAAGTTTGTACATATCAAGACCCTTAGGTCATATTTGGGCTCCACCCGGGCGCATCCCATTCAGCTCATCTGAGCACGATGGGTGGAAAAAGGAAAACCTTCAAAAATCTTCTTCCCTGAAACCAGAAGGCTGACAGCTTTCATATGTAGTATGTAGCATCATATTATGGGCCTTTTCCAAGTTTGTTCATATCAAGACCTTGGGGTCACATTTGGGGCCCACCCGGGTGCATCCCTTATTATATTGGATCAAAGAGCAAAAAGGCATATCTGTCTTGCTCTTCGCTGAAAACATTCCATGGTATTAATTTTAGGCTATTATCTTCTTTTTGACATCTGCCTATCCAATTAATGTGATGTCCCAGGGGTCAAAGAGAATCAGGTGAGCGATCTAGGACCATCTTGGTCCGCTTGTCTTATACTCTTCAGGGCTGACTTGTACTGATTGTGTTTGCTTTGTTGGAGTTCCTTTTACTTCTACATTTTGTTTTGGTTGGATGGGTTTAGCGTTCACACCATTTTTCAAACCAAGCGCTTGATTATCAGTAGCCACAATAATCTTATTGTTATAATCTTGGATTGTTCCGATTCGTAATTCCATATTGCTTGGTGACAAATACAACCCGATTCCGTAAACATTATCAACTTTACTACGAGCATATTTGAGTGTGTTTTGATATCTCGAAATTTGACTTGGAAAATCTACAGGGCTATTGATAACATTCTCAACGTTTGCGAGAAATTGTTTCTGAGCATCAAAATCTGTCCTTTTTCGGAGGATATCTGTTCTTGTTTGAGATTGCGAACCAAGGACAGCCCAACAAAAAGTTCTTATAGATTCGTCAATCCGTTCAACACCCGCTTTTGTAAAACCTAGTGAAGAATCAAGGATAAGTATTGTCCATACATTCTTAACAGTGTCTGCTTGTTGAATGTAATCAATGTTAACTTTAGCAGACGGAAGATATTCACATGATGAAACATCACATTTCCTTCCTTCTGAAATTTCAGGTCCAAATGTCATTTTTGATAAATCTTAATTTGATGCTGTGTTACTTGCAAAGGGTTGTGAAGAATTGTCATGTCTAAAATCTGTTCGTTTCAAAGCAGTATGACTGTTTGTGTAGATTATTCAAAGACCATCACCACTTGGGTCTACATTAAACTCTCTTCATTTAAGTTCATAAGCTGCACGATTATAACTGTTGTTAAAAGCATTCCATCTTTTATATTTCGGTAAGGCAATGCCTAATTAAAAAAATTAGTCTTGTTTGACAGTAAACGAGACATAAAATAGTGATCCACTCAACCCAGCTGCTTTTAAATGATTGTTAAAATCTACACTACAAACTGTAGTGGCACACCAGATTGCAAAGTTTAGTTGATTTTGCCAGAAAGACAACCAATCTGTGTTTCATCGTTAAACTATTCAATCTGATACTACGTGTGGTAATAGGTATTTTTCAAATATATTTTGGAAATCTACTTTAAAGAAGCTTTTTCCATCAGATGAAATTACAGTGGTTTGTTTTATTATATTAATTGTTTTATTACTAAACACACCGGCGTGTTGATAGTGTGTGCTGCATCGCTACATTTGAATTCTTTTTGTACTGAATTTTTACTTTATGAATTATAAAAAAATGTATCACACAATTTAAAACATTGATAACACTATCAATTTGAAACAGTATATTTGTAACAGAGAAGGGAACAAACGGATTGGACTGAAATGTTTTACATATACCCTGGGTTGGTATAATGTTGATAATGAATATGTGCAAAAGGGTAAAGAGAGACCTCATCGTATTAAGGATGGGTACTATAGTTTTCAACAGATTGTAGATTTATTTCACAATAAACGGGGGGTCAGGCGGGCCCGACCCGATCAATCGGTTGCTCATGCCTTGCCCTAGGGCGTTTTTATCATAAGACATATATTTTTGTGTTTTTCCCTAAACCACCGTTTTCATAAAATGACGTTTTCACTTACGCCTTAGAAGGCGGTGGCTCATGGGCCAATCTGGTAAACATGGTGTTGATCGACAATTTTACTTTCTGATGTCTACTTTATGCTTGGTTGAAATATTCATCGGCGTAATTTTGCTTGATCTAGCCATTTTGCTTCGAGTATATCGGCGATGTATCCCCTGCACCTTTCCTGAGATGGAATTCCCAAGGTTAGATGTGCCCTTGTAGGACTCCGAGGGCGGTTGGTTTGAAGCATCGACGATGAAGTCAATCAACTAGTATGGCAACCTCAAAAAAAGCCGAGCGCGCATACTCATCTGACTCTGAAGAAGAAGCCCCAAGATCTCACTCATTTCCAAAATACATTGTTTTTGAAAGTGAAGACCTAGAAAATCCAGTAACTTAATTGTCCCCTTTTATAATTGAAATCAGATAAACCCTATTCTTGGTACCCCTAAATCAGTAAAAATCTCTAAAAAATGAAACACTGCAAATTGAAGTATCTAAGAAGCAACAGGCTGACAACTTACTTAAAATAACAAAATTCTTCAACATTAAAGTTACAGTATACGCCCATGAAAGATTCAATCTATCAAAGGGTGTTATACGCTGTAAAGAGTTGTCCAGATGTACAATAGATGAAATTCAAGACAATCTAAGACCTCAATGGGTATCTGAGGTGAAGCAAATCCAGTTTAAAAGGGATGAAAAGATGATCAGGACCAACACTTACATTTTGACATTTAATGAACCAGTTCTCCCAAAGGAATTGAAATTTGGATTTCAAATTGTAAAGGCTGTATTTACGTCCCGAATCCGCTACGTTGCTTTAATTATCAGCGATTCGGACATCACGAGAACAATTGCACAAGGACGAAAGTTTGTAGAAATTGTGCTTTTACTGGACCGAGTTACGAACATGACGAAGTTGATTGTGAAAATGATCTTAAATGCTTTAACTGTGGTCAAGGACATGCTGCCAGGTCTAGACAATGCCCTAACTTTATTTTACAAAAAGAGATTCTTGAAGTGAAATGCAGACAATCTATTTCATTTTATGAGGCTAAACGTATCATGGAGTCTAGACACTTCACTGAAACTAGTTGTGCTAATACAGCTATACCAGTTTCTGCTGGATTCAAAAAACCTGAACTGTGTGGCACTTGTGAACGCCTATTGAAAGTAATTACCGAATTATTTCCCCAGGCATAAGAACAAATCCAGAAAGCATTATCCGAAGAAACATCTTCACAGAAATCACTAGTTAAAGTTGATGGAAAACAATCTGCTTCTTCGGAAAATAATACACCTCAAAAGACCATAGTTGCGAAACCAAATAAAGTCAATATTGACAAAAATAGTAGTAAACAACAAAAAGAAAAGTCTTGACCAAATTCAGAGTCCGTCAGTCAGAGAAAGCTTCGAATAAATCTGGACAAGGTTTCTCCTCTTCCAGTTTCCACAGACAACCGATTCACTGAACTAAGCGAATCTGAATATGAGGAAGAGGAGATGGATGTACCCGCCCTCCCCTCCCCCCTCCTTCAAATCAAACGCACACAGATGCTATAAGGCAAGGTGCCAACAGAATCAACTAAACACGAAGGTATATAATGGGTAGATTCTTACTTCCATTAATAAGTGGTATTATTTTAATTTTAACCTCAACAATGGCGAATAACATTATACAATGGAATTGTCGCAGTACAAGGCCAATTTTGAAGACCTTAATCTTCTAGTCAACAAACAAAAACCAGTTGCAGAATGTTTACAAGAAACCTTTCTAAAAGACTCGGATAAGTTTTCTCTGAAATATCATTCGTGCTATGCTACTAACTTTACGGAACGCGAGAAAGCGTCTGGTGGTGTGGGAATTATTGTAAGTTATGATATTCCTCACCGCCATGTTAGTTTAAATACTTCTCTTCAAGCAGTAGCTGTTAGTGTCTCCGTAAATAAAACAATTACATTGTGTTCTATTTATCTTCCTCCTAGTTCCCCTGTAGATGGCGTAAAAATGGATCATCTTGTGGATCAGCTACCACGGCCCTTCATACTTTCAATTCTCATCATAAGTTATGGGGATGTTCCAATACAGACCACAGATAAATCTAAATTTATCTTCATCCTGCAACTAGAAACTATTCATCACTAGATCTGACTATTTGTATTCCTGATATTTTTCCTTATTTTTCATGGAAAGTTCTTTCCGACCTTCATGGTAGTGACCGTTTCCATATTCAGATGCCCGAACTAGGTCTATCTGTTCAGGAGCGCCCTAGGCGTTGGAAACTCCATAAGGCTAATTGGGAACTTTTTAGAACCACTTGTGAGCAATCGATAAATCCAGTAGCCTTTGATGAATGTGAAAACTCTGCAGAATTGTATGCATCTTTACTTTTTTCTGCTGCAGACAAAGCTATTCCACAAACATCGCCTGATCCGAAAAAATCCAAATAAGCCATGGTTTAAAGAAAATTGCAAAAAGGGTATTTCTGACCGAAAACATGCTCTTGTGACATTTGCCTTAAAGCATTGGCAATATCATGTTTCGAAGAAACTGTATTATCGTCTTCCGTTTTAAGATGACCAACACTAAGTGATGTATTCTTCCCACTTATTTTACGTATCATGTCCCAAATCTTTTTGACAGATGATCTAGAATTTAATCTAGATACATACTGTCACCAAGACGAACGCTTGCTTTGTTTAATTGTACGACGTGCTTTCGCACGTGCAATTTTAAATTTGAAAAGGAGAATCTTTAATGCGGGAAGAATACATCATTTAGTGTTGGAAGACGTTACTGTTTCTTCGAAACATGATATTGCCAATGCATATATGCATACACATGCATACAATTGAAAGACAATTGCAACAAGTCTTGAACATTCTTTCAAAATGGTCCAAAGAAAACGGTTTAAAGTTTTCAAAGACAAAAACTCAATGTATGCATTTTTGTCAATCGAGAAAAATGCATCTTGATCCAGATTGAAAGTTGGACAGGGTACCGACTGAAGTTGTCAAATAATTTAAGTTCTGAGGACTATTATTTGACTCTAAGCTTTCGTTTATTCCTCATATTGACAATTCGAAAAATAAATGCCAAAAGGCACTTAATCTTTTACGTGTTGTATCCAGTATAGATTTGGGAGCCGATAAAATGGTTCTATTGCGCCTTTATAGGGCACTTGTAAGATCAAAAGTAGATTATGGCTGTGTTGTTTATGGTTCTGCGCGCCCTTCATACCTTCGCAAACTTAATACTATTCATAATCAGGGATTGCGCTTGGCGTTGTGCGCATTTAGAACATCACCAGTTAACAGTCTATATACAGAAGCAAATGAGCCTTCCTTAAATTTTCGCAGGAAAAAGCTTTATTTGCAGTATTATTTGAGCCTCAAATCAAATCCCGACAATTCTACTCATAAAGTTGTTTTGAACCAAAATATATAGAGAATTTTAAAAAGAAAAAGAACCCTATACTTCTCTTTAATTTGCACTGTGAAGCTGATGTTAATTCTCTAGATTTTGACTTAGAGGACGTTGCAGAACATATTGTTCCAGATGTTCCTTTATGGACATATAAATTTCCCACGTTTCTTTATGATCTTGCTTCAAGCAAAAAGGATACAACAGATCCATCTATTTTTAAAACAAAGTGCTTGGAAGTCAAAGAAAAATACACATGAAGAAATATACAATGACGGTTCAAAAGATGGCGAAAAAGTTGCTTCAGCCACTATTTTGGATGGCGAAAAATATCAATTCCGCCTTCCCAATAAGTCTTCTATTTTTTCAGCCGAGCTTAAGGCCATTGATCTCGCACTCGATCATATGGTCGCAGAACGCCTCTCTCGTTATTTCATTTTTACCGACTCTATGTCAATCATGCAAGCGATTGAGCACAAAAAACTGACAATCCCCTTATTGTTAGGCTACTTGATAAAATAGCTGAGCTTAATGGTGTTGATCTCGTTTTCTGTTGGCTTCCAAGCCATATAGGTATTCGTGGTACTGAAGAGGCAATTAAATCTGCCAAAGATTCATTATCACTTGAAATTTTACCCTTTGAAGTACCTTTTACTGATTTTAAACCCCTTATTCATAGTTTTATTCATGATGTCTGGAGGAACTGTTGGACTAATCCGGCCAACCGGAATAATGAATTATTCTCTGTGCGACAGGACCTCGGCGATTGGTTTCCTGGTTACAGGTCAAGCCGTCGCGAAGAGCTGATTTTGCCTAGCCTACGCATTGGCCATACTTATTTTACGCACTCCCATCTTTTAAAAGGAGAAGAGATGCCGATGTGCATTCCATGTAACACTCCTCTTACTGTCAAACATATTTTGATTGATTGCATTGATTTTTCTTAAATAAGAGACAGGTATTTTAAAGTTGATAGTATGAGGCAGTTGTTTGACAATGTAAAAATGAACTAATTTTTTACTTTCTCAAGGCGATTCATTTATATAGCAAAATCTGATTTTAGCTTCTATTAATAATGTTTTCTTCTAAGTTTTTTTAAAATGGTTCTATTAAATTTTACCGTTTTCAATGGCTCTTTTGGCTATTATTTCTTATACATTTGAAATTCTTTTGGATTTTATATGTTTACATTGAAATTGTTTTAAAATGTTGTTTACTTGTGTTTCACTTCATACAATGAATGCTCACTTTTGTGAATTTTCCGGTCGGGTGGACTCGCACATGGGCCGTTCTCCTGATCTGAGGAGAGTCCATGTGCTTTCGTGCTCACGTCGGATTATTCCAGTTAAATACAGAAGTGTTTGCGCCCAACATGACCTATGTTGTCGACGGGCCATAAGACAACATTCATTCATTCATTCATTCATTGTCTGTAAATGAAACTAATTGTATTACTATATTTTTGTCTGTACTAATAAAAAATGAAACAACCGACGGCAGCGAGTTTGTATCCCAGGTTGCCTGTGGAAGATGGGCAGAATTATAGATTACAGAAAATATCAGATATTGGGCATACATTAATCAAGGAAAGAGATAATAGGCAGTCACTGTATAAGAAATATAAAAGGATTATTAATGCCACAGATGGAGTTGAAACAACTCTCATTTCTAGGAGTGTGATCTTGGGTGGCATTGGAATTGCAGTGCCTTTGATGTTGCCATTTGAAATTGCCGCAATAGTTTGTGGTGTAGCGCGGGTATTTGGCAAGTTCGTTAGAAGGCGACTGCATTCAAAAGCTCAGAACCATTATGAGATTAAGACTTTAGCAGATGGTAAGTTGAACAGTGTGAGAGATTTGATTTCTAAAGCGTTGAGTGACGGGCAAATGTCAGAAGAAGAATTTAAGCTAGTTCTTGATGAACTTGAGAGATATAATAATCCCAAAGGCAAGACTCGCTCAAAACAGGCGGGTGTGAGTGAAGTAGAAAAAAGAAGCATATAGAAGAGGGAAAAGCGCAATTATAAATTGCCATTCAAAAAAAGATAACAGACACATAATGTTGTTAAATAAGTTTGTATTTGTAAATGATTCGCCACCAACCTATAATGCGGTTTGATACCTACAGAGTATTTGAATAGGGGTTTTATAGGAATGAATACGGTAACCACATTTCTTTCAAATGTCCCGCAAGCAGTATATGATAACATATCTATTATCTTACTGTAAACAAATAAGCCAAACTACCAAATGTGATGATACAATTATTTGTTATTTCAAATTGCCCTCCAACATTTTTGACATTCCGCCTATGTGGACAATTGAATGTGTATACTCTATATTATGAGATCGGGGAAGACAACTTATTAAGCAATGTAAATTATTTCCCTTTGTATATATGATCATAAATTCAGTTTGATAAAATGTAGGTGAACAAGATTTTATCTCTAATTAGAGAGTGTACATAGCTGTCATATGAATAGGATACATACATCTCACCCCCTAAGATCTGCTACAACGGAGAGAAATACCTCAACATGAAAACATGTTAAGGATTCGTAATGAAAACAGTCATGATTTCTGTACTTTCGGAAAACAAAAACGCTACGCCTTTCAAATGATATGTGATCTTTTATTCATCGAATGTTAAAAAAGACAACAGTGTAGCTGATAAGGTTTGATACACCGCATAATCATGTACTTTCTTATCTTATTCTGTAAATAGGTAAAATTTTGAAGATTAAAGGAAAAATAGAAGTACTGTGTGTCATTTTCTAAACTTAAGGCATCTAAAGCTTCAAACAATAATTCGAATTGAATAAATAGCAATAGTTTTCCTCTCTGTTATCACTACTACAAATAAAAATCAAAGTACTGAAAGTACTGATAAGTTGGAATGTGTTCGAGAGACGGTGACCTCAAGCTCCTAACGAAGCTGCCGCATCCCACCAATCACAGGTGATCACATAGTACGTCTCATCATTTGACTGACGTATATAAATCAATGTATTTCAACAACGAGAGACGCTTAAACCTCTGAATCGTCATACAGGCCTGAATCTGATAAAAGAAAATGATAACAAGAGGGCGAGAATGATCCTAAACTGCTCACCTAAATTCGATTGGTCCAGTGGATCTTATCCAAGAAACTTTCTGTCAAAGATTCAATCAAATTTGCCTAATTGTTGAAGAACAGACATAATTCGAATTATAAGCAGTCATAATAGACCCTGTCAACCCATTCATTACACAGGAGACTCAAAATTAGCCTTACCCTGCCACGCCCATATTTATGGGCTAATGAAAATTTTGCCAACAATATTTGAAGAGGGTCATCAAAGGAACATTCTTGTAAAGTTTGATTGTAATCTGCCCGGTGGTTCAGGAGGAGATGTCGTTCAAAGATTTCGGGCTCAAAAAAAGCCCCGCCCTGCCATACCCATATTTATTGGTCAATTAGAATAAAGCGACAATTTTGAAGAGGGTCATCCAGGGAACATTCTTGCAAAATTTTATTGAAATTGGCCCGGCGGTTAAGGAGATGAAGAAGTTTTAAGAAGGTTTACGACGGACGACGGAGTCAGGGTGATCCTAAAATCTCCCCTTGAGCACGTTGTGCTCAGGTGAGCAAAAAAAGAAGAAAATGATACGGACCATACAGCCGCACAGGCGAACACTTATACACTCAAAACAGTTTTTATATTATTTTTGAAATGACTTCTGCTCCATTTGAATTACATTTTTAATTAGAGGTGTCGCAAAGAGGACACCACCAAGTGATTTGTCCATGATGAAAAGCTATTTTCGCAGGGAAGTCTTTTACTTCAAGATTCGGAATCTCAAGACAATTTTTGGACGAAGTTAACTTGTGATTTCGACCTTTGTGACTCCGAAATTAGGCACTTTCTCGGGTCATTGACAAAATTTGTGTCAAGTTTTATGATTTGGGTCAATTGGTTGTTCAGTTAGAGTGGAGACTGTTACTGATGACCGTGACATGTATGACCCCGAAACAATAGGGCATTTCTTTGGGTCATGGGCATTATTTGTGTAAAGTTTCGTTATTGCAGGTCAATTGCTTCTCCGTTTATCTAGCGGAAAGCAAAATGCCAATGGACTGAGAGACAGACATGATGAAATCAATATATGCTCCTCTACTTCTGAGTTGGGGGTACAGTTAATAACATCGTGAAATTGATAAGATGAACGATTTTAAAATGATTTAGACATGATGTTGAATGAGTTAGCGGAGCGAGTTTGAAGTGAAATTTAAGGGAGGGAATCCAATATCGCTTATTTTGTCAACATGAACAAAATAAGCGATATATAAAACCTATATAAAATATGCATAAAAGTTCAATCAATAGCTTTCTATTTTGTCAAAAAACGATCAGACGCTTTAAATTTGAATTATATCAGTGAAATCTCGAATTGGTTCTTACTTAATTCATTTAGAATGTACATGTTGATCTTATTTTTTCAATAACATTGAGCGTTTTTGAATGGTTTGAGTGCGTGTTTGGAATGAATCAATGGAGCGCTGAGTGAGCGATTAAGAATGTTTTTATGGAGATGAATGTCAATTTCACGATGTAACTAGCTGTATGATGGTGCTCTTAATCGTGTTGATGTGTAATAATGTGAAAAAAACAAGTTGAACTAGTTGGTTTGTTTCAAATGGCAATTTGTCTTGGAGATGAATGCAATTGGGCAAAGATATTCATAATTTAATTAAAGATATGGTGACAAGGGTTTATGTGGATGAGAAGTGTTTTTTTACAATGAAACATTCATGTAGACGACTGCAATATGACGGAAAACAAACGACAATATGTTGCAAAAATATTTATTTACTTTAAAAGTGTATCATCACTTTAAGAAAAGATTTTTATTTCGTAGCTTAGACAGAAATTTACAATATAACACTTTGTCAAAAGTTAAATGTGTAATAAGGTCGTTCAGAAAGAGAAACTATACCTTTAAAAGAAGCTATAACATAATTCTACGCAAAACAGGTCGCGACCTTACCAAATAAGCAGATTACGTGATTGGTCTGTGCTATTGCCACAATACTGAGAAAACAAATCGCGACATTACCAAATAAGCAGATCACGTGATTGGCTAGTGATATTGTCAATTGCTGACCTTATTGGATTTGACTTATCACATGATTTCCAAATATAGAAATGCAAACACGTGATACTAATATATTCGTACGCAACTTTCAATAAATATCGTTTAAAACATAAATTAGCGTGTTAATAATATACGTAAAGTGATATGTGTAATTGTACAGCATTTTTACTCTTTGATGAAATAAACTGTATGTCTTTGTCAAGTTGAGATATACAAAATAGGCCGAAATGTATTCACATCCTGTTCACGTGATATGTGTTCTCAAAAAACCCGAAATGAAATTATCTTGTGTTCATTTTGCGGTTTTGTTAAATCTAAGTTGGAATTGCTCCGCATTCCAACTTAAAAATCGAAAAAATATGATATAAAATATGTTACGGTGCATGACAGAGAGTGAGTGTTACAGTAAAGTAACTACATCAATGATAGAGGTTACAGATTCTTATGGAATACATTTCTTTTGTTTTATTTATTTAAATGGGATTTATTAGCTATTTTAGCTATGATTTCACGTCTGCCCTTATGTCTATCCGTATATTTACAAAAAAGAGTCCACAATCTCTACCTTATTTACTTCAAAATTTCACATACTGATTATACCAACATCAGAATATCTTTATTGGAAAAAAACATCAAAAGGTTCGTCAAGTACCACGAGAAAATTGACATTTTGGGAATCGATTTTAAAACCTCTGCTAACGAAATAGAGCCCACAGTTTTAATTTTTATTTGCTACAAACGTTAAATAAAGATTGTACCAATGAAATCATAGTTTCTTTTGAAAAAAGATCAGGGCGGTGAAGTATTAATGGAAAAAGGGGCCTTACGATTATTGGTGAAATTATCCCAACCCTTGACATTTAACAACCTTAGATAGATGGTTTCCCCTTAAGTGCTTTCAAATAACACGTGACTATTTCTTATACAGCCATTGACTTTACACCCTGCAAAAAGTCAAAAAATGATTCTTGAACGTTCTAGAGCATTTAATGTCAGTTCAAGCACTAGTTCTAGAACTACTAATTGAGCACAAATTTAAGAACTGGTTCAATATCTAGTATTAGAAGTTTAAGAACTAGTTCTAGAACTGGTTCAAAAGCTAGTTCGACTGTTCTTGAATTGTCAAAAAACGTTCTATAACGTCTAAGAACCAGTTCTTGAACTTTTTCGCTGGGAAGGAGGCGGTAGAGCGTCCTAGGCTCTCGTGGACGTCCTGTGATTTCGAAAAAAAACTAACTTAAAACGATAAAAATCTAGTAATCTGGCGGGTCTATCCTCTCAGAAAATATTTTAGATCAGAGCATGGCTAGCTTTTTTGACTTTTTTTGTCTAGATCTCGGAGATAGTTCAGAAGGTTTGATTGACTTGTTATATAGACTGAATAAAAGATTTTTTTCCATTCAATTCTCGTTTTACTTCAATGCAAATCAGTGTCCATTTTCAATCAAAATGCGAAATAGGACCTTTATGTACTTAGATTTATATTTTAAATAATTTCACTTCAGGGTAATGCTTTCCTCAGAATTTTAAGAAGCAATTTAAACAACACACTTGGCTGACGGTACCCATTTGAAAACAAGTCTAGGTATAAGATAAGCACCACGACCCCAATTATTTTATTTTTAAAAAATAGCAAATGTAGATTTATTTGAACAAAAGTTTAATATTGGATAAATGCTGAGCGAAAAAATTAACAACATCATTTGTCGAACCGATGATTTTGTTATTGTCCAATCCATTTCGATTTGGGGATTTTATGCTTACACTTTCTTGGCAATATCCATTTCATTTAAAGCAGGTGAAATTTTTTCGATGTTGATTAGACTACTATGTATAGGCATTTGTATAATTATAACATTTGCGAGCGGGATCTTATCCTGAAAGTAAGGCAGATATAATTGAAAAGAAGGAAGGCATACTGATTTTCTTAAATTAAAAGGGAGATCAGAGTGTTATTTTGAGATATATCGCATTAAGGTAACTGCGGACAGATAACATTGTCGAATTTTCGACTTTCTTAAAATCTCACAATAATTGCTGAGATTTATGTTTGAAATGCGGGCAATACCTAACGCGAAATGAAAAGGGTCCGAAGCTCGTTCATTGGACGTCGTGACGTCATTAAGGGGCCAACCCCTTTTCGACCCGCCAAAATCAGTATTTGCCAATATATCTGAGTTATTCGGCCGATTTTTACGAAATAAGTTCCATTTAGAAAGTCCAAGAACGCCCTAGCTAGTCGTTTAATTTCTGTTCACATTCAAATAGAGAAAAAGGCCCGAAACGCTTTTTAATCCGCGAATTTTAAGATTTGACGTTCCTTTTTTCATTTCATTTTTTGTAAATAAAGAGAATTTTCTCAAAACTTTGTTCGGTGACCTTTGCTGATTTTTTTTTGTTATTTTGAAGCGAAAAGAATATGCTTTGCTTTAATCAAATAAAAATGACATGTCTTCGGGTAAGATTTTGTATTAAATTCGATTTTGTGAAGTTGTTGAAACATTTTTCGTCGAATTCGACGTCACACCAAAACCATCGTTACTATGCTTATTTGGAGCCAATCTCCGTGCAATTACGTATTCTAAAATATTCGAAATTAAGGTTTATTGTAAAATATAGGCTTCAGAAGTATAAAATCTGATTGTGATTTTAAGAAATACAAACATTCAATTAATTTTTCCTTCGTTTAAAAAGACAGCTTTTATGAACATTTGACGCGACGTTGAAATATCCTTTGATTTGCGATATCATCGCGGAATCGAATTTTACAAAAATTCTAACCCGAAGACACATGATTTTTATTTCAAACATCTTCAGTGGAATGGTTTGGCAGCAACATATCTAAATTTCAGCATAGGTCACCGGGCAAATTTTCGAGTAAAAAGGCAATATTTTCGGTAACTGTACTTGAAAACATCAACACAGAAAGCATAAACATTCAATACGTTACACCTTATTGTATTTCTTACACTTACATCTTCATATCATTCAAAACATAACATCGGGCGTCTTTTCACGAAGCAAATGGCGTTTACGGGATAAAAATCGGTTCATTATTTCCGAAAATAAAGACAATTACTGAATTTAGTCCCTAAAAATGGGGTCGGCCCTTCATGACGTCAAGACGTCAACTCTATAAAATCCCTTTTTTATGGTCGAAATATGAAAGCGGGTACTTCAAAGTTAAATTTCATCGCGTATGGCATGACTTGCAGACAATTTAAAATTTGGACCTACAATGGCCCTCTATGTGTCCGCAGTTACCTTAAATGATGGCTTGGGACTTTTATCCCCATCCACCTAGTAATTCGCCATAAAATACTTAGATATAAGATAACTCGGATTTCGTTGCCTTTTTTTATGTTTTTTGAAAATCATAGCATCAAGAAAACTTTTTTTGTATGCAATATCAATGACAGAGGTTGTAACGCTGTAGGGAAGAAACTGTAACATACCAAAGGAAATAGGCAGAGTTCGTAACATACACATAAAATTGAAATAATGCGTATAAGTTAGGAAACAGAAGACATTCCTTTCAGATAACGGGTATAATAAAGAAGACTGGGATGTTTTTCTGACAAACAGATAAAAAAAATTCAATATTTATTTCTTTCTGTTCTAGAAATCCGAAAATAAGTAGACAAAAGACTGTTTTTCGATCAAATTTACCTTAAAATTCTTTTTTACCGAAATATGAATATCAACAAGATTTCGATCAGGATTATGCATTATCTAAGGAAGTGAATAGGAATATATAAAACAGTCTAACGTGTCTTCTGGTTGTACAGATAATGTAGAAACCGACATTTTTTTAAACAAATCAGCAGACGCCTTAACAGTTTTCAATGCGCATCCGTAACATGTTTTCTTGCAGAGGTATTTGTTCGTTGTAACAGTTCCTAGGGTGTGCATCTGATTGATAATAAATTTTACTTCTTATTGTATCGGATTTCTACAATATTTGTGTTTACACAAACCCCGGATACTACAATATACATGGATCGCACTATTGTCTGGTGGATATTTTTTTTTCTTTTTTTTTGCTGTTTCAACGATTTTTTTTGTCCTGAGCCCTGTTTGGAGGCGAAAAATTGAATTTATATCGTAGAACCCCCATTTCCTATATATATTCAATACAATGCAGTGTCATGAAAAAGGAGGCGTATTGTAAAAGAATAGTTTTTTTTTCCAAATTTCTCCTAATCTCAAGGTCAGAATTTAATGAAATTTCATATTTGAGTAGCAAATAAAATCCTCTTGACCGGAAACTATGGAAAATTGTCATTTAGAAAAAAACGTGTGGTGGGAAATGGGGCCCAAATGTCATTAGCTTTACGTAAGCTCTCTTTTTGTCATGCAAAAACTTATATTTGCCGTTACATTTGATTGGTTACAGATATGGTCTTCATATTTCATATGTGCATCGTTTGTGATAAACCCTTTTTGTTGGTAATAAGGTCAAGGTCATCAGTCAAGGTCTTGTGTCGAGGTCTAGATAATTAAAACTTCAAATCGGTCACAATTTTCAATGGTAAGTGATATAGTATTGATATTTCAAATGTTAATTACTTGTGACAAGACATGTTGATAGAAAACTACGGCAAAGATCTCGCCTGATTTCAAGGTCAAATTACCAAGGTCAAAATTGTTCATCATAAAAACTCAAAGTTAGCCATAACTTTTAATTGTAATAAGATAGGATCTTCATATTTCACATGTGTTTTGCTTCTGATGAGGCCTTTCTATTGGTACCGAATTCAAGGTCATCAGTCAAGCTAAAGGTCTTTCAATAAATATCTAAGACAAGGCATAAGGTCAAGGACAAATTGTCAAGGCCAATACCCTCCATTCATAGAAACTCTATATTGACCATAACGTCCGATCGATAAAAATAACTCACACAATATGTGCTTTATCATTTTAAAACTGTTACGCGTTCATTTCATATTAAATCAATATTTTGGTATAAAATATTTGCATTGAGGTGAAAACCCGTTCATATTGCCATTTTCGCTTATATAAAGGTAGTTTAATTGGCCTTTCTAAGAAATAATTCCAAGCATCTGCTTAAAAATGGCGAAGTCGCCGAAACTCGCCGGGCGAAAAGTCAACAATACTGCTCTGAGATAGTAATAAACCTAAAAAAAACTTAATCAATCACTTTTATTCAAGTGGCACAAACCTTTAACAGAGGAATTGGTACTGCATTTGATGGAAAACAGTTGCAACACCTTCCATAAGCGCCTGACGAGACTATATTTATATTAAATATTTCCGTTTTTAAAATTGCATTTACGCGTTACGGTAGCAATGGACACATGGCGTCATTTTTTTCCTCCCAATTAATTTTTTTCTTGGTCACATATGTTGTAGATTAACATTGTGTAGTCATTATATCAAAATTTGAAGGTACCTTTCCACGCTCGTTTTCATGCTAGAGTTATCTGCCCTTGAGTGGTATAGGCCATTTTTCAGTAGAACAGTTATATTCATTTTAGGTCTAGAAAAAACCCTTTACTAAGTTATAGCTATAAAACAAATGCATTTTGATAGACCTTATACATGTATACAATGGCAATTGACAAGAAAATTTCTCTTTGATCAATTATATTTGCATAATTTGCTTTCAGAAGTTAAAAATGCACTTATTTTTGAAATTTTCCTAGGTAAAAATGCCACAAAAACCTTTTTTTTGGAAGAAATTACCCAATGATTTTTTTCTTATTTTCCGATATGTTTATAATCCATATTTTTCCTTTATTTGGTAAAAAAATTCAGCATACCTTTCCATGCAAATAAGAAAGTTTTTCGTTATTTTTCAGTGTCCCCCCCCCCCCCCCCCCTAATCGAATGACGGTTTTAACGCATTTTTATTGTTAGATTTAATGGTCAAGTCATTCAATTAATATCAAATGTTGAAAAGAAGCTAAATTATGAAGTTTTACTATCATTATTCTACGTTATTTCCATAAGTAGAATCTTACGAAAACCGGTCTTTTTAAACAACGCGCAAAAAGAGCCGTAAAATAAACGAAAAACCACTTCCGGTTTATAGAGTCGGGAGGCCGCTGTCCATTGCCACCTTAAAGGTCTCTGATATTTAGATTTTATGAAAATTAAAGTTTTAAATTTCAAGAAAAGTTTATGACAGAAAAAGTTCGAAAAAGTTTAGATTATGAAAATAAAAATAACGTCACACAAAAAAATAGGTCACAAGGGGTATGGGGTCCTTCAAAAAAGTACGAAATTTTTGTACAAGCGATTACTTTCTATAATCAAAAGCGATCCACTTTTTCTTGTACATATTTTTGTAATGTCAAATGAGTTTGTGATATCATAGAATGTCAAAAGAATGTGATAAGTAAATTAAATATGTATGAAAGATATTATTCGCCACTCTTCAAAACGTATCAAATACACGCAATAATATGTTTCACTTTCAACAGGTAATCGTTCGATTCATTTGTTACAAGACAAGGAAGATGGCAGTTGCCAAAGGTGTCATTATACTCCTTAAGCTGACTAGCTGTCGTATCATTTGGTGTATATTCTTTAAAGGAGCAGATAGTTTGATCATTTATCAGTTTGGCAAACCCAATGTATTTATATATAATATAATCAATGAATACATGAAAATCGCAGTATCAATATGTCAGAGAACTTTTTTTTCTTTTTGTTGCAGCCCTAACTACATAATCGACAGAGATGGCAGAGTTTCATACGAGCATTGAAGAAACCGCTTTATCTTGTGAAAGAAAGTGTAATTCATCTAAACTTGGCAGATGTGCATTGAACTTATTCATGTGGCTTGTGGTTAACAGTGATGAAGGTGATTTGATAATTGAAAATTTAAAGAAAATTCTGTATAGAAATGGGACGTGTGCTCATTGCACTGTGTTGGTAATAAAGCAAGAAGCGATGTTAATATTAGAACATCTTGAAAACAAGACTATTGAACGGTCGGCGAACCATCAATATGGGTCCAGAGGACACGTTGAATTACTAGAAACGAAACGGAGGAAACTCAATCGATTTGTCATTGAAATGGAGTGTTATGCCTTTTCGAGGAGACTTCACGTAAGAAAAAACAGTCTACCGAAATATCCAGAATTCTGAAATTGATTGACCGCAGAAGATACTTTCCAATAGAACCGAACTCTTACAATTGAAGAAACATTCAAGCTTAAATGTTTAAAAGATTGATAAACTGTCGAATTTTGATCATTCAGAAAAACACCCTGAAAAATTTTACAAACACCGGTACATCAATGTGCAGATTAATTAAAAAATGAGGCTTTGCGTGAAATTTCCAATAATTACACATTTGCGTAACGCGAACATTCAGATCAGCCTTTGCAGATGCACAGTCCGATCAGAATCTTCACTACACACTGAATTGGTAGTTCGAGGCCCTTTCTCTCAGTTCGTAGATTGAGAACATTTTAACGGCACTGTGTGGCTATATAGGAAACCCAATATCTGACCAACACACACATCTTTAATTGTTGTAAGTGTCACGCACATGCTCAAATAATATATTGGTACTAATTACGCAAGGGCACGAATGGAAAGAATGGTATAAGGATATACTAACAGTACGCAGCATCTTGGGTCAAGCCATATAGCCAGCAACTTGTGTGTGACCAGTTTGTCTTTCTTCGACATACATTTTACTGCTCTATAAAGGTGCGCACTACGAATTTAGAATATTTAAAGGATGAGAGTCCTTTTCATTTCGTTAAGTGAAGAATAAACTGCAATTGCTTTAGCTATGCTACTACTTAAATGCAACCTTTATACTTTGCAGTGCTTTTCATCCAAGAAACAATTAAATGATAAATTAAATTCCGCTAACTTAAATCGTGTTTCTAGAACAATAATTTCCTAGATCTGACCAACACACACATCTTAAATTGTTGTAAGTGTCACGCACATGCTCAAATAATATATTGGTACTAATTACGCAAGGGCACGAATGGAAAGAATGGTATAAGGATATACTAAAAGTACGCAGCATTTTGGGTCAAGCCATATAGCCAGCAACTTGTGTGTGACCAGTTTGTCTTTCTTCGACATACATTTTACTGCTCTATAAAGGTGCGCACTACGAATTTAGAATATTTAAAGGATGAGAGTCCTTTTCATTTCGTTAAGTGAAGAATAAACTGCAATTGCTTTAGCTATGCTACTACTTAAATGCAACCTTTATTCTTTGCAGTGCTTTTCATCCAAGAAACAATTAAATGATAAATTAAATTCCGCTAACTTAAATCGTGTTTCTAGAACAATAATTTCCAAGCTCGCAAACGAGTGACCTTAAAAGGTGACCTTAACATTTTCCCCACAGCCATAAATAGTATAAGTAGCACTTATACACTGGATGTGGAACATCTGTGCCGAATTAATTTTAAATCCATCTATAAAAATAGATGTAACATTCTTAACAACGTTTGACCTTGCCATTCGTCTATCATTGACCTTCCGAATGCAGGATTTATTGATTTATTGAATGTTTTTTACGCCGCTTCCAACAATTTTTCAGGACGCGCTCACAACTACGCTAGGCCTTCAAATGCAGGAAAATGTCCTTTAAATGGCACACCTTTTCAATGATTTGCAAGAAATATGCGAAGCTATCGAAGTACCCAAGCGATCTTTTTTTCAAATGGCAAATTTAAAGTCAAACGCCTGAAAAGCTTGAACTGCAGTCCGGACTGAACAATGTGTATATTTTAAAGTTTGAACAAGTACTCCAGATATGAATAAACATGTAAATTTGAGCTTTGGCCTTCTACTCTGAACTCAAACTCTGAGGTAGAATCCTAATTCATACTCTGAAGATTTGTTATTTTTTTTATTATTTGTTATTAAAACAAGAGGCCCAAGAGGGCCTGTATCGCTCCACTGGCTTAAAAATCTCAAGATTTGAAAGAGAGATATTGAAAATAAAAGGTAATGAAAGTGAACAGCATTCTGAAGAAATTCTGACTTTTTCTAAGTGGAAACTGACTTATGAAGGAATGAACTTATATAACTAATATGTGAAACTACAAGGAAGAAAACTATTTAGATATCACTTTGAAACAAGAGGACCACAATGGCCCTAAACCGCTCACCTGAATTTTATTGATCCAGTGGATCTCATCCAATCCAAATTTTTTGAACAACTTTAGAAGAGGGTCACCCAAGGAACATTCTGTTAAAGTTTCATTGAAATCGGCCTAATGGTTCAGGAGGGAGGAGATGTCATTTAAAAATTTCGGGGTCAAAAAAGCCCCACCCTGCCACGCCCATATTTGGGGGTCAATCTTAAATTTCTTGAACAACTTTAGAAAAAGGTCACCGAAGGAACATTCTGGTAAAGTTCCATTGAATTTCGGCCAATGGTTCAGGAGGAGATGTCATTTAGAGATTCCAGGGTCAAAATAAGCCACGCCCTGCCACGCCCATATTTGGGGGTCAATCCAAATTTCTTGGACAACTTTTGAATATGGTCACTCAAGGAACATTCTGGTAGTTTCATTGAAATTGGCCCAATGGTTCAGGAGAAGATATCATTCAAAGATTATGGGGTCAAAATAAACCCCGCCTTGCCACGTTCATATTTTGGGGTCAATCGAAATTTCTTGAACAACTTTAGAAGAGAGTCAACAAAGGAATATTTTGGTAAAGTTTCATTGCAACTTGACCCAATGGTTCAGGAGGAGATGAGGGTCAAATATTTCGGGGTCAAAATAAGCCCCACTCTGCTACGCCCATAATTGGGGGTCAATCCAAATTTCTTGAACAACTTAAGAAGAGGGTCACCCAAAGAAAATTCTGTTAGGGTTTCATTGAAATTGACCCAATGGTTCAGGAAAAGATGTCGGTCAAAGATTCCAGGGTTAAAATAAGCCCCGCCCTGCCACGCCCATAATTAGGGGTCAATCCAAATTTCTTGAACAATTTTAAAAGAGGGTCACCCAAGGAACATTCTGGTAAATTTCATTGAAATTGGCCAAATGGTTCAGGAGGAGATATTTTTCAAAGATTATGGGGTCAAAATAAGCCCCGCCCTGCCACGCCCCTCTTTGGGTGGTCAATCCAAATTTCTTGAACAACTTTAGAAGAGAGTCACCCAAGGAACATTCTGGGAAAGTTTCATTGAGATTGGCCCAATGGTTCAGGAGATGTCGTTCAAAGATTTCGGGGTCAAAATAAGAACCGCCCTGCCACACCTATTTTTGAGGGCTCAATCCAAATTTCTTGAACAACATTAGAAGAGGGTCACCCAAGGAACATTCTGGTTAAGTTTCATTGAAATTGGCCCAATGGTTCAGGAGGAGATATCATTCAAAGATTATGGGGTCAAAATAAGCCCCGCCTTGCCACGTTCATATTTTGGGGTCAATCGAAATTTCTTGAACAACTTTAGAAGAGGGTCAACAAAGGAATATTCTGGTAAAGTTTCATTGCAACTTGACCCAATGGTTCAGGAGGAGATGAGGGTCAAAGATTTCGGGGTCAAAATATGCCCCACTCTGCTACGCCCATAATTGGGGGTCAATCCAAATTTCTTGAACAACTTTAGAAGAGGGTCACCCAAAGAATATTCTGTTAGGGTTTCATTGAAATCGACCTAATGGTTCAGGAAAAGATGTCGGTCAAAGATTCCAGGGTCAAAATAAGCCCCGCCCTGCCACGCCCATAATTGGGGGTCAATCCAAATTTCTTGAACAATTTTAAAAGAGGGTAACCCAAGGAACCTTCTGGTAAATTTCATTGAAATTGGCCCAATGGTTCAGGAGGAGATATTTTTTCAAAGATTATGGGCTCAAAATAAGCCCCGCCCCTATTTGGGTGGTCAATCCAAATTTCTTGAACAACTTTAGAAGAGAGTCACCCAAGGAACCTTCTGGTAAATTTCATTGAAATTGGCCCAATGGTTCAGGAGGAGATATTTTTCAAAGATTATGGGGTCAAAATAAGCCCCGCCCTGCCACGCCCCTATTTGGGTGGTCAATCCAAATTTCTTGAACAACTTTAGAAGAGGGTCACCCAAGGAACATTCTGGTAAAGTTTCATTGAAATTAGCCCAATGGTTCAGGAGGAGATGTCATTCAAAGATTTCGGGGTCAAAATAAGCCTAGCCCTGCCACGCCCATATTTGGGGGTCAATCCAAATTTCTTGAACAACTTTTGAATATGGTCACTCAAGGAACATTCTGGTAAAGTTTCATTGAAATTGGCCCAATGGTTCAGGAGGAGATATCATTCAAAGATTATGGGGTCAAAATAAGTCCCGCCTTGCCACGTTCATATTTTGGGGTCAATCGAAATTTCTTATACAACTTTAGAAGAGGGTCAACAAAGGAATATTCTGGTAAAGTTTCATTGCAACTTGACCCAATGGTTCAGGAGGAGATGAGGGTCAAATATTTCGGGGTCAAAATATGCCCCACTCTGCTACGCCCATAATTGGGGGTCAATCCAAATTTCTTGAACAACTTTAGAAGAGGGTCACCCAAAGAATATTCTGTTAGGGTTTCATTGAAATCGACCCAATTGTTCAGGAAAAGATGTCGGTCAAAGATTCCATGGTCAAAATAAGCCCCGCCCTGCCACGCCCATAATTGGGGGTCAATCCAAATTTCTTGAACAATTTTAAAAGAGGGTAACCCAAGGAACCTTCTGGTAAATTTCATTGAAATTGGCCCAATGGTTCAGGAGGAGATATTTTTTCAAAGAATATGGGCTCAAAATAAGCCCCGCCCCTATTTGGGTGGTCAATCCAAATTTCTTGAACAACTTTAGAAGAGAGTCACCCAAGGAACATTCTGGTAAAGTTTCATTGAGATTGGCTCAATGGTTCAGGAGATGTCGTTCAAAGATTTCGGGGTCAAAATAAGCACCGCCCTGCCACACCTATATATGAGGGGTCAATCCAAATTTCTTGAACAACTTAAGAAGAGGGTCACCTAAGGAACATTCTGGTAAAGTTTTATTAAAATTAGCCCAATGGTTCAGGAGGAGATGTCATTCAAAGATTTCGGGGTCAAAATACGCCTAGCCCTGCCCCGCCCATATTTGGGGATCAATCTAAATTTCTTGAACAACTTTAGAAGAGGGCCACCCAAGGAACATTCTGGCCAAGTTTCTTCAAAATCTTCCCATTGGTTCAGGAGGAGAAGATGTTTAAAGAAAAGTTTACGCACGCACGGACGCACGACGGCCATGACAATAGCTCGCTAGCCTTCGGCCAGTGGAGCTAAAAACACACAAAAAAATAACAAGAATCAATAAGAGTTTTGAAAATTAAGCTTTTCAGTAATTTTATCATCAGTATTTTAACAGTAAGCTTGCTTCTTTGTGTGAAATGTGTTTAAAATTTTGCCCTGGCTAAATGAGCAATGAAAACGACTGTGATATGACATTAATCTACTTTAATGTGTAAACACCATTAGAAATATACTTATAATATGATCTACGTCGCCGTGTGAAATAATCCCGTAGAATATTTTTGATATTACATGGGTGTTATTACACTGGTGGAATAACAATGCAAATGGGCTAAGAACGAAGAATAACGTTATATTTCTTGTATAATAAATTCGGTTTTCAACGACCACTCATTCAATATCCGCTAAACATTCTACAAGCCAAGGTGTCCAAGCCTACTCACGTCAACCACTAGCATAAATAATTTAAAGTATTTTATTACCGATTTGTCTTAAAACATTTCTTATGAATTTACTCCTTTCCTTTCGATTAATTCCAATATTAATAACGAAAGGACATGAATGACTGGCCCTAAACCACTCACCTGAATGGTATTGTTAATCACCCAAGAAACGATTTTGCAAAGTTTTGTTCAAATGTGTCTACTGGCTGAGGAGATGTAATTCAAAGTGAAAATATTCCCAGCCTGTCACGCCAATATTAATGGACAAATCCCAATGTCGAAAATAATTGTTTAAAAAAGTCTCGTTGAAACTAGTTTATTATTAAGAAGTTGATCACATAATTCATAATGAGAAAGGGCATTTTCTTCTACGCCCATATAAATGGCCAAATATGAAAATCGCAAACTATTTCAAAAAATGTTACCAAGGGAATTTTCTTGCTTAATTTTTCGTATTTAAGTGGTCATTGGTTTAGGAGGAGACGTCGTTTCATAGTTTTCATATATTTCTTAGTGAAAAAATGATCCTCCCTGCCACGCTCGTACACATACGCAAATCAGGATATTATGAACACTTTTCGGAAATGGTCGCCTTAGGATCATTCTGAACCAAAAAAATCATTGAAATCGACTCAATTGCTGAAAGGGAAGGGATATTCAAAGATCTCAAGTGAAAAAAGGCACCGCTTTGCCGCTCTAAAAATTCTGGGCCAATTACATTTTAGAAAACAGATTCTTAAGGGGAATTACCAAGGTACATTTCTGTTTAGTTTGATTAAAATTGGCTCACTTGTTTTAAAGAGATGTTCATAGACATAAAAGTGAAAAAATGCTATGCTTTGCCACGCCAAAATTTATCGCACAAATTTTGTGAAGAACTTAAAGAAAGGTCACCTAGAGAATAATCTGGCAATGTTCAAATGAAATTACTCCTGCGGTAAAGGAAGAGATGTCATTCACAAACTAAAAAGTGGAAAATGCTTTGCCCTTCAATGCCTATACCTAAGAGCCAATCTAAATTTCGCAAACATTTTGGCAAATAGTCACCAAATAACAATTATGACCAAGTTTAACATAAATTGGTTCAATTAAAAAGAAGACGTGATTGAAGCATCTCAAAGAGAAACATTTTCTTGCCCTGCCATGTTCATGTCTATAGGATGATCAGAATTTCAAGAATAATATTTAGTGGAAGCCTCAACAAAATGATCATTCTGGATTTTAACTAAAGTAGCCTTGTAGTTTCAGCGATGAATGAGTTACCAGATTGTTCTCGACTAATGACGCTCGCCTCATGACGGGTACCCCCAATAGCTCTACTTGAGCACGTTGTGCACTTGTGAGCTAAAATGGATGGGTATTATAAGAGTTATGGTCTAAATAAGAGTCATACTATCAATACCTAAGGATTTACTAATCAAACTACTGCCAGGTAGGAGTACCATTGTAACCAAAGTAGGAAAAATGTGAATAAGAATGAAAATGTAATCTTTCGTGTTATCAAATTGCAGTCTTATGAAAGACAAAAAATGTTGGTAAGTATATGAAGTAGTATCCGTTGTACAAGTTACCGAAAGAATGTGCTTATAACTAACAAAATATATTATTTCACAAGTCCTTTTATCGGCTCACCTGAGCACGACGTGCTCAAGGTACATTTTGGTGATGATCTGTCGTCCGTCGAACGTCATAAGTCGTACTTAAGCCATCAATTATTCTTTATGCAATTTCTCGCCGAGCACGGCTCCGCATATTGATTAGTGAGAAAATGAACGCTTTCTGGTTCAAAATTAACCACGCCCTGCTACGCTTATATTTTATGGAGGGACAGGCAACCTTAAATTGAGGCACAAAAAAGGAGAATCACTAAAGAAACATTTATGACAAGTTTGGATGAATTCAACCAAGTGGACACTTAGGAGAAGATTTACATAGATTTCAGGTGAAAATAAGGCCCGCCCTACCATGCCCATTTAATGGGGTAAACCAAACTTCATCGAACAAATTTTGAGAAGAGTCACCCAAGGAACATTTTTCCAAGTTTGGTTGAAATACCTCTTCGTTACTGAGGAGAAAAAATGTTTGGCGACCTCATAGGCATTACGAACGACACAGAAAAGCTAGTCTTGATCACGTTGTGCTCAGGTGAGCCAAAATTTGCAACAGTTATTGCCATGTTGCCTCGTAGAACTTCGCTCAATTGTTTTGAAAATTTTATCGAAGAGTTGCATTTAAAAAGGCTACGTAGGAGACGTGGTTAAACATTTCATAGTTAAAGAAAAGCCCCGCCTTGCCACGCCATTTTTTATTGGTCAGTCAGATTTTGCATACAAGTTTTTTTTCAAAAGGATATACCAATGCATCCTGCCCATTATGAGTATTGTTTACTAAACCGCATTGAAAACACATCATGTTCTTTTCATGTTGAAAATTATAAATACGCACAAATATACGTTATACTGTGGAGGTTTATTGTCTTGAAGAAACGTGTGTTCATAAGGCTGCGTTCACACAGTTGTATACCTGGTACAGTGTAATAAAAAACAAGAGGACCCTAAGGGCCCTAAATCGCTCACCTGATATTTCAAGTAATTATCATTAAGACTCCTTTTCCTGCGATATGGCATGAATCCTTCCCATATTCAAAAGAGTTCATTCTTGTGACCTGGCAAACATTTTGATCAAGTTTCGTGAAGATTGGACCATATTTGTTGCGTCTGGAGCTCTTACAAGAAAATTGTCATTAAGGCCCCTATCTCGTGATATGGCACGGATCCTGCCCATTTTAAAGAGAGTTCATCCTCATGACTTAAGAAACATTCTGACCAAGTTTCGTGATAATTGAACCATATATGTGGCTTCTATGGTGTGAACAAAAAATGTCAGTAAGGACCCTTTTCCCGTGATATGGCACGAATCCTTTCCATTTTCAATAGGATTCATTCTTGAGACCTGACAAATATTCTGACCAAGTTTCATGAAGATTGGGCCATATTTGTGGCCACTAGAGTGTAAACATGAAAATTGTCATTAAGGCCCCTTTTCCCATGATAAGGCATGAATCCTTCCCATTTTCTATAGGATTCATCCTTGTGACCTGGCAAATATTCTGACCAAGTTTCATGAAGATTGGACGATATTTGTGGCTTATAGGATGTAAACAAGAAATTTGTCATAAAGGCCCTTTTCCCGTGATATGGCACGGGTCCTTACCATTTTAGCAATTTTTTGCAAAGGACCACCCAAGGAATATTTCTGTCAAGTTTGGTTGATTTTGACTAATAGTTTAAGAGGAGATGTCGTTTAAATTAATTGTTTCCAAATTTGTCATTAATGCCCCTTTTACCGTTAAATGACACGGATCTATTTTCAATAGAGTTCATCCTCATGACCTAAAAAACATTCTGACAAAGTTTCATGAAGATTGGACCATATTTGTGGCTTCTACAGTGTAAAGTTACAAGAAAATTGTTATTAAGGCCCCTTTTCCCGTGATATAGCACGGATCCTTACCATTTTAGCATTTTTCACAAGGGACCACCTAAGGAATATTTCTGCCAAGTTTGGTTGATTTTGACACAGAAGTGTAGGAGGAGATGTCGTTTAAGGTAACTGCGGACACATAGAGGGCCATTTTAGGTCCAAATTTTAAATTGTCTGCAGATCATGCCTAATGCGATAAAACTATACTTTGAAGTACCCGCTTCCATATTTCGGTCATAGAAAGGAATTTCATAACGTAGAGTTGACGTCATGACGTCATCAAGGGGCCGACCCCTTTTTAAGGGCCCAAATCAGTAATTGTCCATTTTTTCGGAAATAATAAACCGATTTTCATCCCGAAAACGCCATTTGCCTCGTTTAAAGACGCCGGATCTTATGTTCTGTTGATATGCGCATATAAGAGTAAAAAATACAATGAAGTGTAACGTATTAAATGTTAATGCCTTCTGCGTTGCTATTTTCGAGTACAGTCACTGGAAATATTGCGTTTTTCTCGAAAATTTGTCCGGTGACCTATGTTGAAATTTAGATATGTTGCTGCCAAACCATTCTGCTGAAGATAGTCCGGCAGATATCTAGCTTGACCCGGAAGTAGGGTTCAAAGTTTTTTTCTTGACTGATTGTTGTAGCTATGGCCTTCCTTAACCAGAATCTGGCTGATGACATCTTGTCATCATTGAGCATTTTGAGAAAATCGAGATGGCAGCCTGGACTATCGAATGTAACGCCAACAGCTCGGTATATCACAATTACGACCTTTTAGATGTTTTTTTGTATGTTTTCTTTGCTGTTACAGTTGAGATTCAAAGTATTTGACATAATTAATGCATATTATGACATTAAAAATTAATATGGTAGTCAAGATGGCAGCCAAATCGAAATATTACATGACATTTACGGTATATCTTGACCCATGTGACATAACAATCTTAAAAAAGGGTTTAATGGGTCCTTCAGTAAATATTCGTAAGTTGTATTATGCCGTCTGAATATCAGGCAAAAGACAACTCTCATCTTCTGTTATATTAATCCTTCATTTGAAGATGGCAACCAGGAAAGAGAAGATTCTAAGTTAATGGTGTTTTAATCGGGGTTTTAGAAACAAAAATTGCGCCTACATCAATAGTTTCAAGGCCAGTTTCAAAGTTGTTTTCAAAATTGATGCCCTAAATGATATAGATAGCATTCGAGATGGCAGCCAAAAAATATTCCTGAAAGGAAGTTTGAGTTTACAAAAATTATGTTAGAAAATGGTTCATATTTACTAATGAAAATACAGGTCATCATTTTAAAATAAAAAGATTTTGTGTATTAAGATGGTAGCCAATATTGCATACATATCGCATTTCCATTGGTTTTTAATGTTTTGACAATTCAAAATATAATATTTGCGGGATTCCTTTTTAAACAATCTATTCGAATTATCTCTTCCGGAAAGACATTAAGGAAGCCAACAATACATCCTATGAATATGAATAACTGAGGAGAAGTCTGACTTCACTTGTAGCATCATGATATATACGTATTCCAGAAAGACAAAAAGGAAGCCAACAAAACATCCTATGAATATGAATAACTGAATAGAAGTCTGTCTTCACTTGTAGCATCATGATATATACGTATTCCAGAAAGACAAAAAGGAAGCCAACCCAACATCCTATGAATATGAATAACTGAATAGAAGTCTGACTTCACTTGTAGCATCATTATATATACGTATTCCAGAAAGACAAAAAGGAAGCCAACCCAACAACCTATGAATATGAATAACTGAATAAAAGTCTGACTTCACTTGTAGCATCATTATATATACGTGTTTTAGTAAACAATGCGTAGCACTTACGTTGCTTGGTAATTGAAAATAAATTCTATTTGCTTTGCAAGAAAATTATTGCACAAAAAAATATATTCATCTCAAATCGATGGATTAGCACGAAACAGTTGTATCTCCTAAAAAACATTAAGTCAGTTAGAACTGTGTCATGCTGAATCATCGTTGTGGTCAAATACTGATAGAAAATTATTTAATCAAAATTTTGAAAACTCGTGAAAAATCCTTTTTTTTTTATCTGAATTATATTTTTTCGCTAGTACGTAAGGATATGTTACGTTGCGCTTAAGATCATTAACATTATTTTCATGATAGCCATTACATATAATTGTCAGAGTTTCTTTACAAAATATTCTGATAGATTCATTGTAGCCTACCAATTAAACCACACCCATAACAGTATGTACAGTCATATATGTTTTAGCACTACAAATTTCATGTTCACAATCGCCAAACATGTCATGTAAGCATGATGATCGACTATTCTGTGTTACCCTGGTGCATTGGGTAATGCTTGAAAACACGCAATGTACTCCCTGAATTTGTCTTTGCGACAATTACAAGCTTTGTTCAAACTAAATGTATGTAACAAATTACTAGCGCACAGAGTGACTAAAATGCTGATTGATGCACGAACCTAACATCTTTTAATTGTAGATGATTTATTCAAATCATCACCGATGGAATTCAGTGCGGATAAAGCAGCAAACAGTTTTCAAGTGTTTTTCAAAAGCACCCTCTTGTCTTATCTTCATTTTGATGGCATTTGAAATATGGCGATTTGGCAAAAGTATTGTTGTACGGCAATAATTGTTTTCATATTAGCGCACAGAGTGACTACGTAAAATGCTTATTTATGAAAGACCTCACATCCTCAAAATCAAATTCGATTTATTCAAATCATTGTCCAAAAATTGGCTATTCAGTGCGTCGAAATGGTGTCAAAAGTTTTTTTTTTTCAAAAGCACCCTTTTGTCTGTTCTTATCTTCATTTTGATGGCATTTGAAATGTGACGAATTGGCAACAGTATTGTGGCTTTGCTGTACGGCTTTAATTGTTTTCATATGAACGCACAAAGTGACTAAAATGCTAATTTATGAAAGAACCTCACATCCTCAAAATCAAATTCGATTTATTCAAATCATCACCAAAAATGGGCAATTCGGTGCATCGAAATGTTGTCAAAAGTGTTTGTTCAAAAGCGCCCTTTTGCCAGTCCTTAGCTTCAATTTTTAGCATTATATACGACAATTTTGTGGCAATATTGTTGCTTTACTGTACCGTTATAATTGTTTTTATCTTTTTGCTTTGAAATTATCAACAACAAATTTAATGAGCAAGCTAATGGGGACTTTTAAAACTTAGTTGTCATGTCGAAACCACATATTAACTATAACTACACAACCATGCTTTGTCAACAAGTTCCTTACGTTGTTGCAATAGCTCAAATATTTAATAATAACTGGAAGGAAAACAGCGAGACTGCCATCTTCAAAATAAGATTGTTTAATTCTTTACATCTGAACACATTTTATCAAATTAAGATTTTTAGCTGAATTTTTTTTGCTATAGGAAAAATAGATCATCATATTCTCATGCTTATCACTAAGGTTCTTGTAGTTATCGTTCATAAACTCTCTTATCAGACTGTCATCTCGACTGCAAAACTGAATTCCACTGTAAGATCATTAATTCTCTAACTTGCTCAAGCAGCAGATCAATACCATCATAAACTTATTAACTTATCTGATTTTTTTTAGTTGTATCTTCAAATGCTTAAAAAACATAAACACATTTTCTTACACTATTAATCAAGCAGTTATCCATTTGACAGCCATCTTAACAACTATACTTATTCTAATCATCATTTAAGGTATTCATTTCACCCGGAAGCTTCAAATTAGCATCTTATCATTTAAATTAAGTTTTTTCAAACCATTTTATGATCTAAATGCACAATGGTCCAGATTTTTGATAGGAAAGGCCTAATCTCTAAGAAAATAGTTTACTGTTAAATACCTTGCAAACTTTAAGCATGAAATAAAATAATATGTTTCCTGGCTGCCATCTTCAAAATGAGGAATTTCATAACACTAGATGAAAGTTGTTTCTAGTCAGATATTTGGAGGTCATTAATAAGCTTACAAAATTTATTTACGAAAATCTAAAACACATTCCTAAGATTCTTATGTCTTGCATTAATCGAGAATACTTAAAAATATGTAAATCAATTTGGCTGCCATCTTGATAACCATACTCATAACTAATGTCATCTTATGCTTTTATTTTGTTACATAGTTTCAGGTCTATATCTTAACAATAAAATGACCTCTCAAATCGGTTTTATACTTCAAAGATAGTGTTCTACACAGCCGTTGGCTTGATTTTTGATAGTCCTGGCTGCCATCTCGATTTTTTCGAAATGCTCAATGATGACAAGATGTCATCAACCAGATTCTGGTTGGGGAAGGCATTGGCTACAAGAATCAGTCAAGAAAAAAACTTTGAACCCTACTTCCAGGTTCAGCTAAAATATGCCATATTTCTGCCGGACTAAGAAATTTGAAATAAAAAACATGTGTCTTCGGGTTAGATTTTTTGTAAAATTCGATTCCGCGAAGATAACGCAAATCAGAGGATATTTCAACGTCGCGTCAAATGTTCACAAAAGCTGTCATTTTAAATGGATAAAACTTAAGTGTTTTATTTTTATTTCTTAAAATCACATTCAGATTTAATACTTTTGAACCCTATATTTTACGATAAACCTAAATTTCAAATATTTTAGAATAAGTTATTGCACGGAGATTGGCGCCAAATAAGCATAGTGCAGATGGTTTTAGTGTGACGTCGAATTCGACGAAAAATGTTTCAACAACTTCACAAAATCGAATTTAATAAAAAATCTTACCCGAAGACATATTATTTTTATATGATTAATGCAAAGCATATTCTTTTCGCTACAAATTAACAAAAAATCAGCATAGGTCACCGGACGAAATTTTGAGAAATTTAAACTTATGTACAAAAAATGAAATGAAAAAAGGAACGTCAAATCTTAAAATTCGTGAAATAGCGTTTCGGGCCTATTTTTCTATTTGAATGTGCACAGAAATTAAACGAATAGCTCGGGCGTTCTTGGACTTTCAAAATGAAACTTTTTTCGTGAAAATCGGCCAATTAATTCAGAAAATATTTGCAAATATTGATTTTGGCGGGTCGAAAAGGGGTTGGCCCCTTAATGACGTCACGACGTCAAATGAACGGGCTACAGACTCTTTTCATTGCGTGTTCGCTAATTCTCACACTTCAAATACAAATCTCAGATATTATTGTGAGATTTTAAGAAAGTCGAAAATTCGACTATGTTACCTGTCCGCTGTTACCTTAAAGAAATTTTTGACGCCGTGACGGACAGACGGACGTCGGACATTGATAGATCACAATAGCTCCCTTCGTGCTCATGTGAGCTCAAAAGTATCTGGTGTAGAAACATGTAAGATATTTCATAACAAATATGAAATCTCTATAGGCCTAATGATTTCGGAGAAAAAGATTTTTATTTCTTTTCCATGAAAACCAGTACTTTGCTGGATTCGAAGTTTGTGGTGTATTCTTGACCGAGGGATCAGTCCGAAGAAGTTTTGTTGAAATCAGATTTATAGTTTAGGCGGAAAAGATTTTTTTATAATTGTGGGCGGAAAGGCGACCGCCGAGCAAATAAGGATCCACAATAGCCCAACTTAAGCACTTCGTGCCCATGTGAGCTAAAGACACAAATTTCAACATCGAGTCCATTTCTTTTATGAAATTCTAAAATGCATCCGCGTTTAAGATTTATTTGCATGTAGCCTTTAGGCTGCGGCCACGTAAGAAAATACGATACACGGTATACTCTACATGTTTATAATCAAAGGAAATTAATGCAAAATTGAAAAATTCAAGATTGTTTTGATTCTTTCCCTTCTTGTGTTACTACTGTAAAATTGACAGGGATATTATATGCACACAAATCATGCATGCAAATAATAAACCAAGTTTCGTGTCATAGACAACACCGTAAGTCGGCTTTGACAATAGTTTTTCATGTTTTAAAAAAAGGTGAAAATACGTCATTTACATTTCAAGGTACAAAGTCAATAGAATTTATCACCACCCATGTATTGTTGTGAAATTGTTAAGTCGACATACCATTTTCAACATTGGAACTCAATATTTACATCTCTGTTATTTTGAATTAATGCAGGCTCCCTGCCTTTAAAAATCTCCTGTCTTAAAACTGGTGGCGCTTAACTTCTTGTTCTGAGTATATAAATACATGTACTTGACTTTGCACACTGCATGTCACGGTGTTAGTAAATAATTAAAAGAAACGTTCAAAAACGGTCTCGCTTCGACCGGGAATAGAGCATCGGACCCTCTACTACTTCGGACCCTCTGCTTACCAGACAGATGTACTTGCTTATCACTACACTACCAGAGACGTTCCGACGTTTGTACGTATAAATTGTGTTTATAAATATAAGATAGAAAAGACGTCAAAGGTAGCCTTTTCCCAAAATAAAGTATAGTGTAAAATCATTGACATGACTGACCGTAACCTCTATTAGCATACATTACATGCTAGACTGATTGTCACATGGTATCTCCGTTAGGTCTCGTTTAACTTCGTGAACCAAGTTTCATAATATATACCTATTAAATGACACTGTGATGAGTAGATACTTGTCATTGCACGTGGAAAGATTAAAGAATCAGAAGACGAATGACAGTGGTTCGAGTCACTATGACAGCATATTTATTTTTCCTCTAGGTTTCAATCCATTTTATAGATTTTTCTTCTTTTGAATAATGTTGAATATCACTCGATTCTCAAAGAGATTTGCGGTATGTTGTAAACTTTTTGTTTTTCCCGCTAGTTTCTTTTTTTTTTATTTGTTTGAATGGGTTTAACGCCTCTTTTTATTTTTTTCGATCATAATGCGGGGGATGAAACGCTGAATGCTGGTATTTCTCATATGAATTCTACCACGACAACTCTACCGAGACTCAAGTTACTCGTCCCACATAGGTCTTCGATTTTCAACCAAATTTGCTCTTTAGGCCCTTTGTCAGCGTCTTGTGTTTTCCATCATTTGAGTTCAGGAGATAGAATGCGATAAATGAAACGGGCTGTGCAAAACAATTATTGTCATTCAAACGAGATAACAAGTCAAATGGGGGCTTACAGAAAAAATAAAAATAAAAATAAATAAATAAAAAGACAAAAACAAAACAAAACAAAAAAAAAAAAAAAAAAAACAAAAACAGTGGGATGAAAGCAGATACGAACTCATGATCCCTGCACCTGTAGTCATCAGACTAGACCTCTCGACCACACAGTCAAACAGTGTGTTTTGTTACTATTACATTATACAAACATTTCTAAAACCCATACACTACACGGATTTACGATGTTTATCGAAAGCTTGCGGCAACCCTCGATGATAAATGTATTCATCTGTTAATTTATTCATTGCATAAAGGTCAAGTCATGTCAATAATTTCACACTATACGCATCCTTTTAAAATATTCAATTATATTAAGAGTACAAGCAAGTACAACGGAAAATATTTACAGAAACAGGAAAATTTGCACTGCGGGTGTCACGGTGCAGCCAAATAATCATTGAAAGAAATGTACAAAAATCGGTCCCTCCTCGACCAGGAATCGAACTGAGGACCTTCAGCTTACCGGGCAGATGTGATAACCATTACACTACTGAATACGTTCCGACGTTTGTACAAATAAATTATGATCAATAACCTAACATAGCGATGACGTCATAAGTGTCCTCTTCCCGCCAGCACCTTGTTCATTATATACGAGACTTATTTTAAATTTATATCACTTTATAAGGTCTACAATTCAGAACACTCTATATATACAAAAACAGGTAAATTTGCACACTCGGTGCCACCATGCAGGAAAATAATCATTGAATGAAACGTACAAACATCGGTCCAATCTCGACAGGGAATCAAACCTCAGACCCTCTGCTTACCAGGCAGATGTGCTTACCATTACACTACCGAAGACGTTCCGACATTTGTACGAATAAATTGTTCTTATAAATTTAAAAAACTGATGACGTCATCGGTGGCCTCTTCCCGCCGGCACTTGTGCGACGTCTAAAACATAAACTATGTAATAGCATGTAATGTTTATTGGAAATCCTCTAGTGGGCAAACTGTAGACAAACTAAGAACTGAGGAATTTATACATACACAACAAATTAGAGACCCTACAACCTAGCTTCAATAATGTAGCCCTCTCTCTGAAATTTTGATCCACATCAGACTATCAAAAGGGTTGGGGTTACGTTATCGCAACTACCTACAACCAGACAAATTCCTTTTAGCGAGCATCTAAGTAATTTTTCAAACACGATCCAAATGTTTCCTTTTTATTAATTAAAAAAAGAAAATGTATCTGTCATATTAGCAACGGTAATCTCACTCATCAATGTTTTTACCCAAATTTGAATGCACTGAAACACAATAATTTTCAATAATATAAAACTACCAATCTCCGAATATAAAACTACCAATCTCCGGACGTGACGTCATATTTTATGTTACGCTTAAGTTGCAAAAGCGTCATAACGACTTTATCACTGATGCGCCGAGACGCGAAACGCGTATGGTGATAAATAAGCTGTTATACTTTTACCTATGTATTAAATGCCTAAATAAAAGGCGGGTGAAGTCAAAGTTTTTTCTTCACGTGTTTATACATTTTCCAAGCAGGCGTTTGCCGGATTCTTCTTTTTTTCTGTATATATTTTTTAGACTTTATTGATAAATATCCAACGACTTAGAAAAAGTATCAATTGAATTGTATATCCTCCGACTACGAATTAACCAAGTTTCAACAGGATAACATTTGTACACTTTATTTCCATGTTAAGTTTAATTGAGATGGAGCCGGCTTCTTGGGGCAAAAACAAGGACGTCATGAACGTCAGACCCACTCTTGAATGTTTTTCTTCTGCAATGTTATTTACATATTTTAAACTATGAATTCCAATCCAGATCTACCAAATTAGAAGGTTTCCGAAAGGTCAATGCAATTATTCACAAATACATTCAGCTCTTTCAAGTAATTTTTTTAAACAGTTTTGGCATTGCGATAAAACTTATAACAGACAGTTCGGTTTCCTCTTTTAAAAGCGTTAAACTTTTCAAACTGGAGAAAATAAAGTTATCAATCTTCGATAATTTTTCAGTATAAAACCTCGAAAATGTTTTTGAGGAATCATATTCTGGTCTTTTATGATAAATTTTAGACCAAATATGAGTGCAATAAACCGTGTTTCAATAAAACAATAATCCATATTAGTTGTAATTACCATTTCCAGTGCCCCGACGTTACATCATTTTAGAAAAAAGAGCGTCGTTCTTATTTGACAAGACCTGTAGCACTGTCAATCCTATTTTGTAAATCTTCTAGTATGAAGGTATACTTTTCGTGCTCTAATCGTTAATTCGAAACAATTTGAATTATCGAATAGCTTGTGTATTACGCGTTTTGTAGGAATTTCCTACTAATCGGCGAGTTTTCAACTTAAAGTGCCCCGAAAGCGCATCATAGGGTTTCCACAGCGACGATTCCTTAACAGGCGCGTTTCCATATTTGGTTGCATGTTTGTATAATAAAAAACATCCAACCGAATATTTACTCTAATTCCAAAATCCAAATAATGATAAAAGAAATAGCGCAATTGTCTCAGAACTTTTTGATTCCCCCTCGTATAGGTTAAGATAAAGGGAAATCAGCGACATAAGATGGAAATCTAAGTAACAAGAGGGCCATAGCGACACTTAATCGCTTACTTCAGTGAACTGTCAAAAACTTGTTTGAAGCTCGTTTGACCTAGTTATTTTTAACCCAAACTGACCTAATTTTGAACTCGTCCGAGATTTAATCAAGACAATAATTCTGAACAAATTTGAAGTTGATCGGGAAGAATTTTGCTTCTAGAGTGCATACAAGGATTTTCTAAGATTTGACCCTGTGATCAAGTTTTTGACCACAGTTGACCTAATTTCAAACTCAGCCGAGATTTAATCAAGACAGTCATTCAGACCGAATTTAAGTTGATCGGGCAAAAAAGTGGCCTCTAGTGTTTATATAAGGTTTTTCTAACAATTGACCCCCGTGACCTAGTTTTTGACCCCAGTTGACCAAATTTTGAACTCGTCTGAGATTTAAGCAAGACAAAATTTTAAATGAACGGGCAAAAAATGTGACCTCCTTAGTACATACAAGGTTTTTCTTAGAATTGAACTCGTGACCTATTTCTTGACCCCATTTGATCAAATTTCAAAGCCAGGCGCGATTTTATAATGACAATCATTCTGATTCTAGAGTGCATAAATGGTTTTTCTAAGATTCGACCCCGTTTCCTAGGTTTTGGCCCCAGTTGGTTTTAATTTCAGACTCATCTGAGATTTAATCAAGACAAGAATTCTGACCTTATTTCAAGTTGATTGAGCAAAAATAAAAAAAATGTGGCCTCTAGAGTGCTTACAAGATTTTACTAAGAGTTTACCCCGTGACCTAGTTTTTGACCCCAGTTGACCTAATTTTAAACTCGGCTGAGATTTAACAAATACAATCATTCTGACCAAATTTAAGTTGATCGGAATAAAAATATGATCTCTAGAGTGCATACAAAGTTTTTCTAAGATTTGACCACGTTACCTAGTTTTTGATCTCAGTTGACCCAATTTCGAAGTCAGCCGCGATTTAATCAAGACAATCATTCTCACCAAATTATAAGTTGATTGGGCAAAAAATGTATCCTCTAGAGTTCATTCGAAGTTTTTCTAAGAGTTGACCTCCGTGAACTAGTTTTTTACCCATTTTGATTCAATTTCGAACTTTGCCGAGAGTTAATCAAGACAATCATGCTGACTAAAGTTGATCGGGCAAAAATTATGGCCTCTGGAGTGCATACAGGGTAATTGTTGACGACAGACAACGGACCACGGACATCCACCTATCCACCAAAGCTCACATTGATCACTTTGTGCTCAGGTGAGCTAAAAACGTACAAACTGATTTAAATTTACAGAGAGATTTTTTTTTAAAAAATCAACGATTAATGAATAAATAAACTAAGCCGCCTTGTTTCGCCTTTGGCTCATCGGAGCGTTGTCTCCATACAAACGACGTCGACTTCATAAAGTCATGAAGTTGAAAAGTGGTGCTATTTTACTAACCTAGTGGATTGATTATCGGTTTTAATTTTTTTAATAAGGAAACAGGCAGTTTTCACTGCAGTAATCCAAATGTTCGCTCAAATAGATTTGTCTTGTTGTAATTCCTATTGAATATAGTCCTGTTGACTAATAATACTTAACCTATCGTTTATATTAGTGTGATTATCCGCCGCCGTTTTCGGGGGCGAAGGGATACAGTAATGGTCCGTCAGTCATCCCGAGACTCCGTCATTCCGAGGTTCCGTCACTAAACTTGTCCGGAGCATATCTCCTAAAGTATAATAGGTATCATCTTGCACTTTATGGGTGGTTAGATCTAATGGAGGAGAAGTGCAGTGCACAAGAACTACAACTCTTGCTTGCCTAATTTTGGATTTATTATACTTTGTTATTTTTAATACTTAGATTTTGTCCGGATCATATCTCCTAAAGTATAAAAGCTATCAACTTGAAATTTTTGACTTAAACTCTTGCTTGCATGATTTAAGACTAAGATTTTGTAGGGGGTCAATTTCTTAAACTACAAAAGAATCCTTAATCTATTAGGCTTCAGTTTACTATCAAGCTTTTAACGGGGGATAGCCATGTCCGACATGGCTCTTGTTTATACCCGTTTTGTCTTTCATTAATTAATTTATTAATGAATCCGGTGAAGTTTAACCATGCGAGAAAAATTAAAGTATTTAATGATGCCACAATTACATAAACCATGGCCACTGTATGAGAAAATGTTCTGCCCATAATTTAATGTGATCTGCGAGAGCATGACCCGATATTACCTTTTAGCTCACCTGAGGGGAGCTATTGGGATCAACCTGAGTCAGTCGTCTGTCGTCATCAATTTAAAAAACTTCTTCTCCTGAACCACTAAGCCGATTTCAATCAAACTTTGCCAGAACGCTCCTTGGGTGACCCTCTATAAGAATTGTTCGCTAAATTCTGATTGGCCCACAAATATGGGCCTGACAGGACGGGGCTTATTTTGGAGCCCGAAATCTTTGAACGACATCTCCTCCTGAACCACTGGGTCGATTTAAATGAAACTTACCCAGAATGTTCCTTGGGTGGCCTTTTTCAAAAGTTGTTCGCAAAATTTTGATTGGCCCATAAATATGGGCGTTGCAGGGCTGGGGTTATTTTGAGAACGAAATCCTTAATTGGCATATCATCCTGAGCCACTGGGCCGATTTCAATGAAACTCTACCAGAATGTTCCTAAGGTGACCCATTTTAAAAATTGTTCGCAAAAGGTTAATTGGCCCATAAATATGGGCGTGGCAGGAAGGGGCTTATTTTCAGCCTCCTCAGTAATGAATGGGTGAGCAGAGTGTATTCTCAATTTAAGATCGTGGAATAAAATCTCCTATTCAACAATTAGGCAAATGTAAATGGAACTTTGCCAGAAAGTTACTTGGATCAGTTCCACTGGACCAATAAATTTCAGGTGAGCGATTTAGTGCCATTCTGGCCCTCTTGTTGGTAACTAATTAGGCAAGTAATTTCCACGGTGCCTAAATGTAAGTTAACCGACAAACGCATACATCACCAGTCTGCAATTATTCCTCTGCTGGGCTATATATAAAAAAACTAAAACCAAATTAATATCTTTGGTAGAACTTTTAATTTCATAAATCGTTCTATTGCCTTCCATCATTAAATTTATTCAAATCTAGTCAAGGTCGTGATGCATTGTGGCATAAGGGCGGTCACCAAACCTCGTATGTTGTACATTTTGAAGGTGATAACTGCTTTAAATGTAGATATAGAAAGTAAGTTGATGTAGTATAGTAAATGAAAGAATTCTTTAACATCTAAAATAACATCGTAATTGAGAACAAATAAAAAAAACAACAAGGCTTACATTTTTGTCAACTGATTCAGACTCGCAAAATACTAATAATGCTTACACTTCAATTCTTAATTAAAAAAAAGCTTCTGGACAAATAATGTTTTGCATATTCACGCGACATTCAGGTTGCATAAGGTAGATGTCATTCGCATTACCAAAATCACTACTTGAAAACATCATCTCGTTTCCTGGATCATTGTTGACACCGCCCTCAAAACAGCAATTGTCTGGTATTTTATAGGCCGAAGGGAAAGCTTCTGGAGTATTGTAAAAAGTTGAATTGTCTCTAGACATAGGGATATTCTTACAAAATGAAATATGTTCTTGCATAACAACTTGCAGTTCACCTATCTTCAAAGATAGTCTCTTCATTTCCAATTGCAATGATTGAATTTCTGCGGGTCCCATATACATTCTCTCCTGAAAAATATTTAAAAAGAAAATATATGAAACAAGTTTTATTACGGAAGGACGGACGGACTACATTACCATATCATTCACCAAATTGGGCGAGACTAGAAATATATATTCCTGATTAATTCAGCATACTTTTGCTACTCTGTTTTCAATAACTTGAACAAAGCCTCTACTTTTCATACTTATTCTAATTAAGAGCCAAACTTTATTCAGAACATCAATGTCGTAAGCCTCGATTTACATGAAAAGTAACTTTATTTATCTATCCTAGTGCCTATTTTACCTATAGCAAAGGAGACAAATCCTTATAAATATAGTTAAATTGGTAATAGTGTTTAACACAAAGCACATATCATTTAATAACACTGTTCTTATGCTTATTGGCCGCCGTCATAGCGCAGTTGGTAGCGCGTCGGACTGTCAATCTAGAGGTCCCGGGTTCGATCCCCGACGGCGGCACTCATTCTTTCCGACTATTTGTCTCTCACCAATGGGTTGATAATCGTAGACCTATGTGAGATAGCAGCTGGAGGCTAGGAAAGGATGTGATGGTTGCATTGGTGAAAGAATTACTAGGAAACCATTGTTAGGTGCTCCAGCCGCCGCGATATAACTGAAATAATGTTGAAAGCGGCGTAAAACCCCATTCAATCAATCTTATGCTTATTCAGCTTCATATGCCGCCGTCACCGCAGTTATTAGGGAACTAGAATCTTAATATTCAAAATAAAACGTCATGAGTTCGATCACTGACAGCGACACATACCCTTTTCAACATTTCTCTCTCAATACAAGTAAATTCAAGGAATTCACTATAGGGTGAGTCAGTCGTTTTGATTTTGTTTTAAGTGGTATTATCAATCCAAACACATCAACCGGAAAACGGAGCTCCTACAGTTTATGATTTTAGAGCTGTCCAGGCTCCCCGGCACTGAAATCTTATCGTTAATAATGTTCCCTTAGCAGCAGTAAATGTAGCTAAATATTTTGGCAAAAATACCATAAAGTATTGGTTACTTTCTGCTTGAAAATGAGATCATTTGGCTGACCTGATATTGTTTAGTCACGGTCAAAGTCAGTCAGTCGATTTTTTTAAAAGATATTAGATCAATGAATGTTTTTCGCCAAACATCGTTTGCTATCCGTACATCACTGAGCCTTAACTGGAATTAAAAAGTAGACAAGTGATGTCTTCATCATTCGCCCAATGCCAAAGTAGGAGGATGCTTTTCTAAATAAACATATGTGAAGACGTGAGTTAATATGCAAGGAACAATTCATCTCTTAGAAAAAAAGTCTGCGTAAACAAACAACATCACTATTTAAAAGTAGAAACAAGACATGTAAATCTATAAAACGTACATTCAAAACAGGAAGAGAATAGGCTAGAAGGGAAAAAAGACAGAAAGTAGACTGCACAAATGTCACTCGTCTATTTTTCTTAATTGTATATTCTAACCCCTTCATAAGAGTTAATACTGTTTTTGACGTTTCTCCTTTACTGATTTGTAAACAATCAACACTTGATTGGGTTTAACTGGCATCTTATAATTGTCAGTCGAATTAAACTCTACTTTTATGAACTTAAGTATGACACCCACTTATTCATTCTCGGTGTACACCAACACACAGACTTCTCGACGTACACTTATTGTTTATCTTACAAATTGAAGTTACGTGCTGATAACTAGATCGTATTCACCATCTGTATCTCGTTAAGGTGTCTGCTTAATGTTGTAAACTCTACCGTTTGAAGCTTGTTTTTGCAGACAGTACCGACGTAACATCAGACAGAACATGGACAGTTGTAAACAACATTTGTAACGACGTAACATCTGACAGAACATATACAGTTGTATACAGCATTTGTAACATTCATCGCAATACTAAAAAGCCATTACAAACGTTTGTAATAGTACCTGGGTAGTACTTTAGTCTGTACTTTGTTCAAATATGGGCCAATTTTATCCAACAGGCTTGTAGTTGCTTTTTCTGTACAAAATGACCCTTTTCCACAATGTTTTGGCTTTATCGCTATAGCTATGGCAGTCTTGTGTTGCTTAACTTCTTATGCTCATGAGTAGCTTCATTTTGATATATAATATACCTGGACATACTGCCTTTTCTTGGCAAATGAAGTGTTTTAAAATTGGGCCTCAAACACTTTACATGAACCTTAAGAATCAACTAAATCAATCATTAAATGAAGAGTTGATTTCACAAATGTACTAATTGTATTATAAGAAATATTACATATTGCCACTTTTTTATGACAAAACACAGTTCTCTAAATTAGAAGAACGTGTAAATGTCCGTTTGATAATTAACATTATATAAAAGTTTTATTTATAGATATTCATGATCAATAGTTAAATTGTTTTTACAATAATGTTTATATAATAGCCCCCTTTTCTATGTCACATGACAATATTAGTAAATCCCGACTTTATGTCAGCTGAATTTCGACAAACCGCAATAATAAAACAAGGTCAGGTGACTAGCAAAATTTTGTGAAATTTTATCAAAATCGGTCCATAAATGTAGGTGGGGTTGACTTCACAAGAAATTGACATGAAGGGCATTTTTTTTCAAAGACGCGGTTAAATTTACCCACACCGCGATAATATTCGCAAGGTTAGGTGACTAGCGGCATTCTGGGAAAGTTTGATCCAAAACGGGTCCATAATGAGCGCAAGAATTTTGACATAGAGGCCCCCTTTCCAATGACGCATATGAGTTGTATTAAACCGCGACGATCGCAAGTTCTGGTAACTATGACTTTTGTGAAAGTTTCATCCACATTGGTTAATAATGAAGAAGGAGTTGCATTCACAAGATTGAAATGGACGCACGGACATACTACTGACATTGAGACGGACGGACAGACAGACGAAGAAGATGATACATGGTCGGCGTATTGAATAAGAGGACCATGATGGTCCTATATCGCTCACCTTCGTATTTTTGTCTCATTTGATAAATCAAATTTCAAGCAAAAGTCATAAATGAATTTTTATGATTTGAGGCCTCTAAGACTGTAAACAAGAAAATTGTCATTGAGCCTTTCATGGCGTGGCATGAATCCTTCCCATTTCAAGAGTTCATCCTTACCTGACCAAGATTCTGACAAAGTTTCATGAAGATTAGACCATATTTGTGGCCTCTAATATGTAAAAAAGAAAATTGTCATTAAGGCTCCTTTTCATGCGATATGGCACAGATCATGCCCATTTTCAAAAAGATTTCTTACTTGTAACCTGACAAATATTCTGACCAAGTTTCATCAAGATTGGACCATATCTGTGGCCTCTAGTCTGTTAAGAAGAAAAATGTCATTCAGGCCCCTTTTTCTGTATTATGGCATGGATCCTTCCCATTTTCAATAGGGTTAAGTTTCATGAAGATATAACCGTATTTGTGGCTTCTAGAGCGTAAACAAGAAAATTGTCATTAAGGTCCCTTTTCCCATGAAATGGCGTGGATCCTTCCCATTTTCAATAGGGTTCACCCTCATGACCTAACAAACATTCTGACCAAGTTTCATAAAGATTGGACCATATTTGTGGCCTCTAGAGTGTAAACAAGAAAATTGTTATCAATGCCCCTTTCCTGTGATATGGCACAAATCCTTCCCATTTTCAATAGGGTTCATCCTTGTGACCTGTCAAATAGTCTGACCAAGTTTCATGAAGATCGGACAATATTTGTGGCTTCTAGAGTGTAAACACTAAAATTGTTGACGCATGACGACTCACGACGGACATTCAATGATCACAAAAGCTCACCTTGAGCACGATGTGCTCAGGTGAGCTAAAAATTAATAAAACATACACACACCTGTTAATGTCCTAACTCGCAAAATATCACATATACTAAGTGAGATTATTTCCTTTTGTTATCCTTAATTGACATAACTACTAGTGTTGAGTTTCAGTATAAATAAGAGCGCCGTCTATGGGTGCAACGCTCGGCTGCAGGCGCGGGTTAATGCAAAAAAAAAAAACGATTAGTAAAAAGGGGCATAACTCTTAGGAAATGATCCCACAGTAACCCCCCTTGAATGTCTAGATAGCTCTTATGGTGGTAAACCCACATGCCAAGTTTAATACAGATTTATTCAATAACAACAGAGATTTGACCAACGTAAAATGGTGTCATGTCTATACCAACACTTATGCCAGACACAACGCGAACAACACAAAGGTGATAGTAATACCTTAGGTTTTGATTGTTTCATCGAAAACTTGGTTTGAAATAGGAATGCCCTATCACTTACCATTCATAGGAACAGCCAATATTGGAGTGATATTTTTTTTCATTCATTTGACCTTGAAAAAATCACCTTGACTGATGACCTTTTTTACAAAATTTAATTTGGCTTTAAAAATGACATTTACCCTGAATGATGACATTGATCTTGATACCAACAGAAAGGTTCATTATGTGAAATATGAAGGCCCTATCACTTATCATTTAAAACGTATGGCCGATGATAAGGTTTTATCCACCTTTTTTAAATAAATTTCACCTTGAAAAATGACGTTGACCCCTACTGACATTGGTTCCAATAGAATGGTGTTGTCTCAGGCAATCACAATGTGAAATATCGAAACCTATTACTTGCCATTCAAAAGTTTAGGCCAATGTTAAATTTTTACATTTTTTTAAACAAATTTGACCTTGAAAAATGACATTGACCTTGGTACCTACAGAAAGGTCTTGGCCAAAGTAATCATCGTGTGAAATATGAAGGATCTATCACTTTCCATTTAAAGTTATGACAAAGGTTAAAGTTTGTCAGGCCAAGGCCCATACGTACGCAAACGACGCCACGGTGAATATAATACCTCAGGCTTTCTTTGAAAACATTCGATCTAAAATAGAAAAGTACCTATTTCTGTCGAAAAGCTGAAAGAAGGAATGTCATGCTACAGGAATAATTGCTCGGACGTTATAAAAACCGTCGTCGTCGGAAAACTTTGACATTTTGCAAAAGCTCTTTGTCTATTGAAGGCATTGACTTGCACATTGGCACACTTTTCACCATAAAAATAGCAGCCTTTACTTTCAAGGGGGATTACTATAGATGCATTTTATGCAAAATGTGTCTCTTTTTCGACTTGGATCTTATTCACCATCCAGTAATGAACAGCTGACCTAGGCGGTACTCTTGTTAGAAAAATGTTTAAATTATTTCTGAACCATGAATGGTAACGCCTTCCAGGAAGTTCACTCCTGGAAAATTTGATTCATTGCGCAACAGGAGCCACTGGCAACTTTGGTCCCACGAACTCGTCCACGCCGAATAGTTTCCATAATTTATTCACCGAAAATGGCAAAATATCACAAAAATCATTTTGGAATTTCATTTAACACAATACGAAAAATTTGATTTCGATGATGATTTGTGGATCGTAATAGGCCTACAATGTGAAAATGGTGATTTACTAAGGTTTCGGTTATTTTGAGCGCAAGTTCTTTAAAGCTATTCAATAATTAACCCGAATCTTTCCCTTTGATCTCTAACATTGGCCTTAGCATTGAAGTTACAGACTCAATACTTGTCAATGAGAACAATACACCCGATGGTGTACATGACTGGTGGAAAATATGATGAGTAATCATTACATCCATTAAAATAGATCCGAAATATTCTGAAAACATTCACAATTTACTCCTTCCCTGAACGTTGATGTCTTTATATAACCTTGACACTAGGGCTACACACAAAAGGGTTATAAATGAACACATTGATCCGTGATGGTTAATACTTGTGCAAAGCAATTCGGAAAACGACCCATAAATACCAGAGATATGGTGTGATAATGAATAATTTCAACCGATTTTGACCTTCCGGGGGACCTTGACTTCAGAGATCTAGCCTTGCGATAGGAAAAAGTAAATCACGTGAATTGGAAATTCAATTTTCAAGTTGGCTTCCCAAAAAACTTCGATCTATTTACTGTTTTTGAATGCTTTTTCTTATAATGATTTGAAAAAATAACTTTTTTATTCATTACCTAGTTCACTTCTATTTCTTAAAAAAAAAGTCATCAAAAGATACTGTCATTGAGAAGTGCGATCTGGTTTTAGTTTGAACATATATCATTACCATTTTCCTACCCTATTACATTTATATGCCATATGATATGTATGAATACAAATAAAATAGCAACGGGGTTTGGCAACAAGTTCTTACAACTTAGTTTTAGCCATCAATCACATGAACATACAACTTTCCAGTCTTCATTTTGATGAGCAATCGGAAGACAAATTGGCTAACAAATTATAGAATAAGGTTTGATAAAAAATAGCATAGGGAGAATATAAATAAATAAAAAATATATATGTAGATGAAGAGAAGAGATCTTGATGTCAGTCAGCAATTGAGCTCTGGAACTAACTTGAAGTAAAACACTGCCGGAAAAAATTATCTGCCAAACCTTATAGCTTCTTTGACAAAATTTTGAACTCTATTTAATCTTTGTTCAGTAATCAAACCCAAAAAGAAGAAACATTTTAGAAAGGGTATGGAAGCGACATAACTTACAAACATTCTTAGGCGCGCATCTGTGAAGTTATTACGCCGAATAAAGTGATGTTCAGCGACTTCGACTAAATGGACACAGCTACAAACAGCCGTTTCAGAAATATGGTTTGAAAACAGATCAAAATTGAGATTGCTGCAGTTATTCCGTAGTCTGGTGTGTAATACAGATAGATTCCTAGGCCCTACAGAGTAGTATCTTGGTACAGTTGATACAGAAAAACGTCTAAGGATTTTGGATTCGAAGAGTGAAAGAGACTGGATGGTTTTAAGGTGTTCTGGCAGTTCATTCCAAAGAGAGACCTCTGATAGTATAATATAATTTGCAAATATTTCGGTGCGGCATTCAACCATGTCGCTTTGGTGAGCATATCTTAAAGCGTAACGAGTACTAGAATTAACATTTGGCGGAAATATACGTTGTTGGTAACCGGGAGTTACTCCATTTATTATTTTGTAGATGCATACAAGTTTTTGATATCTACGCCTATCTTAGAGACTTAACCATCCAATTTCTTTGTGGAGCTTATCGAGTGATACTGATATGGTGACGCCTGTGACCGATCGCGCTGTCTCGAATTTTTTTAATCGTTTTCTTTTCACAAACTGTACAATATTCCCAAACTATGGATTCGTATTCAATTTTATAGAAACGATGTATGCATTTGTCTCTTTTGACTTTAACAGTAAAGTTTCTCGTTATCCCATGTAGTATTGAAGCTGTCTGATATGTTGTAAACATGTTCGGTCCATTTCACATCGTTACTAAGGGTAAGTCCTAAGTGTTTGTGAACATCTACAAATTGGTCTTGGAAGACATTGAAAATTATATTTGGGAGTTGACAAGCAATGCGATTTTTTTGGACGGATTGAATGTAACATGCCACTGATCAGCCTATCGAAAGATCATAAGAAGATCATGCTTGGGAATGCCTTCAATGTGTTGAATACGAGTTGTAGAAAATGCTAGGAAGTGTCATCTGCAAATAGTCTTAAAATGCTTAACAAATTTTTGATATGTCATTAACATATACTAAGACAAGAGGACCATGATAGTCCTATATGGCTCACCTGAGTAATGTCAACTCATAACTTGTCAACTATGTCATAAATACCAGAGATTGTTTGGTGTACATTTAGGGCAGTTTTGATAGAAACATGATTGTGCTACTGCAATTTGATTTTTTTAATTTTTGTAAATTTTCAATCTTTCTATTATCATGGCAACCAAAGTTATTGGTGGAATTGAATTCTTTTAACAGCCTTGGTAGACCTTTACACAAAATCAATATATAACAATATCCCTTAAAATGGATTCGCCCGATGGTTTAGAAGAAGATGAATTTGTTCTAAGATTTTCTGCTATTTTTGGCATTTTAATCACCTAGGAAACCAGAGTTTTTGGTTGAATCAAATTCTCTCAACAACTTTAGTAGGGCTTTACCCCAGGAAAATCCTGCCAAGGTTCAGCTTGATTGGCTCAGTAGTAGGAAAAAAAGGAGTTTTCTATGATTTTTTAGCCACTTTTCAGCATTTCGGTGACCATGGATACCAGAGTTTTAGAAAAAATCAAATTCCTTTGACAACTCTTGAAGAGCTTCACCCAAGTTTCAGGTTGATCAGCCTTGTGTTTTAGAAGTAGAAGAAGTTTTCCTTGATTTTCGGCCTTTTTTCAGCCTTTCGGTTACCAAGGTCACAAGTAAAGTTAAAATGTGAAATTGACCATGTACATAGGATAACTATGATATTTATAGATGGATGTCAAAGCAAAAATAGTGCATTCGTTCTCTGTAATGATTAACTTACAAATGATTAAACACAAATAATCATTTCTCCTCCTTAACTTTAGAGGACAAGGATTCTGTTTCAATAATTGGACACGATTCACCCCCAGCATCACCGTCAATCCTTTGCCTTCATGGTGGAGAAGATCAAAACCCATGTGCCCCGTCTGTTCCCCCAATAGAGAAAAAAGTGTCCGTCCTCCTCGTATGTTCCACAGACGAAAAAGAAACAACTAAGGGAAACGAACAGCCAAACAACCCAGAGACTTATTGAAATAGAAGAAGAGAGACTCAAGGTTTAGCAAGAGAGCTTGTTTGTTTGTTAAAATGGGTTTTACGCCGCTTTCAACTATTTCGCAGTTATATCGAGGCGGCCGGAGCACATAACAATGGATTCCTGGTATTTCTTTCACCTGTACTACCATTACACCCTTTCCTAGCCTCCGATAGCTATCTCACATAGGTTTACGATTATATACCCATTGGTGAGAGACAAACGTCCGAAAGGATATTTGCCACCAACGGGGATCGAACCCACGACTTCCAGATTGAAAGTCTTATGCCTAACCAAGTTCTATGGTGGCGTTGAGCAAGAGAGGCTGGCTGTTGAAAAGGAAAGGCTTTTTATAGAAAAGGAAATATTAAAACTAAAAAGGATAAAGCTTTCCGGTCAGAGCAGAACAATCCTCTTGTTCTGATCAAGATTAATCATTGCTGAACTTAAATTAGGATTCATGCCATTACCTGGCATTTTTTATAAACGAGAATATTTGGGTTGTGCCATTACGCATAATTCCAAATCAAATTACTTTAAAATGCTCTCCAAAACAGTGCAAGGTTTGACGAAGAAAGTCACTTTGAATTATTTCAGTTTTTTTTAAGTTTTCACTAATGTACCATGGGTAAGTTCGGCAATTTGTTTTTAACTGTATTTACTGAAGTTATCTGTAAAAGTTCACAGCCGTTTGACTTTCTCAAGATACTAAAGGCGTTGAAGAAGTTTTCCATGATTTTCGGCCTTTTTTCAGCCTTTCGGTTACCAAGGTCACAAGTAAAGATAAAATGTGAAATTGACCATGTACACAGGATAACTATGATATTTATGGATGGATGTCAAAGCAAAAATAGTGCATTCGTTCTCTGTAATGATTAACTTACAAATGATTAAACACAAATAATCACTACTCCTCCTTAACTTTAGAGGACAAGGATTCTGTTTCAATAATTGGACACGATTCACCCCCAGTATCACCGTCTATCCTTTACCTTCATGGTGGAGAAGATCAAAACCCATGTGCCCCGTCTGTTCCCCCAATAGAGAAAAAAGTGTCCGTCCTCCTCGTATGTTCCACAGACGAAAAAGAAACAACCAAGGGAAACGAACAGCCAAACAACCCAGAGACTTATTGAAATAGAAGAAGAGAGACTCAAGGTTAAGCAAGAGAGCTTGTTTGTTTGTTAAAATGGGTTTTACGCCGCTTTCAACTATTTCGCAGTTATATCGAGGCGGCCGGAGCACATAACAATGGATTCCTGGTATTTCTTTCACCTGTACTACCATTACACCCTTTCCTAGCCTCCGACTGCTATCTCACATAGGTTTACGATTATATACCCATTGGTGAGAGACAAACGTCCGAAAGGATATTTGCCACCAACGGGGATCGAACCCACGACTTCCAGATTGAAAGTCTTGTGCCTAACCAAGTTCTATGGTGGCGTTGAGCAAGAGAGGCTGGCTGTTAAAAAGGAAAGGCTTTTTATAGAAAAGGAAATATTAAAACTAGAAAAGGATAAAGCTTTCCGGTCAGAGCAGAACAATCCTCTTGTTCTGATCAAGATTAATCATTGCTGAACTTAAATTAGGAATCATGCCATTACCTGGCATTTTTTATAAACGAGAATATTTGGGTAGTGCCATTACGCATAATTCCAAATCAAATTGCTTTTAAATGCTCTCCAAAACAGTGCAAGGTTTGACGAAGAAAGTCACTTTGAATTATTTCAGTTTTTATAAGTTTTCACTAATGTACCATGGAAAGTTCGGCAATTTGTCTTTAACTGTATTTACTGAAGTTATATGTAAAAGTTCACAGCCGTTTGACTTTCTCCAGATACTAAAGGCGTTGATTATATCAGTCAGAAGTAAACTAGAAATTGACAGTTACACAGATATTCCTTTAGAGTACTATAAGTACAGAAGAGATAGGCGATCTTCCAACACTGCCATTTTCCGACGTTACTTTTGGCAACAGTGTTAGTCAAATAATGAATAAGAATATATTTAATAAGTTTTATTTGAACCAAATTTTCTACTCTACAGAAAAAGAGTTTTTGACGAACAAAACCTCGAAACTAAAGATTATCTATTCTGTAGTTCCTAGGTTTTGGTCGCTTAACTGCGGTGAGATTTAAATACCTTTTTTATGCTGTGATTAAAGAAACACGGGGTAACACAAATGCTGCATTTTGGTATTTATTACAATTTAGTTTAAAACAAATTTCGTGGAAATGAGACCCGCCAAAACAATGCAAGAGTAGATAACGCGAAGTGGCCAGAATTTGGTTGTATGCAGATTAATGAGGATCGATAATTCAAAGACAGGTACAGTTAGTCACATCTTTGATCACCTCAATCAAACCATTCTAAATCGCTTACTCAGTGCTTCATTCATTAACTCAAAACACTCAGTCAATTCACTCAAAAACGCTCAGAAATCGTAAAAAGCAATTCGAAATCGATCAAAACGATCATCATTTCATTGAAATTTATCCGATAATTCCACGATCATTTTGGATAGTGTGGATTTTAAAGCGTCTGATTGGTTCTTGAAGACACACAAATAGGAAAGTTTGTACACAATACAGATATTCAATATTGCTAATTTGGACGAAAGTAAGCGATATTAGATTACCTCCCTTAAATTTCATCCAAAACTCGATCCACACACTCAAACAATATCACATCGAATTCATTTCAAGATTATGCAATTCGTCAATTCATTGATGTTTCTTACTGTAGATATTCATTCCAATATATATTCAAGCGCAATGAAAACGTACCACCCAAAAATTTAGTACAAACTGTCCTAAATTACATTTTTTTTATCTACTCCTTTTTGATCGTCTTTCAAACTATAAACGAACGTGTTGATATTGCGTGTCTTAACATCAACCAAACAACGTCGCTGTTTGTTTGGTGGTCATAAAAAGGCACTTTTTGCTCGCTCATTTAATTGATTTTTAAAGTTATAAATTGCATGATTAAAATAACTGTTTCATATCGAATTAAAATACAGCATCAGATTTCATATTTGTTCTAAGTAAAAAGTACTAAAGATATCTGAACTTACGTATGGTATTTGATTAACTTAGAACAGTATGCATTTTTCATTAAAATCAAAGACTCGTAAATAACCTTTTGGTACTCGTGTTTTCTAGTGCTTTGAACTCCAAACGACATGATCAGGTCCATCAGGGACGCCGAGGGTACGGTGTCGTCATATGAATTAATGCACGTAAGTCTATGCTCAAATCAACTGTCTAGACAATGGCAGCCGTTCTACAAAGTGATAGCTAGCATTTTGTACCGAGTTAGAGGTTATGCTACCAAAAATCGAACGACAAAGCTACTTTGCAGATATAAGATAAACGATTTTTAACTTTTTTCTTAGGTCGTAGGCTCAAAAACCTTCGACCGCTTCTGAGCTTACTTTAATATTATGGTGTAGTAAATAGCCCATTGCAAATTTATTTAGATTGGTAATACTCTTGCCTGAAGTTTTGGTACATTAAATAAATTTATGAGAAAAAATTCAGGTGGTGCATTTTCATTGCTCGTACGAGTATAGTTGTTTCCTCAAATGAGCCTATCGAAGTACTTGTTGTGGAATGACTGATATTGTCTAATTAAAATATCAACACTGATTTTAGAAAAAAAACAAATGTACGTTCCATTACTTGATGGATATCGAAACCTGTCCTATTATCTTCGACGAGGAAGACCGTCTAGAATCTCAAGCACATTAAACACTCAGACGAAACAGTTTGGTTAACCCGGACTTTAAGGTTATTCTTTTGACAACATCTTATAAGACACTTAAAATGATGCATTTCATTGAAAACGCAACGGAATTTTATCAACTGTTTTGATCGCACAAGGACATCCGACGATGATTTTTTTCTATCAATGAGTAAATTAGTTTGATTTTTCGTGCATGCAAAATCAAGATTCGATATCTTTTTCACCCCTTGTAGTGAAAAAACTTTCAATATTAAACACTCTTACTGAAAAGTACAGTTCTTGTCTAGCGCCTCAAGTGCAATTGAAGAATTCCCCTTTATTTGATGTATGCCTTACAGGGGCCTGCTCAATTCATTATCTGCTCAAACATTTTAAGCATCGATTAATCTGTCGTTGTATGAAATCAGAAAATATACTACGATTGGTCGGTGCAGATGACAAACAAAAATACTGACTAAACTTTTTCATCTGTGTATATCACCGAGGGAAAAACCCCTTTGTAAGCGACCCAAATAACATGACTTGTATAAAATTAAGCGACGCCATTTCGATCGCTTACCAACACAATCTTTTTTGTGTGATTGTCGTATTTCTGCATTTTTTTCTTTTGAATCGAGCCTTGATGAATTATTTGTTTACTTAACCCATTTTTAGCTCTACTATCCAAAGACCACTGAGGCTACGGTCATAGCTTTATGTTCGTCGTGCGCCCGGTAGCAAACTAATTCTTCAAAAGTCTTCCCCGCTTCTCACGATTCATATCATTGCCATTTTCTTCTTCAGTAGTATCATCTTAGGGTTGAGGTATGGGTAGATTATTCTTATTGCATATTTGATGGAGACATGCGGTGGCGACAATTGTTTAATTGCATTTACTCCACTTTTATCCAGATATCCGAATCGCGACTTCCACACACCAATGAATCATTTAATAACACATCGTGTACGTCTATGACAAGAATTTTACCTCTGTTGAAGCCTTGTAGCAGCCGAGATTACAGGTTTTAGCAACCATGGCTTAAGTGTGTAACCAGAGTCACCAAGCAGCCAACCAGACAATGTTTTCTAATTAGTTGTACAGTTCACTTGCATTTAACATGAATGAGTCATGAGTTGACACTGGCCACTTAACAACGATGTTCAAAAGATTTAATTCCGAATCGCACACAACTTGAACAATGAGAGCGTAATAACCTTTACGACAAACAAACAATGGTTCATTCTGGCTTGGTGCTTTTATCGGAATCAGGGTCCGACAATAATTCCTAAATCGTTCGGAAATCCTGTTTTATCAAAAAAATCCAGCCTTAACCTCGCGAATGCTATCCGGATTCGCTGGAAAAGTTATATAGTCTGTAACTTTTAAAGCAATAGCCTGGGATACACTCGAAATACACCTTGATACTGTCGACATAGATATACCATGTAAGTCTACTATTTCTCGCTGGAAGCAACCGGTTGCATAAAAGCGCAGTGCGGTAGTTAATTGAATTATTGGGGATATTGCATATCCCCTGTTGGTTGGACGCTGAAGATCATCATTTATTGACTCCTAAAGGTCTGAAATGCACTCTCTGCTAAGTCTGGTCATCGAGATTAACTCCTCATCACTAAGACAGTCCAGTTGGTTAAATCTATCCTGAAAATCTTCCTTGTGCGAGAATATTCCTTTGCCTTGCAAAAATAACAGCCGCCATCACTGAAGTACGTATAGTACTTAAAGTAAGTTTGTAGATAATATACTGCTCAAAATGATACAAATTTAAGTTCTGTCTTGTAATTATAGAAGATTCTAATGAAAGTGACCCTCTTGTTAAAACATGACAGAGTTAACGTGTGTTTCTCACGGTATATTTCGCGGTCTTAAACCGATTTATTATTACATTATTAAAAAAAATCGTAAGATTGTCGTGTATTATTTGGCTAATTTCGCCTGAAACTCTGTGCATATTCCGTATATCTTCGGAAGATCTCCGAGTTCTAATTCCATTAACCGTTAGTAACACATGTATTAATACGCAATTCAACCAGCGAGTGAGAGCAAGAAAGAATAGCTCACTCGATCAAGGTGTATCGCTCTCAATCACACATCTATGGGTTCAAGTCTCGGAGGTACTTCATGTTTTTTTTGTTTTTTTTCCAATTACAAGTTCAAACTCAGGGAATAATATTTTGTTGAATTATTAAACGACCACTTTCTGCTGATTGATATCGTATCGCGAAATCTAAGATGCAAAGAACCTCTTATTGTTGTATAAAAGTCAAATATCCACTTCACTTATTTGTCTTAAACCGTGAGGAAGAGATGTTTCCCGATTTTCAGAAAACAGCAAATATTTCCGATTTAGCCTTGTTTCGAACCTGTACCAAATAGGAAAAAAATAATCAAAAAAAAAAAAAAAACACCGTTGCCAAAGCTACCACAAAGGTACCATGTATCTGCAGAGACAACTTTGCTTTTATTATTTTATATATAAAAAGTAAACTTATTTTAAAAAAATAAATGTCTTCAAAATTACAAGAAAGTGGATTGGCCTCATTATACCCTCCGTCTAAAAATAACATAATAAGCGATTGTAAGACAGAAAAAAAATATAAAACTTGAGGCAGAAAATTATACTTCCTCTTGCTCGGTTTGAACTTAGGTTCTCTTGTATCGGACGTCTTAACCTCTACACCACAGGTCTGGCAAGTATACACGCCAGAAGTAAACACTTAAATCTAAATGCTAATGAGAGGAATTTGTCGATCATCGGTGATTTTCCGATTTCACTCACGGAAATACAGAGTCTCAGGCGAAATTAGCCAAGGAATACAAAGGATATGTCTTAGAATGGGGTATGCTCTTTTTTTTTTCTTTTTTCTTTTTTTCATTTTTATCTAAGTTATTACACTATATCTTTTCTAGAAAATTGGTATGAAAATTAATGAATAAATTATCTAAGTCACGCGATAATTCATTTTAAAATCAAGATCAATTGAAATCGGAAAATTTACGACTAGACTGTAGCAGTCGTAAATTATATCGCAAATTCCACGATATGATGACCCTCTTGGAAGCCCAAAACGTTTCTTGAAAGCCAATTTTAATCGTACGATTGCGACACGACCAAGTTTCAATCCTAGGACCTTTCTTGAAAGAGGCCAATTTCAAATTCGTCCCGATATTTCATCAAGACAATCATTCTAAAAAAATTATGGTTGACTGCTGACAAAAAAATACCTCACCGGCAAAAAATCACAAATTTGACATGACCTCGTTTTTGACCTTATGTTGAACTCATCTAAGCTTTAATAAATACAATTATCCTTACCAAGTTTCAGGTTGATCGGCCAAAGAAATGTGGCCTCTAGAATGAATATAAGGTTGTTTGACCTCGTGATCTAGGTTTTGACCCCAATTAACCACTTTACCTAATCCGAGATTTGCCAAGACAATCACTGTGACAAAATCAAAGGTCAGTAGTGCGTCGTCCGTTTTGCGTCATCAGTCGTGAACAATCATAAAGACTTCTTCTTCTCCTGAACCACTGGGCCGATTTGAATGAAACTTTTACCAAAATGTTCCTTGGGTGATCTTCTTAAAGAAATATTCGCACAAGAGCCGTCGGAGACGGATTATGCTCCCCGAATAAGGCATTGTCACAAAAACAAGAGCCATGTTGGACATGGACATCCCCCGCCAAGAAAGCTTGATAGTAAACTGAAGCCTAATAGATAAAAAATTCTATATACTGTCAAAGATTTGCCTCCTATAAAATCTAAGTAATAAAAATAAAAAAGGGAAATAACTCCAAAATTATGCAAGCAAGAGTTGTAGGTGTATTGCACTTCTCCTCTATGAGATCTATCCACCCATAAAGATTCAAGTTGATAGCTATTATACTTTAGGAGATATGCTCCAGACATAATCTAAGTATAAAAAATAACAAAGGGCAATAACTCAAAAATTATGCAAGCAAGAGTTGTAGTTCTTGTGCACTGCACTTCTCCTCCATAAGATCTATCCACCCATAAGGTTTCAAGTTGAAAGCTATTATACTTTAGGAGATATGCTCTGTGGTCAGATTGCAAGGACTCAAATAAGATGTTATCTTATACAGCAAACATAAAGGTAACAAACATTAAACTCCCTTTTTGCATGACATATTTTTAGACACAAATATCAAATACCTTATGGAAAAGGGCATCTGATTTGCTACTGAAATGTGAAAATTCATCAAATTCTGAGCATGAGACTAGGAGAAATGAAAGAATAACTGTATTTTACGCGCTAGCGTAAAGGTAACAAACATTTAGCCCCCTTTTTCCATGATATTTTTTTTTTACGTTAATTTCAAATTGTTTATAGTAAAGGGCATCTGATTTGCTACTCAAATATGAAATTTCACTAAATTCTGACTGTTAGACTAGGAGAAATTTGGAAAAAACTGTTTTTTACCCTAAGTCCCCTTTTCCCGTGACGAGGCCTCAAATCCAAAAACCATCACAGATGCATCATCACTATATCATAGGGAGTTCACATGGTAAGTTTCATTTGATTTGGCCCAAGGGTTATGGAGAAATAGGTGGGGACGGACGGACGGACGGACGGAATTACTATTTTACATGCTAACTTAAGGTAACAAACATTTAGCCCCCTTTTTCCATGATATTTTTTTTTACGTTAATTTCAAATTGTTTATAGTAAAGGGCATCTGATTTGCTACTCAAATATGAAATTTCACTAAATTCTGACTGTTGGACTAGGAGAAATTTGGGAAAAACTGTTTTTTACCCTAAGTCCCCTTTTCCCGTGACGAGGCCTCAAATCCAAAAACCATCACAGATGCATCATCACTATATCATAGGGAGTTCACATGGTAAGTTTCATTTGATTTGGCCCAAGGGTTATGGAGAAATAGGTGGAAATGGACGGACGGACGGACGGATGGACGGACGGACGAACGGAATTACGGACGGACGGACGGACGGACAGACGAAGCGGCGGCTATATGCTCTCCCTTCGGGGAGCATAAAAATTCTGATAGGCCCATAAATATACCAGGGCTGGGCTTATTTTGAGCCCAAAATCTTTGAAAAACATCTCCTCCTGAACCGCTGGGTCTATTTCAACAAACATTACCAGAATGTTCCTATGGTGATGCTTTTCAAAAAATGTTCGAAAAATTTCCATTGGCCCATGAATACGGGCGTGGCAAGGCGGGGCTTATTTTGAGACCGAAATCTTTGAACAACATCTCCTCCTAAACCAGAGGGCCGATTTCAATTAAACTTTACCAGGATGTTCTTTGGATGACCCTCTTTCCAAAATTGTTCGAAGAATTTTGATTGTCCCTTCTACATTGGGTGTGGCAGGACGAGGCTCATTTTGAGCCCAAAATCTTTGAACGACATCTCCTCCAGAACCAATGGGCTGATTTCAAAGAAACTTTACCAAAATGTTCCTTGGGTAACCTTTGTTCGCAAAATTCGGATTGGCCTATAAATATGGGCCTGACAGGGCGGGGAATATTTTGAGTCTTCTCAGTAATGAATGGAAGGGCAGGGTCTATTTTGGAATTATATCTCTTCTTCCACAAAAGTCAAATTCGAATGAAACTGTGCCAAAAAATGTACTTGGATGAGATCCACTGTACCAATAAAATTTAGGTGAGCGGTTAAGGACCATTTTGGTCCTCTTATTTTAAGATTCAACACTGTTACCTACTTTTGATCCCTGTTTACCCGATTTCGAACACGTTCGAGATTTCATCAAGACAATCATTTTGACCAACATCAGGTTGTTCAGGCAAATATATGGTACATGCATTGTTAAAGTTGATGGCGCACGTCAGAGGAAGCATGACGGTCGACGGACATCCACCTAAACACAAAAGCTCACTTTGAGCACTTTGTGCTTAAAATTAATGCAGTGGAACATTATTTGTTTACAAAAACATTATTTTAAAGCAAAATATTTTTCATTTGAAGAAAACCAAAAACCCGTGGCCTTCTTTGATTTTTTTCATCAAATTGTGTCTTATTGATTGATTAAGATTTACGCCGCCTTTTAATAATTGTTAGTCACATCCTGCCAGCTGAATGGCCAACAGTTGATTCCTGGTATTTCTCGCACCCGCACCAGTACTATTATCTCATATTTCACCTCCTCGAACTTCTTATTCAGGTAGGTTTGAGATTTTCTAAATTATAAGGAAGACAGATGTCGGAAAGAATATTTTTTGCCGTCAGGGATCGAGCTTATGACACCCTATGATGGAATCTTTGTGTCCCGCCCGCTACGAACTACTCTTTGAGAACGGACGAGGCTGAACGCAACGGACATTCCTAATACTTTCTACAATTAATGATACGATAACTTGATGTTTAATAATACATTTCATGATTTAATAATTATTTTTTACGATTTTATTTCATTCTATTCTACCCTACCTTTAAGTGCTGATCATTTTTCCGTTTCTTCCTTTCCCGAAATTTCGCAACAGCAAGTCGATTCTGTTCTCTTTTTCTTTCTACCTCAATTCTGCTATCCCAATCCTGGCGAAAGTAGTATACAAGTGAAAATAAACAAGAGGACAATGACGGTCCCAGATCGCTCACCTGAGTCTCCTTGACACCTTGGACATTGCATCAATTTAAAAGGCAGATGTGAACAAGAAGATAATTTCTAAATAAGATAAATACATGTACTATGGAATGGTTTCAGTAAAAAGGATATCACTGGGTACAGCTTTTAAATGAACTTATGGACAAACAATGAGCAAACTTCACGAAATACAATTAACTGAGACCATTATGAAAAGTCCTTGCCTTCTTGTTTCAGAGACCAAGTTTTTAAGATTCCCTCCTTTGTGTCTATGTATAAAAGGGTGTGTCCATTCGAAGCCCAAATATGACCCCAGGTGCATGATATGAATACATTGGTACAAGTCAACTATATAATATTACAAACATAATATATAAGGTGTCTGCTATTTGGTTTCAGAGAAAAAAATTTTCCTCTTTGATTCAATGTAAAAAGGATTGCGAATCGTTGATTTCGAAATGTGATGCTGTGAAAAATCTGTTGATAATCGGAAACGTTTATTTGATGTCGTTCTTGGTTCCATCCTGGTCAAATTTACAAAATGCATTAAAAATTCTCAACAGATTTTTGAAAAATCTACACCAGGTCAAAACATTAACCGAAGAGTACCAAACATAGTGATAATCGAAACTACGATTTATTCAAAGCCTACAGACATTACGCAATACTTAAATTATACGCATCGTGTCACCCTTGATATTTTCGTGCGCCGTGTTTATGGTATTGAATAAAACGAATAAAATAAATGAACTAAAAATACCTAATTTACTTGCAATAACCTGTAACGAAGGTATTAGACGAGCGTTTTTAATACCGATGCAAGACCTTCGAGCCCCACAAATCCGAACCAGAGGTAATGTTTTAGACTTGGTCTCACCATTTAATCTAGAACAAGAAGCACTCAATCATTTTATTTACAGACCCAGAACCGAAGGAAATATTCTCAAATTCTAAAATTATCAAAAGTAAACGCTAACTGTAAATTTATACACAAAAGAAGATCTATCCATTTGATTAAAAACAAGGTCGATTTTTTTTTCATATAAAAACAAAGTGGTTTAACTTGATATGAAGAATGGTGTCCATGTCATAAAGATGCAGTGAAGAAAACATCGAAAAAAGGAGGTACGGCACTAATAAAAAGGGTTTCTGTTAATTACCAGAAGATAAAAAGCTAAAATTAATAATTCTTGAGAGTTCGACACGATCTTATTTCGAGTCAAACAAGCAATCTTAGGTTCAGAATATATCCTTTTAAAAAAACTGAATGAAGACGTATATTTATATATCAAAAAGCATAAAAGAAAACGAAAGCACACTCTCCTTATTTGGGAACATGTAAAAAATATTCTACCAAATAAAAAAGGTTTAGGAAAGTTTTGGGTGTTGAGTTTGACAATTTTTAGTGTACCTTTTCTCACCGCTTATCAATAAGGAGTGACAGTTTTCTTTGTGCAGTTGATTTGTTTTTATCGCCGCCAATTAGTATATGAGTTCTCGGGACAACTTGAGCAAAATGAATATTTCTTCATCCATGCTTTTAGTTAACTTTCATTTGAAATTAAAAGTACGCTAACCTTATTCAACAATAATTTTACAAGAAAATGATTTATGGGTATTTTTTTTTTCGTTTAAAAATACTTAATATGCGAAAATACTTGGAATTTATGAAGGTCGAAAAATAATTCCTGCACTATTTGTGATTAGTGTAATTTTTTTTTAAAAAAAAACTTGTTTATCTTTTGGAAACATCTTCATAAGAAGGAAAGATTGAAAATTTTGAATTTTGAACAGCCACCTAATCATTTACTTCATGATGTAGATGCAGGTAGATGCCTGTCTGATAGGTTCTTAATTCATGTGTTCGTAATCTTATTTCGCATTATCTTATCATTACCAATTTGCCAATTATAAAAATCAGTGCAAACATTACACATAAACATTTACATAAAGCACGCCTGTGTATCCTTTACTACCATTAAAGAAATACAAATCAAACCGACATATTAGCCGCGGCCAAACCTATGATGTTTGTATTACTTATATCTTTACTAATTGTATGGCGTAATGGCTTTTCAGACTGTGTCCTAAATGTACGGCCCGACAACAAAAGACCATAGAAAATTTCTAATGTTCCAGTTACGTTTTCCCACCTTTTGTGAATGGATGACAATTACAATAGGGGTGATATTTAACCAAATCACGATCGCTGTTTACAATTACCTTTGATCACCTGCACTTCTGAACAAAGGTTTGTGCCAAGGTTGCAACTCTGAGGTGACAAGCGTATGGAACTCAAAGTAGAGACGCGACACAATACAGAAAACCTGCAAATATGAGTTCTGGCGAGCCAGATCCGCAAGTATGAATGAGGTTTGAGTAGTGTCGGGCTTGCACAAAGGAAATTAGACAAAGAAGAACATAAACGAAAAAAATAAGCAATGACATCTAGGACTCATCAAATCAGGGTATAAACAAATTTAGATAGCCAAAAGTCTCTTTAAAATCATGTCTAGAAAATCGAGTTTTTCATAAAACTAGGATCATTTTAATTTTCATAGAATAGAAGCATGATAAGGCTAGAGCCTGCCCCACACGGATGGTCAACCCGGACGTTCCGTGACAAGAGTTCAGGCCGATCGGCTTATAAGCCGCACCCCTGAAGCTGTGAAACTTTTAGCTTTTTACAGATAAACCCGGCTTATTGGCTGGAAAATACGGTACGAGTACTATTTTTACAATTCATTTTTCCTTTTACATTTAACATTATTCTTCCACTCCTTCAATGTTGTGTTTACCACACTGCGATTTTATACATAATCATTTGTTTCCTTTCTTTTATATTATTGATTGAATTAAATATGTTTGGGATTGGGTAACTCTTTCTTTACCTGATTTTTTTTGTCTCAAAAATTTGTAAAATTGATTACACGGACAGACGGGTTAGGAAAGATAAGATGTTTCAGTCAACAAAGTGTGCTGAACATGGCCTAGTGAATGAAGAATGGTCCTTCATGGGACCGAGATTGCTATCTTGGATAAAGGCGCCTTGACAGCTCAAAGGTTTAAAATTCAAACTTCCGATGTAAGATTTTATGCAGGTGCTTGTAAAGTTTGGTCGAGTTTATGTTGATGGACGATAATGCACGTCCACACATGGGCGTATTTTCCAGCACTACCTTCATGAGGAGGTGTTACATGTTTAGACTGGCCGTCTCGCTCTCTGAATGTGAATCCAATAAAACAAGTGTTGAACGAGCTACATGTCCGAGGTTTGGCATGCCAAGTCCACCAAGGATCCTTCGGGACCTTGAAGAGATCCTTCTTGGCGAAATGGCTATAAATCTCAAACGGATGATCCCGAACTTAATCAGAAGTCTGCAAATACACTTTCAAGCTTTTAATGACAGTATTGGCTCCCTACTTGGTTTTTAATTCATTTCAAAATGTTTGAAAACTGTTTTTTCGCAAATTTGATTTTTCACTTTATGAAACAGTCCAATGTAGAAAGTCATCCTGTTCTGTCTACATCACAAAACTTTTAACCATTTTAAAAGCCTTTTATCCTCTGAAAACTTGTCAAAATGATAACAGTCAACCCACTTTCAACATAATTGAGGTCAAATCTTGAGAGACATAGAAATTGTTGTTTAAAATATTTTTGCTGCTTAGCACTCTTTGACTAGTATACATGTATATCTGTCGTTATATCAGTACCAGTTTTAATATCAGAAAATAAAACAAGTTTCGAGGATTTTTCCTATTGATAATGAAAAGTGTGCACTTTCTTTTTTCCTTCAAATACGAGATTTTAGTGTAAATTTGCTTTTTCTGTGGCCTTTGTGGTGTACACCTAGATCATGATCTCTACCTAGACAAAACAAATATAGAAGTTGTTTCGGAACTTAAATATCGTAGCGTTTTCTTTGACTAAACGCTACATTTCCTTCCACAAATCTCTGCATCTAAAAAGAAGTGCAAGAAAGTTCTTAACTTTTTAAACGTTGTGGAACATTTTGATTTGGATGCCTATCGGGAGGTTCTTTTGCGACTTTATTGATCTATTCGGTCTAAGCTAGACTACGGATGTATAGTTAATGGCTCTGTCCGAAAACACAGCCTTCAAATACTTGATTCTATTCACTATGAATGTCTACGTCTTGCTATTTGAGCATTTAGAACTTCTCCTGTATGTAGTCTCTAGTATGTAAATTCTAACGAACCATGCACTAGCTTTACGTAGAGAAAAGCTGTTTCTCCAATATCTTTTTGATCTCAAGTCTATATGAAGATAATAAGTTTTATTATTTATTTCCGGCACAGCTTGCAAAGCAAGAACAGATGGCGTTTCAAGACATAACGTAAAATTATCTCAATGCTATACATGAAAACATAAATGATCGTTGTTTTTTTATCATAGGATTGTATTTTTGGCAAAAATTTATGTAATTATAATTCAGATGTAAATATATAACTCTTGTGTGCAAGATGAAAAAAGCTCATCGATGACTGAATAAATTATGGATTCAAATGTGTATAGAAGGTGTCCCATAAATTGACGTCATCGTGACGGTCGGCCGGATAAGCGACGGGTACCCTTTATAAACATGTTATTTTACAATGAATAAAAATAAGATGCAATACTCGTCTATAGATCTTCTATACACCAATGCCCATCATAAAATCGTCATGTGAGATGAGGTTAAAAAGCAAGAGGCACAAAATGGCCTGTGTCGTTTCAATGCCTTTAAGATTGTGTCAGATTTATAAAAACATTTCCCAAATAGAAACCAAACAACTATATACTTACCCAAGGAATATTCATGCCGAATTTAAATAAGATTTGCCAATTGTTTTGACAGAAGAATATTTAAAACAAAGGGACTATGATGGTCCTATATCGTTTGTCTTCGTGATCTTGACTCCTACCGTATCAAATGGAATTCCATGGAAAGATAATGACAATCAGTGACCCGGTTTTCGACAAAAACATTCTTGTTAACTTTTATACTTTAACATTTAAGCTCGGTTTTGAACATTTCCTCAAGTGCCCTCGCCAATTCGGGTTCGATTCCTAACGTCGGCACTCATTCTTTCGGACTTTTATCTTCAACAAATGGGTTAATAATCCTAGACCAATGTGGGATAGCAGCTGGAGGCTAGAGAAAGATAAAATGATAGAACCGGTGTGGGAAATACCATTAATCTATTATTAGGTGCTCAGCCTCTGTGATATAACTGAAAGATTGTTGAAAGCGTTTTACCAAACAAACAGACAAAGACTCTTAATACACAGAAATGTTCAAATAACATTTTGCATGCATAATGTGATGCCATATTGATATTTTTTTAATGTTATGCACCGATGTATATAAATTCAGCTGCCCAAATGTTTCAAAGAAATGTCTGTTGCATCTCTTTTTCCACAGAGACCTTGATTTTTGTCAATTGACCTTTCCGATTGATTGACATGATGAAATCTTGCACAAAATTCCAATTGGGTCAGACGGGGTCAAAATCAGGTCTGCAGATCAAATAAGGATTATCTTGTGGCCATATAGCATTTAAGGCTCCTTTTCTCTTGACATGCTTTGGAATGCATCAAAAAAAATCCCATACAAGAAAATCACCTTGAGTAAGTTTGGCATATATTGAACCAAAATTGTGACCCTAAAATGGTAAAAATTACATTGTCGACAAGGTTCCTTTTCCCCGTGACATACTTCAAAATACAATTGTAAAGGGATTCTTTCATATGACCTGACAAATATCCTGGACAAGTTTGGGAGAGATTGAGCCAAAATTGTGAACTCTTTGATATTTAATATGAAATTATTAACATGGGTCATTCAAATGCATTCAAAATTAATAGGGTCATTCCTTACAACTAAATCAACATCATGAACAAGTTTGAAAGAGATTTAGCTAAAAGTTTGATGTCTAGAATGGTAATAAGACAATGGTCTTTAAGGCTCCTTTTCCCATGACGAAAGTCGAAATACAACCAAAATCAATAGGGATGTTCCTTTGGATTAGAAAAGTATCATGGGCAATTTGAGAAAGATGTAGCGAAGATTGTGACCTCTAGAGTGGTACAACAAGATATTAGCCATAAGGTAACTTTCCCTTGGCATGAGTAAGATAGCAACAGAAATGTAAAGGGATCTTCCTTAAGATTAGACTAACATTGTGAGCACGTTTCAGAATGACTGAGCCCAGACTCAAACTTGATAAAAAATAAGATCTTCTGCAAATATATTGGGGTCCAATCATCTTCTTGAACAATTTAGGAACATGGTCACCCAAGGAACATTCATGCAAGGTTTTTAATGAAATTGGCCAAATAGTTTGAGAGGAGAATACTTTTATAGATTTCAAAGTAGAAATTAACCCCCCTCCCGCCATGGCCAAATTTGGGGTGAATCCAAATGTCTAAATCATCTTTTGTATACCAAAGGAACAATTGTGCCAAGTTCTGTTGAGTTATCCCAATGGTTTAAAATGAAAAAAAGACTATCTTTAAAGATTTTTAAGAGAAAATTAGCGCCTCCGCCACGTCTTTAATTTGGGGTTAATCAAAGTTTCTTGAACAAACTGAGGAGGAGTGTCACATAAGGAACCTTCATGCCAAGTTTCATTCGAATTGGCCTTTTGGTTTAGGAGGAAATGTTTCTTCAAATATTTAAAAGTGAAAATAAACCCCATCCCCACATCTCTATTATATTATCTGTTGTTTTCTTTTTCAATTCGAGAAAACTTCTTTTTTTTAGTGTTGCGATGATATAGTTTGAGTTTATGTCTATTACTTCATTAACTTTCGAAATTCAGGGCAATAAGGCAAAACATACAGAAAAAAGACAATGAATTTGTGACTACCTGATTAGTTCGTGATCCATTATCTTGCAGGAGATCCTTAAGCTTAGCTTCTGTACGGTCAGTTCCCATGTTGACACTTTTCGTGCAGGAATTTGGTATGACGTCTTCATAATTCAACACTCTAACTTCCCAGTTCGTACTCATTACCTAAAATCACCAAATTTATAGTAAAAATAAATTGCTTATTCAAAATGATATTATTTTGGTTTTTACCGTCTTATCGCGTAAAATCTGAAAAATGGCTGAAAATATTAGAAAAAATCTTCTCCTCCTAAACCACTGGGCCAATCAAGCTGAAACTTGGCAGGGATGTTCCTTGGGTGAAGGTCTTCAAAAGTTGTTAAAAGAATTTAATTTCATCAAAAACTTTAGTTTGCATGGTAACAAAAGTCTGAAAAATGGCCGAAAATGGCTGAAAATATTAGAAAAAATTCTTCTCCTCCTAAACCACTTGGCCAATCATGCTGAAACTTGACAGGGATGTTCCTTGGGTGAAGGTCTTCAAAAGTTGTTAAAAGAATACACAAGTTGAAAATTTACGAAACTTAAAAAAAAACCAAGTTGCAGTAGGACTAACTTTAACCAACCTTAATGTACATCAAACAAATTCTGGTTTTCATAACATGGTTGACAAGTTATGAGTGACATACTCAGGTGAGCGATATAGGACCATCATGGTCCTCTTGTTGTGATACCAGTACTACAATTACATTCTTTACTATCCTCCAGGTACTATTACATATATATCTATTAACTCTTTGGAGGGAGACAAAAAGTCCGAATTGATGAGTGCCGCCGTCGGCGATCGAACCCGGGACAAATTGACAAATTTAATTGCCACCAACTGCGCTATTACGGCGGTTTTTAGACCTCAAGAATACAGTTTGATAACAATGACAACAACAGTGCAATAGAGAAACAAGACCTAGCAAGCGGAATGCTTTTTGGAAGATTTTTCTGGAAGAATGCTAAAAAATTTTATTTGATCGGACAAGATTATTTTCAAGAAAAAAAGTTAAGCCAAAGTGAATAATCCGAAAGTTCAAGGGACTTCATATGAAACAAGAAAACGCACATAACCTGGATAGCACACCTTTCTTTAAATATTTACTAGTATTTATTTGCTCCACTGGCCAAAGGTCAGTTAGCTTTTGTCATGGCGGTGTGTCCGTCTTCGTAAACATTTTCTTTAAATATCTTCTCCTAAACCAATAAGAAGATTTTAACGAAATTCTGTGGAAATGTTCTTTAGTTAACCCTCTTCTCAAGTTGTTACAGAGATTTGGTTGACCTTCCAAATATGGGCGTGATTTATTTTTACTTTAACATCTTTTAAAACAAAAAATCCCCTCCTTAAACAGGGGGCATATACAATGAAATTTCGGTGACCCATAAATTGTTAAAAGAAATTTTGTTGGCTCCAAAAATGAGGACAGGGTAGATATTCACTTTATTTTCACTTTAAATCTTAAAAAAAAATCTTCCGATCCCTAAATCATTTGGCTGATTTCAATGAAACAGGGCATCGGTGTTCTTTGGTTGGTTTTTTATTTAATTGTAAAAGAAATATTGTATGATCTCCAAATGTGGGCGTGGCAGGCGGAGATGTCATCTGATTGAAATGGTTGTAAAATCCCGCAATACTTAAATCAACTATAAACAATTACTCTTTAAAGTATTTTTATTGTATCAATATAAAATAAAATCATTTTAAGACTCATTGTGGTTTTAAAAGCGTGCATAATATGTAACTACTTATTTATAGGTATAATCAGTATTGAACCGATATCATTGTTTAAGGAAATGCACTAAACACATTGTTGATGCAGCTTATGGTTTCTTTTATGTTCAGACTATTTTTACCTTATTAGATTAAAACACAAGTTATGTTCGTCACTTCTGATGATAAGATGAAATTTTCATTGTGAAAAATGATGATCTAAAAAGATGGAAAAAAAAAGCTGTCCCCACAATATTTATACGCCAAATTTTTATCGTTTAAGTACAGACAAGGCTTAAAATGGGATTTAACAAGTCAAAATAATAGAAATGATCCTGATTGTAGCCCAGTTGGTAGCACATTAAATTTTGTGGCGCATTTGACTCCATATCATGGTTACTAGGCTTCATCAGCGTACAAACGATTTGATTATCATTAATCATGGTTGTATATGCATCTGGAGGCTTCGAAAGGATGGTGATAATACCAGGAAGCCATGGTTAGGTGGATAAGCCACATCGATAAGAGTTTTATACTGTTACAATGGCATGAAATTTCCTTGAGGTATTTTAGCTCTCTGATTCCAATTGAACGCATAGTGCATAGTAGGCAATCCTAATTGCCAGGGTATATAGTCTTAAACCTGTGTGAGATAGCAGTCGGAGGCTAGGAAAGGGTGTAATGGTAGTACAGGTGAAAGAAATACCAGGAATCCATTGTTAGGTGCTCCGGCCGCCGCGATATAACTTCGAAATTGTTGAAAGCGGCGTAAAACCTATTCAAACAAACATGTGACCCGTCAGGCGAAAGAGGACCATCTGGGTATTGCGTAAAATATCGACCCTAGTCAGACTGTTCGGATTGCGAAGACTGACTTGGTTCGAAACTTTTCGCAATGTGCTTATTTTCTGAATCTGGAATGCTCAATCTACTTTCCAGTGAAAGAATTTTTGAAAGGCGACCTCTTTTTGACCTATGCTGGACCAAATCTCTATTTCAAATTTTCATTTTACAGAGTTCAGAGATGGTCCCATTTCGCGTGACGGGTCACATAACTTTAAAGAGTGTGTATATTCATCTTGTATGAGAGAAAGATATTTTAAAGATAATAGTATGACGAACCTGTTTAACTCTGAAAAAAATGAACCATTTTTTTTTAATTTCTAAATTCCATTTGTTTGTATGCAGTATTCCTCGCGACTATTTACTTTAAAACGAAAAACCACGTCGGAAAAACGCGGGGATTCTCCGGACTACCTAGCAGTCGCAATGAAACCCCGCGCGTCACCGGGTACAAATTTTACTAATCGAGAGTGATCGCGGCCCGCGGTGCTTCATGATGTGCCACGGTAGTTCACCGTGTCTCGGTTCAAAAGATAGTTAACGCTCTCCGTCTTCGAAATCACAGAGTGGTCAGTCATGCATTCAAATGCAAGCGTTTGTAAACGTTTGCCATACTGAACGTATGGCAAGCCCGGATAGAAAGACAAGGCAAATAGCATTTAAAGGTTCCTACAAGCTTCTATTGAAACACTTTTTGTTGCAGTAAATATTATGGAAAAACGAGAAATCATGTGTTACCACAGTATGTGCAGTTTTTAATCACGGGTACATTAAAATGAAGAAATGAACGGCAACTTTTGGGGAAAATCAGCGCCCCTTAGTAGTTCTATTTTACCGGCTTTTTTTCATTTTCATTTACTGCTATAGGTTATCAAATTAAATCAGAGCTTTTACATTATTTTTTATCCAAAGTGAATTTATTTTATAATTGGACATCAATGTGAGAATTTGTGAAGTGAAGAACCAATTTAATACTTTTTTTAAGACTTAATTTTGACCTGGCAGAGTATGTCTTAATTAAAACTCGAATCTGAAGGCGAATTTAGTTTCAATATTTTCAATAATGATCGCTTGCGAGTTTACTTTCGAATATTTTGAGGTTTGGCGGTAATTATCTTTTTTAACGCATGTACATAACTGTATCCTAAAACCATACAGGGTAAACAGAGCCTTATTAACGTGCCGTTGCATTGAAGACTAAGGTAAATCAGATTTTTTAATTTCTACTCACATTTGTAGATGACCAACAATTTAAACTCCGCCCTATCATGGATAATATCCTTATACCAAACGGATTGCGTGCGTAAAGTCTAGTTTACATTTGCCATGGTCGCCGTACGATATCGCAGCCTGCGATTTCTTGTATGACATTTTTGACATCGTACGATTTTATTTTCTACGGCGTATGTGTTCACAAAATCGTGCGGTGTCCGCACGGGTTTAAATAAAACTTTTACGAGAATCATTGAGAGGCCCGTGCGGCGATCGCAAGGTAATCGTGCGATCCCCGTACGGAGACCGTGCGATTTGTCAAATATTTACACTGTAAACCGTGCGGCCGCCGTGCGATCATCGTACGGTACCCGTACGGAGACCGTAGGATGATCCGTTAAAAATTTAAAGGCCAAATATCGCACGGTAGCCGTGCGATGTCCGTGCGGCGATCGTGCGATGCCTCTACGACGAGTCTACGGGCTACGGTCTCCGTGTGGTCTTGCGATTTTTAAAAACTTGTATAACTATTTTCTATACAAAATCGCTAGGGTGCACGGCACCCGTAAAGCCGTGCGATGATCGAACGGACACCGTGTGCCGCCGAGTTACGGACGCCGTACGGGCTCCGTAAGCCAAATGTAAACAAGGCTTAAGTAAACACATTTCGCCCTGGGTTACCAAAACCTCGTAGCCGCGGCAATAGCGCAGTTTGTAGCACGCCGGACTTCTAATCCAGGGGTCTATATTCGCAAGGGTTCGATCCCCGGCCGCGGCACTTATCCTTTCCGACATTTGTCTTCCACCAATGGGTAGATAAACGTAAACCTATGTGGAATAGCAACTGGAGGCTAGGAAAGGGATGTGATGGTAGTATTGGTGTGAGAAATACCAGGAATCCATCGTTAGGTGCTCCAGTCGTCGCGATATAACTGAGAGATTGTTGAAAGCGACGTAAAACCCCAATTCAAATCAAAACCAAAGCCTCGTACCGTCAGCATATTCAAGTTGGTAACGTATCAGAAATTTAATATTTAATCAGGGGGTGCCATGGATTTAATCACAGGCGGTGGCATTATATTCTTTCCGACATAAGTCTACAATCACTGGATGGATAATGAGGCAATAGTAGAATTAGTGTGTACAAATACCCTTACTATCTCATTTTTGAAAAAAATATTTATATTTTGGCTTCACCGTATGAAATAATATGCAGGTTGTTTTCTTAACTCCATTTGGGTATGAAACTAAAAACCTAATCACACTAAAGTACGAGCCCGATTTGAGTTTTCGAACAGTGTGATTAGGACTTTCAGTTTCATACTTAATATTTTTAAAATAGCAAATCTCTGTGAGCACTTACACCTTTACATGTAAATAGGGGGCATGGCACGCTATGTCTCAAATTTTGATTAAATTTAAACATGAGGCTAAGGCTGACCCAAAAGTGAAAATAAGATAAAAATAAATCAACCATCATCTTCATATAAATGCCAAATTGTTTAGCGTCAAAAAAGCTTAATTTTGTAAAATTCCGTGCTTTGAAGGTCGTTGCCATGGTAACCAGATGATCTGAAAACATTTTTTGTCAATTTCATCTCTTATCATTAGCCCCTTTCTGTATGTGACATTTCATCAAAATCGGAGACTTTATGTGCCAAAATTGTTCAAGTCGTTACAGAGAATGGGTATTAAATGGTAGAGCAAAAATGGCTTTATTTGGCACACTCTCCCTATTTTAATGCTATTAACATCCAAAGGTTTAGCAATCCTGTCATATTGCCAAGCTGAATTTATGTAAACGAATGACTCGTTATCCGAAGTCCAAGTATAAATCAAGAAACGAAGATAGTATTTATTGATTTCATGGAGGTATGAAACTGAAAAACATAGTCACACTGTATGAATACGCTAGGCGGATTCATAAATGAGTGCGATTGGGTTTTTAGTTTCATACCTCTATGAAATCAACACTACTTTTGTTGCAAAACGCCTATATGAAATTAATAATTGTTTCAAATTTCTTAGATGTAGTTGCCCATTTTTTTCAATTTAAACATCGAATGAATCAACAAAATAATTGGGAAAATATTGAATTTGATTTTCATTTTCGTGTAAATTAGTACACCCTTTCATTTACGTGTATCAAAATCCCGCATATATATACTTTCTCCAAAAGAAACGTCCACAAGATATAAATTGAAATAACCAAAAAAAAAATATTTATACGAATTTGCTATGTTTGGGAGAACAACCATATAGCCGCATGTATGGGATAAAAAAGATGTTACCCGAGACCGTTGTTAAACAGCTTCGCCTCGCTTGATAACACCATTAAAAAATTCACGCGAATGAAAATGTTTCTTCCCGGACGACCGGGGCCATAACATAACACGACCCTTCGTGCGTATATAAAGGCTTAGAAGTTAAAGCTATGATAAGGCGTCGACAACTTTGACAGAAGTAAACAAGGTCAAAAACAGAGAAAAGTACGTCACAGATGGCAATCCGCAGATCACAGTCGGCAGGTACACTGCAGATGACTGCTTTTGCCCGGCCGTGATTAGCCTTCGATACAATATTTACATCCAATCGAGAACCTTTGGTGATTCTAGCTTTCAGACAATGTTAAACAGCATTGCCCCCGTAACTGCCATTTTTTCGGAACAGTGGTTTGATACTTGAAAATAGAAATCCTAGGTCTTTTCATTTTCGAAAACTGCTCCTTTTTGAATTTTGAAGATATCTGAAATTACACAATATATCGCCATGAAACGCCGTATGACTGTCCCTAAGAGTATGTGCAAACGGTATTTGAAAACAAGAAATGTGCGTTGAGCAAACATTTTATGTCTAATTGAGACATTTGATGGTGCCTTCTGATAGGTCTTGTCACAAGCAATCATCATGTGAAATATGATAACTTGATAACTTACCTTTCAAAAGTTGTTGCCAATGTTAAAGTTTTCACGTTGAAAAATAGAGACCTTAAAATGACTTTGACTTTGATAAACAATGTTGACTTATGTATTCACAGAAAGACCTTGTCACAAGCAATACACATGTGGAGTATAAAGGCCTAATCAATTACCAGTCCAAAGTTATGGTCAATGTTACAGTTTTTGGGTTGAAAAATAGTGACCGTGAACTTGAAAAAATGACCGTCGCCTTGTCAGACAACATTGACTTTAGTATTCACAGAAAGGTCTTTTGACAAGCAATTTCCTTTCACTTATCAATCCAAATATATAGCCTATATCTCACAAGTTTGACCTTAAAAAATAACATTGACATGGACACACACATGGTATGGAGCTTGGTATCTACAGAAAGTTCTTGTCACAAGCAATGTACATGTGAAATATCAAGTGTCCATCACCCACCAATCAAAAGTTTTTGCCAATGTTGTAGTTTTTGTGTTGAAAAATGGTGACCTACATTTTGACAGACAATCTTGAATCTAGTATTCATTGAAAGGTCTTGTCACAAGTAATGCACATGTGAAATATCTAGGCACTACGACTTACCAATCCAAAGTTATGGCTAATGTTAAAGTTTTAAATTTCACAAGTTTGACATAAATATTTGACCTTGACGTTGACATATGAAATTAAGCTTTAAATCAACAGAAAGGTCTCGTCACAAGCAATCATCATGTGAAATATGAAGGCTCTATAATTTGCCATTCAAAAGTTATTGCCAATGTTAAAGTTTTCCTTCGGACATAGTAACAGACGAACAGAAAGGCCAAAACACTAAGCCCACGATCTATCGATGCGGGGGCATAAAAAGTCGTCGCGCGATTTTATAAATTATCTTTACATTTGATCAACCCCTTTTACAAGAACTGAAAAAAATCCTTGTCATCCAAAAGAATAGTACTTTATATGGAAACATTGGTAAAAAATCCATACTGTAATACATGTACATATATTAGTAAAGGGTTACAGGTATGAGTTGTTTATTTATTTTGAGATGTCCCCCGCTATTTTGAAAAAGTCATATGTCCGATCTCGGGAGTTCTCCTAAGTGGATAATGTCTAGTGGTAGATCTATATGGGATATTATCTGGCATCTAGGGAAGGATAAAAGTGTAGTACTGGTAGGAGAAATACCAGAAAACCATTGTTAGGTGATCCAGCCGCCGCGACATTACTGAAAGATTATTGAAAGCGGTGTAAACCCCATACAAACAAACAAACAAATAAACTCTTTTTTTTTCCTTTAATCAGTTTCAGAGACTTTATCTGAACAAATTTATTTTAGGAAAAAAGTGATTTCTTCTCAAAGGACGGGTCTCCATAAGCGACTTTTCGTGGCTAGCATATATTTCTTTCAAACTTTTTTTTTATACATTCTATGATATAATCTGAGTCTATTAGTGAAATATTCGCATCTCAAATTTATTGATTCTAGCTGTGCCTTTTGTTTAAAGTGGGTTGGGTAATTTACCATGAACTAAATCTTTATTTCACCAAAATTAATTGCTTTCGTGTTTGAAACTACTACGCAATACATCAATGAATTATTCCGTAGTCAATATCCGAAATTCGACATGTCATAAAAAGAAATCCCCTAAAGACAAAAAAGGGAAATAATCAAAATAGAAAACGTGATATGCGAAAATAAATTCCGAATATTTACTAAGGCATAGTTCATTGATGTATTATGTTGCAGCTTCAAACTCAAAAGCAATTAATGCGGGTGATATCAAGATTTTAAAATGAAACTCAAGTTCATAGTAAATTACCTCACCCACTTTTAACAAAGACACAACTAAAACCAATAAGTTTGAGATGCTAATATATTGTTTGTTGACGCAAATTATATCATAGTATGTATGGCAAAAGTTTAAAAGAAAGCTTTTCTAGCCACGAAAAGGCCCATATGGAGACCCGTCCTTTCTACTAAATTGAATAAAAGTGCCAATTTTTTTATTGATATAGCAACATTTTGAACGTATATTGCAATTTTTCTGTATCTGGCTGCATTGATTTAAAAGAAAAATTACACACTAAGCAAATTTTCCACACCTTGCAAAATGGGTCACATATGTTACTAAAGCAATACATTTTAAATGTGAGTTAATTTTATAAGGCATTCTTCTAAAAAGGGATAATGACTCATCGATATTCTTTTTGTAAAAGAAATGTTTTGTTGAATTTGAATGCAAATAAACCATACTTAATGCTTGAATATTAGTTTCATGCCTCTAAAGTAAAGTGGATAGGAGAAAAATTAGTCTTTGAATTTCGTTATGCATAAGAATGTTAAATGTCAATTTTGTTAAAATACAAGTTTGGGAAAAACGATAAAACACTTATATAAAGAAACTCACTTTTCCTCTGAAGTCAAATTATGTCCTTCCTATGATAACGCCTCGGTCGCACTGCTTTATGGTTTATAATCTATCAATTCAATATTCCATACAAAGAAAATCAAGAATTGCTAGGGTGTAACTTAATGTAGTAAGTATTCCATTGGTCAAAGCAAATACAAAAATAATCTGCATGCCGTAAAACGCTATTTGCATTAAATTGAAAAGCAACAAGTCCTTTCAAATAGCTTTGAATTATGCGATATTTCAGTCGGCGTCGCGCAATTTGTAGATTGCTTAGCTATGTTAGGTTACACAGTCTCACTGTAAACCGCGAAAAAATCATTAAACCCCTTTATTGGCGTCATGTGTTTAACGATTCAACTTTTTTTCTTTTATAGTGTACAAAGAACGTGCTTTATCACCTGACTAAAACTTGTTAATACATTTATTTCTTGATCTGGAACTCTTATTTTTTCTAATTATGACATAAAGTATTCAAAAGTAGTGGTTTATAAGATGTGACTACCATACATTACGAGTGAGGGGTTGGAAATAGTTGACAGGGCAAGAAAATAAGGATATAACAATAGACAGTTTTTTTTATCAGCATTCTACATAAATGCAAAACAACCTCAGGAATGGTTTCTAAATAATTTCTGTTTACATTTTAGGTTTTTTATAACCCAGAGTTATTTTAAAAACGTTGATTTTTTTCTAATTCATATCATTTTAAGTATCTTAGAGATTGTCCTCATGCTGTCCAGTGATGATGACATTTTGACATCATATCTCATCAGGGGAAACTTTCAGTCCAAATCAGAAATATATTTAATCATAGCAAAATTACAAGGACAGGTTTTGAAGTGCTAATTATTTGCAGATATCATGGAATACTTGGCCAGGAGGTGGTCATACCTTATACCCCTGTACCGGTTGATATTTGAGTTTACTCTTTTCGTCTGTTTATCGGTCTGTCTATCCGTCACACGTTTGTCCAGAACATACTTCTTAAAGTAAAAGTGCTCATTTTTTTCATCTTTAATGCACGTATATTTCAACGTGGCAAAACAACAACGATTTGTTTTCGTATCTTCCTATTCCTAAACTAATTGGGCAAATTGTCCAAACTCGGCATGACTTTTCCTTCGCTGAACCTTAACAAAATTGAGAAACTTCAACAACTTGTTTGTGAAATTTTATTGAACCCTATAAAATGGGCATTGCAGGTCAGAAATAATTTTGACTGAAAACTTTAATTCTTCATCTTCCCCCAAACCTGGTCGTCAATTTTACTTCGAATGATCTTGTGGTGACCCTTCAAGAAACTTGAAATATTGGCGGTCAGAGCTTTTCCCAATTTTTTAGAAATGCATGTAAATGAAGCATTAGTTCAAATAAGTCAGGTGAGTGATCCGGGCCAATCATTTAAGATACTGCCCTTTGTTTTCACCTTTTTACCTTTTTCTCGGGAGCAAATCTTGAAAACCATGCTTTCAACCGGAAACTTTATTTACTAAAACATCATTTGGGGAAGAGTATTGTACAATTACCGGAACTCTAGCTTGCCCTTTTAGAATGAACCCAAGTCCCTTGTTATTTGTCAACTTTATTGTAACTTTTTTCCTCCTGAACCGTTGGCCAAATTTTAATGAAATTTTGTACGTTCTTTGGGGGACTGCGCGAGAATCTTTTCACTTTAAAATATTATCATAAACCACAGGGCTAATATCAGTGAAACTTTGCTATAATATTACAAAACTGACCCTTTCAAAGAATTATTCACACAGTTTTGAATGACTCATAGTAGTACGGAGAATCTTTATCACTATGAAAACTTTCATCGACATCTCCCACTGAACAGCAGAACTATTTTCAAAGGAAAATTGCGTAAGATGTCCTTTTTCAAAAAATGTGCGCGGAATTTCGATTGGCCAATAAATATGGTCAGGAAGGATGAGGCCTTTTCTTCACTGTGAAATGCAATCTCCTGAACAACAGGGCCTATTTCAGTGAAATTTTGCCAGAAAGTTTCGCTGGCTATCCTTTCAAAAATAGTGGGCGAAATTCTGATTGGCCTACAAATATATGCGTGGCAGGATTGGAGCGTTTTCACTGTGAAACATTTGGTCAACTTCTAGATATATTTAGATGAAACTATGACAGATTGTTCCTTGTGTGACACGTTAACGAAATTGCTTGCAAAATTCTGATTGGCCTACGAATACAGGCATGATAGGTGACTTTTTCCCTGTTAAACCTTTGAACAACATCTAAATATTTCGACTTTTTTTCAATGAAACTTATTCGTAATGTTTCTTTGAAGACCTTTTCAAACAATTCTCGCGACTTTTGGTTGGTCCATAAATAAGGGCCCGACAGGTTGATGCCTAGTTATATATTGAATTCTTATGAATATGAATTACTCTTGTTCAATGAGTCAACCTGATATTTATAAAAATACATAAAGAAATAAACCTCAAAATATGCCATACTCATATCAAACCCTTAATTTGACTTAATTGGATGTTACAGGTTCCATATTCTTAACTGTTGTTGAAACTAATCTAGATATGCAAACTACTTGTAACTCGGTCAACCTTAATAAGAAAAACCTAGTTTATAATGTTACGAAATATCTTTTGTGTGAATAGTCTTGCTTTGAAATTATCAGCGCTGTCTCAAAAAAATCCCCGGACAATCCTCATATGTAACATTCTCGCGAGGATATAGGAGCGGAATTTAGCGCATAAAAAATTATATTGTTGTGGATTCGGTGTTCAGCAATTTTTGACCGAGAGATATGCGAGGGAATTGGGAATATCGAATGAGTGTACATCTCATGGGTTGCTTTGTACATCAAAATTGCTATGTTTTTACTTCATTTAATACTTGGTAGACATGATATTAAGGTGTCATTTTAAAATTATTGCATGCTTTAAATGATCAAGTTTGTTGAATTGTTGCATGAACAAAACGTCGACCAATAAAGGTAAGGTGCGACAAGCGAAAGAAATTCATATTCTTCTTTTTGTTGTTGTTGTACTTGCTGTTATTTAAAAATTCTTAGGGTGTGGCTTGTAAGAAATAATTATTTGGTTTATTGCATCATAAAGAAACCAGCGTTTCAATCAAAAGATTACGTCATTGTATCAAGAGGTTTCATATAGCTTACACATGATAACATCAAAAGCCCCACTAAGTAATTAATCCTAAATAAATGCTGCAATGAAATAGTTTGTAAATCTCTCTCATGCTGTATAATTGGGTAATTGTGAATTATTTACACTGGAAAATTGCCCCTTTCAGATTAAGCACACATTTACGATCCAATTATTAAAAAGCTCCATTTCATCTACGGTTCATAATAATAATTTAACCAAATAAATGATGTTTATTCTATTTAATGACAGTCATTGGGGAATGCCGTTTAGATGAACTACTATTTCTTCTATTCTTTCGAAACGATAATTCCAGCCTAACAAAAACACGTTATTCCGCTGAATTTGGAGACAGAAAAAGTGAAACATTTTGAAACGATGAAAAATCACTCTCTCAAAATTTGATATTAGATTTTTTTTTAATGACTTGGCCTTTATGGCTCCACTGGCGTCCGTGCGTCCGGTCGAAAACTTTTTCTTTGAAAATCTTATCCTCAGAAACTTCCGGATGAATTTCAACCAAACCTCACAACAATGATCTTTAGTTAACCCTATATCAAAATTTTCAAAGATTTTTGATCCAATTAAAAACAAGGCTTTAATGGGCGTGACTAAACTCCATATATGGTATTATGTGACTTTTCCCAGAATCTTAACCTATGGAAGTAGTTCACTGGAAGATCCTTCAGTGACCTTTTATTAGCCTACCAAAATTGTGAGATCGGATGGAAAATATTGCTTTTATGGACAGAGGTCATTTCTCTTTATGTTATATGATGGGAACTTCGAAAAATATCATCACAGAAGCGAAATTATTGATATCAACTAAATTTATCAGACTGTACAAAATTATGATGATTGGGTGGGAAATCTATTTAAAATAGGCGTATGTCAATTTTCTATATGTAATTCATCGATCATGAGCATTCTTTGCAGAAATATGTCAGCACGAGACACTTAAAACACTACTTAGCTTGAAATAAAGACTCATTCATTCATTCACTTAAATTCTCAACTAACCAAATCAGTAAATTCAGACCTGAGGCGCAAATCATATGCTCAAGCAGCTGCAGTGTTATCTAAAGATATTTTAGTCAAAAATTAGATTGGATTGGGTATATAGCCACTTTTAACTGTTTGTAATAATATCCCGACGGCTTGGGCACCTATTTATGAATTTCCGATATTTCTTTCGTCAATGCTTCCACGATATCTCTTGCGAGCCTTCAGCTTTCAACATCAAATAGATCTACGATTAATGGGAGGCGAATGTCTGAATATATTGTGTCCAGGATCGAACTTGTAATCACGATATTAGGAGGCCGACAAGAATATCTCTTAGCATTTCCCCTGGATCTCTCTTTATTAGATGTTCTTGTCAGGTCTATATAGTTTTGTTTCGCTTGTCTGAAAGATAAGACCAAATTTCCACCTCAATATAAAATAAGTTATTCCTCCTAACCGAAATTTCTCCAAATGAAATAATTGAACAGAAACGATAAAGTGGTATTGTCACATTTGGATATAAAACACGGGGGGGGGGGGGATGTCCATAATCGGAGCAACTTGCTCCGCTTTCAAAATCATGTGTGGAACTTCCGCACCACGTGCGTCTCCGATTATGTAGATGATAACATTTCATCTTAGGACTGAAAAATGGGAAAGGTGTCGAAACTTCCTAATTTATATCGGATTTTATTAATTAATCATCAAAAAGTCGAATGCTATTCGACCAGTTATACATTTTGCCACGTTATTGTACTCAAGAACTGTAAATACGCTCGTTGCTTTTTGTTAACAAGAGCACCGCCTACGGGTGCCTACGCTCGGCTGTAAGTGCTGGATGGTAAAAAAACTAATGAATGGTGAAAAAAACTAAGTAGAAAAAGGGGCATAATTTGCAGAAATTGCTTCTAAAGTTATCCCCCTTGATAGAAATGATTGCTCTTTTGATGGTGAATATGTGTGCCAAGTTTCAAGTGAATGCCTTCAGTAGAACCAGAGATATCACAAAAAGGTTAAAATTTTCGCATTTTGGGGGGCTTTTTTTTCACAAATTTGACCTTAAAATGACATTAACCTTGACTGATGACTTTGAACTTGGTACTTACAATAAGTGCTTGTCACAGACAATCATCATGTGAAATATGAAGACCCTATCACTTACCATTGAAAAGTAATCGCAATATGTCAAAGTTTTTGCATTTTTTTCACAAGTTTGACCTTGAAAAATGACCTTGACCTTGACTGATGACCTTGATCTTGGTACCAACAGAAAGTGCTTGTCCCAGGCAATCATCTTGTGAAATATGAAGACCCTATCACATACCATTCAAAAGTTATGGCAAAATGTCAAAGTTTTTGCATTTTTTTCACAAGTTTGACCTTGAAAAATGACCTTGACCTTGAATGATGACCTTGAACTTGGTACCAACAGAAAGGCCTTGCCACAGGCAATCATCATGTGGAATATGAAAGCCCTATCACTTACCATTCAAAAGTTATTACAAAATGTCAAAGTTTTTGCACGACGACGACGACGACGACGACAACGACGACACCAAGGCTATAGCAATACCTCGGGTTTTCTCCGAAAACAGCCGAGCTAAAAATGATTTCTTCTCAGAGCAATCCTGAGCCAGGAATATCAAAACACGTGGTTTTACCTCCAAAATGCAATATTCTGGACAAGATTAATAACGTATACTCTTGTTTTCAGTATGCACGAGTTTAACAAAACAACCACAATACTCTACCCCAATATACTTGCCTACAAAATGAGATAAATCAAAGAAAATAGTTTGGTTCCGATTATGTGGATTGGCTCTGATTATGTATCCTGGCTCTGAAGTTGTGGAGTGTCTTATTCTTCTTCCATATACCCTAACCTCCTTCGATATGAAGTTTCTGCTGGTTTCATGGTGCGACTTTTCTCGTCATTCCACGACGCATGTTGTCTATGTTACGTCTCACCTCTACTCAAATAAGAAGTCTAAGAACAGCCATTATGAAATGACAAAGAATATGTTCTAGTTGAGGAAATATGTCCTCTGTTTCATACTATCATACAATTTAATCAACAATTTAATCTTGTGATGCATGCAAACTTCATTGATTATCTAAAATATTTGCCCTTATGATACATTGCTGACATTGAGGTTAACATGAAAAACGGTCAATTCCTGATTTCAATTGTAAACTTATTTTATATTATTAGTGTACAGGGAGAAAACAAAAAGATAAATCAATTGATTTTTTAGTCCGATTATTTAAGATGATTCAAAATGATGTTAATAGCAATAGATAATCTTATAGCTACTGTCAGGTCAGTTTAGATCCGCTTTTCTTCAAGTGATAGGTTTAAGAATAGACCTTTTTGGATCGGGCCTTTTTGGTCAACTCTGATAGTGGGCCTTTTTGGTCAAGTCTGATAGTGGGCCTTTTTGACCCGGGCCTTTCTGACCCGGGCCTTTTTGTCACTGGGCCTTTTTGACCCGACACCATTTGCAAAAAGTTCGCATTATTTTGTCAACTTAAACGCAGTGCAGGTCACAGGTATTATCCACGATTAATGCACTGGCTGGGCGGAGCCTAAGTAACGGGTCGTTGCACTTAAGGTTAAGGGAAATTAGCTTTTATCTAAAATAACCTTCTTCTAAAGAGAGTCGACATAAATAACTCGAGACCTTAAATCGTATAGATCTATATAGTAGGACATTATCCCCTCAATCAAAACTACAGGGCGGACAATATCCCCTCGTCGTAACATAAAAATCGGACAGAATCCCCTTCGTAGTTCGAGTAAATAGATCTATGTTTATTGTTTATGTTAAGAAATAAATTATTTCAATCAAGTCAATTATTCTATATTCTTTAAACGATTATATTTCCTTTTTTTTTCAATTGTAATGAGAATTTGTATTTATGTTCAGCCTAATGAAGGCAATGAAACGTATGTTTTTTGCCAAATAAAGATATTTGACTTGACTTGACTTGACCTGAAAGAATAATGTTGCCCACTAATTAATGTGATACCAATTACGAAAATCCAAACTGCAAATCGGCATTTTCTATTCTCGTTTACGGTCTTTATTTCCAAAAAGAAAAGTGTTACCTGACAATTTACAAACCAATTAATGATTCAATTTAAAATTACAATAGCAGCATATTTGGTCTTTGTAATTTATCAAATTACCTCTGATAGTTTTAATCAGAGAAGCTTAAAAGATCAAATGTTTCGTTTTTCTACATATTGTTTACTCAGAGCCATTTACAAGTTCACACGAGAGAAAAGTGTTTCCGAGAGTATTATACCATGACGTCATGTAATCAACTTATTTGATCATTTGGGTTTGAAAAGAAATCTTTTATTTTGAATAGGATTCAAATTTTTACATTAAGGTATTTTTGTTTCTTTATTCAATGATTTTGAATGTACAAGACTTACTAAATGACATACTAAAGTATGCTTGGTCGCGTCCTTATTATGGATAATTTTTAAGCCTATACACATAAGAACGTAAGAGTTTTTTTTTTGAAATGATTTAATTTAAAACGAAAGTTTTGCTGTATTTTCTTGTATCTGAAGGGGATTGTGTCCGCCCATTGAGGGTATTATGTCCGCCTTGTAGATTTGATTGAGGGGATATTGTCCGCCTCGGTAATCAGACCAAGGGGCTTATGTCCGCCCAAACAAATTAATGGAGGGGATTCTGTCCGTCTCAAAAAACGGATTGAGGGGATTATGTCCGCGTTGTTAGAATGACCGAGGGGATTCTGTCCGCCATGTCAAAGAACCGTTGAGGGGATTTTGTCCGGAGGGGATTTTGTCCTAGAATCTACAAACGAGGGGGCATGTCATTTTAGTCCAGTATAAATTTATTGTGAAATAATATATTTCAAACCACAAAATACTCGTCGTTATAAACGTTATCGGAGTTATTTTAGCACATAAAATATAATTTAGTTTTAATGCTTAAATTCTTCATGCCCGTTTTTGTCATTTTTTTTCCGCTTTTGATTAACGTATCTTAATCTAACTCTATCTAGAGTGCCTGACCTATGAAGAAGTATTTTGATTTCTTGTTGGCAATAATATACTTACTTTTTTTTAAATTTTCTCATTAAAGTTTCTCTATGAACTTGATTTGAACGTGATTTTTATTCATATATTATTCCCTTTTTATTCAGATCTTATCATTAATTTCGCTTTTCATTAAAATCACAATAAAAAATAATAAAAAAATAAAATAAAAAAAAACGAAGTCTACTCAAATAGTTGTATAAAACATTATTAGATCACATCGTAATTAATCTGGGGTCTATGGTATATTGAAAAACCCTTCAAAAACAGGTGGGAAAAGACGAAAATATACTGTTTTCATAATCAATAGTTCACAATATAGAAGGTGTTGACAAAATTGATCATGAAAACAGTATATTTTTGTCTTTTCCCACCTGTTTTTGAAAGGTTTTTTCAATATAACATAGACCCCAGATCAAAAAGCGGTCAAACACTAAAGCAGAAGTTATAAGTTACAACACGTGCGCTAAAAAAACATTGTACTGGTGTCAATTAAGCGTCGTATGTGACATATGGTATAACGTAATCGTATTTAACTTCTATCACATCTTTATGATGAAGATATATCCATAAAAGGAGTATTATTATTGTGCGTTCAATAATTCATGAATTCGGAAAATTAAATGGATTCGTAAGAGGTAAATGTTTAAAAAAAAATGCACAAAAGAAAGATATTCAAGTGAAACTTAGAACTAAACTTAGTTCCAAAAAAAAGTGCACTTTTGAATTTTTAATATCTCTGAAATTACACAATCTTTCGTCATGAAACGTCGTATGACTATCCACAAGAGTATGTGCAAACGATATTTGAAAACAAAAATCGCGCGATGAGCAATATTCTATGCTAAATTGAGACATCTGAGTTTGCATGTTTTGCATGTGCATCACGTGTTAGAGGAATAATTGGTCTGAAATTACATTCAGTTAAATCTTTGCGGCTTTCCTGGGCATAAAATCACATTCTCAATACAATTGTGCATGTTGCTACCGCGTAGTTAGATAACAAATACAAATACACTAAATACACTACAAATAAACGTCGTTGCACAAAATCGAACCTTGTCAGTTTAAGAAAGTTATTAAAATTTATTGAGTGTTCATGTTACAATAAAAATTGAGGTCATCATTTTGTAAGGCCTTTGATAAGCAAATCGAGATGTCATGGAATGTCATAGCACAATTCAAGGACAAGTGACTGGCCTAACAACGTAGCAATGTCTAACGTTGACGTACACGTAACGTCTGCATAACAATTAAAACTTTTTTTTTGGAAAGGGCTTGGAATGGCTTCTTAAACTCTATTATGCAATATCAAAACATAGCTCTTACAAAAGAAAAAGTTGTAAGGAGGTCAAATCTCAACAATTTAAGCTCTGCCTGCGCGTATGCAGCATGCGATACTTTATCCAAATCTGATTTGACTTTTAATTTCTAAAGGTTTTGACTAAAGTATGGTATCAAATTTACTCCATAATTTTCATCCGACTTTGAAATATTAAGAAAAATGAAAAAAAGTGAAAGTGCACACTTTCTTATGGAACTCAGTATACAAAATCATTAATTTTGAAACAGTGAAGTGCGAGTTTCCAATGCATTTAAAAGCCCTTCCAAATGTAAGTATGTGTTCAAATTTGAATAATTACCAAAATGAAATAGCAACTCCTAAATAGCTGCGATGGAATTATTTCTCCCTTTTTAAAATTGTCTCTGAATATGCTTTCGTCTTTTATTTTTCGCTAGAGTAAAACATTATATCTGTGTTGAACTTGCATTCTGTCGTATGTCGTTTTTGCTGTCTGTTTTTTGTTTGTTATTATTATTATTTATTATATATTATTTATTTTTTGAAATTTTTTAGTTAATCAATTAAGATCGATTTGTGTCGAACAATAATGCAATTACTATTATGGAAATAATGAAAATGAATAGTCAAAATGAAAGAAATCCAAATAAATTATCAAATCAAAGTGATTTCTCAAAACAGTAGAATTTCAGTGAAGGATATCTGTTTCGACCAAAAAATATAAATTCATCAAGTAGAAAACTCTAGATAGATATCCTAGCAATTTATTCACCACCCAACTAAAATCAAACGTCGCTTTTTTCAGTGTTTCAAATTTAAAAAAAATTCTCAAAGTCGGTCAAAAAGTTTCTAATGAAATTTAAGTTTTGTCTTGAGTGATTAAAGTTAAATAATCTATTTCATTTATAGTTGATGTCGACTGATTCATCCGGATAAATTTCAATGAGAGAAAGAGTGGAGAAAAGAAGGACGCCCCTCTTTTGCATTGTTATGTCCCTTTCACTGAAGAGTACACAAGGGAGATATTTACGTGAAATACCTCTATTGTTGCTACACCACAGTGGCTCATTGTTGTAAATTTGAGATATTGTTGCTCGTTTCGATCATAATTCAACTACATGTACATTTTTTTATTACTTTATTTCTAGATTTTTATTTACTGAGGCACTATATTTACTCATGGAGTCCTAAATATAATGTTTATTTAGATTCTCTGCTTGAATGGATCTTAAACTGTTACATTTTCGCCCTCTGTAATATATGTGACACTCATTTAATCATCAAAAAGATGAAAGAAGACGGAACTAAAGTAAAGAAATTTAAATATAACTTTAATTGCTCAAATGTCAACCATCGATCCAAAATAGAGACATTTTGTCATTTTTCACGAATAAAATCAAACTTAACTATATAACATACAAACAGCAACTGATTTGTTACTGTTCATCCTTAAGCTTGAATTGGAATAATCCAACGTAAACACAGAGGTTATTCACTTTCAGAAAATCCGCCATTTTGAAGCCGCCTCGCTTTGAATCTCGAAGGCTGACGTCACTTCCTTTGCTCTCCTCAAAGACGATAAACTGGTATCTGTGAAACTGGTTCTTTGGTGGAGAAGGTCCCATATATTCTAATGATAGAATAAAAAATGTATTCAAAAAGTCATTTTTATTTTGACTTTCATACAAGGACCCTGAATAGACGTAAAAAGCACGCCTCGTTCAATCATACTCCTAGTTTTTATATTTTGCTACCGACTTGATATTTACACTAGACGATGGATCGTATTTATTTGTTTGTGCGATGAGTCGTGAAATCAACATTTTACTGTTATATTCTCGTGCCATTTGTTCGAAATAGATAACACTGGTTAAGAATCAAAGCACTGAAAGTACTGATGGTAGACGTTTCTGTTGGCAAACTAGATTGATGCTTCCATTTGCTGAGAAAAGAGAAATTTCACATGTAAAATCACGATAAAAGGAAAATGACCTGACCCAAGTTCGCTTCATGCTTCAGATATACATTTCTCAACATATATCGTCGATCGTCAACCAAAGTCCTGTAATTACAAAGTTTCGACGACTTTCGGCATTATGCCGGGTGTAGTTAAAAGAGTGAATGTCAAATCGGGTATAAAAGGAAAGAGATTTCAATTACATGATCTAGGTTATTAATTCTGATTTTGTAATGCTAATCGATTCTCCGTAATCTCATGATCAAAATTATGTTGTTATCTGCTTAAAATATTCTTTAAAAGGATAATAATTAATTGTTCCGCGATTTTCATTCTCAAATAAGGCATTGTCACAAAAACAAGGGCCATGTGGCTACCCCCTGCCACAAAAGCTTGATAGTAACCTGAAGCCTAATAGATAAAGGATTCTTTCGTACTATAAGAGATTTACCTCTTAAAAAATCTAAGCATTAAAAATAACAAAGGACAATAAGTCCAAAATTATGCAAGCAAAGGTTGTAGTTCTTGTACACTGCACTTCTCCTCAATGAGATCTATCCACCTATAAAGTTTTAAGTTGATAGCTATTATACTCTAGGACATGTGCTCCAAACAATATCTTAGTATCAAAAATAACAAAAGGCAATAACTACAAAATTAATGCAAACAAGAGTTGTAGTTCTTTTGCATATCACTTCTCCTGTATGAGATCTATCCACCCATTAAGTTTCAAGTTGATAGCTATTATACTTAAGGAGATATGCTCCAGACAAAATCTAAGTATAAAAATAACAAAGGGCAATAACTCTAAAATTATGCAAGCAAAAGTTGTAGTTCTTGTGCACTGCACTTCTCCTCCATGAGATCTACCAACACTTAAAGTTTTAAGTTGATAGCTATTATACTTTAGGAGATATGCCCCGGACAAATTCTAAGTCTTAAAAATAACAAAGGACAATAAGTCCAAAATTATGCAAGCAAGAGTTCTAGTTTTTGTGCACTGCACTTGTCATCCAAAGGATCTATATACCCATAAAGTTTCAAGTTGGTAGCTATTACACTTTCGGTGAATTGTTCCGTGGTCAGATTGCAAGGACTCAGATAAGGTGTTATATTATACAGCTTACATAAAGCTAACAATATTAAACCCGCTTTTTGCATGACATATTTTTAGACACAAATTTCAAATAGTTTATGGTAAAGGGCATCTGATTTTCTACTCAAATATGAAATTTCATTAAATACTTGAAGAAATTTGAGAAAAACTGTATTTTACCCTAAGTCCCATTTTCCCGTGACAAGGCCTCGAATCCGAAAACCTTCACAGATGCATCAACACTATATCATAGAAAGTTCACATGGTAAGTTTCATTTGATTTTACACAAGGGTTTTGGAGAAATCGCTGGGGACGGACGAACGGACGGACGGATGGACGGAATTACGGACAGACGGACGGACAGACGGGCTGTATCGATATTCAGGTGTACTCCGTTAATTAGATTAATTAGCCATTGTTTTATATATTATTAGTATTCCATTCAAGTTCATGAGTGACCTCGCATAGACCATTGGGAAACAAGGGGCAAATTACTCTCTTTACCTATAAAGTAGTTCTACGCAAGCAAAACATTCACCCGATCTCAGAATTGCATATGGTTTTGCTCTGAAAAGATGTATTTGAGGTTTCAACAAGTTATGTAGAATCCTTGTTTCACTCCATTTGTTAAATGCATAGTTGTCAGACGGATACAACTCTTGAAAAAGAGTAAATTGAATCTTAGTGAGCGCTACTGTTTTGAAACCCTATTAACATCTGACAGGATTGTTCTAACGTGGTATTAACACTGGTGAACGTAAACGTCCATCAATCACATTTAGAAAGTTTAAATTTACCTTTTAAGCCAACGCTTCTGCTTGTCTTAAAACATAAGGTTCACCCAAACATGTACATGTACTGTCATAATTTCAGTGAAGGGGTCAGGTTAAATCCTTATCATATGCTTTTTAATCCTACCCGATTTACCTACGGTAAAGGACTCAGCGCCTACTCCAGAGCTCAGTTTTGAAAATACACCCATACATGTATAAGCTTTAGCACAGAATACAATTTCTGACTATTTGTTAAATCATATTTTTCACAAATTTTTTGATACTATTTGGTGACTTACTTGGGTAAAGATAATGATTTGAGTAAGAACTTAATTTTTATTCATTAGTATTTCATTTATTTTTCTTTTTTTCTGTTCGGTAGACGAACGAACATCGCCAAAAACATCGTATGAAAGATTCAAGATGGTCCAAAGATATTTCTGAACTTCACCATGCACAAATCGTTTGGATGAATGAACGCATACGCATGTTTACGCTCGGCTGTTGAGTGCTGGGTGGTATAAACCTAATTATTTACATCGATTGGGAATCAAAATCCTACAATTAGATTAATCCCTTTCGATTCTGGATCCAGGAAAATTCACCAGTACTCGCGCCAAATGTGTGGGCCAGTGAAAGAACCAAGATTGATAGCCCCCAGTCAATCGACCTCTGGACCTTTTGGTCAGGAGGCCGACGCTTTACGGATACAATTCTTGAAAAAGAGTAAATTGAATCTTAGTGAGCGCTACCGTTTTGAAAACCTATAAACATCTGACGGACATCATGGGCGAAAAGATTGAACACACAAACTATGCGGAGTTCGTTAAAAACGCATTTTAAGTTATTGGTTTTGACAGTTGCTCTTTTCATGAAAACAATTATATTAACAAAGTTTTAAGCCAATGCTGTTACAAATACTAGAAACATTACATTTTCAAAGTTTCGCGCAACAACCACGACTACGACGCCAAGGTTATGTCAATATTTTTTTTGTTTCTCCGAAAAAGGTTCGTGTTAAAATTCAATTGGTAGATTAATTCTTTTTTAAAATATCACAACGAAACTTAAACTTTAGCTCTTACAACATATTTGGTCGCGCAGTAATAATAAGTACCTATTAGACCGTCTGCAAACCTCCCAGTTGTCAATTCTTCTGGCTGTAAAAGTGGGAAGAAAACATTTTCAAGAAGACTCAACACACCAAAAAGGATTTTTTTGAAGCCAGCTTTTAGTAAATTCAATGAAATATGTGGACTTAAACACGTAAACTTAAACTTTTTATCAAGAAAGGTCTTAGAAGGTTGCCCAATTTCTTTCAATTTGATATGAGATATTGTATTGTCTCTCTTTAATCTAATTCAACACTCGCTCATCGCACTACCAATATTCCATTTTAAATTACAAATTTATACGTTAGTCTGTCTCAAAGTGTTCTTAAATTGTACCTTTAGAATGCATTGTATCAAAGGCGTTTCCGTCTTCTACTGAAAAGAGGGTGCTTAAGTAAGTGTACCCGTATTAGTTTCGCAACATTTCGGAATACATAACCTTTCACAATGTTAACCGGGGTTTTCTAAAGAAATCATTTAGAAACCTCGATAAACACTGTTTAAGTTCATGACCTCCGAAACGTTTCGAAACTTACGTGTTCACAGCCTTAAATATTAGGGACAATTATGTATCGCCGCAGTGAATGAATTACGTGTGAATGATTGGCTAAAAGGCTGTTATTGAATGCGATTATTCGTCAATTTTAGAGACCAACAATTGACCACTTACAGATAAACCGGCCACCGCCCAATGTAGATAGAATATCAAATCTTCAACACTCGACCCGGGAGCGTCAGGATCGACCATCAACAGAGTGTAACGTCTATCCTAAAAAAAGATGTAACATACTGACTGAAAATGAAAGGAGCTCTCGCTCATTTAACTAGAAATTCCTCGGGAGATCTTTTATCGTTTGTTAAGCCGGCGTCATAGTGCAATTGGTAGCGCGTCGAACCTTCAATTTAGAAGTCCCGGGTTCGATCCCCTACGGCGTCATTCATCCTTTCCGACTAATTTTCCAATCAATGGGTCGATAATCTTAGACCTATGTGGGATAACAGCTAGAGGCTAGGAAAGGATGAGATGGTGGTACTGGTGTGAAAAATATCAGGAAACCATCGTTAGGAGTTCCAACCGCCGCGATGTAACTGAAAGATTGTTGCAAGCGGCATAAAACCCCATTCAAGCAAATTGCATTGTTTTTGTTTGATGGGTATAAAGTCGGTTTCAACAATTTTTGAGTCTAACATGGCAGATTGAACACGTAACGATTGATCCTGGTATCCTTTTACGAACCCACTTGATAACGGCTTAGCCACGCAAAAAAGAAGCATTTTTTCTACATTCAGAATATTTACAACAAAATCGATAAGTTGTACATTTGTATTTTTGTTTATGATTTATCCTACGCCGAGGGGGTGAAATAAACATGTTGGATATTTTTTGATACTACACGGGTGCTGTTTAATAGTGCAATAACTATGCAAATGAGCGAAGAACTCATAGCAACACTTTATTTTCGTTGTGAACATGCCGTCATGTTGCATTTGCTGACGACATTTTGCTTGTGAGTTTATATCTTTCGCGGAATGACTTGACTTCATAAAATTCTTGAACTTTCTCGATATATCAGAAAAAAAAAATCACGTCATATTATAAAAAGCATATCAAATTTGTGCTTATAAAATTCCAATTTTTTTAAACTCGTCGTCTTAAACAGATAAAAACATCGTTTTTATCTGGTTTTAGAAGATTCGTTTAAAAAGTTCGGTATTCAATGACCACTCATCTGATATATCCTAATTGTTTTAAACCACGCCTCCTTTTCATTGTCGTTTGCAACCTCGCCTAGTTTGGACTAATTTGATTTTACAAACAGTGAAAATAGTTCAATATATCATACCTCCTTAAAATCACTCTCCAGTGGTACTGTCGATTGATTTTGCGTCTGAGGTTTCGTCAAATTCTGATCACAATTGAGGCTAACGTCATATTTTACGTTGTAAATGTTAATGTTAACTGTACCGATGTTGTTCATTGCACCTTGTAATTCGTTTATCAATGCGTGTGAGTCACATTCGACTTTACCCGCAAGTATGGGGAAATAGAGGATATTGAAAGAGTGGTCATTGAATACTGAATTTTTTATACGAGTCATCTATAAACAGATAAAAACGAGGCTGCGCCGAGTTTTTAACTGTTTTAGATGACGAGTTTAATAAATTCTGTATTTTAGGAGCACAAATTTTATATTTTATTTATAATATGACCTGAATTTTTGCGAAAAACGTCAAAATTCTTGAAATTCAACATTTCAATTTTCCGCGAAACTTATAACGTCGTTTAAAAATGACGTCACAAAATAAACATTATGACGTCATTTTCGCGGTAACAAAATAGCGATGCTATTCGCTCTGAGCTAATATGCATAGTTGTTCCACTAGTGTAATGACACCCGTGTAATATAAAAGATATTCAATGGGGCTATTTCACTCTCGCGACGTAGGCCACATTATAAATCCCGTTATTTGAGGTTTCCGTTATTTAGACTTGGGAAAACATTGTGGAAAAAAGGACGAAATTGCTCGTACTATTTCTTTTACTACAAATGAAAGTTCGATCCCCGACGGCATTAATCATTCTTTCCGACTACATGTATTTGTCTCCCACTCATGTGTCGGTAATCGTAGACCTATACGGGAAAGCAACGTGAGTCTAGGAAAGAATGTAATGGTAGTACTAGTGTGATAAATACCAGGAATCCATTGTTAGGTGCTCCAGCCGCCGCGATGTAACTGAAAAAATGCTGAAAGCGGCGTAAAACCCCATTGAAACAAACAAACAATCAAACATAAATCTTAATGTTTCTGATACATGTTATCGGCAAAGAATTAACTTACTTGAATGAATCATACCTGTTTTAGATTACTCTTTAGCGTTACCGTCGGTTTAATGGACGTCTGAGGTTTCGTCATATTTTGGTCACAATTAACGTTAACATCATATTTGACGTTAAGAATACTATTGTATGCACAGACGTTGTTCAGTACACCTTTTAATGCATTTAAGCTTGCTTCTGTTACACACTCGGATTTGCCCGTAAGTTTGGAAAACTCCCGCCTGGAGACCACGATTCCTGTGATCGTTGCGCCTAGAGATAGAATGGCCACCAGAACAATGATTGCTATGGTATACAGTCTATTTTTTGACATAATCCTTTTGAACTTTCAGACATTTGACGAAATCGTCGAAGAAGAAAACTGAAAAAGAACAGTAAATAAAAATATGTAAAAGAAACGATCATTTTGAACTAAGTGGCAAATTGTCACAAGTTACACTGCTACGGTTCTTGCACACTGCGCACTCCGTATTTATGAGTAAAACACAACTGCAAAATTTCAAGCAAATCGGACATTAGAAGACAGTTATGCTCTGGACAAATTAGTGGACGCCGTCCATCAGACGCCACGGGTGATCAGATCAAATATTTAAGCCAGTCTTTAGACGGGCGTTTAAAAATTGATTGATTAAGGTTCATGTAAAGTGTTTGAGACCCAATTTTAAGGGCATTTATATGCCAAGAAGAAACAGTATGTCCAGGAATATTATATATCAAAATGAAGCTATTTATGAGCACAAGCAGTTGAAAAACATAAGACTGTTATAACTATAGCGGTATATCCCAAACATTGTGGAAAAGGGTCCACAATGTTTTGACTATACCGCTATAGCTATGGCGGTCTTATGTTACCTAACTTCTTGTGCTCACGAATAGCTTCATTTTGATATATAATATACCTGGACATACTGCTTTTTCTTTGCTAATGAAGTGCCCTAAATAGTGGGTCTCAAACACTTTACATGAACCTTAAATGAGGTTTATCAGAATTCCTCACCAACCTGTTTGACGTATATTTTTACAGTCTTTAGACAGATCGCGGTGACTTGGGACCCTAACAATGAATTCCAGGTATTTCTCGCAATTGTACTATCTTTACATCCTATCCTAGCCGCCAGCTGCCATGTGCCACATAGATTTACTATTTGGGGGTTTACGCCGCTTTTAACATTATCTCAGTCATATCGCGGCGGATGTAGCACCTATCAATGCATTCCTGGTATTTCTCACACCAGTACTTCCATCACATCCTGTCCTAGCCTCCAGCTGCTATCCAACATAGGTCTACGATGATCAACCCATTGGTGAGAGACTAATAGTCGGAAAGGATGAGTGCCGCAATCGGGCATTGAACCCGGGCCCTATAGATAGACAGTCCGACGCGCTGCCAACTGCGCTATGACGGCGGCTCACCTAGGTGCACGAGTATACTTTCATTGGTGAAAGACAATTTTTTTAAATAATGAGTGCCGAAGTCAGGGATCGAACCAGGGAAATTTAACTGCGCGCTACTCCTTCGCATAGATGTATAAATTGGTAAAGCCTACACGTACCTGTTGGATGCCAATGTTCCGATGCTGCAAATGGCTAGACGTGTTCATGATCAGCCGACTTGTGACTCGATGATCAGGGGTTTCAAGTATGTTTAAAGTCGTTGAGCGATCCATAGTTTTTGAAACAGAAAATGTTAAAAAAAAGTACAGAATATAAGTAAATTGCTACTTACATGTACATGTAAAAAATATGCCTACATATACCCAACATGTAGCCACGTCAAGATCTAGGTAAAATTAAATCAAGCATATGATGTCTATTTATGGTTGAAACACGATAATTACATTTTGCACGAATCGATATCTTTGATAGCGTGTAAACTAACACAATCAAACAACTTAGAAACCACGTCAAGATTCCTTGTACGCATATGCTTGCGAGGGCTATACAATTCTTACGTACAGTAGGCACGTGCGTAGTAAATATTCTTCTTATGTCATTTCGTGGAACACTATGTTATTCGTCTATGAATTAGGTAAATGACGTCTCTAGCCCTGTGTTAAGAATGACAAAACGATGCAAACTGTTCATTCCAAACGCTCATTCCGATGGCTCAAAAACTCTCCGATAAGGTTTCATTCAAAACCAGCTCCACACACTCATTCAAAATCACCCAAAAGTCACTCAAAAATCATTCAACTTGTAAATCACGCGATGTTATTAACTGATATATGATTGCTTGTGTGTGATAGCGAGCGTGTGTAAATATGCATATTTTTCTGATATAACTTCATTTTAGTTCTTTTCTTCTTTGTTATTATTGCACAGAAAAGCTCGCCCTTGTGGAGGAGAAATAAAGTATATATATTATAGGATTTAAGTTGCTGAGAAGCACGAAAAACGAAAATTGAAAATAATATGACGCGTAAGGCGAAAAGGGAACATCTTGGTTGTGCATAAAGTCTCGACTCTAGTCAAACTCACTGTGCCGTCTGTGCAGCCAAACTAGGGTCGAAACTATTCTCTTTTGACTCATTTTCTAAATCTAGAGTTATCTGGTTACCTGCACAAGATTGATTGAATGATTGAATGGAATTTTACGCCGCTTTCAACATTTTTGAAGTTATATCGCGGCGGCTGGAGTACCTTACAATGGTTTCCTTGTATTTCCCTCACCAGTGCACATTCTTTCCTAGCCTCCAGCTGCTATCTCACATAGGTCTACGATTATCAACCCATTGGTGAGAGACAAATAGTCGGAAAGAATGAGTGCCGCCGTCAGGGATCGAACCCGGGACCTCTAGATTGACAGTCCGACGTGCTACCATCTGCGCTATGACGGCGGCTACCTGCACTAGAACCAATCTCTTTTTTCAATCTTGTATTTCACAGAGTTCCTAGATGGACCCTTCTCGCGTGACGGATAACATGTGTACAAAAACCAATGCACTTAAGAGATGAAGAGGGTATTTGTTGGTTTCATGGAGGTATGAAACTTAAAACCTAATCAAACAGTATGAATCCGAGAAACGGATTCATACATAAGTGTGATTAGATTTTTAAGTTTCATACCACTATGGAATTTACAAATAGTATCTTCATTAATTGTAATCTAATATCATGAAGCAAAAATGTAAAGATTTGTCAGGTAGAAAGAAAAAGGAAAAAGCAAAACAGATTTCCCAAGAGACCTCTTTTTGTGGAAGCTTACAAAATAGCTGCGTACTAATCTTTTTTCATTGGGGAATAAAAGCATTTTTTCAGCCAATCAGAAAGCTTGAATATTGATGGACACAACTTAATTAAATTATTAGCAAATGGATTATTTTCTGTTGAAAGTCTTTTACGATCTTGAGTTTCCGTAAAACAAATGAGCCTATGCGTGACATTTCCAACTTATTTATCCAGATAAATGTCAATGAAATAAAGAGGTGAAAAAAGTAGGTCGCCCCCTCGATTGCATTGTTTTGTCCTATTGACTGAAGAGTATACAAGGGAGATTATTACGTAAAATGCCTCTTTTCTATATGTGCGCAAAGCAAAGCTTCTGGCCAGCCTGTACAACCGCAAAGCCTGACTAGAGTCAAACAGATATAGATAGATACGGTCTCAATTACTCCTCATGCATTCTGCATTTATTTTTATTGCATTGTGTCGTTGTCCAAGCTATAAAAAGATTGGTCACTCTGCATATGTGAAATTGTCGAAAATGCCACGCACAGACTCAAATGGTTTAAAAAGGACATCGGATCCAGTAGATGTCAACCAAATATCAAGTTTCGAAATGGTTTAAGGATGTCCGCACATCCGGTTGTCGATTTTCCGCCATCAAAAAAATCATTTTCATTTCTGTAATCGTTATAAAACCATGAATCGAAATTCAAACAATGTTTTTGGATAGAGCTGTATGTTAGGTTGTCAAAACATGTAAAATTTGTATAAAAATATTTTTTTCCTCATTTTTTTCGGGGCATTTTTCCAAATTCTATAGTATTCAGAGAAAACAAAAAGCAAGAATTCAAAGTTACTCCTTGCCTTTTTTCGGATAGAAAGCTAATAAAACTTATGAATATGGAAAAAGAAAGAACACCTACCTCATATCCCTGAACCAAAATACTAACGAATTTATTATTTCCAATATTAAAAATCGTGTTATGAAATCTAATTAATTTTGGTAAATTACCCCCTTTTATTTAAACAAATGAGTCAACAAAATATCTAAAAAAAAAAAAAAAAAAACACTAAAAAACTGTCACCCCAATTTTTTTCATGTCAAAATATTCCTCAATTTTAATAGTAGAACTTTATTCATTTTTTACGAAGCGTATATTAGAAGCCCTTAATATTAAGTGTAGAATACTTCTATTAAGCACCGAATTAAGATGTCATAAATTTCATTTGTTTCATCAAAATTCCATATTTCTTCAATAAATTAGTAGAATGGAATGTCTTTCTTAAATGAAACATAAATCACTGGCTTTCAGAATACTTATTTGTCCAAAAATGATAACTTCAAATCAAGGGTGTAATTCTCATGAAAATTCAAAGGCAAGAACTAAAGTGCACGAAATGTTTTTGGCACCTATTTTCATACAGCTCTGACCAAAAAATAAGCACGGTGACCCCATTTTTCTTTTTAACAATTGAAATAAAACATTTAGATCTTTCATATATAAATCAGGTTTAAAGAAAAGTTTAATAGTAGGAAAAAGCCTAGTAGGAAAAAGCCGAGCGAACTTCCTTAATAGGAACGCGGGGTCATTTTAGTTTTTTGAAATCTACAAGGAGTGAAATCGTTCGACCTCGACAAGGCGACACAGGACAGCATTGTGTTACGAGAATTAGTACAGTTATGAAATAATCATTAAACTGAATAACAACCATTCTATACGCTCACTAAACGCTCCAAATATTTATTCAAAACACTCACTCGAACCGCTCAAACACGCTCCAAAATCATTAACTAGAGCTGCTTGAGCAGCTGATTCGTTCCAAAGGCCTGAATCTACTGGAATGATTAGACGAGAATGCTAGTCATTGAATGAACAAATCTTCATTTAAGTAAATAAGTGGTTTTAAGTGTCGCATGCTGAAATATTTCTGCAAAGAAAAATTCAAGATCAAATTAATTAATAACGTATAGAAAATTGAACTCCGCCTATCAGATATGTATTTTTAATCCAATAAAATCAATCTTGAGCAGTCTGATAATGGGTCACCTAAGGATAACTCGTGTGAAATTTGGTTGATATCAATCGATCATCAACGGACGTCGTCTACCGGACGCCATGGTTGATCACATATTTTAGGCCAGTCTTTAGACGGGCGTTTAAAAATTGATTGTTTCAATGGGACTTAATAGAATTCCTCACAAATCTATTTGACCTATCTTTTAATAATTTTCAGCAAGATCGCGGTGACTTGAGCACTTGACAATGAATTCAAGGTATTTCTCGCATTGGTACTACCATTAAATCCTAGCCTAGCCGCCAGCTGCTATTGCATATTGCAAGTACACGTGCAAAGCGAGGTATAATTTGCAAACTGTTTGCACTGTCTTGTTATCCTAAATGCAGGGCAGGTGGTGCCGATATTTCTGAAGACGACGACGACGAAGAAGAAGAAGAAGAAGAAGGAAGAAGAAGAAGAAGAAGAAGAAGAAGAAGAAGAAGAAGAAGAAGAAGAAGGAGAAGAAGAAGAAGAAAGGGGAGTCGGAATTCTAAGGCATGTTAAATTAGCATGTGGGTCAAAAGCATGAAACACATATCAAGGACGGCTCCTTATCATCGTAATAAATGACCAAGTGTTTGTTTGCCTTATTCATTCACATAAGAGTCCTCTTTTTTATTACAAATTAGGCTTTGGAAGGAAAATTTAATAGTACATGTCATATTCAGAATCATTTTTGAAAAGAATGGAATTGCTCTTTTTTACACTCAAAAATCTAGTTTCAAATACTTTCAGTACTTTTTTGTGTCCATGAATATTCGTGTATCATGATTGGATGAAAAATTGGTTTGATTTTCACAATTTACGCAGCTATTATATAAGCTTCCGCACAAAGTAGTCACAATACAAATATGTATCGTTGATGATTTTTTTTAAACATTTGCTTTACTAAATTAAATGATAAGATATTATGAAGTGTATTTGGTTATTTTATGGAGGTATGAAAATAAAAATCTAATTACATTCACACACGAATTCGCTTTGCGTACATTCGCCCTTTTACTTCGATATGGACCTGTTGTTTGGTAATGGGTAAACAAATGAAACTATCTCCCCCCCTTTCCATCTCCTCTCTCTCTCTCTCCCTTTTCTCCATCTATCCCTCCCTCTCGCTCTACTCTCAATTTCTGCCATTTTTTCTTTCTCTCCCACCATCTTACTATCTTATATCATCGTAAAACAGCTACACTTTAGACTCATATCAAAATGTGTTCATCTTCAGTAAAATTGAAAGATGATTTTAATGGTTATTCTACCTTACCTTACCGATTCTTTTCTTAATCTCTTAAAACATTTACCACTTTTTCAAATACAAATTAAGCTATTCCCTGGCTAAATTAATCCAACACTCTCTTCGTTTTCCATGGGTGAGATCGGAAAATCACCGATGATCGACGATTGCCACTAATTTGCGTAAGAATTTTAGTGTCTACTTAGAGCATACTTACCAGACCGTTCGTGCAGAGGATCAGACATCTGCCCTTGAAACAAAATACCAGAAGTTCAAACCGTGAAAGAGGAAGTATAAATTGCTGACTCAAATCTTATCTTTTTTCTAAATTACAAAATTAATGTTTGTTTTTTCTTTGTAAGACGAGGTTAAGGGGCGGGCTTTTACACTTGCTTTAATTTCTGAAGACATATTTTTCATATTTAGTTTATTTTTTGATAAAAATCAACAACAACAACAACAACAAAAGCGGCTCTGAAGATTCCACCCGGTTCATTTTTGGTAACTTTGGCAACGATATTTTCCCTCTTTTATGAACGAGTTCGAAACTAGGAAAACTGTGTTGTTTTCTAAAACTTGGGAAACACGTTTCAACGTAGTTTAAGACGCATAAGATTTTAATTCAATTTTATACAATCATTAAGACTTTCTTACATCTTAGATGATATGATATGATTAAGCTGGGTGGTCTTTTGATGATTTAGACAAAAGAGTATTCCGTTAGAGTTAGCTTGTTATAGGGACAAAAATTTAGAAAGATAAATAAAGCACGGCGTAGATTTGAACTTGTAGCTGAATGATTAAGAGCGATAGACATTAACCGACTGAGCTACCATTTCTTGCTATCACTCACTGGTTAAATTGTGAATTTATAAATATTTTCCTAACGGGTCCTGTAATAAGAACTAGGAGATCTTCCGAAGATGTACCAAATATGGACAGAGTCTCAGACGAAATTAGCCAAATGATATTCTTTCATCAGAAATCATGAGGTGACAGGTCTTAAGGATGACTAACTTTCTAACCTTGTTATTATACTCTAAAGTCCATACATATTAATGTTGGACTAAGTGGTTGGAAGTATTTGAAGGTAAAATGTTTTTTCCTGAAATCTTACACATCATGTTTTGTAGCAGCTTTGCTGGTTTATTTAAGAGATAAAGAGATTGTTTCTTGATTTCATGGAGTCATGCAGCTAAAATTCTTATCACACTGTATGAATACGCGATAAATGAACGGGATTCATTAAAGTAATTTTGCGTTAATTTCCAAACAAACAAATCAAAAGAAACATACAAACAAAAACAAATCGGTATTATTAATATTTATCTTATAACTATACAAATATCCGTGTGATAACATCCCATATGATATCTTTTATGATATCACGTAGTTTTTTTTTTATAGAACAATGATATAATGCGGTTGTTTTCAGAAACTTGCATTTCAGTTAGAAACATCGACGAAAACAAGACAAGTAGAGGTTATAAGATAAGTATAATGCGTACTTAGTGTATTGTATGAAAAATATCTAACTCTGTTGTGAGAATTGATAATTGTCTCGGCAAATGTATTATATATTTATCCTTTTTTGTTCAGGATGAAAGCAAGTACCATACTAGTTATATTCCTTATAACAACGTGCCTTAAGCCGCCTGTGGTCAAAGTTCAAGGTCAGTTTGAGCGACATTGTCCACCGACGTCAATGGCTTGCGGACTTTCAACGTGCCATTATTATGGAAGGGAGGGGCGGTGTGTCGATCTTTTCAACTATTGCACGTGAGCATATATTGTGATAATTATTTTTATTTATTTGAATCAATTTAGTTACATCGTGGAATTGACATTCACCTCGCTCAAAATCTCTCTAAATCAGCCACTCTGCGTTCCAATTACTAATTACCAAACCATGCAAAAGCGCTCTAAATCGTTCATAAACGCTTCAACATTTTTTATAATGATCAACATTTCATTCAAATCGATGAATCAATTGCACAATTTAATTAACAGCTGCTAATTTCAAAGTGTTAGGTTAGCCCGCAAAGATAAACAAACAGGAAAATATGATAATTTTTATTAAAGGGAGGTAATAAATCATCGCTTATTTCGTCTGATTTGGAAGTAAATAGCGATATGTATTACCTCCTTTAATTTTAGTTCAAATCTCGCCCCACACACTAAATCAATATCATTCCGAAATCTTTCAAGAAACATTAAACCTATCAGTTTCACGATGTTAACAGTATACCTTTTAATCCCTTTTTTTTTCAAACTGCTAAAAAGCAGTCGCAGGGCATTTGAGAAATAAATATGAGCTATGTTGTACACTTTTTTCTATGTTTGACCTCGTGGTCTTTAGTTTTAACACCAAATTCTCACAATTTGTAACTCGTCTGCGATATATGGTCAAATATTTTGAATAGTTTAAAGGAAATTAAAAAGAATAAAATGAATAATAATAATAATACTAATAAAAAAATAATTACTAATTCCCCTTTTCTGTGAGTTATTTTTGCTTGAAAGATCGCATATACTTGTGACCATCAGTCAAAAAAGGGTTCCTCTATCATATTTCACTATGTTCTTAATTGCATTCTCATTGCAGGTGCCTTTTGAGATAACATCAGAAGCAGGAGCAGAACTATATAAAAACCATTATATAGAGTAACACAAAAAATGTCCACACAAGTATTAAAGAAGAACTGTAGAACTTCTTGGATATGATTAAAACTTAAAAAATTAAATATAGGACACATTAGCCATTGGGACAAATTCGTAATTGTTTCTTCGCAACCACCCTATGCAACAGTCTACATGTCAGAAATCTACGACCGTAACAATTTTTTTCTATTTTTTCACTGTTTTGTTTGACTCTCGCTTTCCAGTTCACGGTTGTAAAAGTAGAATTCGCTATTTTGACTCGTCGGGGATATGCTTGTTGATATCAGCCACTTGATCACGTGATATTTTAAAAGCTTTATCATGTCACTTAGTTACGTGACCAGCCGAATCTTCTTTTGCGGTGGTTTGGTTTTAAAAGAGCTCGTTCTAAAACATTTTTCCTTCAAATTTGCGCAAAGACTTCTGTTAAAATATTTCACTCCACTCTCTTACTTAAATCGGACGAAACATGATCACATTCATGACGTAAAATATTACTGATGACGTAATTTTGTGCTAATTTGTGACATTTACATTCAATCTCGAAAATTTTCAGAATTACTAAATATTAAGATGGATTAAGCGTGGATTTTGTGTCATCAAAGAGCATATTGCGGATAACTACTTTGTATCTCACCTAAATCTAAATTCGCTATGTGAAAATTAGCCAGGGAGGCATTGAAATGATGCTTGCTTTAAGCTCCATAATATAACAAAACTTTATAATATTGGGAAAGTTGAGATAACCATCGACTAAATAAATAAAGAATAATATGTTAGTGTCTTAAAAAATCAATGTTATCTGGTCGAGGTTGAGAGAATTTATCAAGACGAGGCTTTGCATATTGATAATTTCTGGCAGCCGAGACCAGATAACATTGATATTTTAAGTCACTTACTTATTATTCTATTTATCATGCAATCATTTCTATAATAAACATTTAAAAATCAAAGAATGTCTGGTGAAAGAGTATTCAAATTGTTTCTAAAATAGAACGCCCGATAACATGTTATGTTATCGGACAGGTGATATCAGGTCAACGCAGGCTTCATTGCATGATAATAACAAAATCAAATATTCTTTATCATTGAGGTACGTTAGTAATGCTTAATAAAGTGTTGTCTTGTACAATATTTTCTTTCTACGGCTTCAACCCTGCTTTCAGTATGACAAAACGGTGTGAACTGTTTGTAATTTATACTTAGCTTTGCACGCGAGTGAAGGTGCAAAACAGGATAATATTGGTAAACATATGCACCATTTTGTCATCCTGAATGCGGGGTAGAAGTCTAGCAGTTGTCGAGTTCTTAACCATCAGCGATTATCAGCGATTATTCCTACCTTACCCACCTATTCACCCTTATGATGAACAGTCGGTAAGGTAACTAAGGATTTAATTAAATTTTCGTATATCTAAGTCGAAACTATTTAAGAAGGAGTGTAACAGGTTGTATAGAATAGGTGATCAGTGACCTGAGATTGAAAAGTTTATAGAGCTCGGCCAAGGATTTCAGCCAATTCGGATCCAGCTCACCAAATAAATTAATACGCCTTGCCCAATTAACTGTTCTATCTCATATCGCCAAACATCTGTTCTCTATGACTTACAGTTAAAAACATCGTGAAGTTGACAAGGTGAGTGATTTTGAAATGTTTTAGGAATGAAATTAATTCAGTGTGTGGATTGAGTTTTGAGTGGAAATAATGGAATATAATCCAATATCGCAAATGTTGTTCAGGATGAACAAAATTAGCGATATTGATTACCTCCCTTTAATAAAATATGCATACAATTTCTATAGATAGTTTCCTATTTTTTCAAGAACCTATTACACACCTACAGTTCGAATTATTTCTGTGTAAATCGCGATTTTTCCCAATCCATTTTTTTTTAGTGTTTATTATTTGTTTTTCAATGAGTTTGAGCGCTTTTGAATGGTTTGAGTGAGTGTTTGGAATGAATGAATAGAGCGCTGAGTGAGCGATTAAGAATGGTCTTGATTTAGGTGAATGTTAATTTCATGATGCAACTAGCTTTACACAAGTGTTGCATCACATTCTAAATGAGGAGAACGTGACGGCATCTTAACCTACATCATCGCGAATTTTTATCGCTCTGCGTTCAAAAAAGGTTTTGACATACGAAACTGGTGTATATGTGAGAATTACTATCTTTTACTCGACTTTGTTTGAGACATACTTTTCTTAACCACGTCTAGAAAAGAAAAGTCATAAAGCTCGTCAAGACTCGCTTAATTCCATGTCCATTCTATGCTAGTCTCAAACAAAATCTCAATTCAGATCCTGTGCAACTTATCGTCGATCCCATACATTGTCCCTAATGTAAGTTGTTGAATTTGAATCATAACAAGAGGACCCTGAGGGCCCTAAATCGCTCACCTGATATTTCAAGTAAATTATCATTAAGACTCCATTTCCTATGATATGGCATCAACCTTCCCATTTTCAACAGAGTTCATTCTTGTGACCTGGCAAACATTTTGATCAAGTTTCAAGAAGATTGGACTATATTTGTGGTGTTTGGAGCTCTTACGAGAAAATTGTCATTAAGGCCCCTTTTCCCGTGATATGGCACATATACTACCCATTTTCAAATGAGTTCATCCTCATGACATAACAAACATTCTGACAAAGTTTCATGATGATTGGACCATATTTGTGGCTTCTAGAGAGTAAACAAAAAAATTGTCATTAAGGCCCCTTTTCCTGTGATATGGCACCGATCCTTCCCATTTTCAATAGACTCCATCCTCATGACCTAACAAACATTCTGACCAAGTTTCATGAAGATTGGACCATACTTGTGGCTTCTAGAGTGCAAACAAGAAATTTGTCATTAAGGCCCCTTTTCCTGTGATATGGCATGGATCCTTTCCATTTGAGCAATTTTCATAAGGGACCACCCAAGGAATATTTCTGCCAAGTTTGGTTGATTTTAACCCATAAGTTTAGGAGGAGATGTCGTTTAAAGATATTGTTGACAAAATTGTCATTTAGGCGGCTTTTTCTGTGAAATGGCACCAATCCTTCCCATTTTCGATAGACTTCATCCTCATGACCTAACAAACATTCTGACCAAGTTTCATGAAGATTGGACCGTATTTGTGGCTTCTAGAGTGAAAACAAGAAATTTGTCATTAAGGCCCCTTTTCCCGTGATATGGCACGGATCCTTTCCGTTTGAGCAATTTTCATAAGGGACCACCCAAGTAATATTTCTGCCAAGTTTGGTTGACTTTAACCCATAAGTTTAGGAGGAGATGTCGTTTAAAGGTATTGTTGACAAAATTGTCATTAAGGCGGCTTTTTCTGTGAAATGGCACGGATCCTTCCCATTTTCAATAGACTTCATCCTCATGACCTAACAAACATTCTGACCAAGTTTCATGAAGATTGGACCATACCAGATAGGCGACACCTTAAGGGTTTCGCGGGAGAGAAATGAGAGAAGATTAATTGAAATTAATGAATAGTTCAGGTTCAAAGTGGATTAATATATATGTGATATATTCGCACAAGAAAAAATATTGATATACTATCTATCTACTTAACATCTGTAATGAAGACTATTGGAAGGTTGCTCTAGCCCCGATTCAATATGATACAGTTAATAATATCTTGAAATTGGCAATAATTTCGAGTAAAACATTCCAAATCCCTACCTCAGCGCTTTTTTTTTTAAATAATCAACCCGATCATTTATAAACGCTCAGAGAACGCCCGTTGAAAACACTTTGAAATTGTACAATCCGATCACATTTCATTCAAATCGAATAAATCATTCTACGACTTTTAAATTGATCGTATGATTTAATTTTGAGAGGTGGATGTCTGTAATGGTTTCATAGTTGAACAAGATGTTTGTGAAACACGAATGCCCCCGTAACGGCATTTTTTTTCAAAGTTTGACCTTGACAGATGACCTTGACCTTGTCACATGACCTTGACTTTGGTACCAGCGGATGTGGATCATTGAGATCTATCATCATGCCAAATATTAGCTTTGTATCTTGAATAGGCTTGAAGATATTGGCAAGGTTAAGTTTTCGGGTTAAGTTTTTTTAAAGTTTGACCTTGACAGATGACCTTGACCTTGTCACATGACCTTGACTTTGGTACCAGCGGATGTGGATCATTGAGATCTATCATCATGCCAAATATTAGCTTTGTATCTTGAATAGGCTTGAAGATATTGGCAAGGTTAAGTTTTCGGACAGACGGACGGACAGACAGACGGACGGACAGATGGACAGACGGACAGACAGACAGACAGACATGAGTAAAACAATATGCCCCTGATCTATCGATGCGGGGGCATAAAAATGCCAGGCTAATCAATATTTGACTACAATCTTTGGGAAAAAATCACAAAGTGGCTATTCCGACAAAGTTTTATTAAAACCAGCCCAGTACAGTAGTTAGGAGGAGGGCTATCAAGGATTTCATAGTAAGAATGCCAAGCACTGTCATGCCCATACTTATGGGGCTATTAGAAATTTGCGAACAATTTCAAGAAAGGCAATCCAAGGAAACATTCTGGAAAAGTTTCATTAAATTTGGCCCTGTGGTTTAGGATGAGATGGTGTTCAAAGATTTCCGAGTGAAAAAATGCCATGCCCTGCCATACCCATGATTAATGGCCAATCAGAAATTCCTGAACAATTTTCGAAGAGGGTCACCAAGGAAGCAGCGAAATCAGCCAACTGGTTTAGGAGAAAAAGTCCTAAAAAATTCATAGTGATGAATGCATCACCCTGCCATGCCCATATTTATTGGCATATCAGAATTTTGAGAAAATTTTTGACCAAGGAACATTCTTGCAAAGTTTTATTGAATTTGGCTCAGTGGTTCAGGAGTTAAAAATTTTTAAGTGACGAAATGCCATGCTCTGCCATGACCATAATTATGGGCTTATCAGAATTTCGCAAATAATTTTTAAATATGGTATGATTTTCAGCCTTTCTGTTACCATGGCAAACAGAGTTATATATAGAATTAAATTCTTCTAACAACTGTTGAAGAGCTTCACCCAAGGAATAAGCCTGCCATGTTTCAGCTTGATTGGCCCAGTAGTTTAGGACGAGAAGATGTTTAAAGCAGGGTTGGCAATCGACCGGTCGATTGGAGTATTGACCGGACCGGTGGTCAATACTGGTTTTAACCGGTCAATACTGGTCAATACCAGTCAAAACAGGTCGATTGGTGGTTAATTGGTTAATTCATTTAACCATCCCGTACTTTCTTGCCATTATGTGCCATATTCTTGTATTATGATAAATATACTGAAGCAACATTAATTAGTGATGTAGTAATAGAAGTAAACAAATTATTTAATTTTGACAGGCTAAAAGCAATCTGGTCAGTAGAGTGGTTGATTGATGGTCAATTGGTCTTTTGAAGTCATTATAAGCTAAATCCTTAGATAATAGAAATGTAGTTTCTTTACTTTATTCTATTTATATATAACTAAATAACCATACTATAAAAGAAATAATGAAGAGTAATAGATCGAATTTGTTACAGTCATTCAAGGGCAAAAATATTTTTCCTGTAAAACCTGAATGACTATTGGGATCTCCCAGAGACCAACACATGTTAAACTATTTGAGTCTGGACTGGCCTAATGATTGCATTGGTGTGTTTTAGACTCTTTTGTTTTATCAATACATAATCACTGGTCATTGAGATGATAGTAATTGTGCTTGACATAAGATTGCAATTTGAAATGTGTTAAAGTGTGCTACTAATTTGATAAGTGAAAGTCTGGTCAGTTAAGTTACCTATTCCTGTTCAGGGTTTTCATTAAAAGTGACATAATAGCCATAATAAGTAACATAATGATCATGGCCAGCATATTAATAAACCAGTATATCTGTATATATACAGTACATGCATAATATACACTATATATCATAGAGCAATAAACACTAAATTGACAACTCAATCCCACTCAGCCAGCTAAAATATTCAATTAACCAGTATTGACCACCAGGAATTTTGTGATATTGACCAGTATTGACCACTTCCAGGAGTATTGACCGGGGTGGTTTTAACCAGTTTAACCCTTTCCTGTTTTACAAAATTTTGGACCTGTCCAAATTCAAAGGTTTTGCAGACGGAAATTAAAAGCGGATTTAATTTGAAAAATAACCATTCAGCAGTGTAGAAAATAGTGTGGAAAAAGAAGAAATTGCTTGTCAGAAGCAATTTCTGCTTTTTTCACAATGTTTTCTCAATCATAGAATCACAGGCACGTAAAAAGCAGGGATTAAACAGTAAAGGGTTAAACCGCCCCGGTCAATACTTGCCAACCCTGGTTTAAAGAAATGGTTGACGGACAGACTGACTGACTGACAGACGGACAATGGACGGACAATGAACAGTGAGTGATCACAAAAGCTCAACTTGAGCACTTTGTTCTCAGGTGAGCTAAAAATTGCCATTAAGGACCCTTTTCCTACAATATGGCATGGATCCTTCCAAAATTCAATTAGGGTTCATTTTTGTGACCTAGTGAATATTCCGACCAAGTTTCATGAAGATTGGATAATATTTGTTGCCTCTAGAGTGTAAACACTTAAATTGTTGACTGATGACAACGCACGACAAACAACTGACGACGGACATTCAATGATCACAAAAGCTCTCCTTGAGCACGATGTGCTCAGGTGAGCTAAAAATGTTTTAATAATAACTGCCATGGGTGTTGTATAATTGTAATGTATCAATTAACTTATCACTAGCAGGGTTTTCCCTCTATGTTCAACACCGGGGGTCATTTTGCCACATTATGACCTCCATTAAACTAGATAAAGAATGTTTCTTTAACAATTGTGGGGGTCATTTAAAAAAAGGGGGGTCCAATTTCAAAGAAAGAGGGGATAATGGAAAACCCTGTACTAGGAAGCATATACTTTATTAACACATTATGTTCTCTTTCATGACCATATACTTATGTTTACATATCAAAATCATGTGGGACCTCCAGACAATTTGTCCCTTTGTGCACCAGCATTTTATACAGTCTGGGGAAGGAATCGAACCTTCATACATGATTTTGAGTAATATTGGGCAATTAGGCCCTGATTGAAAGAAAAGGCCAAACAGGAAGAATTTTTTTTAAATTGAAAAGTCTCCATGACCAGGTGTTCATGGAGATATGAAACAATAACCTTATCACTCTATATGAATATTCCAAGCAGATTGATACAAATCTGACTTAGTATGATAAAATATTAGTTTCATGCCTCTATGAATTAAAAACATTATGTGTACCTTCTTTTTTTGTAATTCAAAAATATGTAATTTATTTAAAATATTTTATTAATGATCTTCAGTATATTGATGTTTTTAGTTGGAAAAGTCCATCAAAACTTAACCAAGAATTTCCAAGTCCAAAATTAAAAGGTTACAATTCCACAAAATTCATATCAGAGTATTGAATATTTTATCTTAAGGCTTAAGTTACAGTCACAGAAGCATGTACAAAGTTTCAAAGCAAAAGCTTAGGTGGAAATGGAGATATAACTGAAATACAACACTACACTTAACATTTAACCAAGAACTTTCAAGTCCGAAAAAGGTTAAAATTCCATCAAATTCAATATCGGAGTAATGAATCTTTGTCTACAGGCTGATATCATGGTAACGGAAGCATGTGCAATTTTTCCAAGCAAAGTTAAATGATATACAACATTTGCAGGTAAAAACTTATCCAGGCATTTCTCAGTCCGAAAAGGGTTAAAATTCCAATAAATTCAATATCAGAGTAATGAATCATTTTCTGTGGGCTAATATAATGGTCACAGAGGCATGTGCAAAGTTTCTAAGCAATAGCTTTAGTATAAACAGAAATATTTCAGATATACATCAGTTGCATGTTAAAACTTATCCAAGATTGTAAGCCCAAAGGGGTTAAAATTCCACTAATTTCAATTTCAGAGTAATTAATCTTTGTCTAGAGGCAGATATTATAATCACAGAAGTATGTGCAAAGTTTCAAAGCAATAACTTTAGTAGAAATAGAGATTTTAAACAAAAGCCAGGAGGCCTGAAAAGCACGTAAAAAACTTAATCAAAGGATTACCCAGATGCTGATGCCTGGGTGACCAGAATAGCCCCCATATTCTTCTAATAGTAAAGCTGAAAATGTTTTTACAAGTTTTGACTATATATAACATATACAGAAATGACCTCTGCAAATAAAAAGAGATATTTTTCATCTGTAGACTGATAAATGTTCACCCAAGGACCCCTTATGTGAAATTTGGTTGATATCCATCAGTTAGATTCTGAGAAATTAATTTTCAAATTTCCTCTATATAACATTTAAAGAAATGACCTCCGCCCATAAAAGATATATCTTTATCTGATAACACAGGGCCTTCTCTGGACTTAAATTTCTTTGCGCCAACACTTTCGCCAAATGGAAAAAAATGGAGCCAAATTTGGATTTTAGGAGCTAAATTTGGAGCCATTTTTCTTCGAAAAAATTGTCGAGGGGATCATATTTAAATGGCAATTAACATTTAATTGACTCTTAATTTTTGTAAACAATCACAGAAGTGTTATGGGTAGCCAAGAGGATACAAGTTCACACACAAGCCTTTTCCCGCAATCAATTGCGAGTCACTCGTGAATGTGTCTACTCAATATCCTCTCAGCCTATTCAGTCAAAATCAATAATCGCTGATGGGTTAAAGTTCAAATTTTTTTTGTTGCCAGTCATTTCGCCAATTTCATTTTCTAATCGCAAAATTCATTTCATTTTCGCACTTGGCGACAATGGCGATCCCCAGAGAAGGCCCAGTAACAATTATCTTTTTAGACTATAAAAGGGTTACTCAAGGATCATTCCAGTGAAATTTGTTTGAGATCCATCGATTAGATTCTGAGAAAAGTCAAATATTACCATATATGGAAATTAGCCATGCCAATTAAAGCCTTTTTTCATTGGATAAACAATCTTTGAACAACTTTGAGAAGACTTTTAAAGAAAAAGTTTACGACCATATTAATGCACAGATGGACGCAGGGGCAAATGGACGCATCACGGACAAAGTGCCATGACAATAGCCCCAGTGGCCTTCAGCCAGTGGAGTTAAAAACCTAATTACATTCATTAATGAATCAAGAAATACTCTATCTAACTAACATTGTTTCTAACATTAGTCTAACAATGTAAATCAAGATAGGATGCCAACTCATGGTCAACACTGTATGTTGAACCAACTAATGAACATCAGTCTTTTTAACTAGGTAAAATGTCTGACCAAGATCAATCTTCTTTGCACAAAATTGAAATATTTTCCATTAAATGATCATCCTAGTTAATTTATATAATGAACTTGGTAATTCAAAGTTATCTACTTTAGAAATCCAAAATCCACATCAGCAGGCCTTTGAGTAGCTTCACATCATATTCTTTTTTCTCGAGGATAACATGATAAAGGGTCGAATGACTCTTATTTCCATCATGGTCCTAACTCATTCCAGATCTTATCCTGCACATAGAGAGAGAGACAATGGTTTCTTTCCACTGCTACCCACTTTTACAGCTTGGTGGACTGGGGCCCTGTCTGTAAACAGGGTTCCCAAAACCCCTCAAATTCACCCACAATTTGAATCTTGTAACCCCAATTTTTACAAGTAGCCTTCTTTGTTTCATGTAAAGAGGGTACAAGTATGCTGTAAAATGACTGTTTTCACCCCCAAATTTAATGTCAGTGGGAACCCTGTGTAAAGTGTCCTGCCCAAATACACCACCCGCCTCCAGTGGGGCTCGAACCCGCTATCACCAGATTAGGAGTCAAGAGGGCTAATCACTCGGCCATGGATAATAAGATAGTTAATTATAATTTCTGATGATTAATTATAATTATTGAGAAATATTGTCTTATTTAAGCAATTACTAGAAAACGCTCTTTCTGCGCATGAAAAGGTGTCACAAATGATATTGATAAAAGATACCAATCCCAATGGTTTTCAACTGATGAATTCTTTGAACAGTGAAAGACCAAGATCAAAATGCACTCAAGGGCAGGCCAAACTGAGCCAATGCTGTTCAAGCCCTAAAACTCTAGCAGTAATTTATACCGGCCAGTCTTAATATGTTAATCCGAGAATCCCTTTCTAAATTTTCGTTATGTAATGTGTGATATTATTAAGTGATATTAACAAATAAACAAATTATATGATGCTATTTATGATTGCCACCCAAGTCTAAATTATTCTTCAAAAATGCAATAAGTACAGATGCAACATATATGGAATAGCAGGGAAAATGACAAACAATTTTAACTAAGGGGCCCAGGCTTCAAAAATTCAATATCCCCCCTCCCCTTCAATATTTAACATTAGAGGCATTTGGATTTTCCAAAAAAGTCTAGGGACCCAGCCCAAAATCTAGGGACCATGGGCGACTGGGCCACTGCTAGTCTTATTCCCTGCATATGCATTTTTTAAAATACCAGACCTTTTTACTTCATAAGCTTTGTTATGTACCGAAATTTATTTTCATTTCCCCATTCAAACAATTTTTAAGGGAGCTATTGTGATCGATCGACGTTGTCCGGCGTCTGTCTGTCCGTCACGGCATCAACATTTTCTTTAAACAACATCTCCTCCTAAACTTATGGGTCAAAATCAACCAAACTTGGCAGAAATATTCCTTGGGTGGTCCCTTGTAAAAATTGCTCAAATGGAAAGGATCATGGGAAAAGGGGCCTTAATGACAAATTTCTTGTTTACACTCTAGAAGCCACAAATATGGTCCAATCTTCATGAAACTTGGTCAGAATGTTTGTTAGGTCATGAGGATGAAGTCTTTTGAAAATGGGAAGGATCCATGCCATATCACGGAAAAAGGGGCCTTTATGACAATTTTGTCAATTTTTTTAAACGACATCTTCTCCTAAACTTATGAGTCAAAAGCAACCAAACTTGGCAGAAATATTTCTTGGGTGGTCCCTTGTAAAAATTGCTAAATTGGAATGGATCAGTGCCATATCACGGGAAAAGGGGTCTTAATGACAAGTTTCTTGTTTACACTCTAGAAGCCACAAATATGGTCCAATTTTCATGAAACTTTGTCAAAGTGTTTGTTAGGTCATGAGGATAAAGTTTATTGAAAACGGGAAATATCCATGCCATATCACGGGAAAAGGGGCCTTAATGACAATTTTGTCAACAATTTCTTTAAATGACATCTCCACCTAAACTTATGAGTCAAAATCAACCAAATTTGGCAGAAATATTCCTTGGATGGTCCCTTGTAAAAATTGCTAAAATGGAAAGGATCCGTGCTTCATCACGGGAAAAGGGGCCTTAATGACAAATTTCTTGTTTACACTCTAGAAGCCACAAATATCAGGTCCAATCTTCATGAAACTTGGTCAGAATGTTTGTTAGGTCATGAGGATAAAGTCTATAAAAAATGGGAACAATTTGTGCCATATCAAGGGAAAAGGGGCCTTAATGACAATTTCCTCGTAAGAGCTCCAAACGCCACAAATTTAGTCCAATCTTCATGAAACTTGATCAAAATGCTTGCCAGGTTACAAGAATGAACTCTGTTGAAAATGGGAAGGTTCATGCCATATCATAGGGAAAGGAGTCTTAATGATAATTTAATTGAAATATCAGGTGAGCGTTTTAGGGCCCTCAGGGTCCTCTTGTTTCACAAGGTTTCAATTCATTCAAAAATGGTGACCTCATTTCAAATGCTCTATGACATAAGTAATTTAGTCATGTGACTACCAAACAATAATAAACTTTGCACCAATATGATTTTGATACAAAGTTTAAAAACAGTAAGCATTTGGTGCAGTTCAATGCAGATCAGGCAAGGAGTAAAATTTAGCCTTTGTTAAAAAGAGCTGTTAAAAACTATGTTTTAGAGGTCAAAGCAAGTTTTTTTTCTATAGATTTCCTCTCTTTCCTGTATTTTCCCTTTCTTTACATGGACTTTTAATAGCAATAACGCTACAATGACATTAATTTAGCAGGAAAAAATAGCTTTTTATTCCCCCATAGCATAGAAAGGTGGCATTTGCTGAAGGTAAAACACAATGTCTCCCAGATGACATTCTTGGTCTTAAAGCTAATTCATGCAAATTGCATTTAATTGTAGCTGAGGAGATAAGGACACAAAACTATGACACAGGCGGATGGACAGATGGACAACCTGATTAAAGTATAAACCCCCCTCCTTACTTTGTTGTCAGGAGTATAATTAATGCATTGGATTAATTTTCACTCAAATTTGTCAATTTCCATTGATTTACCCCTAAATTGAAGCTTGTACCCCCAATTTTAGCAACCAGCCTCCTTTGTGTTATATAGAGGGGGTACATGCATGCCGTAAAATACCCATTTTTACCCCCATATTGAAAAAGCAGTGGAAACACTGATTTCAGACATATCTTGCTGGTTCCACTTAAGTGTCTGGTAGAATTCAAGCCTATGCAATAAAAAACATGAGAATTCAGGACCCACTGATTGGCAAAATCTAGCCACAAACACAATGTGTCTTTTTTGTTCTAGCAGGAGTGAATGCCACTGAGTCTGTGGTCACTTTGTAACCAATCAAATATTCTAGACCAACCAATGAAAATGATTCAGATGATACAAGAGAACCGCCTATGGGTGAATGCCTACACTTGACTGTTGATTGCTAGATGGTGGATGAACTTGCTGGATGGTGTTTGAAAATCAAAGTCAAAAAGGGGCATAAGGTGGCAATGGACAGAGGCATCCCGACTCTATAAACCGGAAGTGGGTTTTCGTTTATTTTACGGCTCTTTTTGCGCGTTGTTTAAAAAGACCGGTTTTCGTAAGATTCTACTTACGCAAATAACGTAGAATAATGATGGTAAAACTTCAAAATTTAGCTTCTTTTCAACATTTGATATTAATTGAATGACTGGATCATTAAATTTAACAATAAAAATGCATAAAAACCGTCATTCGATTAGGGGGGAACACTGAAAAATAACTTAAAACTTTCTTATTTGCATGGAAAGGTATGCTGAATTTTTTACCAAATAAAGGAAAAACATGGATTATAAACATATCGGAAAATAAGAAAAATTCATTGGATAATTTCTTCAAAAATTAGGTTTTTGTGGCATTTTTACCTAGTAAAATTACAAAAATTCGCGCATTTTTAACTTTTGAAAGCAAATTGTGCAAATGCAATTGATCAAAGATAAATTTTCTTGTCAATAGCCATTGTGTACATGTATAAGGTCTATCAAAATGTATTTGTTTTAAAGCTATAAGTTAGTACATGGTTTATACTAGACCTAAAATGAATATAACCGTTTTACTGAAAAATGGCCTATACCACTCAAGGGCAGATAACTCTAGCATGAAAACGAGCGTGGAAAGGTACCTTCAAATTTTGATATCATGACTACACAATGTTAATCTACAACATATGTGACCAAGAAAAAAAATCATTGGGCGGAAAAAAATGACGCCATGTGTCCATTGCTACCATAATTTGTACAAAATAAATCGAGAGTTAAACCCCCTTGAAAGCTTTATGTGCTCTTTTGATGGCAAATATGTGTGTCAAGTTTCAAGTCAATGCCTTCAATAGAATCTGAGAAATCACAAAATGTCAAACTTTTCGAATGACGTCAAAATCAATGACAACAACGCAAACACTGTCCGGTTTTCTCCAAAAACAGCCAAACTTATAAAAATCAAGATCTCCAAACTTCACAAAATTATTTCGTTATCCCATTTGGAACAAGTATAAAATTGTTAACATTAGATGTTAAAAAATTGTTAACATTTGATGTTAAATAACTCATGTTTAGGGTGCTGTTCTAGAAACTGAAACAGAAGAGACAAAGGGCCAACTTATTTCTGACCCTCGGCGGGTGTTGTTGCCAGCTTTATCAGAGTATCTCTCAGATAGCAGGCTACCAGCTCTAGACTGGTCCAAATATCAACTACTAGAATAGCTTAGAAAAGTCTATTCTGATATTTGACATTGAGACCAGTCTACACCCGAAAGCGGGCCAGAAATAGGTTAGCCCAAACTGGGTGTTTGTCAAACAAAATGACCTGAATATGTGAAAATTCATTACAATTGAAATTCAAGATCAAACTCAAAATGTACACATTACAAAAGAAATCCCTAATCCATAAGTTATATGTCGTCGATTTTCTACTAAAACCTCGTAACTACAGCTTTAAACAAGCTGCAGTTACGAGGTTTTAGCAGAACACCGACGATGTATTTCGATAAATTAGTTGTCTTATTACCTTTTTTGTCTTGATTTACACAAACTTTCTGACTTTATAATAATTTCTGGTCTCCTGTATAACACAAATGTAAATGGTGGATTTTTCTGAAAGGGAAATAATCATGCTCACATAGAAAGTACAAATTTCGTCCCATACAGCTTAGTTACTTTGCTATGACAGTTAGATTTTCTTTCTAAACCCCCGAACTGCCAAGTGCTTACATGCACAAAAAGCTTTTTAGTCAAGTTTTATGCATTTCGGCCTATATACTGTTACAAGATTAGTTCCCCAGTCAGTGAAGCCACACGCAAGATGAGCAATGCACCAAAACTGACTGACTGATGAATTGTTTTGAAGCCAAAATGTTCTGGAACGAATAAATGGTAAATACTAAAAAAAAATTTAATTGCAAGGGAAATAAAGATTTAAATAAAAAAAAAAAAGATTTGAAAAAATTAAAATATTTGTGTTCTTAGGCAATTAAAGAACTGTGGATTACTTATGGCTATCATCACTATTCTTCAAGTAATTATATTTACCCAAGTACTACTAAAATATTCACAAATTTAATCAGATTGAGAAAATGTAATCAAACACCCTAGCTATGAGTTCTACATACGTGTGAAGTTTCAACATCGTAGTCCTTGTATTTTGAAAGTTATGGACTGGACAAGAATTGGCAAACTGAATCAAACAAAGGACAATAACTTAAAAATTATAAATGATAGAGCTAGGGTTTTTGCACACCCTAGCTATGAGATCTATACACCTGTAAAGTTTCAAAACCATAAGCCTTATAATTTCGAAGTTATTGACCGGACAGGAATTTGCTAACTGAATCAAACAAAGGGCAATAACTCAAAAATTACAAATGGTAGAGTTGTGATTCTTGCGCTCTGCACACCCTAGCTATGAGATCTGTGCATCTGTGAAGTTTCTAGACCATAGGCCTTATAGTTTGAAAGTTATGGTCTGGACACTAATTTGCTAATGGACAGACAGACAGACAGACAGAGGATGCAGATGATAACATAATACGACCCTTCGGGCGTATAAAAACGAGTGTATAAACATTTAGTAAAGTCAGGGCTTGAAAATTCTACTTGTCCTGCTTGTTTTTTTTTCTTCTTCATCTATATAAGCAGGACGAGTGGATATTGCAAAATTCACTTATGAAATTAACGAATCACTATATTTGCTTATATAGCAGGTCGAGTAGAAATTTCAAGAATTTTCAAGCCCTGAAAATATTGTCAGAGGGAAAAAATGTGTAGGTCCTAAAGCATCAGATCTCAAACATGTCGGGGGCGCTGCCCCCGAACCCCTGCCTCTATAAACATATTATCATAAGGGAATTTGAACCAAAAGCCAAATTTCAGATTGCAATGTTCTATACAGGAAGGAGGAGTAGCAAAACAACAAATCAGTGACAGTTTCTCACTTTCAATTGAAGACATTACAGAATACTGCATGTCACACTGACATGCCCTATTCTCTTTCCAGATATCTCGGTTGTATTAGAGATATTCTTTTGGTATTATTATAACATTGGGCAAGGACGCTGAAGAGGGTCGAGTTGCTGATGGGTCGAGTTGATATCTCACCATCTTTCAGAGCGCAATAGAAAATTAACATTTTTGTCTTTGCTCGTCTATGTAAGACTGCTTTTACAACAGGTGAATCTAAATATCTTACTTTTATGGTTGAAATCAATCCAGTTTTATTGAGTAATGACTCCCAGTTTTTCAACCAATCAGAATGCACCAATATTTGTGAAAACAACTTGAATTGAATTAATCTGTGTTAAAAGCTAGTCATTGCTATGTTGAATTCCAAACTTTTATGAATAATTTCAAATTAACTTGAGCAAACTAAGACCGGTAAGGTGGGTTATTCGGCAAACGATGTTCCGGCGGATTCGCTATGCTTATCACAATTAGTGTCTTTTAAAGTCGTTATAAACTAGGATTTGCTTGCATGAAGAAAGTTTATCCGGTGGGGCCGAGAAAACCGAACAAAGCTCGCAAGCTCGCTTTGTTCGGTTTTCTCGGCCACCACCGGATAAACTTTCTTCATGCAAGCAAAAATGACCCTTGGCCGTTTCTACACAATTTTTATTATGTGATAACACGTTATATACCATAAAATCCTACCTCATTATTATAACAAGTGAAAAATACCATTTAGATCTAGGTTTTGACGAATTTTGAAAACACAAAGTTGCAGAAGGCCATGGTGACGTAAACATCTCCCATTTTTATCCACATGCGAATTTTCAAGGCTAAAGTTTTGATTTAAAAGTTGACTTCTCTAGTTTACACCAAATTCTGTTCACTTTTTTGCAAACTTAACAGATTTTGATTTCGTTATTTTCACTAAATCCATTCTTGGTAGGATTTGGTAAAATTTTCATGGAACTATTTTTACCGAATTACCAACTGGAAAACTCTGCCGATTCGGCACCACACTCGGCTTTTTCCGTAAACAAAAGAAGTCAACTTTTAAAGTTAAATATCTCCGAAAAACGATTTTTCCCAGATATGCTACATGGCCGAAGATCTAGATGGAGATTCAATTTAGCAATCCGCACACGTTTCAGAAAAAGTTATGCACTAGATTTTGCTGTCCTCAAGTCGCGGCTATATCCGGCAAAATCGTTTGTTTTGTCAGTGTAACATTCGTTCGATTAACGAACAAATTGTTCAATTAATCTTCTCTCATTCTCTATTTGTGGCTTCTAGAGTGAAAACAAGAAATTTGTCATTAAGGCCCCTTTTCCCGTGATATGGCACGGATCCTTTCCATTTGAGCAATTTTCATAAGGGACCACCCAAGGAATATTTCTGCCAAGTTTGGTTGATTTTGACCCATAAGTTTAGGAGGAGATGTCGTTTAAAGAAAAAGTTGACGCCGTGACGGACAGACGGACAGACGGACGCCGGACAACGATCGATCACAATAGCTCCCTTGAGCACTTCGTGCTCAGGTGAGCTAAAAACATATTTTAGGATATAATTATTGAATTCACTTTGAACTTTGAATTCATGGAAAAATCCACTCTTTATGTGTAAAGTAGACGTTTCTTCCTATGTTTTTTATAGCGAATCATTATAACTCGTGTCCTATTTTCACTTTAAATGGTCACTCTTTAGTCTCAAATGAAGTTATAATGTTTTTTCGGCAAAATACAACTCAAAACATTGACCAAAATCTCCTAAATATAGCTTTTGTTATTAGTTTTAGATAATACGGCATTTTTTTCAACCATCGCTTCCTTGTGGTCTTTTTATACTTGGTATTTTGGACGTATTTTTGAATACAACGAAAAAAGCATTAGCAACGTAAAGCAATGTTTAATTTGTAATCTTAAAAGGTTATCCCCGTGCTCACAACTTTTTTCCGTATATAATAAATGATAAAAGAAATAACAAGAGCCCTCCTTCTAAAGAGACACACCGAATAGAAAATCAAGAAACATAAACATGCGACCTGTCATGAGAAAAGGAACCTTCAAGGTAGCCAATTATATATCGATCACAGTCAGACTAATTCAGACTGCGCTGAAACTTCTCATTTTGATGATTTTCTGAATCTAGAATGGTCATTCTACCTTCCTGTATATTTTTTTAATGCGACAGGAGTCAAACAAATCCCAAGTTCTGTTTGACGATGTTTGAAGGTATGCATGTTTGCGAGTCTGAGACCCCTAAATAAGTAGGTAGGACTTCCAAAACCATCTGATGTGAGTCCCTGGGACCCTCTAGGGACAAATTCAAAAAATAATTGAAGTCTTTTATAAACAGTCTTCAACCCTTTTTTGAAACTAATCCGGAATATTCTGAAAACAATGTTTATCTTAATTCAGGGAACAGAAATATTTTGATAAAAACATGAGTATAGCTAAACTACGGGGATTACGAAACCTGAGTGAGGACCCCTGTGATTCTAACAATCGAGTCCTTTGGACCCTATTTTGGTGTACATTGTCGTTTAAGATCACCGTCTTGCGTTTCAACTCATGGTCTCAAAATATCAACATGATGTGGTCGAAGTTAGGAGAATTTACCATGTCAAGGCTCGTTCGAGATGATTTCTCTCAACCGGACCAGATAATATTGATGTTTGAGACATTTATTATTGTATTTATCATGCAAACAATTTAAGGGATGAAGCTTTTATTTAACATTTAAAATCAAAGAAATGTTGGTGAAACTTTATGTTTTTATCATGAGTATGCATTTTTTTGTAAAAATATACTGTCTAATGTAACTTTATGTTATCGGACAATTCAATACATGCTCTTTTGCATGGTGAAATTTTAAGTCGATCTTACATACAACGTGCACATGAAAGGAACATAAAATGGTAGGCGTAATATGCAGTTACAGAACTTGGGTACCTTCTTAAACGTTCTAAATCGCTCACACAAGTCACCAAAATAATATGGCCGACGACACAAAAAAAAACCCTGTATCTACGCCGTTAAACTCACCCAACTAGGAAAATGGTGGCAAATGAGTAAGGTTTAACAGTTCACTTCTGTTTCTAATGAATCGAGTGATTGGTAAACGAATATCTGATTTGAAAGCCTGATCTCTCATTCCAAAGAAACAATTTTTTGTTTTGATGTCCTCGAAACACAGCTTCTACATGCAAGGCTCATCTGGTCGTATATTAAGAATTGCATTGCGTAGTGCCGTAATATATGTCAAAATGCATTTATAAAATCGTAAATATTTAAGGGCGTTCTCCTCGAGCCAGCCTTTTATTTATATCCGCGCACACCTCCGGAAGATCCGCTATCGAGTCAATGACGTAATGCGCACCTGCATTGATAAGTCTATTTTTAGAAATCACATTACGTCGTTCTAGTTCCTCTTCACTTAGCTCCGCCTCTTGTTCAATCGAGTCTATATTCATATAGTTACTATATCTAGACACGCCCACTCCCCAACAGCCCGCCTCCTGGGCCTCGCCTATTCCCGACACTGTATCATCCACCTTAACGACAGCTTGGATAGGATGAACGTCCATTATGTCGAGGTTTCTGTATATCATGAACGGTTTTGGTCTTGCTCCATTAATTACGTCATCACCTATAGATAAAAGGTAAAATGGTTTTGAGGGACCTAATAACTATTTTTGTTAAGAATAAAAACGGTGTATACTTTGCAAAGCGTAAAGAGAATAATGCAGATATCGTACACATGTCGATGGCTCGACGCGAAATAGCGTTATCTGCATTTATGTTTATAGACAGTTACAATTGTTCCGCGCTGAGCCATCAATATGTCATTATCCTATAAGATCAGCGAAAAGGGACATAACTGTAAATCGAAATGTCTCGTCATTTCATTATCGTTAGTCTACCTTCCTTAGATCCTTTTTACTTTGCCTTTCCTTTCCTTCTATTTGTCTTCCATCAATCGGTTGATCATCGTAGACCTATAAAGAATAGCAGCTAGAGGCTAGGAAAGGTTGTAGTGGCAGTATTGATGTGAGAAATACCAGGAATCCATTGTCAGATGCTTAAGCCGCCGCAATATAACTATACTATTGTTGGAAGCGGAGTTCAACCCAATTCAGACAAACAGACAGAAAAAACAAATGTCATAGAACCAAGATATTAAAGTAGTGGACCCGTAACAAATCCGCAACATTTCGGAAGTAATGAATTTTAACAGTGTTAACAGGGGCTTCCTAATGATTTCCATAAGGAAACCTCGGTCAACATTGTGAAAGTTCATGAGATCCGAAATGATGCGGAACTATTACGGTTCCACTACCTTAAACAGATTTTTGGGGTTTTAATTCCATAGGCTTAGAATACAAACGTACCTGCTACGGCGGTGTCGGGTACGAACCCCTGTTTCTTGGCATCCTCTAGTAGAATGTCTACCATACTTCTGAAGAAACCTGTGGAACTGCCAATCTTCATACCTGATTTAATAGATGAGCCAGTGCGTGACATTTCCAACAATTTGAAATATTTGTGAGGTTCAAAAATTGAGTAGCTTAGACAGTAAAAAACCCCGAAATCTAAATAGATATATAAAGTTACCTGATGGTCTAAAGATACTTTGATACCTAATCTATCTACTAAACGCATTGTGAAGACTCTGGCCAGACTGTGTGGATGCACAGGCTGGTCTGAGTCTTTGCTTTGCGAATATTTGAAATTGTTAGAAATATATTGCACAGACTCAAATAATTGATATTTCAATCCTTTTCCGTGCATTACGATTGTCCGGGAAATTGATTTTATTTGCCTATGAAAACAACTTTGAGTACGCGCTTATTTTGTAACCTTCCGCAAATAGTTGTCCCGTTGGAAATTCCGCTTCATAATCGACAAATCTCATCATTTTTGCTTCTTTAAATTAAATTTTAAGATGTGAAGAGAGTATTTGTTGATTTCACGGAGTTACGAAACTATAAACATGCTCACACTTAAGTTTGAAAACGCTTAGCGTTTTCATAGAATATGATACGGCTTTTAGTTTCATACCTCCAGGAAATTTAAAAAAAAAAACCAAACACTTTTCTTTTCTTAACAGGAGGAAAAAATATCTTGTTCGAGTAAAAGAATGTACGGTAAATTTGTTGTTTATTATCATGTCTAAGAACAACATTAAAATATCCATTAAAAATGCAGTAAAATTGGTACATGTATTTAGAGGTTATAGGGAGACCTCCAAAAATAATTTAGCCTGTGCGCGACATTTCCAACAATTTGACATCTGGGTGAGGTACAAATATTTTGCAGCCTTAACAGCTACATATTGTAAATAGAAGATTGTCGACCCGTCTACAGATACTTTAAAATCATAGCTATCTATAAATCGCATAGTGAAGACTCTGTTCAGTCTGTGCGAATGCGCAGACTGGCCAGAGACTTTGCTTTGCGCACATTTGAATTTGTTGGAAATGTCACGCACAGGCTCAATTGAAAATTATATCCTCATTAAATTTTGGTGGATCTCAAATGAAGTCATCCGGTAAGGGGAACCATACTATAGTATCATGTTTCAACGCATGACAAACATTTACACATAAAATATGGAAGATAAATATCAAATATTTATATTAAAAATTCATTTTATGAAATTTGAAAAGAAAACACGATCGCGAGCCATCTGTGTTTAACTTTCATCTTTTTACAAAATTGATAGAGTCACGCAAAGGACGTTGTCAGGTTTACTTGTTTAACCTTTCATATTTAAACTGTCCCTTTTTTGTCGTCTATTCAAGAGTTACCTTTAAATGTGGCTGCCATTTTGAATACATATGTGGATTCAGAATGGGATTATTGTTTTTTTGGTAATCTGATTAAGTAAAATACGGCTCTGCGTTCAGGATCACAAAAAGGTGCAAACATTTTTCCATTTATACCCCGCTTTGCACGTGCACTTGGGTGCAAAGCCGGATATAAATCGCAAAATGTTTGCACCATTTTGTGATCCTTAACGCAGGTAACTCATTTTTCCAAACTGCCGCCGTTGTTAAACGCCTGATCATTGTCTAAACTAGCTATTTTAACGTGTCTGCTAAATACAAAGGCAGGGTGTTAAGCTAAAAACAAATAACTGTATTCTAAAATATTGCCCCAAACCTATAGAAAATAGAACAATGCTTAATCTATGTATTTAAGGGATGCGGCTTTTTCGGGTCTGAAACTCTTACATAAATTGCCAAGACACTCAAAACTCTCTCTATGGGACCCTCTAATGACCAACTTTAGAAAAGAAATGAAGACTTAAAGAGTCTTCAATTCTTTTCTGAAATTGGTCCCATTAGGTACATAATCATCTAATACATGTAAAGTGTATAGCTAGGTCCAGGGAATGTTGCCATTTTTTTCACAAAAACGCGAGGAAAGCTATGAAACAGGAATTATCATATGACCTACGTTGCGGGAGTGAAATAACCCCGTTGAATATTTTTGATATTACACGGGTGTTATTACACTAGTGGAATAACTATGCAAATGAGCTAAAAACAAATGGCAACGCTATTTTGAACCGCGAAAATGACGTCATTATGTGTAAATTGTGACGTCAGTTTTAAACGGCGTTATAAGTTTCGCGGAATATTGAAATGTTGAATTTGAAGAGTTTTTACGATTTTTTCGCAAAAATTCGAGTCATAGTATAAATAGAATATAAAATTTGTGCTCATAAAATACACAATTTACTAAACTCGTCATCTAAAACAGATAAAAACGAGGCTGCATCCTCGTTTTTATCTGTTTTAAGATTACTCGTCTAATAAATTCAGTATTCCATGACCACTCATTTAATATCCTCTGTATATCATTGCACGTACCGAATTCGTTTCGCAGTCTATTCGCAGCCTCGACAGTACCGGGTATTAGTGTTGTATAGTTTCGAAGGATCTCAAGTTCTAAAGGAATGAATTCTTTTACCATTTCGTCGATATCACCTGAAAACGAGAAAAATAGAGATTAAACAGCAAATTTCGAATTTTCTTTAGTATGATTGTTCTAACGTACTAATAATTTTCAGATTATTGTCTTTAAATAACAAGTGCTGACTCAATTCTTTCTTTTTTTATTTGATAGATACAGTGAGAAACACCGTAAAAGCCAAATTCATTCATTCCAAACACTCGCTTAAGCCATTCAAACGCTACAAAATCATTCAAAATCGTTTATAACAAAAAAAATAAAATTCACGCAAGTCGTTCAATTCAGTGCACAATTGTATTATCAATGTTGATTTCAAAGTGTCTGATTAGCCCCCATAAAATACACAAACAGGAAAACGCATTCTCTTCTTAAAGGGAGATAATAAATAATTGCTCATTGGACGAAATTATCGATATAGTATTATTCCCATTAACACTTTCATGTTTTACAAAATTTTGGACCTGTCCAAATTCAAAGGTTTTGCAGACGAAAATTTGCAGTGGATTAAATTAAAAAAAAAAAAAAAATCTGCAGGGAAGAAAATTTTGTAGAAAAAAAAAAAAGAAATTGTTTGTCACAAACAATTTCTTCTTTTTCTACAATGTTTTCTCAATTACAAAATCTTAGGGACGTAAAAAACAGGGATTGGACAGGAAAGGGTTAAATTTATTGAAAACTTTCTTCTCCCACTCATTCCGATGTTGCGAACTGTGAGTGCAAAACTACAGCCAGACCGTGTATTTCTTTGTAAACGTACAATGGATTTTAGCACCAGTCTTCGAGGTCGATTCCGGTTGATCCAAAATCGTAAGACTATAAGATATTTTGTTATGTTTACTTTGAACAATGATATGAGCAAACAATTCGATGACATTCATTTATAATAGGCTTAAACTCTTGGTTTGGTATCTTCTTTAATATTTGTACAATGATTCTTACATTAAAATACATTTCTCTCAAACATGTATCCTCTCACCAATGGGTAGACAATCGTAGACCTATGTGAGATAGCAGCTGGAGGCTAGGAAAAGATGTGATGGTAGTACTGGTGAGATAAATATCAAAAATGCATTGTTAGGTGCTCCAGCCGCCGCGATATAACTGAAAAAATGCTGAAATCGGCGTAAAACTCCATTCAATCAATCAAACATGTACCGTGAAGAAAAAAAAAATTCGCTCGTGACTCAGCCTTCCGTGAAAATATTCCCTTTTTTCACTGACTGAAAGATAAATCGATTTTACAAATCAAAGGGGTTAGCGGAAGACTGTTTTGAGTGTAAATACAATCTATATACACTTATCGAAGTCTTTTTTTTTCACTTATCCAACGATATATAGACAGAAACATAAAGTTATTGCACAGGGATCGACACTTACACCTGTCCTTAGGCTGAGACCTGTGGATTTTAGAGAGGACTGGTAGAAGTTACCATGCTGTAGGTCATTTAGGCCTGTACTAAATGGCAGTACTTAGTATTTCAAATCCGTCCAGTTTTGAAAAGTAATTGCCTTTCCAATATTTATATTCGCATTTCCAAATCGAAAACATTTCAGAAAAAGAAGAAATTTCTTGTCAAAAGCATTTTTTCTTTTCCAACAATGCTTTTGCTTGCAATCTATCCCATAAATTGCTAAAAATCAAACACGGTTTTCATGCAGGACCTGTTGTGATCAGGGAGGACCAGTAATATTTAGGGCTAAAAGGTCCTTCAGGCTGGTAGCAAAAGGTAGTTAGTGTCAACCCCTGTGGCCTATATTTTACGTCTGTTGAAAACACAGGGCCAACTTATTTCTGGCCCGCTTTCGGGTTGGGTGTAGACTGGTCTCACTGTCGACTATCAGAATAGCCTATTTTCGGCTATTCTGATAGTCGATATGTGGACCAGTCTAGAGCTGGTAGCCCGCTTTCTAAGATAATGTTATTTTGCGGACAACAGTGTCCGTCCAGGATCAGAAATAAGTTGGTCCACAAATACCTCTGTTGGGATAGCGTCCGTGTTGTTTATACCATCTATCTCGAACTTCGGGCATCTCCGTGATTAGTTGAATGTGTAAGTCTTTCTTTAAACCCATTGGCTCACGAGCTTCTCTTGTAGTAATTGGGACCTTCAAAGTTAAGAAATTATTAAATTTAAGGTAGTGGACCGAAAAAGTTTTGCAATGTCTCAAAGGTAATGAACTTTAACGGTGTTAACCGAGGTTTCCTAATGATTTTTATTAGGAAATCTCGGTTAACATTGTGAAAGAATATGTGGTCCGAAACATTGCGGAACTATTACGGTTCCAATACCTTAGTTGACTGATTAAAGTGTGTTTCTTTTGTTGTTGTCCCTCATTAATAGTCAATAACATGATACAGTCAATCTAGCACAAGCGACCACGTGTAGTGACCATTTTTGTTAAGCGGTCGTTTTCAGAATCCCCTCCTTTCAACCAAATTATCTTAAAAAGAAACTGTTATTGGTCTAAAACATATCATTAAAGAATCCCGTTTTTTTTTTTTACAAAACTCAGTGAGACGATTCTTTTGAGATTTAACAACATAGGATTATCGAAAATTTCCAAAATAACATACATATTCAATCAAAATAATGTTCCAAATGTGTAATTAGAATATGCACTAAGCGACAAATATCTTTAACATCGGTTTTTTGGTGGTCTCATAATTGGTCTCTTACAGTTAATTACATCTTGAAATTGACATTCTTCTCAATCAAAACCATTCTTAATCGCTCACTAAGCGCTCCATCCATTAATTCCAAAGACTCACTTTAACCGCCCCAAAAAACGACCAAAATGACTAAAAACTATAAAATCAAATACTACATTCAAATGATTATAAATAGAAAAAATTGCGATTTCACTGACATAATTCAGTTTGTAAGAGTCTGATAGGTTCTTTAAATTATAGGAAGCTATTTATAGATCTTTTATGCATATCCTAATAAAGGGAGGTTATAAATATTGCTAATTTTGTTCATCCTGAACAAAATTGGCGATACTGGGTTACCTCCCATTAACTTTACTCAAAATTCGCTCCACACACTCATTCGATGTCATTCCAAAATCATTTCAAAATCAATCACCTTGTCAAATTCACGATGTCGTTAACTGTAATACACGTTTTACAGTAAATGCCCAAAGGGGTCAGTTAAAATCTATTGTAAGAACCTATATATTAATAGGACTTAAATTAAAATAAAAGTCAAATTAGAATTTTGAGTTAACCTATCGGTGTGAGCGACTGGTAGCTTTTATTTGGGAAATGAACTCTTAATGACCTCTGCCTCCATCTTTAACGGAACTCACGTAAAGCACTCTTAGTCTTAGAATCGAAACCGCGATCAAAAAATCCCTATCTTCGCGGATATAATGTTTATGCAGTTTATAGCTTAATAAATATATAATAAAAGACCTATCTTATTTATTATGTGTTATTGTATTAAACGACCATTCCCATAAGCGACCATTTTTTTGTGCTTCCCTAGGTGGTCTATTCAGACAGGTTTTACAAACGCGCAAAGCGAGGTGTCATCTCGAAAGCGCTTCGCTAACGTTTTCTTGCTGAACGTAGGGCAGGTTTTTTGAACGCAATGCGAAATTTCAAAATTGTCAAGTGAAAACGTCGCAAATAGTTAAACGTAACACGGTAATAGATAGAGAGACAATACAAATATGCGCATTCTTGACCTTATGACCATCAACCGAATTATCGAAACAAGGCGGACTCGAGATTTGGTGAACGTTGTTTTAAGGTAGTGGACCCGTAATTCTTCCGCAACTTTTCGGAAGACAGAAACTTTAACGGTGTTAAACGAGGTTTCCTAATGATTTTCATTAGGAAGCCTCGGTCAACATTGTGAAAGATCATGAGTTCCGAAAAGTTGCGGAACTATTACCGGTCCACTACCTTAAAGATGACTTCATACAATATTTGTCTAGAGTTTTGACTCGGTTCATTTTTTATTTAACATTGCAATCGCAGCACCGTGAGGGCAGCACCGTGAGGGAACCTGTCTTTTATCGATGGATGACGTCGTGCTCTCGGACGCGATAAATATGCTGCCAAGACATACCTTGTTAAGCATATAAGTAGAATTCGCTTTTGTGACTCGTCGATTGCATACAAATAAATTCTAATCACAAGTCACAATACCGTATTCGAGTTATATATAAGTTGTGAAATTGGTTGTATTGGGAATTCATTTTCATGAACACATGTCATGCTTTTTCTATCATAAAATATAATCAGCAACACATGTATAATACATGTACCCTAACACTCGAGATTTAAGACGCCATATGGTGAATAATTGATTATTGATTCCAGTGAAATCCGTACAAAATGATAACATGCAAATAAGTCAAATAATTCGATTCCTTCGATTACAAAAACTTTATGTACGCTCCTGATATTGGAAAACGAGAAAATAGTATTTTTGAAAGCGCTTAACAAAAGGTAGTTAATCGATCACCTTGAAAACAAGCAATTGTGCCCTCGTAATTAGATTTTATTGATATTCTGTCATAGAGAAGGCATATTCATTTTCCAAAGTCAATGTCATTGACTATTCAATTTGCATAAAGCAAAGCAAAATACCCCTTGATATTTTTACACTAAATAATCAAACAAAGCCCCGACTTCAAAACAGAACATGTCGCATATTGTGTTTATGATTTAAATTGAATTATAGACAAATTGTATGTTACGTGTAAACGTATTTGAGCCAGCGCCTGTCATTTCCAACGATTTCAAGTGTATATGTATATGTTGGAGAGATATTGAACTCCCTGGGCAGTCAAATAGCAGTGGCGTATCCAGAATCGATTGTACAAACGAACCCCCTTTAAAGCCCAATTAATTAATTTCTATGACGAGTTTCATTAAGATCCTTGTCTCACTTTCCACAATATATTCCTAGCAAAGTTTTGGCAGGCAGAATAAGCTAAGGTCAGCCTGAACGTTTGTGCAGTCTGATCTTAGCATATACTGTAATTCTATTGGAATTTAGTGATTAAAATTCCCGAGACAGTCTTGTTTATATGAAAAAAAACCTGGGATTTTTTTTAAATGATATTTGAATTAAGCAAGATACCGAATAAAATTGCGTCAAACCTCCATGAAGTAAAAAAGTCTCTTCATGTTTTATAATTTAATTTCTTGAAGCAAAAAAGTAAAGATTTACCCTCAGATGCATTGATTGTTTATCGGACAACTTTCCACGGAAGCTTACAAAAAAAGGTGCGTAAACAAATTCTTTTCATTGAGTAATGAAACCAATTTTTCAGTCAATCAGAATGCACGAATTTTGGCGAACACAACTTAAATTATAATGTTTTAATTAAAAATCCATAGTTTGCTCGCGTTTTGGAAATAGAATTTTTACCTTTCTTCTGTTAAACACTTCCTGAAAGACTACAACCGGGGCAATGGTGTATTTATCAGCCGTCGTGCCGCTCCAATCCAAAATGGCCGCCTTCAATCCGCCGACGTAACGCCTTGTGAACCTGTATGTTTGTGCCATTACTGTAGCGATGGACCTTCGACCTCAGATCGTGATGTCAGACTAGTAAGAGAAAAGGGGGGTAGTTATATACATACATTGTGGACCTTCCCTGTCAAAAGGTTCCCTCAGGATGTTGGAAAACTGTCGACTCTGGTCATTCCACGCAAATCGCGTAGAATGACTAAGGTCGAAATCTTTCGCACTCGACTGATTTTCTGAATCTAGAATAATCATTCTACCTTCATGTAAAAGACTTTTACAAGTGTAAACTCCGATTTATCTGTTCTACAATGAAAATCTCTGTAAGTGATTTTTTACGGGTTTCCTAGAAATTCTCTTTTGGCTAGACGGGTCACATATTATTTTACATGTGCAACCTGGTAGGTCGACACAGTCCACGGACTTGACGTTTTGTCAAGATAACAAGGAAAGAAGTCGGTTGGTAACAACAACTTCTTTTAAGATAATGGACCCGTAATAGTTCCGCAAAATTTTGGAACTCAAGATCTTTAACAATGTTAAAAGTGGTTTCATAATGGAATCATAAGGAAACCTCGGTTAACAATGTTAAAGTTTATCACTTCGAAAAGTTGCGGAACTATATCGGGTCCACTACCTTAAACAAGACGATATATTCAACCACGTATAACATGATGTCAAGCTATCATGATCAAAACGTTCATTTAACGTTCAAACGCGCCATCCATGAGGGACATTTTTGGCAATAACAGAAATTTGTTAATTTAATTGAATCAGTCTTCAATATTGCTTAATACACAATCAATAGTATTTTCAAAATTTGGCATTGACAATTGAATTGTCATTTTACATAAAAGACAACAACTGTTAATTGGTCATGTTTTGATTGCTATGTGATGTTATATCTAAAAAAGAACAGCCAGTATCAATGTAATTGCCAATAAATAACAATATACATGTTAAACAACTTTCAATATCGCCTATTCAGTAAGGAATATTGTTTTATCTATCGGATTATCAATATTATTGTCGAAGTTTGCAAATAGCGGAGAGTGATTCAACGTGATTGTCATTATTTTTGCAATAATATTAACCTTTCATTTTTCGCCTAATACGGATGTTATAACTTACATATTCCGTTATCCTTCAATACTGTTTGCTGTCTATGTTAGATATTAACAATTAAAACCTCACCTTGAACTTAAAGTATCCTTAAATCACCGTTACAACGAAATTATGCATAAATATGTCTGCATTAAACGAATGACTTCACTATCTACATTTAAATACCGCAAGGTCAAAATAGAGTGTCTCATACAGACGTCAGGTTCGCCCGACAGATGGGCGAGGAAGTCGAAATATCTAATTCTTTGTACAAAAAATACATTTAGATTCAAGTTTGTTTGTTAGTTTGTTTGAATTGGGTTTTACGCCGCTTTCACTAATCTTTCAATTATATCGCGAAAGCTGGAGCTTCAAACAATGGGTACTTGGTATTTTCCACACTAGTACTACAATTACATCATTTCCAGCTACTGTCCTACATAGGTTTATGATTATCGACCCATTGGTGGAAGAATCCGAACGAATGAGAGCCGCAGTCGTGGATCGAACCCGGGCCCTGATAGCGCTGGTAATTTTTATATTGTGCCAGGTCCGGTGTTACAATTTTACACTGGCATGTATTGCAAATGAGCTGTGCGTGACATTTCCAACAATATGACATGTGCGCAAGACACAAACTTTGAGCAGCCTAAACAGTCACGTAGTACAAAAAGAATAGTCACTGACATCCTTAAAAAGGGTTTTGACCCTATCTTTCTACAAAAGGCATCGAAAAGAGACTGGTCAGACTGTGCGGATGCACAGACTGGCCAGAGTCGTTGCTTTGCACACAAATGAAATTGCTGGAAATGTCACTCACAGGTTCATATTTGATCCGTAAGGCTAAAAAGAGATAATCTGGGTAGCGCTGCCATGTCGAAAAGTGTAGACACTAGCGAGACTGCGCAGACAGCGCAGTTTGACTAGGGTCAACAATTTTACCAGTTGGCAACCTGTTTTATGAGCCTAGAATTATCTGTCTACCTCCTAGTGTAATAATTTTTGAAAGGCGACTTCCGGTAGACCTCAACTGGACATAATCTCTCTTTTTGGCGATCAATTTCACGGGATTTCCACGATGGTTCCTCTTCGCATGGCTTGATTTGTCACTTATGTCTATTTATACATATAAATATCATATGTAAGTAGTCATATATATGTGTCATTAATATGTAAATATATGCATATATGTATATATCCTGTCAATGCCGAAATAAAACAAAGTTTAATTTTTTTCGGCCGCAACAACAACGATTCCATAATATGGGTCTCCCTAATTGATCGCTAGCTTACTACCATTGTACACATGATATCTTTTAGAATGACGGGGTCTTTTTTTCTCTTTTTTTAAAAAAGATCTGTAATTGAATACTTCATACATCCTGTCCCCATTCAAAGTCACCTTCGAAGTTGAACTCGTGTTGACTTAACTAGTTTATAATTTCGTTATAGCTTTACAGAATTATGAAATTGTATAATTTTGGATTTCAATATTTCGGCCAAAAATTGCCCTTTTCATGAAATTAACCCTTGTCATGCCCAACAAAAATCTCTGCAAAATAAAAGTAAAATCAAAGTGCTTAAAGCACTGGAAGTTACATAATGTGAGTGACTATTGACTTTCGGAAATGCACTTTTTAACACCTTTCTGGTTTAAAAATGAAATTCAGGTGGTATGAACTAAGATCAGCCTGCACATATGTGCAGTCTGATCTTTGTGAATACCACCTGTCAAAGCTGGAATATTCCGGGTTCAGCATGACAAGGGTTAATCTTAACACAACTACAAAATAATATTAATCTTTACAGCCATTTTATTTTAAATGATGAATAAAATGGCTTTATCGAATTAAATTATCATGTAGAAGTGTTAAGATTAATTTCGTTTTTCTTGAAAAAAAAAAGGCAATTTTTGCCGAAATATTGAAATCGAGTGTTTTTAAATTATTAACGTTTATTCTATTCCCCCCGTAGTTATTTTGTGATATTGTATTATTCTGTTTGTAAAAACATTATGCTCTCCAATTCTCAAAATATAAAGAGTGTCAAGTAAAAATATACACTGCCACATTTTCGACGAATGTCCCTTTTTTCGGTTACGCTGCTTAGTGTAACAAAATCGTGACGATTACACGTCATGGTCACATGATGAGGAAGTTTCATGTAAATCTGTCCACAATTAAATAGATGAGTTGGTTCAATAGCATATGAACATACAATGTAGTTTTGAAATTGGAAAAAAACATTAAGACGAAAGAATAAATCGCAGGTGTTAGGCTACTAAAAGAACAGTATTTCAATAGGAAAATTACTGTGACAAAATCTTATCAAAGCCATAAATGGGTTCGAAAAGTACAGAGATAACGAAAAATAATGGTGTTTCTTTGTTAGGTAAAAATGAAATAGAAATGACGTTTCGAAATCGATTTACATTTATTTACATCGTGAAATTGACAATCATCTCAATCAAAACCATTCTAAATCGCTCGTTCAGCGCTCCTTTCATTCATTCCAAACACTCACTCAAACCATTCAAAAAAGCTCAAAAAATACTTAAAAAAAATTAGATCAACAACTACCTTCCAAGAGCAAAATCGCGATTTCACTAACATAATAGAAATTTTAAGCATCTGATTGGTTCTTGCTGAAAAAGGAAGCTATTAATAGAACTTTTATGCATATTTTATTGAAGGGAGGTAATATATTAGGCTAATTTTGTTCATCCTGAACATAATTAGCGAGGATGAACAAAAGTAGCGTATTTGGATAACTTCCCTTAAGTTTCACTCAAAACTCGCTCTGCTTACTCATTCAACACCATTCCTAAATCATTCCAAAATCGCTCACCTTGTGAATTTCACGATAATATTAACTGTAACTATTCTGCATTACTTGTTGTAATTCAGTATGCAATTTCCCCTTACATCATTTCTAAAAGATAGAATAAAAACCTTTCATGATAACGTCTATTGTATAAATTTAAGTTTATCTAAACAGTCCTACCACGACATAAACGATGTTTTATCAAACAAAGGCTGGAGCTAGTGAATTTCTTGGGGTCCGAACTGCTAACTTAGGGGTCAAAACAACAGAAAGAGAAAGTCATGAGAAGACTTCTGTAGATATTAGTGTAAAATGACGTTCTTGTATAGATAAGCCGCCGTCATAGCGCAGTTGGTAGCGCACCGGACTGTCAAGCTAGAGGTCCCTGGTTCGATTCCCGACCGCGGCACTTATTCTTTCCAGCCACTTGTCTCTCACCAATTGGTTGATAATCGAAGACATATGTGAGATAGCAGCTGGAGGTTAGGAAAGGGTGTAATGGTAGTACTTGTAAAAGAAATACGAAGAATCCATTGTTAGGTGCTTCAGCCGCCGCAATATAACTGAAAAAGTGTTGAAAGCGGCGTAAACCTCCATTCAAACACAAATCTTGTATAAATATGAAACGAAATATTCTACTTAGAGAATTTATGATACACAATTGAAAATTCTAGGAATGAATTATTGAGAGAAAAAAAAATAAATATAGATTTTGGACTTCAAATCTCTGGTTAACGGGTTAAGGAATAACCTTGAAAACCAGTGTCGTTTCTCAAAGTATGTATTTTCCGGAATCTAAAGGAAAAGTCTAAATCGTTAATGAATCGCTTGAAAATACCAAATATCGACTTTTAGCAACAAAGGGAAATCATTGATTAGGGATCTCCTTGAAAGATATGGCTTTCACCATATTGTCTGCACGCGACCCGTGACGGTGATATCCAGATATACGTGCACAATAAAACATAAATATTAATTGAGCCTGTGCGTGACATTTCCAACAATTTCACACTTGCGCGAGGTAAAAACATTGAGAAGCGTTGACAACGACACAATACAAAAATGATACACGCTGACCGCATGAAGATGGATTAAGACTTAATCTTTCTTTAAAGCGCATTTTGAAGATTCTGGTCAGACTGTGCGGCTGCACAGACTGGCCAGAAACTTCGCTTTGCGCACAATTGAAATTGTTGGAATGCCACGCACAGACTCAATTCTAGTTTCGTCTATCAAATTCGTAGAATTTGATCGGCTGAAAATATCATTCGCATCGCCATGACAAAGAAATGTGAGCACGTCAGCTGTTTTGAATGCTTGCAAAAAATGTCAAGTATCCATATGATGTATTCCAACGAAAATGGAAATCATTTGGAAACCTCGGTTAACACTCTTAAAGTTCATTATGATTACTTCCGAAACGTTGCGGAACTATTACGGTTCCAGTACCTTAACCAATTCAGGATAACGTTGAACAATCGTGGGCAACATGAATAAACATTTAGACTAGGAACATTTGCTTGTGATTCATACTCCTTGATGAAGACCCAAGCTACGATTCTCAGAATTATAAGTCTTTTAAAAAATTTCAAAATATTTTTAATCGGGATATCTCACGCTGCGTCGTATAATTACAACTGAATCGCGCGGGATATCCCGATTGAAAATCCTAAGAAATATTACAATTCTTTATCTAAAAATCGCACCCCTGTTATACCTTTAAAATAAAAACCTTTACGAAACTTTCACGAAATGCCAGACCGCTTTTCATGTGAACGTACAAATCGGGTAATCTCATTTAAACGTTTGTGAACATTGGTCATTTCGAACTCATTGTTTTTGTTTTAAAATGACAATTGTAGATTTTGATCTCAGTCCATCAATCATTCATTCCACTATGTACGAGCAAAACGTTTGTAGATTTAAAAAAAAACAGTATCCGTAAAAGTAGATAAATATATAATACGTACTTAGTGTTTTGTATGAGAAAAAATATCTAACTAGGTTGGGAGAATTGATCATTGTCGAGGCTCTGCCGAGACAATTATCAATTCTCACAACCGAGTTAGATATCTTTTTCCATACAATACACTAAATATGTATTATATTTATCTTATAACCTCCATTTGTCTTGTTTTCGTCGATGTTTCTAACTGAAATGCAAGTTTCTAAAAATAACCGCATTATATCTTTGTTCAAAAATAACTGTGTGATATCATAAAAAATATCATACGGGATATTATCACACGGATATTTGTATAGTTATAAGATAAATTGCAAAGAAGCCTACCTTTTTGAATATGTCCGCCGGGGTTGCTATCGGTATTGACAATATTTGCTCTTTATGTAGGAGAGAGAGGCCAGGCCGCAGTTTTATTGAAAGGCGCTTCTATGGTCGTTTGGTTTTTCTGAAAACAAATATAATATGAAAACCAATAACCCCTTAATTTAGCCTTGAAAATTTACTACGAAAAGAGGAAAGAGTGATAACAGATGTTGCTCATTTAAGAGAAAATTTATTGATTTCATTGTGGAATGAAACTAAAAACATCAAAATTACACACTTGTGACAATCCGCAACGCGTATTTATGGGTTCGACACTCCTAGGGTGACATGTCCCGCTTTCAGGATATAAAAAAGCTCACAAACTATTCAGGTAAATTACACTCCCTATCCCCTTGCGAGAACATACACACAAGGGGGCACCCATGAACCGGGGCTGAGTCGCCACTGACTGCTAAATTTTTGCCTTTTAGCCAAACCTGTAGGTAATTTTACTGCAAAAGTTGTTGAACTTAACATTTCGGCTTGCATCTTTAGTATTTTGAGGGAAAAAGGCTCTTTATTGGAAGAGCATTGTGGATAATTAGAAATTGCTCATAATAAGCAATTCCTTCTTTTCCACAATGTACTCGCATTATGAAAATTTTGACTCCTTACTTTGAGCTTAGACTCCTTGATTTCATTTGTAAGAAGTCCAATTGACTCCTTCATCTTGTAGTACAGCGACGGCGAGAGCAAAGGAGGTATGGCAAATAGTAAATAACAACGAAGTCCGTTTATCAGCTACATTATTGGATTTATTTACATATATACACTCCGACCGAGTAACCTGTCTCGCGCTCTCTCTCTCGTCTCTGGTCTCCTCTCTCCTCACTGGCGGCGGAAAGCAGCCTCTTTTATACCCAGTCACTGGTTATACAACACTCTCAGGGCACGCCCCTTGGAACATGACCAAGTCACGTTTCAAGACACGTGATATTTTCCCGTGAGTAATGTACAACTACAGTGCTGGCACTCATCATGTTACATCCGCCCCTTTCTTTTTGAAATTTGTAAACCATTTTTACAAATTAACAAATCAATAATAAAACATGATAAAACACATCAATAGAACAATCATTGCATTTAAATAGTTGTATGGCTGTCCGGGTGTAATCCACATCACTTGCTAATGAACTAGAATCGTGACTATACTATATCAACAGAGGAGTGATGCCCATACATGGAATAACATAATTAACATTAATTGAAATGGAACTTATTGGAAGCCTAACTTGCAAAATTATTGAAAACCTAACTTGCAAAAATAAATCTTAACAATAACAATGTAAAAACCTTAGTTTAATTTAAAACCTTAACAATTGCAATTGAACTTATTTAAAAACCTAGCAACGAAATATTAATCTAACCCTACCTTGAATTACTTATGTCCTGACTTTATTCACTTTATAAAAAAAACATAACATAACGCGAAAGTCAAAGTCACTAATGCGTGCTAGTGTCCTGCTGGTTCACACACTGATCGTCCCAACACTCGTCGTTGTCCTGTTGGCACGGCTCACACTGATCGTCCCAACATTCGTCATTCTGTCCGTGTGACGATGCGCGTTCATCTTGTTTCAAAGTTAAGAGACTGTCTGGTGTTCTGGGTGATGGCATGTCTAAATCTGCAAATCCTTTTGTGTATCCAATCACCACGCAGTCATCAGTGTCCTCGTCGTCATGCTGTTTAGATTTAATTAATTTAAGAACGGCGTCCGTTATTTCCACCGACAAATGTCCAATGTATCGATCGGGGATGTTGGTATAGATGTTGTTTCGTATCACCCGCTCCACTAGTTCGGATACTGTGTGAAACATCTTCTCACTTTTATTATCCATGGTATTTATTTGTATTATTTATTGCTAGTACTGTTCAAGTCGAAGGCACAAATATAAGTGAGTTGCTTTCAAAGTTTCTAAGTAATATTGGTAAATTTATCAAGGCAATTATTTTTTTTATCGTTCCTCATTAGGGTTCTTATCAACTTGTTTTCGTCCAATTATTGGTTTGGCGGTTTCCATGAAATTACTAAGATTGTTTTATCATTCCTCTATCTACAGTTTTTGGTAAACTAATTAACTCTTTCATCGGCGGTTAACAGGTATGGATACAGTGTTGGTATCCTTCGGTCGGTATTCGACACTGCCGCGGTTGATGGTTCCTTCCCATCGATCCCCATAGTTTGGAGTTCAACTTCTGTCGAATCCTCGGCCTGTCGTTGTCGCTTCACACACCTTTTACATAAGCAATATGGCAGAAATTTTCTAATTCTAGGCATAATACAATAGCGAACTACAACAACAGAGGCAGCCACCAGGGTTAGCACAAGACTAGCAATATACCAAAAATTAAACCTTGCATGTCCGTCTACATAGTGTACATTATGCAATTGTCGTAGTAACGAGTCCAGGAGCATGTCATTAATAGTCGTCATTTGTTCTGGTATGTCAATTTTCGAAACATTGGGAAATTGTTCTTTTAAAGGTTTCCAAACCACGTCATCAGTAAAATTTGCGATTTTCAACTGTGTGTATTGTTCCTGAGTCATGTTTATCTTACCCACAACATAGGGTTGTGATAAAGTAAAAATTTTATTCGAAGCGATACAACCACTGTCTACCTTAATTACGTCAACGGGCGACCTAGTATGAACCTCAGTATGCAGGCCATTACATACTAATGCAAAACTTAAGTTCGTCCGCGAAATAATCAACCATGTGGTATCAAGTAAGTATTTAGCTATAGGTAATCTCTCTTGAGATACTTGTGGTGTACAGTAATCTGTTTTCCTCGCGTCAATAAATAAATTAATCAAACAGGTATGGTCTACATTAACTGGAAATTCTGGACTAATTAAAGTACAAAATTTGGTCTTATGGTGACTACAAGTCTGAACTTCGGTATCGGAAAGTAAACGATATCTTGTTCGTGCTTTATCTATCAAGAACGCATTACTTTCTAATTGGTAATTAGCCAATAAATCAGTATGTTTTGTTCTCCCTCGGTGATTGACACCAACAGGTGGAGGTACTGGGATTGAGATAGCCTCAAAAACTTCATAGCTGTTATCAAGTCTAATTACTGGAATTGATAAAATAATGATTATTTTGCCATTAACGAAGGCTGTTTCTGTTCGCAGGTACTTATAAAACTCCCATATCTCAGTTTTTGGGTCGTTAATTAGTGACATTAAATCAGGCAACGCCTTTTGAATTTCAACTAACAAGCTTTGTAATCTCGGTGGACTAATTATCGTTACAGGAAGTTTTCCCAGAGCCAAATAATCTAAATCAGCTCTTAACTGCGTGAGATATGTTTTCGCGTTTTGGGTGAGAATAGTTATTTCACTAATTAGAAGATTTAGGTAACTATATACTTCGAGAAATCGGCGGTTTCACTGATTTGCTTGGTAAGTTCTTGAGCCATAGAATTTATTTTTATATCCATCGCGTAGAGACTTTTGATTATTATAGACATTGTTCTTCGGTTTTCGCGAATGAGTGTTCTTGACTCGTTAATAATTGTCAAACTTTGCTCAACTATGTGAACTATCTGCTTTTGATTTGATTCCAGAGATGATATCCGATTGCGAATATTCCGTAGGTCAGATTCACTGACAACTCCAAATAGCCATGACATTGCATCTCCTACAAATGGTAATAAACTCCTACGATTGCGAGTCTTATTCGCTAGTGACATTAGAGGAAACAATTCACTCTTTATGTCTTTTTCAACCTCTTGCAAGTACTTAACTTTTTGCCTTAGCCCTTGAAAAGTACGTTGGAAATTTTCTGTCCCTTTCAAGTGACTTGATTCTACGACATTAAATGCATGTTTAACTCGTTTAAGATCTTCAGCTAATCTTGCTAGAAGATCCTGGATATTTTCAAAATCAATAACAATTGTTGCTAGCCATTTTGCCCGAGTGGTGCTAACTTCATTTGTCTTAAAATATATAACATTGTCCCGAATGACTATCGCTTCAGCAACGAACGCGGCCGACGAACGCTGTCTGACATGAACGTATAACATTACTGCCAAAATGCTTAATGTAAACGTGAAGTTAACCATTGTTCTTTCCTATAATGAAAACAAGAACAATTAACGCATTACTTACTTACAACAAAGTTAAACAACATCAGTTTAACAAAGCGAAGGTACCTTTTAACATGCCTCAGTTAACTATAACTGAAGGAAGCCTTATCTCTTACAGATTACAAACTGAAAGGCTATTACTTCTTATCATTTTCTCATTATCATCCTAATTGGATTCAGAATCACGTTTGTTTCGTGACCTTATTCTCTGCCTCAATTCGGCTAGGGGTATATCTGATTCATCAGAACTTTGTGAACGCTGACGTTTCAGCCTACGCACTAATTTACTCTTATCGTAAATTATCGTGTCAGTTGATGATTCGCTATCTGAACTATCGCTTTCAGACGAAATAGGCGGAACAACGTAATTACTTGGTCTTAATTGGCGGCCTGACTTATCTACAGGTACGTGCCATTCCTCTAAATTAGCTAATCGCAGGTGTTCAGCATGAGCTTTGGTCGTGCTACCATCTAATTGATGTTTGATAATGAAAGTAACAGGTGAAGTTTGTTCAATTATCCGATAATAAGGACGCCATTTAATGTCCAATTTATTTTTACGAGTGTGGTTTTTGAGATAAACAGGGTCACCAACCTGAAGTTTGACGTCATCAACTTTTCGGTTTTTGTACTCATTTCGTTTTTGTTTGGCTTTTTTCCTATTTCGGTGAACTAAGAGAAATGCTTTATGTTGTTGTTCTAAAGAAATTTTATGAGGGTCTTCTCCTTGGTATTTTCGACGCGGTCTTAAAATCGTATCGATTGGCAAAACACATTCTCTATTAAACAAAAGGTAGAAAGGCGAGCATTTTGTTGATTCATTGACACCGAACCGAATAGCTGAAAGTACATGAGGTAAAAATGCATCCCACTGAGCATTTTCAATTTGCATTTTCTTAGACATAACATCAACTAATGTCCTGTGATACCGTTCTATCAGACCATTACTTTGAGGATGGTAAAAGGACGTTGTTACATGGTGTATATTCAATTCAGCCAAGGTCTCTTTAATAACCTGATTAACAATTTCAGAACCGTTATCAGACAATATTTCAAGAGGGCAGGAATAACGAGGTACAATTTCATCTATAATGAGGTGAGCCATCGTTTGCGCACTTTTATCTGGACACGCAAACGCCTCGGGATAACCAGAAAATAGGTCAATAAAACTGATTATGTACTTGTTTCCAGACAATGTAGTAGGGTATGGTCCACTTACGTCGACAGCACATTTTGCCCACGCAAAAGGAGGTGTGTCAGTTTCTTGAACAGCTGGTTTATTCTTTTTATTACTCCTTGTTTGACAAACTAAACAGGACGTAACATATTGAACAACATCTTTGAATAGATTAATCCAGAAATATTTTGCTCTTATTGCATCATACGTTTTATCAATTCCCATATGTCCCAAAGATCTATGATATTCAGACAAAACATCAGTTTGAAGATGCTGGGGAATATAAAGACGAAGGGTTGGATCGGAATCAGAAAATGAGATGTAATACAAAATTCCATCTAGAACGAGATGTTTTTTAGCAAGAGAAGGGGATAATGTATCGTTTTGTAATCCCTGTTTAATTTGTTTCAAATGTTCATCTTTATCTTATTCAATAATCATATCAAGTGGCTCATAGAAAAGCGGCTTTTCAACCTCGTCATTAAGATGCGGTTTACATCTTGCGAAACTTTTTGGCTGGAACTGATTAGAGTTCAGAACATTTATTTGATACATTTGACCACTAACATCTGGGTCATTCGAAAGTGAATCATCAGTCTGGTTCTTAAGCGAGCTTGGAGGTACACGCGAAAGTAGGTCAGCTACTGAATTCATCGTGCCTGGCAGATACTCAATCTGACAGTCGTAACCAGCAATGCTTAAGGCCCATAACGAAACTTTTTTATTCTGGACCGGAGCCTCCAAAAGATGTCTTAACGGTTTATGATCACAAAACACGGTAAATTTTGCATTATGGAGGTAATGATCCAGCTTTTGCAAACTGTAATAGATTGCATATGCTTCTTTTTCTATGACAGCCCATCTAGTCTGGGTGTCACTCAGTCGGTGTGATAAATAGTATATAGGACGTTCAATTTCTTGTCCCTGTTCTATAACAGTCTGGGTAAGACATGCACCAATGCATTTGTCGCTTGCGTCCGTGTACAACTTATACGGTAAATTGACGTCGGGGAAACATAATAAAGGCAATTCTGACAATTTGTCCTTCAATTTATCAAAAGCTAATTGGCAATTTGAGTCCCATTTGAACTTAGCATATTTCCGAGTTAGAGAAATAATAGGTTCAGCTACACTAGAAAATTGTGGTATAAATCTTCGATAGTAACTACACATACCTATAAAACTTCTAACCTCGCGCACGTTAGTTGGAGGTGAAAGAGATCTAATTACATTTACTTTTTTCTCCTCTGGCTGAATGCCATTAGCATTGATAACGAATCCTAAGTAATTAGTTTCTTTTTTCAGAAAACTACATTTCTTGAGTTTTAAACGGAGACTGTGTTCACGCAGACGTTGAAATACTTGTTGAATATGGTGAATGTGTTCTTCTAAACTTTTTGAATATATCAAAATATCATCTAGATAAGCGGTCGTAAAATCACTTAAGCCTTCCAAAACTCTATTCATTAACTCTTGGAAGATCGCAGGGGCATTCGTAAGTCCGAAGGGCATAACGTTGAACTCGAAAAGACCTCTGTGACAAGTAAATGCTGTCTTTTCCTTGTCACACTCAGCCATCTTGACTTGCCAATACCCTGATTTCAAATCGAGAGAAGAAAAGTACTTAGCCTTGCCTAACAGTGCTAATATGTCATCTATAACGGGAAGAGGGTAAGAGTTTGTCTTTGTAATTTTATTCAATTGTCGAAAATCAACGCAAAATCTTTTTGTTCCATCTTTCTTATCGACGATTACAACTGGAAATGACCATGCTGATCTACTTCGTTGAATAATTTTGGATTCTAACATTTCATCAACTGCCTGATCTATGATTTTTCTGTTATTAAGTTGAGTACGATAAGGCCTAAGTTTAATTGGTTCATGAGTTCCAGTATATATTTTCATCCTAACTGTATCTGTGTGACTCAAATCAGCATCAGTTTTTGCGAATAAGTCAGCATTTTGATTAAGCAATTTAATTATTTTTGGCTTGAATTCAAGTGGGACGTCTAACTTATCTAACTCATTAGTGTCAATTTTCTTATCAGCGTTTCCGTGACTTTTCCCACTAATTGGCACGCCCGAAGAATTCTTATCTATACTCATTATTTCTGTTGAATTAATTTGCTTGATACGAGCAACAGGTGTTCCAGCTTTAAAAGATAAGGTCTTATTAGTGGTGTTAACGAGCATAACGGGTAATCTCCTGTTATCAGAAAGCTTAGCGATTGAATTCATCATTAACAAGCCTGGCTCACTGCCAATTTGACCTACTTCGAAGGGAGAAATCTCATACTCATAACCTGATGGAAGATCCACGTGCCTTCTCACCTGACATTGACAAATATGGGCAGACTGTGGAGGAATCTTGGTTTTATGTTTCATCCTAGCAACGGAAGATATATGTATATCATCTACAAGCGGAACGTATGACTCATCGACCCGGATACATCCCAAATCATGATACACACGCACGCCTCGTGATTGAAGCCAATCAAGTCCTATTATAATATTTCGGTTAAGGTCTCGTACTACATAAAATTTATGGGTCATTTTTAGCCCTCCCAACATAAACTCAATTTCTGCTATACCATCGATGTGAAGTGGAGTATTTCCAGCAGTTGTTAAGTCTAATTTATGTTTTTGCAACCTAGGTTTTATTTTTAATGCATTATAAACACGACTATGAATCAAAGATACCTCAGCGCCCGAATCTAAAAGAGCTCTATATTTTTGTTTTTGTAATTTGATGAGAAGAGAATTAGGTCCTTTGTTTACTGAATTAATCTGAATACATTTTCTGTTTTTGTGATTTCTTCTTTTAGAAAAATTTGCTTTCAGTTTGTTTTCTGATTTCCTTCCCACACCGGCTTCTACATGTGGGAAGCATTTGAGTTTAAAGAGTTATTTTGTGTTTGCTTCTCTGGACAATTTCTAGCAATGTGTCCAAATTTCCCATACGCATAGCATTTAACGTTTTCCATATTTCTTTGATATTTTGGCTTTTCGGAAGTAGCATTTATACTGGCTTTTCGCAGTCGACAGTCTTTTACGACGTGCCCTAATTTCTTACAATAATGGCATTTCAACAACTTAGATCGTGAGTGACCTATTTCCATAGGTGTCTCTTCTCTGGCTTGCGCATTTTGTTGTCCTAACCTAAGGGAAAATCTTTTTCGCAAATTTTGTTCACCCGTGGCGATCCTTACAGCTTCATTAAACGTAGGCGGACTATCACGCATAACTTTCATTTTCATATAATCCTGTGCTAGTCCGTCAATAAAATATCCCACCAGATGTCGTTGCATCTGATCAGGTCCGTCGAATGCGTCCTCAGCGAGAGTTAACAATCTCTCAGCATAAACTTGAATTGATTCCCCCGATTTTTGTTTAACCCGTCGTAAAAGTAACAATGCATGTTGCTGGTCAACAACCTCACCAAACCTAAGTCGTAATTCTGTCTTTGCTTGATCCCAGTTATGTCCTATATTCTGCTCGTAATAACGTTTTAAAAAGTCACTGACAGGGCCACTGCATGCCTGATATGCAATGTATTTAACAGAATCTTCTGTAACTCCTGTCAGTGTTGCATACTTTTCTATGCTTTTGATCCATTGTTTGAATTGCTTCGGATCAGAGCCATCGAAAATATTTACTATCTTTGCCACCCCCTGGGCCCCCACTGCCGTTGTTAAATTCTTAATCTGTCCCTCAACAGATCTTGCAATATCTAATAATTCTGCCATGCCTACGTAAAAGAATATGCAAAATTGACAACTTACGGTTATCGAATTCCACCAATCACAACTTCAGCACAGCAAAACTATAGCAGGAACAGTTCAGTTCAATTCAACCCAGATCCTGGTCTAAACGGCACCACAAAAGCGTCATGTAGTACAGCGACGGCGAGAGCAAAGGAGGTATGGCAAATAGTAAATAACAACGAAGTCCGTTTATCAGCTACATTATTGGATTTATTTACATATATACACTCCGACCGAGTAACCTGTCTCGCGCTCTCTCTCTCGTCTCTGGTCTCCTCTCTCCTCACTGGCGGCGGAAAGCAGCCTCTTTTATACCCAGTCACTGGTTATACAACACTCTCAGGGCACGCCCCTTGGAACATGGCCAAGTCACGTTTCAAGACACGTGATATTTTCCCGTGAGTAATGTACAACTACAGTGCTGGCACTCATCATGTTACAATCTCAGGAGTTAGTGTCAACCCCTGGTAAGTAAAATATTGAATTTAGGACACCTGTGCGGTCTCTAAGGTGAACTTGTTCGTAATTTTTCCTGACATGTGAAGGGCCACAGCATCAAAGTGGTTAAGCAGCAAATTTTTCCATTTCCAAACACGTTTTCATTTCTCATTAACATCATAATCAATTTGTAGGCACAAACATTGGCATTCAATTTTCGTATATTGATTAATTTCATTTTCAACAGTTCAGGCTAAGCTTAACCCCTGTCATGCTGAACCCGGAATATTCATGCTTGGGCAGGAAATATAGACAAAGATAAGCTTGCGTATAGGCACATTGTGATCTTGATATCACCTGATTTTTCTTTTAAAAACAGAAAAGTTTAAACAGATCATCTACTGTATTTTCTACTTTATTTTCAAAATAATTACTGACTCACAATCATCGGTGCTTTCAGTACTTTGCATTTTGGTAATTTTTCAAACGGTTCATTCAGCATGACATGGTATATTATATATATCAGGCTAGTACAGATTTCTGTCCTCGATATGCGATGCTATTTTTGGACTGGTCGCATCCGTTACAATGAAATATGTAACGTTCAAAATTGAGACTACGCCACTGTCAGCCTAGAGAAAATCTTTAATTAAAATATCAGTTCTATATAGGCTACTGCAGTTTTATAGATGTTATGATTTTCGAGCAGAACCCGCACCGTTTTATTAATTCCGTGTAACGTTAAACGTGCAAAGAAATGATTTATATTTTTCATCAATCTAAAATACAGCTATATAGTCTAAACACTTACTCACAAATAAAACATCCAATTTCCAAAATGCATCTCTGTAATGATTTATGATAAATAAAATAAGCCCTTGCACTAATGCAGATTGAGTAAGCAGACGCGACTTTAAATCCTATCGATCCGCAACATACAACACGGGGGCTTGGTCGCATGGACCAATCGCTGAGCAGCAAACTGTGACTGTCGTCTATTTTTAGATCAATTATGTATGTTACACTCGTGGTTCGCTGTTTACAATAACTCTTTCTGTTGACAAATATGTATGGCTTCGCGCTAGACTTTAAAGATAACATCGATAAAATATGTAAAATTATTATTTCTTATCAGTGTGAACAGATTAAAATTTAGGATATGGGCTAGTTGTAAAATAAAACAATATATGATTATCAAGATAAAAGATGGATGTCACGTCATTTTTGTCACCAAGAATAGATAATCAATGGAAGTGCCAATCATTGCGTAATATACTTTTGTTTATGATAATCGCCAGATGTCCGCCAGGCAGGAGGGAAACAGTCTGTCAGCAGAAAACGGAAATAAGCCATTTGCATAATTTTTACAAATATAAATGATCTTATCGCTTCTCCCTTTTACTTTTCTTATAAGTTTTTTTGTTTGTTAGAACAATCTAACGTTAATAATTATTATTATTCAACTTTTTTTTTCATTTATATCTCGGTGGGTGTCATATATGCTAGGCCTATTTCATTTATTTTTGGCACAAAAAAAAATAAATAATTTCCTCAACGGTTTTTCCTTCTCCATTGGGACCTTCTTTTAGTGCATAGCCTACTAATGCCATAATTAAAAAAAAAAACAATAATAATAATAGAATCTAACGCTTCTTATTTTTAGAATTGTATCGGTTCTGTGTACTGAAGGCATTGCAGTGCTAAAAAGTTGAGGGGAAAAGAGAGAGGGAGGCCGAGAGAGAGAGGGAGAGAGAGAGAAGGCGAGAGAGAGAGAGAGAGAGAGAGAGAGAGAGAGAGAGAGAGAGAGTGGAGTGGGGGGTGGAATAGCATCTCGTTCTTGAAAGCACCTTAAGCTCTCTTTTTTTCCATAGTATCCGCAATATTTTGAAGTCTCTTGTCAATTTTAACACAGAATGAAATAACAGTGATATTCTCTGAATCTTGAAAAAAAAATGTTTGTTTTTAAGAAAGCTGAACGTATCAAGTGCCGTCATTCAGGCGAGTTTTCCTCGAAAACTGGTCATAAAGTATTTTCAATGTGACTGTTCTCACTGGGTCTAGAATCTTAAAAAAGTTAAATTCAAAATTTTCCTAAAACCCCATAATTTTTACCACTTTAGCAAAACCTATACTTTATACATAATTTCACACTAAATAGTGTAGCCTTAAAAATATTTCGAAATGGGTGTGGGGTGGAGGGGGGGGGGCGTGTTTAGCGCGGGTTATAAAGCCATACTCGTAGAGAAAGCAGTGTATATTTCAAATATTATTTGTAAAAACTGACATTTTGATCCGCTCATCTCCAACTCACCTTCATGTTAACGACACGAAACCGTGAACCTGTTCGTCGCTGTAAATGGGTACATGCGTGTTTGAGAGTGTGCTGCGCTAAAGATTGTCGTATGAAGTAATAAATTGGCGGATCTATCTGTGAACACAGTAAATCACATCACACGTAAATTTTATTGCGAATAAAGTTTTGTGAGAAGTCGCATTTTCTTTTTCAACATTTTTTAGCATTTGTATTTAAGGTTGTCAAAAAGTAGGATTGTGGGGGAAAGGGTTTACAAAAGAAGAGGAAAGACAATTAACTTCACACACAAGTATTCCCGCAGAGGAAAATTCTTGTGGTGGACAATCAAATAGAGGATAATCGTTTGTTTTAGTGTAAGATCGATTTATATTTCATTGAATGAACAACAAAAGTTGTATTTTCACGAGTGGCGGAGCCACGAGTGAAAATATATCTTTTATTGTTCACGAATTGAAATGTTAAGCGATCTTACTCGAAAAACAAACGTTTTTTTTCTATTTCTTTTATGCAAAAATGAGACAAAATGTGAAATTTCTAAACATATTTTCGCAAGGCGCGTCATTTTGCGCGTGACTGCTATGCAACGTTCATTGTGACGTCACTTATTTCGCCCCGCATAGATGACGTCAGATAGGATGAAATGCACAAAAGCAGGTTATAAGTTTTTGATAATTTCAATGCCTTTGCGATGAGTTTATCAAGTGATAATCTACCGTTATTCCTATTTCCGTTAAACCACCAAAAAGCAATAAAGAAGAGATCGTATCCACATCATACACTATCTTGGTTGTCCCACTGAAGTCGGATTCAGTATATTAAATTGATTGATTAAATGGAGTTTAACGCCGCTTTCAACATTATTTCTGTTATATCGCGGCGGCTGGAGAACCTAACAATGGTTTCCTGGTATTTCTCTAACCAGTACAACCAACGCATCCTTTCCTAGCATCCAGCTGCTATCTCACATAGGCCTACGATTATCAACCCATTAGTGAGGCACAAATAGTCGCAAAGAATGAGTGCCGCCGTCGGGGATCGAACCCGGGACCTCTAGATTGATAGTCCGACAGGCTACCAACTGCGCTATGAAGGCGGCTTTCAGTATATTAAAACAAACATTGTAATAAATTAAAAAGTTCATATAAGACACTCAGGTCGGCACAGGTGACATATTTATAATCGAATGTAAACAATAGGTCGTTTAAAAGCAAAGAGGAAGACGTCAACTCGACCATCTTCAGGGGGCGGTTTTATCTTTATTGAAAAAGCATCTATGCTTATTTAATCGATACAGACGAGTTTCAGAAGTAATGGAAATATCAAGGAATTCTGGTATATGAAAAAAAAAAAAAAAAAAAAAAAACACTCATCCTTAGCTCACCAGGGGCCCGTTATACTAAATATATAATGGATATTCTTAGCGTAAGACAAAAATTAAAGTTGCTTCTACAGTATTGATTAAATATGCCCAGAATTCTGCCATGTATCATCTCATTTGAATCGTCTTCAAAAGACGATTCCAATGAAATACTACAAGGAAGAATCTAACAATGAACGAAAATACCAGATACGATTTGTGGTTTTGAGTAAGAAGTTTAATCAAACGGGCCCCTGAACACGAAGTGCTCAATGTGAGCTTTCGTGACAACTTGTTTCAATACAGGCGATGCCAACAGGTAATTGCCATGTCAAGGGATACTGGTCTAAGTATCTACAAATTCATTTTTTTGTAAAGGCACCGTTCAAAAGCATTGGGAATTTTTAAGGAAAGTTGCATAGAAAATCAAATGTTATGCACATGTTTTTTTTTTTTTTTTTTTTTTTTTTTCAAATAAAGGTCAGGTCAGGATTTAAAACAATGAAAATGTTATTGCATATTGGAAAAGAAATTCATAATTTATATTTATTTTTTTCTTTTAAAAGAATTGTTTTTTTTTTTTTTTTTTTTTTTTTTTAAGAAATGAATATTCCAAAGGAGAGGGGGGGGGGTATTGAAAATCATAAAATTTGACTATTTGTATACAGACAAGGTTCAAAAGTAATAATACTATCGAGGGACACTAATATGATTTCGAGACATACTTACAATCATTAGAGATCCTTGTAAGTACAGCGGTTATAGAAAATACCTATGTAGTTGTCTAAGCCTCAACCTGATGTTATAATCTCTGCTACACCTTTTCATAAGAAACATTTAAATGTAATAGTAACTCGTTTCAACAGCAGTGACTACAAGTAATTTAAGTATATTGGGTGGATGCTCTGATGAAAACTGAAACCAAAGAGACAAATAACAACAGCAGCAACGAGAAACGAAACAACAACAACAGCAGCCAACAAATAAATGGGCCAGTGCGTGTTTTTTGCTCATTGCAAAGTTTCTGGTCAGTCTGTGCATCACGACTTTATCTAACGTGCGTTGTCGCAGTATTTTTATCCATGAGACATTCAAGCATCTAAATGTGTTTAACGCACGAAGTATAAATGTTTATGTGAGAAATAGAAACCGTTCCTCGGTTTTTTTGAGACACCCCTCGCCTAGAATAGAAAAATTAATAGGCTAAGCTACCCAAGGTTCGCTTAATAGCATTTCTACTCTAGGCAAGGTTAATTTCCATGCCATCAGCTTGTTTTAAACAAAATCTCAGCGAAGATCCCATATAAAAATTTTGCGTCAACACGGACGAGATCTTATTCAAGTACAATGTATTATTTAGAGCGCCCTTTAAACGGTAAACTTTTTGTCCGCTAGATCTAGGGGCAGCTCCCATTCTATTAAAACTATAGACTGGGTTACAGCCCTTAGATCTACGATACTGGTCCCCAAGACATCGGGCTACCAGTCTATTAAATCTGTTGCAATGATTTAATAATGAATTAAAGTACTGAAGGTTCTAAAATGGTTATAATTCTGACTGACCTATCGTAGAATTCCTCTCCCCAAGAACAGTATAAAGATTAAAAAAGTTCTAGCCGGTGATGTGCTTTTTGTTTGACACAATCTGGCAATGCTGCGCTTATGTTTCTCACTTGCAAGATTTCACGCAAAAGTAGTAAATTTTTTGTATTGAAAATACCGGATGGAAACATGTAGGAATTCTGGAAGAAAGCTAGCTAATGCGAATCTGTAATTAAAGGATAGAATTGGCAACACTTGATAATATCAAGGACACTTGTTTCTTTTAGTGATTTCAGTGTCAGATCGATTAGCCTTTCTGGGAGTGTATAACAAAAGCGGAGCCACGAGTGAAAATATAGCTATTGTTGTTCCCGAAATGAAAGATCTTTTAATCTTACATGAAAGCAAAAAATTGTTTGATTTCATTATTACGCCATTTCGCTTGGCTGCCTGGCTACTCTATGACGTCTTGAGTGTAATTGAGCTTACTTAGATGACGTAAAATATGGTGATATGAACGTAGGCAGGGCTTGAAATTTTGTATTATTCAATAACTTTCCAAAAAATTGACCCTTTTCTCCTGTTTTTCCAATCCTCTTAGTATTCTTCATTTTTCACGAAATTTAGCCAAGTAGGAATTCGACATTCTGCTACATGCAGCAAAAACGCCGAAGAATATTGAATTTAGAGAAAGTTCATGGAATCTATTTCGCTAAACGGGTCACATGGATTCCTGATTTCTAAATTTTACCTTTTACTTATAGTCCTGTTGCATATCAAGATTTGACAGACAAAAAAGGATTAGGATTAGCCTTCACAGAGGTGGAATCTGAAATTACTCTATACTGTCTGCTTTTTTGTTTATTTTTGAGTTTGATCCAATCTGATTGAAGTGTAAAAAGAAAACAAAAAAACGAGTATGACCATTTTATATTTCTGCCTGTGCGTGAGATTTCCAACAATTTAAAATATGTGCAAATTAAAAACTCTGACCAGCTTGTGCATCCGCACAGTCTGACCAGATTCTTCACTATGCGCTTAGTAGATAGAAAAGGACACAAAGTATTTTTAGACAATCAGGTAACTCTACATATGCAGTTTTCGGCTGTCTTGGCCTCTCAAAGTTAACACGTCACGAGCATTTCAAATTGTTGGAAATATCACGCACGGGCTCTTGTTTGAAACACAATTGAAATTCTGCAAGATAAGGGTAGAAATCAAATCTGTGTCATAGCGTAGGCATGTCTTATAGCCCAAAACAAAGACAAGAAGGGATAAGATATTTATGAGCATAATTATGTACCCAACCCCTCCCCTTTATAGCTCGATCTGGATTTTAAAATTGCACCTGAAAAAGTTATTCTGATAGGTATCTCTTGTTCATAAATATTCTATAGACTATTTCGTTCCAAATTGGATCCGTGATGATTGATACTGACTATGAAATAATGGAGTAATTAATTTTTGATACATGCTGGAAAAAACAATGGTATGTTGCTTTTTATGTGGGCTGAGATCTTTGTTTAGATATAATTATTATTTCAATCGTAAATTTCAAACAGTGTAATTAGAGGTATTTCGGAACGGTATTAAATAAACCTTTTGATAGATAAGCTTTAAAAGATTATTGTTATTCGTGCTATTTCTTATTTATTCCTTTACTTTCAATACTATCATAATCGTTATTATTATTTTTGTGTGGTGGTTATTATATTTTTTTTACTAAATTGCGCTGCACCGATTCCACTGATTTGTGGCCAAAATAATTATATAATGCAAAAAATAATTTATGAAGAATTAAGGGTAGGTAATTACCAATTATACACTTTAGCACTGACACCCAAAAATGTGCAAACGATTCAATGAAAATCGGTTTTGAAACAAAAAGATAAAAAAAGTTATGATATGAAACATAAAAGCAAATAACGAATCAAATCACCTTCATCCAAAAATGGTAAGCAGGATTCGGGTTGATTGATCCACAACTGCATGCATTTAGAACTATAGAGAAAAAAGAGAAGAAGAAAAACTATGTATGTACTCAACCTAATTTATGAAACCATTTTCCCTTGTAAAGCGATGTTGTTGTTCGTCAATCATCGAAAAAAAAAATAAGATAACTAATTTGATTAATGTAAGGGTTAGCATATTCTCAATTGCTAAACAAATTTAGAGGTCAAGCGAAAGCCCAAACAAAAGGATGTGTCTTCTGATCACTGATAGAAAAGCGTATAGATACTTTCCATGGTTAAACAAATCGTTGCACATTAGTGATTTATTAGGGGCAAAATTAAAAGAAGACACTTGAACTTTAAGAGAGACCTTTGTTTGTTTGTGATTAAATAGATAAATTACCTATGTCAACAAAAAGCAACAACATCAAATAGACTGGTAGACCTGTCCTGTTGATTTACTCTTCTCGATTATTCCTTTTCTTTCAAACATTTTGACTCGAGGTTTTCTCAAGAAATAAGGTAGCATAAAGCGAACAGTAAAGGCTGAGATGTTGCTGCACTCCTGTGCAGGCTTATCTTAGCCTGTACGGTGCGCTCGGTAACGCTTTGTTTACATGAAAAGCACGAAGAGGATTAACAGTCTAACACAACGAACGAATCATAGACTAGACTCATCCTACCTTGATGATAAGGGCTGTTTTCGTCTGGAATTGAAATTGATACCATTTTTACAAATGTGACGTTTGTTATAGTACAAACTTTAACAAACGTCACAGTTTCAAGTCGAAAACGGCCAAGACAGTCATTGTAGGTTAATGCATCTTCGCAGGCCCAGAGTTACGATACGACTCCTGTGAATAGGATAAGGGACTTAAGGAATTGACTGGCGAGCCGATCCTAATCGATCCACATTAGCAATATCGGAGGGTAGCGTAGATTGAATAGGCTAACCAGTCTATAGAATGATTGGGCCAACAAATTTGTCACCCGAACGGGTCCCGTTTTTCAGCCAGACCACAATAAGAAACCAGCTCTATGTTCCGGCTGACAAGATGTTGCAAACCGTTTTCAAATTAAACCCGTTTTGCGCGCATGTGCACGCGCAAAGCGGGGTATAATTTAAAAAGGGTATGCAACATCTTGTCTGCCGGAACGTAGGAGCTGGTTTCTAATTGTGACCCGGCTGAAATATAACAAAATCGGGACCCGTTCGTAGGACAAATAAGTTGGCTTATTGGCTTTCTAAGTTTTAGACGTCTTATTAAAAAAAAAAATACTTCATAAATGAGTGGACAGTAGAACCAGTCGAAGTCGCAAATTTCTCCATCCATATTAATCTTAAATTAAGTCATTGATCTAATTTATTTCTAGTCATTTTGGAGAATTATTGAATATTTTGAGTGAGTGTTAGGAATTAATGGATTGAGCGCTGAGTGAGCGATTTAGAAATGTCTTGATTGAGATGAATGTCAATTTCAACATGTTACTTACTGTATTAGGAGATAAATGGCCCCAATCTCCTTTATTTCAAATATCGGAAATAATTGGCCGGACCAGGGTTCGAACTCACGAACCCAGATTCACGACCAAATGCGCAGAGCTTACCATGCTGTCATCAGCAACTTCTTTGAAATAAGAGAAGTCTATAGTTTTGTCGTGCAATTGGGTTGTTATGAGGGCCAATCAAAATATCGTGAACACCTTCTGTATAGCGCATGTTGGCTATCTATGACCTTTCAAACTTCTTACTTTGAAGTAACATCTTCTCACTTATTTGCTTTAATCTTATCACGCGTCCGAAGATGGAAGCACAAGCACAAGTGACATGCTCCTGGCACGTCTGCTTTTGGCATATCTGAATTCCTTTGGCGGTACATATTGCAAGGGATTTACTTTTTTTTGAATTTTGCGAAGGTCAGGATTCTCAAATTGCATAAATTTTAGCTATAGAATTGTTTCAGAAGGATTGATGTAAAGGAATTCTTCGACCTCCTCGTTACAACTTCGCTTTTGACTCCCGGGGTGTCATTAAGGAAAAGTATCATTCAAGACCATTTCTGTCGCGGGCGATTTCTCTTTGTGCTAAAAGAAGTGAAACCGTTTAATGGTGCAGGACTAGTCTTTATTGAGTGTACTTTTCTATCGAATCAAATAAAAAGAAATATTTCACTTCCAAATACTAAACCAAGGAACTTGAAAAATAACGTTTATCCCCTTAAAAAGAAACTCCAATTAAGAAAATAGTATTTTGATCAAGGCGAGCTCTTTGCTAAACGAAATACAAAAATTGAAAAACATTACTCTCGATGAAAGTACTTCCCGAGTAATCTGTGATCACCTATAGCATCCCATAGGTTTTTTTTACAAGTTAAGATGTAGCTTTCCTACAGACGCGCTTTGCGTGACGTCATCAAAGAGCTATGACGTCACGATAATGATCTTCGTATTTAGCCGCACGCAAATTGGTCCCATTTAGCATCGAAACCTTTCGTTCCAGGCATTTGCAAAAGCAGTCAACTCCGTGAAAGGGCATCATGGTTCAGAGTACGTTAACAAGGCGTATGAAGCTTTCCCTGATGAGCATATTCCAGATCTTCCAAACGATTGGCGCAACGACCTTGATGACGATGGAGCAGAAGAAAGCGACGAATCAAGTGAGAGTGATTCTGCTTATCAAACGGCTGATACCATCACGGATGATGATGTAAAACTAACAACGAAAGCATCTGTGAAGAAACTGAGGTAGGTTAATGCAATGTAATTAGAGGATATTGAATGAGTGGTCATGGAATACTGAATTTATTAAACGAGTCACATATAAACAGATAAAAACGAGGCTGTGCCGAGTTTTTATCTGTTTTAGATGACGAGTTTAATAAATTCTGTATCTTATAAATTCTGTATCTTATGAGCACATATTTTATATTCTATTTATAATATGACCCGAAAATCGTCGAGTTTTTAAAATTCAACCAACATTTCAAGTTTCCGCGCTACTTATGACGCCGTTTAAAACTGACATATACAACATATACATTATATTCGCGGTTACAGAATAGCGTTGCTATTCGCTCTGAGCTCATTTGCAGTTATTCCACTAGCGTTATAACACCCGTGTTTTATCAAAAATATTAAATGCGGCTATTTCACTCCCGCGACAAAGGTCATATTATAATATCTTTTATTAGTCAGACGTAGAAGGACCATCTAGGAAGTACGTTAAGTAACAGCCTTAGCCAGCCTGCACAGATTGCGCAGATTGACTATGGTAGATACATTAAGCACATGGCTACTTTTTTGTCAATCTAGCATGATCAGGAAGAAAGAGAGTGGGTTAAGGTTCCAAAATGAATACATGGAAATAAACAAATCGTATAAATTAGACATCTTCTGATTGTCATCTTTAAAATGTTTAACCAAAATTACAGGATTGAAGCCAATGCAAGGGGCTTTTCTGTTCCAAACGTGTTACAGGGAAATTCCATGCAACAAACCTTACAGGTTCAAGCTATTTCAACTTATATTACCACTAAATTGAGGCAAAAGATCCAAAAATTCACGTATAGACATACGAAATTTCAAAAAAAATCATACAAATACCAAAAGGCACATCATTATCGATTGTAGTTGTAAGTTGTTGTAAGTTTGGCGCAATCCTAAAACGGGTTTCTTAACTTTTTTTTCAGACAGACAAACAAATGGGATGTATTCCGCGAAACATCAGAAGACAATGTGGATTCCACGGACATTAACTTCTGGAACAAAGTGTTTGTAGTGACTAAAGTATTGTTTTCCGCCATTTTGTTTTTGTGTGTAATTGGGTCAGGGGTTCTCTCAAAGAGTACGATGTTTATAATAATAGCAAACATTCTACCTCCGAGTGGATTTAGAAATTCGTCGTTGAAGACTGCGAATCATCATCTAGAATATTATACTCAAGGTAAGCCTACTCATATGCGTAATTAGGTTTTTGAAATGTATACGCACTCAGAAGGTGTCCGACATATAATATATAGGATAAAGGCAATATAAGGACTGTGACAAAATATGAATCTCCTCCGTGCGCTCCCCATTTATATGATTTGGGGCATAATTAAGCTGTACTTTCGATGTTATGATCAATCATTAACAAAATTTTTCGAAATAGGATTTATTTCTATTACGCGCTTGCGTAATGTGCGTAATGGTAGCCACGCCCTTGCTACTTTATATAGAAAATTAAACGAATCATTATCTAGAATAATATACTCAAGGTAACTTTAATGCATTAAATAGACAATCGGTCAATTTCATTTTATGATATTCAATGAAAAGCGATTTCTTTTTTATCGTTTTTCGGGTAATACAGAGGTCAAATTTTATCATTAGCTGCCTTTTCGGCGTGCGAACTCTTGCTACATTTTGTAATGTCTGTATCATTTTTAACAACTGAATAGGTGCTCGTGTAATTTTGCTAAGTACACACACTTTACATTTACTATTTGTTGCGAAAATTATTAAGCAACGTCGTTCTAAAACGGTGGTTCTCCTCTCACAGAAACGGGTATCACATGAGTCTTGGTCTTATCGGCCCACTGTCATAACTCCACTCATGTTGATCCATCTTACTTTAACATTACTCATTTATCCTGTATTTTGTATATTTTTTGTTTTTTCTACAGATGCTTGAATTACTTTGGCGTGACCATTTTTACGGTAATCGTCCAATTAATACTTGTGTATTTTCCCTTTTTCAACAGACACAGGTATCACGTGGGTGTGGTCTTTAGTACTCATCGTTATAGCACCGTACTCGTTTACCGTGTTTTTCTCGGTGTGGAGACTCCTATTCAAGAAGACAAGACCATTAGAATTTAAACCACTTTTCGTGGTAAGTATCGTGCTAATTGATAGATGTACAAGTTTAAGTGGATGGTCAAAGCTTAATTTGAGGAACAATGTCACAATTTTATTTGTCGCAATAAGGAAGTCTCAATGAGAAAATCCATTGTTAAAGGCGATGTTGTTTCTTAAAAGATTATCTCTAAACTCTGAAACCTCTTTAACGCGACGTAAACGACAATTTTAGTTTCAAGACTTGGTTGGATCTCCAGTCAGAAAGTGTTGAACCAGATACGGGAGGTAAGGCTCGCTGCTATAGGATCCACACGAAGCACGTGTTACGTTATTATTGGTAGGAGACAAATGTCATAAAGGATGTCCATCGCCAACTATTTACCGACATTAAAACCCTATGTGAATCTTGATCAGTACTATCTTCAATGTAGTGGACCCGTATTAGTTCCGCATTATTTCTGAACAAGTGATCTTTCACAATGTTGACCGAGGTTTCCTAATGAAATCATTAGGAAACCTCGGTTAACATTGTTTAAGTTCAACACTTCCGAAATGTTGCGAAACTAGATCTATTACGGGTCCACTACCTAAACTAAAATCTTAATTTCTATTTTGTCTGTCTAGGCTTTACTCGTTGAGACGCTACACTCTATAGGAATCAACTTGCTGATTTTCGCTGTGTTACCAAGTATAGACCCAGTGAGTGGTGCACTGGTATGCATGAATGTGGCGATTATTCCCTCTGTACTGGGCTTGATCTATTCAGGTAAGTCCAGCGTTGTCAGTTGATAAACCCTTGCCCTGCTGAATTTAATTTTTTGTTTCCAGGAAATTGACAAGTTTTGTGAAATTTCAACTATTGTGGATTACGTTTTCTCTCCATGTCTATGGTAAAAGCTGTCGGAGTAGGTTAATATCAGCTTTCAGGTCTGTACTTGCTACAGATAGTTACATCGTGAAATTGACATACATCTCGATCAAAACCATCCTAAATCGCTCACTCAGTACTCCATTCATTCATTTCAAACACTCATCCATCCATTCAAACGCTGAAAATCACCCCAAAAAATATAAGATCAACAACTACCTTCTAAATGGATAAAGCAAGAACAAAATCGCGATTTCGCTAATACTATCGAAGCTAACATCATTGAAATTTTATGCGTCTAATTGGTTCTTGGAGAAATAGGAAGGTATTTAAAGAACTTTTTCGCATATTTTATTAAAGGGAGGTAACACAATTAGCGAATTGGATTACATTCCTTGAATTTCACTCAAAACTCGCTCCGCTCACTCGATCAACATCATTCCTTAATCATTCCAAAGTCGTTCACCTTGTCAATTTCACGATGCTCTTTATTGTAATATAGGTCTATTCTGTCTTCCAAAGCTTTCTGTATAGCAGTAATATGTCGTAAATTGCATCAGTTTCAAGTTCTGTAGATCTTCGCTAAAGCACAATGTTCCTTTGTTTTTGGCCTGGTTTAGCAGGCCATAGGAAACAACCCTGTATCCTGGAAATCGCAAAGGAAAAAGTAATCGAGTCAAACCCGAACAACATGTGTACTACGTAGCTTTTTTGTGATCATGCGCGCAAAAAACAGGTCTAGTATACGTCATCAAATTTGTGCGACAGGAAGTGCTTTGTGTGTTCTAAACAGTTCTTGCATATCACTACGCTGTAATAAAATCAAAGTACTGATAGTACTGAAGGCGAGGAAACTGAATAGACGAAGCAACACACGAGGTCAATTTTCTTGAATATAACCTTGATTATTCACCTCGTCCCTAGTATGTATACCAGATATTTTCTTACTTAAAAAATTTACAAATTGGCCCACAGATTGTATGTAATCTGCAACCCTTTACAATTTGGACCTGTCTAAATATTTGTTGTCTTGTAACGGGTTAATCTAAATAAGAAAAAAATTAAAAGCCTTGTCCTATCCTTAAACCCTTAAACAGACGACAAAATTTCAGACTGGGCCAACTTGGAACAGGTTGCAGACAATAAATCAACATGAGTGTAAATTGATATACATCTAGGGTAGAAATTAAAAAATAATGGGGTATGGGGTTGACCATATTGTGAGAAGGGAAAAATCGACCATATCGATTTCTTGTGTTCCCATGATAAAATACAACTTCTTTATGGAATTCAATTCAATGTAAAAGAAAGAGCCGAGGAGCTTTACTACAGCATTACTACGATTGTTAGACGGAACGATCAAATGGATAAATTGACTGACTAATAGCAAACCAATCAACTCAACTAAAATTATGAAAACGCGAGATGCGCCTGTCTGCAAAGAGGTATCGGGTGTAAAAATCTACCTTGGGAATTAGTTGTTTTTTGCGGACTCAGCGCTATACAGTGAGCATACCGTTAGAATTTTTTCCTTTTGAAGAGAGTTCGGAATGTGAATTACGATCCCTATAGGTAAATGGAACCGTTGGTTTCCCTCGCCTAAAAAGCCTTGCTTAAAAGATTAATAAATCGGAGTGCATGCTTTAAAAAACGAGGCATTCGGCGCTTTCAGCGGTTTGATCACATGTAGTTTTTGGTCAACGTTTGCAAACGCCGTTTCGAACACAGATCAAATAGTATTACAGTCCGCCACTGTAGATATTGTTTTTAAGGTTGAGCAACCATATATAATTGCTTAAAATAAAAAGAATCTAACATAACTAACCATGTCTTCTATCACGAACAGTCATCAGAGATATCCTTGTCATACACATGTGTAAGATCACGTCCTAAATGACGTCATTATGCTGTCAAGAAACGTGCGTTTTCACGGCTTTTTCTGTAATCCGAGCGTTCAAAAATTGGTTTAAACATACAAAGATATTCTTTTCGTGAAAAAATTCTGTTACTCGATTTTTTTTTAGTTTTAACCCCGTCTAAACTGCAAAAGTTTTTAATCCCTGAATAACATTTCTATTCTAGACTCGGTTGAGATCAGATTTTCTCAAATAAAATCTCATGATATATTCAATGTATCGCAATATTACTCAAATAATTGCTTTAATAATGTTTCAAAACACTGAACCTTTTCAGGCGTGCATCCGGAAGGCTCTCCACCACAGAGACACAAAAGGGTGTTTACAATATTGAAAGGTGTCAGCCTAGTTTCCGGTCTACTTGCTTTATCGTTCTGGTGTTACACAGTGTACAAACTGGATTCAGACTTCATCAAAGACCAACCCGCCGTCCTGATTTTGTTTCTGTTTGCACCTATCTTGGTGTCTGTTAGTTGGTGGGAGAACTTTGTACCACAGGTAAAACATTTGGATTCTTTCGGAATTTCATTGTTAGTTTATTCATCAGGCTAACATTGCTACATTATTTGTTGTTCCGATATTATCGAATTCATAAATAATCCCCGGAATCAGTTAGTACGTGTAAACATGTTGGGCTGTTAACAGATCATGAATTCGATCCTCAGTTCGACCAAGGTGGAGTGCGTGGTCTAGTGGTTAAAACGGTAGCTTTTGGTCGTGAGGTCCCGAGAACGAATCTCGACCGGTTCATGGAACATTTTCTTGGGGCAAAAGGTAACTGCATGTTGCTCTTCTCCACTCAGGTGAAAAATGGGTACCTGTGGGAACGTAAGTCTAAGTGCTGTGACTGGCAAATGCGTCATGTATAAACACCCCACTTGCAATTCGATGATCGGGGGTTAAAGTGTGAAGTACGTTGAGTATGTCTGGCATAGAAATATAAACTTAACTTTAACTCTTTTTAATCAGAAATTTGACAAAGGTCATTGTGGCATGTGTCCTTTGTTTGCCGTTGATGGGCGATTGATAGTTTTCACTGAAAAGTTGGATGGGAAATAAGTTTGAATTTAAAATATATATGCCTATCCACCTTCCATAAAAGTATAGGAAGTCAATTCTACAGTTTTTGATATACGATTTCTTTAGATTTTTACAGACCCCAAAAGTGTCTTAATGAATGCAACTTCGGCCTAATAAGTTACAATTTTAGGAAATTAAAAAAATATTTTTTGAACATTATATTTTTTACCATTTCTCATGGAAATTTTAATAACACAAACGCTTTTCCATTGTATGTGTGTTTATACTATTCTTTTTGGTTGTATTTCTTTTTTAAAATTACTTTAGGGAGACAAATATTCCACTGGTCTTCGAAAACTCAAACGCCAACTCCGCAGCAGACGAACAAAGGTTTCAGCCATTATAAACCTCTGGAAGATCATCGTTACAGTTGCCATGGTAACCATCATATTCGGCATCGACTGTGCTGATGGCATCACGTGCCTAGAGACGTTGTTTGACGTCATACGTAACTCAACATTAGACTCCAACACGTTCGGACACACAAACTTGGTGGTCAATATACCAGTAGGGACTTGTACCAGATTCTTGCCTCTGCTCATTGCTGCCGTAAATATTGTCTCGAGTATATTCTGTTATAGGTAAGAGCATTCTACAGTAAGTGATATCGTAAAATTAATATTCACCTCAAAGAAAACCGTTCTAAAACGCTCGATCAGCGCTACATTCATTCATTCCAAACACTTACTCAAACTATTTAAAAACGTTCCAGAATCAGAAAAAAATACTAGATTAACATAAAAAATCCATAATGTTTTTATTTAATTTTGTAAGCGTCGGATTGGTTCGGAAAGACGTAAAAAACGATTTATAGTACTTGATATTTTATTAAACTGGGGTAATAAATATCGCTAGTTTTGTTCCCCTTGCACAAAATTAGCGATACCTGATTACCTCCCTGTAATTATATTCAAAACTCACTCCTCTCGATCATTTAATTCCATTCCAAAACCATTCAAATGTCATTCATCTTATCAATTTCATGATGTTTTTAATTCTTTTGGTTGTAAGTAATATTCATCTGTGTTTATTCGTTTAATAATATTTCAAAAGATGTTGTTTAGAACTTATAATTGAGACACCCGCATCGCAAAATTATTTCAACTTCCCATGAACATATCAGCACTTACAATACTTTTGAAATGACGACAAGAAGCCGACCTATAGTTGAGAGATGATAATATAAGAATTTCAGATTATGGCAGACTTTTTTAAACATTATTCATCCTATTTCTAATATTTGCGCGAAGTAAACGATCTTTGAAAGAGAATTTGGGTACCAATCTTACACGAATCATAGATTAGTCTAGCTTATTTAGAAAATAATTAATTTGCCAAAGAATGACATTAAGTGTTTAATACCAGATAGAAATTCATTTAAAGTTAGTTTTATAAACTCCCCCCCCCCCATTGTTGTACTTGTCATATTTAAAGCCTACATAAACGTTTGCTTTTCTCTCGTTTCAGAGCTTGCGTATCCGCCTGTAAAATCCTAACACAGATTCAGAGTTTTTCTCTTCCTCTAATACTGACGACGCCTCTAACAGTTGCACTGATGTTGGGTGTTTATTCTGTAGAGGTATGTAGAGGTTATTGAATGAGTGGTCACGATATTCCAAATCTATTAAACTAGTAATCTATAAACAGATAAAAACGAGGTTATGCCGAGTTTTTATCTGTTTTGGAGAACTGGTTTAATAGATTTAGGTGTTCTATGGACACAACTTAAATAGTTTTCTATTTACAATTTGATCCGAAGTTTGGTGATAAATCGACAAATTTCTTCAAATTCGTTGATTAAAATTTTCCTCGGAGCACAAAGTGCCGTTTGTAAAATGACGTCACCACGTTCATTAAGATTTCACTTTCGCTAAAACAGAACAAATCAGAACAATAGCAACAAACACAATCATTACACCGGTATATTTAACACGCGTTTAAAATCCGAAAGACTTAACGGGTCTATTTCATCTTATTAATATTTATTTAACTGAAATTAAGTTTTGTCGAAACAAATAACATATTTATTTACTAAATTTTAGTTCTGTTTTAAACTATCTTAGGGACATTTCAACACCTCTTACTCAAGTTCTTCAAACCATAAGCAAGTATAAAGTACGTACCGTGTAAGCTAAGATCAAACAAATGACAAACGATTATTTTCTAGACAAATTTGTTTTAAGCTCACTTGATCACAAAGTGCTAAAGATACGCTAAACTTATCGATCACTGCCTGTCGTTAGACTGTCCGTCAACAATTTCTTTAAACATATTCTTCTCCTTAATCGCTTGGTTAATAATGATAGAACTTGGCAGGAATGGTCCATTGTAAAACCACACTAAGGTTAAGAGGTTAAAAGAATTCAATCAAAAACTTTTTCTCCATGGTAACAGAAAGGCTAAATTAAAAAAAACATCAGATTCTTTTCCAGGCCTAGAGGCTTGAAATTGTGCACTAGGCATCACTTGATAGCCCTCTACATGTCAAGTAAAAGTAGAGTAATATGTTAGTGTCTTAAAATATCAATGCTATCTGGTCGAGGTTGAAAGAATTTATCATGACGAGGCTGTGCCGAGTCATGATAATTCTCGTAGTCAAAACCACATAACATTGATATCTTCAGACATAAACAAATTGTTTCCAAATATAGCAGTGCCTTATAACGTTTTATGCTATCAGGCAGGTGATATTAGGTCGATACAGGCTTCATGATATAAATGTTTATCCGATGTACATGGGCTCTGCTCTGACACGTATATATAGTTCTTGTGCACTGTACTTCTTCTCAATGAGTTCATTCTGCCCAAGTTTCAAGTTGATGGCAAGTATATTTACAGAGAACTGTTCCGAACAAAATATAAGCCTTTAAAATTCCTCCCGCCAAACCCAAATTTCAAGCACTTTGATATTTCTTTTGTAACACTTCTTGATCGGGACCCTACAAGGATTGTTTCAATAATATCCATGGGCTTTCATATAGCATCCTTCTCAGCACGTTGCATTCTTCATAGAAACACAGAGGGGAATCTTTAAAAGTCTTCTTTGTCAAATAATAAGACCTAGAGATAAAAGTTTTCATATGACACCCCAAGGACGCCAAATGGGATCTGATAGCTACACGTAATCAGGTGAACGATATAGGACCATCATGGTCCTCTTGTTTAATCTCGTGTAGGATCTAAAGCTGACAGATGGATGCTTCCTACCGTTTCCAAAATGGGATGGAGATATTGGGTTTGAATGGTCAATGGTACTGGCTAGTGTGTTCGGGTGTGTCGCCATCGTGTTGATTACCACGTATATATGGACACCAGTGAAAGAAAGGATGCAACGTGAAGATAAGTAAGGGTTTAAATTTTGATATTTCGTGAAATAATATTATGCGAAAAGGTTGTTGTGTAAATGAACGAACTGGCGTGCGAAATGTTATTTGTCCTGGTAACCCATTTAGGTAACAAAAATGAAGGATATGTATCAAATGTTTGTAAAAGCTGTTATTGAATTACAAGACAGAAAGTAAGGGTATTTGGCCGCCTGTCGATAGCTGGTTATAAAAAAACGCTATAATCCGGGTATTGATGATGCAACGACACATTAAGTAGTAAAGTGAAGTTTTAGGATGATTATTTTGAATACTTTTAATTGGGCTTGGGTTTTAAATATCCTAACGTCAACGACGTACTTAAGAAAAATGGCGGTGTGCGTTACATGTACATGTCGCTCATAAAATGATTAAACTATTCTGCAGGTGTTGGAGAAAAGCAAAGATAACTGTAAACATGATATATATTTTTTTTAATAAAAATCTTTTACGAGCAGCAGTATTCGAGATATGACGTCAGCCCATGAACTTCTACAACACTCCACGCATATTTGTTTCAATTGTTCTTGTCAACTTTTATTTAAAGACATGCATTGTTTGGTCTAAATGGCAAAATAATTATGATTTAATTCATATTTTATACTTTACCGTTTACTGAGATAAAACCGCCAATGTTATTTTAGTTAACATACATCGTCCTAATCATTTGAAATTATTTTTTTCTTAAATTTAATCTGTTTTCTAGGCAAACTTTTCTTAATCACAATGAAATTGGCAATAAACCTAAACTTCAATTTCAAAATATGCTTCATTTATTATTCATAAAATAAGAAAAACTGTGCCCCCTAACAACAACAACAAAGAATCCTTCGTATTGATCCACAAACAAAAGTGAGGTTCGAGAAACCGTTATCTCCTAAATTTAATGTAAAATTGATATTTGATCCCTCACTTGAAATTGCTGGTCTATAGCCGTTAAAGAACCCGCTTTTCTACAAACCAGCCATGCGTTCAGGATGAACACGTTAGCGATGCGCATCCGAAATGAGACCTCGCTTTACACGTATGTGCGCGTGCAAAGCGGTATAATATCTAAAAGCGCTCGCGAAAAGCTTTTTCATCCTGAACACAGGGCTGATGCATTGGAGGCAGTCAAGAGAAAACATCTGGAGAAAAAAAAAGACGAATTGATTCTATCAAGCAATTTTTCTCACATTCTCAATACTTTATACAATATTTTTTCTCTTTTCAATTGCAACATTCGATTGGCATTCTTTGATTTTGGATTCGTCTAAAACTGTTCTATTTCTATAACTGAGAAAGTAAGTTTGGATTACCCAATTACGTCATTTAGGCAGATTTTCTTGGATAACGAAATTTATTTATCCGTCACTCGAATAAGACCATCTTGGAACTCCAAAGAATTGACTGTGAAAAAAGAGATTTCTTCCAGCAAAGATCAATTAAATGTGGCTGTTTGAAAATGACGAGAAAGGAAGTTGATATTAGACGTAGAAAATAACCTAAAAGCGACCCTTTTAGCATTGGCCTCTTATGAATGGATACTCGTTCTTTTAACAGTACTTTTTCTGGCATTTTGCAGGCTGTTTGTGAACCCTCTGTACTGTGGTATATTGTTGGACCAAAGTTTATTGCTGAATAAAAGAAAGGACGTGATAGAAAACATGAAGGGAGTAGATGAAAAGGTAGAATATATTCTTATAGGGACTTGATTCAAATAAGCTGGAAAATTGGCTGAAAACTGGCCGAAATATTTTCTGATATGGACGCCATTTAAAAACAAATGAACGCCCAATTTGAAAATATAAGGGCTTCTACTAGGGCTACTAGATTTAAATTTGATGCTTATTACTATACTGATATAGATACACTACTCAGATAAAAGTATAGATCCGCAAGAAAGAGTGAGGTTTGAGAAACCGTTATGTTTGTAAATGGAAAGGGACTGAACTATTTTACACAGAAAGATATGCCTGGAATTCTTGAAATTATTGAATCTAAGGTTGAAGATCATTCAAGAAAATATTGAAACCGCAAGTTTCCGAGCCTCAAAGTGATGACATTAGGTCAAGATTTTGTAAAGATACCGAATTAGAGTCTCTTCACGCAAAAGTGGAAGAAGTTAGAAAAATTAAGCACAAGGAAAACAAGGAAAAGAAGGATTGTAACAGACTGACCTGTGATTGTTTGAACAGTATAAATAGAAGAATAAATGACCTGACGGAAATCGTTCAATCTTTATCCTCTCAGATACAAAACCATATAGCTACGTCTTCTTCACAATTCGGAGAAATAAAAGATGCCATTACTAGTCTTAATAAAACATACCAGGTTTACACTCAAGAATTACACAAAGAAGTAGAGGATATTAACCAGAAAACAGAATCGATAAATAATACAATTCAATCAGTAAATGCAGGTTTATTGAGGCGTTTGCAGTCAGTATCGGACACTTTGAAAAGTCAAAAATCAGATGTAATGAGTCAGGATAAACCAATGAACAAATATTCTTGCGTAAGAGATACTGAGACAAATGAGTGTGCTAACAGCGTTTCGACTAAGAAAAATTGTCAAACATTTCGAGAACCTCCACAAGAAGCAGGGACATCTGAAATAAATGAGAAACGAATTTACAGAAGTGACGGTTTTGATCAAGAATTACAAAGAGCAAAACGTGACAGAGAAGTAATCAAACGAACAGGGAGTATTCGGAGAGCAAAGTAGACCCCGATTAATTCGAAAGACATCAAGAAGTCAAAGTAGCGACAGAACCTATGTGAAGGAGAGATATAATGAAATCAGCCAGAAGAAAGTTTTATTAATCGGAGATTCAATCTTAAAGGGTATCAACCGCAGGGGATTTGGAAAAAATGTCCATGTTAAAACGTGCAGGGGACGGAAATTTTCAGAAATCACAGACAAATTACAAACCATGGATTTGACCAAATTCCAGTCTATAATCATATACGCTGGTGGAAATGATGTTGCTGGTCAAGCGTCTGTTGAAAATATCAAAACGGATCTTAACAATCTGGTTGACCTTGTATCGCCGCTTTGCGATCTTTATCTATGTACAGCGTGTCCTAGACGAGACTCAGACGTGATATCATTGAATGATATAATCAAAAGGACAAGTGAACAATCAAATGTGAAATTAATTAACTGCTATCCATCATTTGTGTATGGCAGTGAGTGTGTTGTATCGAATCTATACCACCGTGACGGAATTCACCTTTCACCAAGGGGCACAAGTACCTTATTATCACTTATAAATGAAATAATCCCAGTGTTAAAGCATAATGCAGCTCGTCGGGATAAAAGTGATTATTTAAGACGGCCTTACAATGAAAGAGTCAAAACTAGGCCGAAGAGAGCAGGTTCGTGGGTGTTTGTCGACAGATACAGACAATATTGTCATATCTGTCGAAATAACACACATGCAACATTTCGTTGTAGGTATAGGCAATATCAAAGCTCTGATACCCACTTAAGGGTTAGTAGTGATTAGGATACATCTGACAGATACCCAATACTAGATAAACACGTCTCTTATTTCAAAAATACAAACAAGTCTCAAAAATGCTTATCTCACCCAACAAATAATTTCAACCTGTCCAAAACAAACAGTTATCAAGCTCTTCAGTTAATATGTTCATATTGCGATGAGTTTCCATGTCGCTGTAGCTTTTACCCACAACAAGATTATGAGGTTAGCGCAAATATAAAGTTAAATGACTTTAAAAACGTACATAATCATCACGATCAAACAGAAGAGAAACAAAGGCCAATTAATTTTCCCAAGAATTCTCCCGTATCTAACAATCAAACTTATAAAAATGCCGAAAATGCGTTCAAATTCACACTAAAAGGGACTCATATATCAAACTTAAATATTCGTCATCTTTTACCAAAATTAGATGAAATAAAATTCCATTTAAATACAAATTATCAATTAGATATTCTGGGACTGTGTGAAACATATTTACATGACAGTATAGATGACCAATCTTTACACATAGCAAACTTTGTTTTTGAACGGAAAGACAGGAAAGACAAACAAGGGGGCGGTATACTATTACATTTCTAATAAAATACAATATAAGAGACGCATAGACCTTGAATCGCCCGAAGTTGAGTCGGTGTGGATCGAAGTTTCGAACAACAAATGTGTACCATATCTTCTTAATTTTGTTTATCGACCACCCAGCTCGCTGCAATATTGGATAGATTTATATTGTGAACAAATTGAAAGGGTGGACTTACTTAATGTTGAATACCATATTCTTGGTGACTTTAATGTCCACTTTGAGGGTGATAATTCCACAAGACAATTTAAAAATGTTAAATGGGACAATTTAGTTTTCAACTTCGATTTAAGACAACTTGTAAAAAATCCAACACGAGTGTCGAAAACAAGTTCCACTTAAAATCGATCATATTTATTCAAATTTTCCGAGTAACATAGGCGAAACGTTTGTATCAGCTTTATCTTTAAGTGATCACTTCCCAGTTTGTTGTACCCGGATATCGTCTCATACAAATAAAAATCAGTTACTTCAAAATCATAACAACATTGAGTATAGATGTTATAAGAAATTTGATAGTGAAAAGTTTATGTATGATTTAATACATTCTGGCATAGAATCGGTGGAAATGATAGCTGATCCTAATGAAGCTTTGGCTGAATTATACAATATCCTTAATACAATTTTGTCTATTCACGCACCAATGAAGGAAAAACGAATAAGAAGAGTACGCCAGCCTGATTGGTTTAATGAAGAGATAAAGGAAATGATTTTGAAACGAGATAAAGCACGTAAAAATGGCAATCATGATACTTACAAAATGCTTAGAAATACAGTTACGTGCATGATTAGAAAAAGCAAGAAAAATTATTTCAACAAAGCTGTAAAAAACAAAGAAAACTCGAAAATTCTATGGAATAATCTTAAAGATATTTCAAACATGAATCAGTCTAAAGAGATTACAATTCCCCCCCCAAAAAATAGCCAAATCTGGTTCTGATATTGAGGGAATTCAAAACATAGTAAACGAATTAAACAGACATTTTGTAAATGTTTCTGATATTACTTCAAAAATCACATTTTCAAAAGGCAGATTTAAGTATCTTAGAGATATTCTCGATGAAAAATTGCGTCAGACTACATTCTCAATTAACTTTATTTCTGCCTATGAGGTACACTGTATCATCAAAAGTCTTGACTTAAACAAAGCGACAGGGTTAGATTTACTGAGTGCAAAAATTCTGAAACAATGCGGAGATGCTATAACTCCAATAAAAGCATCCATAATAAATAGGAGTATCTCCTCTGGAATTTATCCCAATGAGATGAAATTGGCGCGAGTCATTCCCGTATTTAAAACAGGTGACAAAAATGACCCAAGCAACTACAGACCCATATCGATTTTACCAACAATCTCAAAAATATTTGAACAACATATTGCTTCTCAATTGCAATTATTCTTTAAAAAGACTAATATTTTAAATCGATCTCAGTCTGGGTTCCGAGAAAATCATTCTTGTGCGACAGCATTATCAAAAATGATAGATACATGGCTTCGTGATATGGATGATGGAAAATTGATAGGATCGGTTTTCTTAGACTTACGAAAAGCGTTCGATCTTATTGATCATCAAATTCTTTTACACAAACTTAAACTATACCACTTTTCAGATAGTGCTCTAACTCTTATTGAGTCTTATTTATCTGAGAGAAGACAACTTGTCAAAGTTGGAAATTATAGATCTGAGTCACTGAAACTTAGATCTGGGGTCCCTCAGGGATCTATCCTAGGACCCCTTTTATTTCTTTTATATATCAATGATTTACCATTTAATTGTTCAGAGGTAGACATTGATCTTTACGCAGATGACTCTACAATGTACAAGTCAGGCTTTGACATAGTTACAATACAAAACAAGCTTCGAGACAGTCTTTCCATTGTGCAAGATTGGTGTGTTCTTAATAACATGTCTTTACATCCAACCAAAACGAAATGCATGCTTATTGGATCAAAGCAGAAAAATTCAAACCATGGACCTCTAGTTTTGAGTATTAATGGTGTAGCTTTAGAAAATGTTAACTGTCAAAAAGTTCTAGGAATCTACATTGATAATCAACTAAAATGGCATACTCAACTAGATTATGTGTGTTCTGGACTAAAGAAGAAAATATCTCTTTTCAAGTCTATATTGTACTACTTAACAAAAGAAATGAAAATGATTTTCTACAACTCTTACATTTTGCCCATTTTTGATTATTGCAGCATAATATGGGGTAAAATAGACAATCATAACATAAATAAGATATATACACTTCAAAAACGAGTGGCGAAATTAATTCTTGGAAAGCCAATTAGAACACCCTCACATGAATTATTCAAAGAACTATGTTGGCTATCTTTTACAAATCGCTGTAATTACCATATTGCTGTGCTTATCCATAAAACATTAAGTCATGATGCACCTGATTACATGTTGGATTTAATTCTTTTTCTAGGAATGATAACTATGTGCTACGATCTGAGACGCGAACAAATCTTACTCTGAATAAAATTCCAAGAACAAATGTATACAAAAATAGTTTCAATTATAACAGTGTCCAAGTTTGGAACAACATCCCACTTGACATAAGAAATGAAACAAAACTTAAAATATTTAAAAAGAGGCTTACTAAGTATTATCTTGATAACCAATAAATGCTTAAAAAATGAATTAAAATAAGTATCTGTCATATGTATGATTATATATATTGTATCAATGTATTCAATTAATTTCTTGCATATGTTAATGAAACGGACGAGAAATGTGTGCGGTTGTGTTGGTATGCGTGTGTATGTGTGAGATAGATATATTTATGTATGATTTAATTTTCTAATGTTCTTTCAATGCTAGAAGGCCATGTAGAATATAAGATGTTGTTATACGTATCTTAACATGTTACCTGGACTGGAGTCCGCCGAGAACTGACCAGCAATAAAGATCCACTTAGTTCTCTTATGTACACTATGCAATAAAGCATTCTTTCATTATGTGACCCGTCACGCGAAAAGGATTCATCTTGGACCGTTTTAAAATAAATATTTGAAAAAGAGATTAGGTACAGGATATGTCTACCAGAGGTCGCATTTCAAAAATTCTTTCGCTTGTGGGTAGATTGATCATTCTAGATTCAGAAAATGAGCAACTTGCGAAAATTCGACCCAAGTCAGTCTGCACAGTACGCGCAAATTCACTGGGTCGACACTTTATGCGCTTTGCAGGTGGTTCTTTTTCCCGTGACGGGTCACATTTGTTTGTCCATTACTCTTTGAGCTATTTCATTAACTAATATTTAAAGATAAAACGTCTTTTATCCTATAGGAAAAGATAACCGAATTGCCTATACCAGAGAACCTAGAGGAATGGCAGCCAGGCGAGGATGACTGGAGTCCGCTGAGAACTGATGAGACGCCATTTATTTATCTGTGCGCCACCATGTGGCACGAGACGGAAAACGAAATGACGCAAATTCTGAAGTCGCTTTTCAGGTAAAGATCTAATACAAATGAGTCACACTAATAGTTCTATTTTTGGTGAACGAACGTCGTTCACCAGTGTTATATACCATGTCAGGAAAATCCTGTTGGATGTTAATACATTTGAAATAAAGTAGCGCCTCTTAAAATTCAATTAAGTATCTTTCAATATTTTTCTTCGCAAAATCACTCTTTATTTCTTGAATGGCATGGTACTTTTATTCTTTATCAAGTGAAGATAATGAAAATTCGCCTTGAAAAACACAATATGATCTTGCAATGTTTATCAAGGGAATTTTTGATCGGCGTAAGCTTGTCGAGAGTTTTAAGCAAAAACAAAGTTTGTGTCTAAACACCGTAGAGACAGATACTTTGTTTTTGACCCAAGCCTGCGCTGATGCAACTTGTAGTAATTAGCCGGAAATACGTGTTTATTTAGGTCATGTCCTCTTGAACTTACATTCGGCAATACTCGGGCGATCTCCGACGTCTCCGATTTAAATATAGGTTACAGAATCGGCCGAGTTCAGACGAATGACACATCAAGACACCTTGTGTCATTAGAAACGGTAACGCGGTGTTACATAACTTTTCAACTAGCGACAGTCAGTCTCGAGACGGGTTTTTTAGAATGATTCGACATGTGTTCTACATGTACAACCTTTCTTGTACCTTTTATTTGAATAGGGATGAACGCAGCTATTAAGATTGATTGATTGATTGATTGATTGATTGATTGATTGATTGATTGATTGATTGATTGATTGATTGATTGATTGATTGATTGATTGATTGATTGATTGATTGATTGATTGATTGATTGATTGAATAGGGTTTTACGCCGCTTTCAACATTATTTCAGTTATATCGCGGCGGCTGGAGCACCTAACAATGGATTCCTGGTATTTCTCACACCAGTACTACCATTACATCCTTTCCTAGCCTCCGCTATCTCACATCGGTCTACGACTACCGACTCATTGGTGAGAGGCAAATAGTCGGAGAGAATGAGTGCCGCCGTCGGGGATCGAACCCGGGACCTCTAGTTTGACAGTCCGGCGCGCTACCAACTGCGCTATGCGCTTATAAGATTTTTCTGTAAAATTGCGTTGACTGAAGTAGGGCTGTAAGGATACACTCGAAAATTCGGTGAACTTATTCCCAGCGAAAACGTTTCGTATTCGTCAGACTCAGAAGCGAATATTGCCGAATACCAAATGCGACAGGCACGGAAAATATTTCATTGGGGCCATTCTACTTTGCATTTTTTCAATCTGTAAAACCATATCAATTCAAAATTTTATTTGAAAATTGAATAAATGATAGCTAAATATTCAACCCTAGATACCACTCCAATTGACGAGTAGATATTGCCGTGGTCAAGGGGGGACCAGATCCGTCATGCACTTGTTTACAATTCGACAGGCGGGTTTAGTTGTTAATTTTTTCTGGAAAAGTCATTGCGTTTTTTACAGAAATCATAAAAATCTTAATCGATGAATGAAAACTGGCTCCATCCTTCCCAAAATATGTTAAGAATTGGTTAACTACAGTTTAAGCATAAACTAGCTCAGAGCAGAAAAGTCTAATATCAGCAGCAAAAATCCTGCAGTGTTATAAAAGTGAATAACGACAAAAGTGTCAACCACGGAAGTGGTTTTGGCTTCAGATATGATAAAAATGAATCCCTCAGGTTATGGTTCAAAATACTATTAATAAGTTAACAAATCATAACTTTAAACAATGAGTACAGTTCAGGACTGACTGATATTCATAGGTGTTTCTTTGGTTGGTACTCAAAGACCTTTTCATCCTCTGAGAAAAAACAAAGATAGATAAAAAAAAAGTTAAAACAAATACAACAAAATTACTTGAAATAAGCTTAAACATGATAACAAATACTTTTGTAAAAACAAACACCATTGGATATAGGTTGAAGACAGTTTGAGATAGGATTAAATCGTTTTCTCCATTTATGTTTAATTAATAAATGTACCCATTTCAAATGTGTAAACGAAATTTTCAAAGAGTAACAACTCATATTCTAACAAATATTTTTCTAACAAGATTTTTCTTCTCTCTCCCTTTCGTTGAATTTGCAGTGAAATTTCCGAATAACGGAAATTTTGTCGAGACAATTCCTCCCTCCTTTTTTACATTCATAATTTCTCTTTTCTAATTGAATTCAATATATCACTCTAGAATGCCACCAGGTTCGTTCACCATCAGTACTTTCAGTGCTTTGATTTAATCTGCGTCATTATCCAACTGGCAGGGCGTGGATAATTCGAGACGTAATGTGGCGAGTTTACTTTTCAATTTTCTTGTTTCTTTCAAAAGTTAGTCGCCGCCGTCATAGCGCGGTTGGTAGCGCATCGGACTGTCAATTTAGGGTTTCGGATTCGATCCCCGACGGCGGCACTCATTCTTTCCGACTATTTGTCTCTCACCAATGGGTTGACAATTGTAGACATTTGTGAGATAGCAGCTGGAGGCTAGGAAAGGATGTAGCGGTTGTACTATTGAGAGGAATACCAGGAAACCATTGTAAGTTGCTCCAGGCGCCGCGATATAACTGCAAAAATGTTGAAAGTGGCGTCTTTCTTCATAAGAATTTAGGTTCATATAGAGAAAGTGAACAAATTTCGTCGTTTGGTTACCAAAGCTTAGTAACTTCGAGGATTTGGTTTCAAATCTACAATTTAATGTTCAAATCATTTATGTCGACTATCTGTATTAAAGAAGGTGATTATAAATGAAAGCTCCTGCCCTGTCAGAGCAATAATCATGCATTATATACTGTCTGAAACAAAAATCTAAGCTCAAAAGCCAAACACATGTTGCACGGTCTTTAATTTGCAAGTTGACAAATAAAAATTATTCAAGGATACGATCAAATCATTTTGGCTACAATCCGTACAATTTTCTACAGGTGATGAGGGTTACTTTAATTCATTTTGTTCGCGAAAGAAAACGTGTCGTAAAGAAAGGTATTCTAACCAAGGAACTTTCGACTTTTGGTGTCATGCGTCTTGCCCCTAGATCAAGGGCTGTAGAGTAATCAGTTTATTTCATTCCTACTCAGACACGCGAAAGCAAACAGATCTTTTCAGCCCACAAACTAAATTTCAGTAAGTGTACGTCAGAGAATCATTTCAATTGTTGATTTACACAGACGTACATGTATTTGGCTGTACTTGTTTTAGGTAACCATTCAAAGAGTGCCTTTTAGAAAAAAATCTATGTATTCTTTATGATAACATGTCAGTGGATTTTCGTTCAATTTACCACAATTAATACTATTATGAATATTTAAGAGTTGAAGAGAGTATTTATTTATTTCATGGATGTATAAAAGTAAACACCTAATCACACTGTATGAATACGTGAAGCGGATTCATTCATGAATGTGATTAGGTTTTTAGTTTCATACCTCCATGAAATCAACGAATGCTCTCTTCATATCTTATGATTTAAACATAGTGAAGTATATATATAAAAAAGAGAGGAAATGGGACAGATTTCTTTTGGGACTGCCTTGTATGGGAGCTTCCAATTAAGCTGTGTCCCTAAAACTAATTTCATTCGGGAATGAAACAATTTTTTCAGCCAATCCGAATGCACAAAAAATGATGAGATCAATCAAAAATAAATAATATTTACATGTTTTATTTTAGAATGGATGAGGATCAATGTGCAAGAAGAAATCTTCAGCTGTTCTTTGGGATCAGGGATCCAGACTATTATGAGTTTGAGGGTTTGTATATATATATTCATAGCTTGTTCATGAAGTATCAAATTTAAATTTTGGAATTATCTTCCAGCTAATTCGGCGTTAGCACGACATCCATGTGGTACATTGTCCCTTGGTTGAATCCCTGATAAAGGTCATCCAAATTTTGTAACAATCGTATAAATATACGACCGTCGAGTACATGGTAATTTAATCAATCTTAAGAAATAGAGAATAATATGTAAGTGTCTTAAAATAACAATGTTATCTGGTCGTGGTTGGGAGATTTTATCATGACGAGGCTTTGCCGAGTCATGATAATTTCTCGCAGTCGCGACCAGATAACATTGTCATTTTAAGACACTAACATGTTATTCTATTTATTATGTAAAAAATCAGCTCTTGATTATGATAAACCCTTAAAAATCAAAGATATTCACGTGAAAGAGTATGCAAGCTGATTGCATAAAAATAGACTGTCTGATATAATTTTATGTTATCAGACAGGTGATATCAGGTCAATCAAGGCTTCATTGCATGATAAAAGAGCATATCATGCCAACATTTTGGCCATTTTAGTCGCCTAGGAACGAGCATGATTTACAGAAATGGTCAACATTGTATGCCATTTCAAAATCAGTGTTATGGTTTGTCAAATCGATATTTTTTCATTTATATCAATCAATACTATCTATCTGTAAGATGGACTAAATAGTTTCAAAAGTGGCAAACCAAACCGTGGCATCTACGGCTTAATTAAAGATGTAGCTACGACTTTTTGATTGCCAAACAATAATGTGTTAATTAAATTTATATGAATTATATTATTTTGTTTCAGCTCATATATTCTTTGACGATGCTTTCGACTATGTAGCAGACAAACCTAGAGCCAATGGCTATGTAAAACAGCTTATTCGTACAATTGATGTAGCTATAAGGTATGTCTGTAAAGTATACATGTGACCCGGAAGGCAAAATGGGCCCGTATTTTAGGTGCAAAAATTATCGACCCTTGCCAGTCTGCACGGGTCGCGGATGTTAACAAGGGTAGTAACTTTTAGCTTTCTTCATTTTTTTTCTAAATATCGAGTGATCATGTTGCATTCCCGTATAATAATTTTTCAATTGCAGCTTCTGGTTAATTTGCTCAAATACTTTTTTCAATCGGCTTTCAAAATATTTATTGCGTTGAGCTTCAAGTTATTCCTTATTTCCAAGACTGGGTCCAAAATAGTTCGATTAAAGTGTCATTTTAGAAAAATTCAACAGGGCCCAGGTTATAAAACTGCTCTCATGCTCAACTAAGAATTTTCCCAAATTTTAGATTTGAATAAATGTATAAAAATAAAAGATGATATTAATAAGATGTTATGTATAACGTTTATAGCTTTTTTTGTTAATACATTAAAATGACTATTAAAACAGAATTACGGCTTTAATCTCAATTTGAAAAATTTGAATTGCGAATGAGAAAAGTTTTATAACCTCGGGACCTGATTTTGAGTTCAGGCAAGAAACCCGACCGTTGTGTGCAAACCCTTGCTTGCTAGATAACTACGAACTATGGTAAAGTATGGGATAAGTCTGTACGACAGTATTCTTCTCTGTCTATTAGAGTTTTCATACTAAAAGTGAAGCCGCAATGCAATCTGTCAATTGCGTTGTATAGATCTACGTAACACCCCTGCGTTCAGGGTGACAAAACGGTGCAAACAAATATACCCCGACTTGCACGGGAATGCACGTGCAAGGCGGGGTATTATTTTGAATCTGTTTGCACCGTTTTGTCATCCTGAACGCAGGGCTGTTTTTGTAAAGTCGGACTTATGTTTATTTTCAGTTCTGTCCACGCCTTCGGAATGAAGATTCCTCCGCCCAGTAAAGTGGAGACGCCTTACGGGGGTCGCCTTATCTGGAGACTTCCCGGTGGGAATAAAATGATTGCCCATTTAAAAGACAAGGAGAAGATTCGACACAGAAAACGATGGAGTCAGGTACAGTCAGTTTTAATACATTTTTGACCTGTCACACAAAAAGGGACCATCTTGGAATTCTGCAAAAATAAATTTTTGAAAAAGAGACTGGGTCCATCACATACCAAACAGAGGTCGCATTTCAAAATTTCTTTCGCATGAAGTTAGTTTGATCATTCTAGATTCAGAAAATAAGCAAAGTGTAAAAAGTTTCGAACCAGATGGCTCCTTTTCGCGTGACGGGTCACATTTGATTCCCGAAACACCGACTTTGCTTTTTGAACAACTCACTGGCTGTGTCGAAGTATAATCATTCTAGACCCGACACAGGCGAAAAATTTGAGATTAGAATGAGAAATGTTTTAATCTTTGGCCCTGATCAATTTCAACTTACTAAAAATAGTTTCTTACTTCTAACAAGACCGTCGATAAAACCTGAAGAATTGAAACAGGCTGTGGACGGCGTTTATTTTATTTTAATATATTTTTTTTCAACTTTTAAAAAAATGAGAAGAGAAACTCCATTTCTACTTTGAGCTATACTACTCGCGATAATGTAAGTAGGCTTTAGATTTTTACAATCCTTTTATAAATTGTGGAAAAAGGAGAATTTGGAAATCTAAGGAGATAAAGAACTAAAAACATGTATCATTTTAAAATATTCACCATCCCCCTCCCTCATTGATATTGCCATGCTAAGATTGACCTTTAAAACATTTATTAAATTTGTATTTCAAACAAATTGGCAACTTTCTGAATAATTCAACAGGTCCACCTTAAGTTTTTCCAACATAGATTAAATATAAAGCAGGCAATATATGCTAAGACCAGACTGCATGTCTGTACAGTCTGATCTTAATCTATCCTGTCTGCCAAAGTTGTGCGTACAACTGAAATGAGCCAGGAACATGTATGTTTTAGGGTTAATTCACGTTTTTGAGGGCGTTAACATTTGCAGAGTCTCGAAAAATGGTTGATGCCGAGTGTAAAGCACGAGGGCGTTACAGCATTTTGAGGGTCTCTGCAAATGTAAGCTCCCGAGAAAACGTGAATTGACGCTTTTATTGCATAAAAAAAGAAGTGTTATACTTATTCAAACAGAGATTGCAAACTTATTCATAGAAACGCTTTTTTTAACTAGCTCCAAATCCACGAATGTGACGGGAAAATACGTTACGTATTGTACCGTCACTTTTGTTAATACCGACGTTGCTTGGTAAATTAACGAGGTCACAAAATTTAACGCGGAAATAGGATGAACATCTTTATTTATATCAATGTATGAAAAAGAACTGATAATATGTTTAGGCCCAGATAGAGGATTTATAAGTATAGTCCGTTTGACTTCTATATGGACCAACAGTTCGACTAAAATCTCAAAAATGAAATTATAAAACGTATTTTTTTCTTATCATATCATATTTTCCATCTAATACCATGACGAATTTTGTTTTTTTTCAGAATTTTTTAATGTAAAATAAAGATTTTGTCCGTCCGTCTACATGTTTACTTCTAGCCTTTCATACCTTCTTGTGTCCGTATTACCGGAACAGCGAATTGTTTAACCATAAATAGTTCTGATTTGCATAGGGGCCTAGTCAATATTCATACCTCCTTGTGTCCGTATTACCCGTAACAGCGAATTGTTTAACCAAAAATAGTTCTGATTTGCATAGGGGCCTAGTCAAGATTGTAAGTGGGTCGTATTAGAATAAAACCGAGTACTTTTATAAAATTACGTTTGTCGAGGAGTTTTACATCCTCTGGATATCAAATCTGAATAAATTCTCTCTTTGTTCATAAGCCGTTTGACCAGATAGATAACTGGTAATTGTAAATTATGTATTTTATCTATTTGAAGATGAACCCCGTATTCACATATTTAGACCAACCAAAAAGCATTATTCAACAAAGTCGTTTGGAATTTCACGTGGAAAACTTGTTAAGAAGGCGGCTAATAAGGATACAAATCACGGGACATTAAAGTTTAAGATGACATGAATGTCGATATGCTAATTAGCATGTCCAAATAAGGAATAATCGACATTTCATCTGTCAAATGTTAAGTATAAAACCACGTGTTTTTACTATATGTTTATATATTCTTACAACTTAACAGCCTCCATCACCCCTCGTGTTTAAGAGCGGAAAATGCGAAAATATTACCATTAAATAGATAGACAAAATCATTATTTTGAAATTTTTGAAATTTGTTTTCGAAAAATATTTTTTTGGAATGGTACTAAGCTTAAATTAAGATTTAACCACATACAAATCCTTCATTCAAACGCAATTTTCTGTCATTGGAGAAACGGTTGGTCCATATAGAAGTCAAACGGACTATAAACAAAAGCCGGGCGTTACCGGCACGTGAATTTACTCTTTACTAGTTATCCACGTTTTCTTTCGCTAACACCCGGGTTTTGTTCGTTAGAGTATGCATATGACGAGCCGAAAAAGTACATTTTATGCAATAATAACATGTTATATAATGCAATTCTGTCATTATTGATAAACCCTATTGACGTAAAGTGAGCTTATTTTTTTTAAAGTAACCAAGTTTGAAATCAGAAAACGTTGTGGCAACACAAGAATTTGCCTGTTAAACACAAAATGTTTTTTTAAGAATATGTTTTCTTTTCAACGAGAAGTGTTTAGGATATTAAAGCGCTAAATGTTTAAAACCGGTATCTCATGATGTTTATTTTTATACGTTTGGCAAAAGTTTCAATACTTGAATGAGATAACCAGATTGATAAAAAAGTATTACACCGTGTGTGAAACTGTCGGACCGCTGACCCCTCCCCTTGACCCCCTTCATAACACATCCTTTAAACATTGTTTCGACGCCTTTCTCCTAAAACCTCGTTATTACAGCTTCTAAAGCTGTAGTTACGAGGTTTTGGAAGAGATTCGACGATTCACTAGCAAAAACAAGACGTCTTTGTGAGACACAAATGTCCCTGTTAAATCATGTTTTCAAAATATTGACCTTGACAGATGACCTTGACCTTGTATTATGACCTTGATCTTACCTACATATGTACATTACTTAGATCTTTCATGTAATTGATCGGATCGGCTGTAGTAACATAGCATGGATGAGAATTGTTTATGTAACAGTGTAAAGAGAGAAATATGTGTGTGTCTTAAAATATCAATGTTATCTCGTCGAGGTTTAGAGAATTTATGACCCATCACGCGAAAATGGACCATTTTGAGAGTGCGTAAAGTGTCGACCTTAGTCAGACTGCGCGAATTGCACTTTGCTATTTTTTTTATTCTAGAATTATTAATCTACCTTCCTGTGAAAGAATCTGTGAAATGCGACCTCTGGTTTACCTATAATGGATCAAATCTCTTTTATATACTCACGAGCAATAAAAACGCACCACCTGATTTTTTTCAGAAAAATTTATTTTATGTACCAAAACTTCAGATATGAATATTACCAATCTAAATAAATTTGCAATGGATCATTTACTACACAATAATGTTAGAGTAAACTCAGAAACGTGCGAAGGTTTTTGAACCTATGACTTAAAGAAAAAGGTTGAAAATCGTAAATCTTATATCTGCAAAGTAGATTTGCAAACCCTTTCCATCGTTCGATTTTTAGGTATCATAACCTCTAACTCCGTACAAAATGCTGGCTATCACTTTGTGGAACGGTTTCCAAAGTCTAGACAGTTGATTGGGGCATTGGCTAACACTTACTAATTTCTAGGTCTACACCCTACCCTCGGCGTCCCTGATGGACTTAAACATGTTGTTTGGAGTTCAAATTACTCGAAAACACGAATACAAAAATGTTATTTACGATTCTTTGATCTTATTGAAAAAATACCTTCTGTTCTTTGTTGATCCAATGCCACACGTAAGTTGAGATCGCTTTACTGCTTTTGGCTTAGAACATATGGGAAATCTAATGCTGTATTTTCATTCTCTAAGAAATGGTACTTTCAATTATGCTATTTAAAATTTGTTTCAAAAGTAAAAATAAATGAGCAAGCCAAAAGGGTCTTTTTAATGACTATCAAACAAAAAGCGACGTTTTATGGTTGATGTTAAAACATGCGATGGCTACATGTTCCTTTTATGGGTTGAAAGACGATAAAAAAGTAGTTGATTGAAAATTTTATTCGTAAGGACAGTTTGTGCAAGTTTTTAGGGTGGTGCGTTTTCATTGCGCTTGAGTATAATTATTCATTTTAAAAAGTTCCCAGGCGGTCCCTTTTCGCGTGACGGGTCACATTTTATTGAAATTTATCAAATTATTCCATGATTTTTTTGGCTTGTGTGCAATTTGTGGAAGATTTTTAAAGGGATGTAATGAATTTTGATAATTTCGTCCATGTTTGACGGAACTAGCGATTTTGGATTACCTCTCTCAAATTTCATCAAAAACTCGCTCCTCACATCTATTCGATATCATTCAAAACCCATTCGAAATCCATTCAACTCGGAAATTTCACAATGTTTCTAATAGTAAAATCGACCTACATAGTTAGAAAAGCACTTGAGTTCACACAGAGGTGCATGATCAATGAAGTCTCCCGCATTCTAGACAGAGTCAATACTTTAAGCGTGTCACCAATGATGCTTTTCAGTCTGATGTGGGCAGTTTATATGAAATTTTTAGCTAAAAAGAATCTTATTTTATCAGTGTAGTTCTTAAGTGACATTACTACAGCTTTAATTAGCTGAAATCAATTTAGAATGACAGCTATGTTGTTTTTTTTTTTTGTGTGTGTGTGTGTGTGTGTGTGTGTGTGTGTTTTTTGTGTGTGTGTCATTCACATATATTCTGGTTCGTTCATCAATATACAAGTTTCTATAGTGTACTTTCCGTTCCAAAGAAAGCCACAACTTCCGTTTTCCATTTCTTTTGCATCCCAATTCGAAATTTTCCAATGATAATTGGACCATACAAGACCATCTTTGAATTCTGAATTGAATGAGAAGATATCAATAACTACACGATCTCCCTTCTGTGGGATGTGATTTTTTATCCTGACGGCTATTCCAACCTTCATTGTGAAAATTCTGTTAACATCAGGGTCGTTTTTGAGATAAATGTTCCACCTAGTAGAGCCCATTTGTACGTTCCATTTGATACCCCAAAGGTTGAACATTTGTTTAAATTCCGACGATGACGGAATTTCGCATTCTATTTTGAACGCCTTGGCATTCTTAAATCCCTCTAGTTTAGTAAGAATATCACTCGGTAAAGACATTCTTAGGCAATCCAAGATGTAAGATTTAGAAAGTAAATCTGGTAAAAACTTATCGTAAAGTTCATATTTCTTACTTGATGGTAATGAAACCGTTTTGTCGTCATGCAAGACTTCAAGAGTTTTCAGATTTGTATTTCTCATGCATTTTTCTTGTAGGGAGGCCAAACCGTTTTTAATCGCTATATCTAAATGCCGCACAATGAAATCTGGGTCAAGCAATGATTTCCCAAGTTTCTCTAGAAGGCATTCTTCACATCGTTCTTTTACATCATCAACTTCATATTTGCACGCCATTTCAAGCATCCTGTAAACATTCTCGGTGGTTATTTTGCGCCGTCCTCTTGGCTGCATACACGCTAATAATTCTGAAAAGTCTTCGCAGCTGGTATCATCAATAATCAGTTCTTTGTCTGTCTCTCCGGACAGTTTTTCTTCAATAAGATTCTCTAAAACCGGAGAAGCGTCTTCGAGAACCGACTTTTTGACATAAAGACGGTGTTTTCCGAAAATAAGTGTTAGGTCCGTTTTCGGGGTTTTTACGTCGAAACCGAAAGTAGAAAATATTTTCGTGTCTTGTTCAAGATTATTGTCTGTTTGATCACTACTTGTCACCGCAAGGCTCTCTTCATGGGATGCCGTTGCCTTTGCCATTATTTCCATATTAACGGTAAATCCGACAATAATCACTTATTTCCTATACAACGATAGTAACGTCCCTGTTATTGCACGACTGTGTAATCAAACTTTACAATTCAACAAAGATAAGAATGACGTATTCTGTGTTATTAATGAACTGGAAGGGCGTGGCTAAGCCGTGACGTAGTTTGGACAGTCTACTTTTCAATAATTTGGGTTCTTTCAAAAGTAAGTCCGCAATTATCGTGAACGCGTGTAAATAACTGTACCTTAAAACCAGAAGGATAAACGTGCTTAGCGAAAGTGAACACATTTAATCGTTTGGTTAACCAAATCCTCGTAACTTCTGCTTGTTCAAGCTGAAGTTACGTGGGTTTGGTTGCCAACCTTCGATTTTTAGAATACGACTTTCTATTAAACTGAGTTTTTATAAATAAAAGCTGATTCACCTTAACCTTAAATGCAATGAACCGATACTTTGGCTCCGCCCTGCCAGGGCATTTTTCTTGCAGGGCATTTATCTTGGATTATAATACCAGTCTATTATAGGGTAATGTAATACTGAATTGGCACATATGAAAGGGAACCGATTTAATGAGTACACATGCGAGAATTTAGGTTAAGAGGGGAGGGGGGATATACGGGCATGAATTTAGGAGCAATATTTTGGATACCGAACATGTTTTCATTTTACAATATCGTTTCATTCGTTTAACCCATGTCATGCTGAGCCCGGAATATTCCTGCTTTGGCAGGAGCTATAGACAAACATCAGCCTGCACATATGTGCAGTCTGATGTTAGTCTACACCACCTGTTCCTTACTTTTAAACCAGAATTCTCAATAAATTAAGTTTTTCAAATAAAAATTGAACTACAGTTGGTTCTTTCAGTGCTTTTTGCCCTTTGATTTTGATGAAATTTTTTAGCAAAATTTACTCAGCATAACAAGGGTTAAGAATGACTCTTTGCGTCTGAAAGTAACAGTTAAATTGATAAATTGATTAGGTTTTGATTATCACGTTGGTGGGTAAACAAACTATAGTTGAATAAACTGAAGTTATGAGCGTTTGCTAGACCGCCAACGGCATTGTGAATCTGTCTGTTGAGTTGAGTTGTAATTGACACATCAATAATTATGTGACAATTCATCAGACAAAAATATCGTGGTAAAAGGAGAAATACTCCTTGAAACAATTTTATCCTTCTTTTGCCTTATTGGCTCAATAAACTATATTAATTTCTTCAGTTTATCTTTAATTTTAACCTTTCTCGAACGCAGCCTCGTTTATATCTGTTTATAGATGACTCATTTGATAAATTAGTTATTCAATGACCACTCATTCAATATCCTCTAAATATTTTACCTCTTCCCACATTTACTCCCCGTCACTCCAACGATATCTGGCTTTCTTTCATTCTCTTAATAATTTTTGACACCCTGATCTGAAAATCATGTATTTAATAGTTAAACAGCACAAATAATGTCTCCAGCGAACGCTTACTTGCCCTCAAGGCAGCTTGTGATTGCGGATTTTTTCCTTTCTAATTATTATTCTTTTACCGAAGATCAACACTTATGTAGCAAAATCTCTGATTTCAGCGTTCTGTAAGACTTTTTGTGACCAACATTGTCGCCTCGAAACTTCGGCCTATTTATCTAAAGTTCCGTAACTAAAGTACTCCAACCGAACGTGTTGGTCAATGACTGAGTCGCTCCTGTTTATGCGAATGCTACATGTAAAGTGGGTTGAGGTTTCAACATTGAAAGAGTAAAGTTCTCTGGATTCAGCGCATAGCTACACCCAAAGTGAAAACTACGGTGCAGTAGAAAAGCTTGCACCCCAAATGGGGCGATGTTTCACTAATTAAAGAGTGGAGTAACAACAGATTATTTATTCATTGATTCAACATCATCTTTTGTGTTATAATCACGAATGATAAAACAATTCTTCTCAAAAAAAAAAAAAAAAAAAGATTTTACACCCGATCTAGTTTAGATGAATGTCACACGAATACTGGTATTTCTCGTATTGAACTCTTTTGGTGTAGCTTACCATATGTGACCCGTCGCGCGAAAAAGGACTATCTGAGAACAATGTAAAATAAATATTTGAAATAGAGATTGGACCCAGCATAGATCAACCAGAAGTCGCATTTCAAAAAACCTTCCACAGGAAGGTAGATTGATCATTCTAGATTCAGAAAATAAGCAAAGTGCGAAAAGTTTCGACCCCGGTCAGTCTGCGCAATCCGCGCAGTCTGACTAGGATCGACACTTTACGCACTACCCATATGGTCCCTTTTCGCGTGACGAGTCACATATGTTTTACAGAATGCATTACAAATTTTTACTGCAATTTACAAAGTCACGGGGAGATAAATCAGTAGCCGAAGAAAGTATTTTCACGAAAAATCGACATGCACGCAATTTTACTATCAGTTACACTCAAATTCAGTATCAAATAATAGTAAGGTTACAAGTTTTTGTGAGACTGTACGTAACGTTTCCAAAGATTTCATATGTTCATGATGGACAGACTTTTAGCGGAATGGGAAGCCTCAAAATGAACTAAGAATATTTCTCTTCGCTAAACAATGGTGAACAGTTTCCCACCTACCTATACTATCTACCAGTGAATACTCTGATCAGTCTGTGCAAATGCACAGGCTTGTCAGAGTCTCAACGTTGCGCACATGTGAAATTATTGGAAATGCCATGCGCATGCTTGTCAGATCCTCAACGTTGCGCACATGTGACATTTTGGAAATGCCATGCGCAAGCTTGTCAGAGTCTTAACGTTGCGCATACATGAAATCGGAACTGTGATGCACATGCTCATTGCAGATCAAGAAGTGCTATATATCATGTAGGAGGATTACACTGGACAACAGTTATCTAGTGTCAACCACCATTGGTAGAGAGTTTATTTAGCAACTTATGATAGTTCGTTCTATCAAAAAATCATAAGCACAATTTCAGTGCCAGAGTGTTGGAACTTTTAAATTAGTACATTAAAAAATGTAGCAGTATTGGTCCAGATATAAGAAATTTAGTGAATTCACATGTTTAAGTGGAAAAAAATGGAATAAAAGAGGAAAAATGGGCTGTAGATGCTCAACCTAATATTACGTATGGAATTCAAATTAATATTTGCAATAGAGTAAGGTTCCGAACAAAATTGTGTCCCTCACGCCAGATTATTTTTATGTTCACTTAACTAGTGAATGACTTTTTAGTGGTTCACAATGAAACCGAATAATAAGCGTTTCGAGTTTTGAATTATCTTAAATGCAGGTAATACAATATCGCTTATTTCCTTAAAATAGCGAAATCTAATGACTTACCCTTTAGAAAAGTCTATGTGCATTTATATAAATATAATTTTTGGATATTCGCGAACGCTTTCAAATCAACACCTTCAAGGATTACTCTGTCAAAGGTCTATTGAAATTTGTCCAGTGGTTTCGAAACAAATATAATAAAAGAATAAAAGTGAACAAAAAGGTCCCGCCCTGCCATGCCAATATCCGATTTTCTTCAAACTTGGTCAATGTGATTGGACTATCACAAGGATCGTTCCTTTCCAATCTCAATATCGGACTGTATTTCAGGCCTTTAAGGCCTAAAATAAGAGCCTAAATCTGATTTTAAAATTGTACCATTCTTATATTTTGGTTCATTAATGAGTGTAATCATTTCCAGAGAAATCCAAAGTTTTAGTCTATCAATTCTTCTCCGTTGAAACCGGGTATCGACAAAAACCGCTATTCGAGTCAATTTTGTGAGTTAATTGTGAAGAAATCGATGCCCGAACAATCCCTATTCTTCCCAATAATTTCAGTTTATGTTTTCTGATATGAAATGATCGGAATCGAAAAGAGCATGCAATTTTGAAGACTTTTGTATTTCGAAAGTCTTCCAGATTGGTATCGAAGTCATTTAAGAATGATGTTTTCAGCCACTCAAGAATACCACTCAAGAATACGTATAGGATAGAAAACGAGCTCTCGAAAAGTATATGGGAAATAGACACGAGCGTCAGAGTGTGTCTATTTTCCATATTCCGCGGCACGAGATTTTCTATCTGACTTAGACCACGCTTTTCTTACACTCTGTATTTTTTACCTGAACCTCTAAATAATGAAAAAGAGTAAATATCGCTGTGATTTTAACTCTTATCAAGTGTGAACAGGCTGAAAATCGCTTTTGAATCTATTTCCGTTACCATTTTCCGATCTTTTGCACTGTTGCGACTGTCAAAAGTCTTAAGGAAAAAAGTGCTGTATAAAATGCTCGTCATCTTTTGAAAAGACTCGGCCCCAAATCCTGTCGAGATTCACCTGCAAGACACTACAACCTTATATCTGTTAATACGTCGCTTGGAGTTGTATCTGTGATATATACTTTTGAAATACTGTACTCTGATTGGCCAATTCGCTTCAAGCGTGGTCTAAGTTAGAATTTCGTTAGTAGACCAGGAAGGATTTTTTCTTGGAGTTTGTTCGTTATTTATGTTATGAGAGTAATGGTTTTGTCCTCTAGTAAGATAGCTAGAGTTCGTTCGTCAGATTTATCCTAACATTTCTTATTCGGGAATTCCATTTCTTTCTCCATTGCTTATTTCAAAAGTCGCAATGTCGTGATTGGCTCGCCCCCTTATCTTCCGATATACTCAATAGACAACCTTCGGAACGATCCATAAGGTCTTCAAACTCAAATTCGCTAGCGATTTCAAGCATTCTGAACACGATTTCCGGGGTAATTTTGTGTTTTCCCTTTAACCTGAATACATGCCAGAAGCTCTGCGAAGTCTTCAGTGCTGACATTCTTAATATCTTATCGTGTTGAGTCTCTTTCGAAAGCTTTTCTTCAAACAACTTTTCTAAAACAGGCGACGCATCTTCAAGAAACGACTTTTTAGCATACAGGCTATAGTTTCCGAAAATAAAAGTCAATTCAATTTTCTTGGTTAGGCAGTGAGTTTATCATGTGATACTCTATCGTTATATCTCGAAAATTCAACCAAAAAGCATTAAAGAAGTTTTGATATTCTATCTGTCTTACGTTTCTCTCTCTCCCTCTTCCCCCCCCCCCCCCAAAAAAAAAAAAAAATAATAATAATAATAATAATTGTAGGAAGCTTGGAATGTATGCATCAGACCGCATCTGTGCAGGATGATGTATGTTATATTGTCAGCCAGGCATGGTTAGAGCAGGAATCTGACAAGCAAAAGAAGAGTTATTTAAGAACAAGAGCAACACTGGGCGTGACAGTATACGCCCGAAGCTCAGATATAAATGGGTGATGTTTTGAACTTTTCATTGATCCTTAGGATGTATTTTCTAGAAAACACTATGGTATATTGTATTTATTATGATGGTAGTGTTTTTTGATGTCCTCTCTTGCAAGTATCCGATAAAATAAAATTCACCGAGTACTAAAATATTCACGAAGTGTTGCAAGTACCCGAGTACTACTAAAATATTCACAAATTCAATCAGATTGAGATAATGTAATCAAACACCCTAGCTATGAGTTCTTCATACATGTGAAGTTTCAACATCGTAAGCCTTGTATTTTGAAAGTTATGGACCGGACACGAATTTGCAAACTGAATCAAACAAAGGGCAATAACTCGAAAATTACAAATGGTATAGTAGTGGTTCTTGCGCTCTGCACACCCTAGCTATGAGATCTTTACACCTGTGAAGTTTCAAGACTAAAGGCCTTATAGTTTCAAAGCTATGGACCAGACACGAATTTGCTAACTGAATCAAACAAAGGGCAATAACTCGAAAATTACAAAAGGTGGAGTTGTGGTTCTTGCGCTCTGCACACCCTAGCTATGAGATTTATACACCTGTGAAGTTTCAAGACCATAGGCCTAATAGTTTGAAAGTTATGGACCGGACTCGAATTTGCTAACGGACAGACAGACGGACAGACAGACAGACGGACAGACAGAAGATGCAGACGATATTATAATACGACCCTCCGGGCGTATAAAAACGAAGAATGTAAAGTTGACAAAATCAATTTTAATACAAGCATTTATTTTCTAGTCTTAAGGCATAAACACGCATTGTACTGAATAGAAATATTAAAATGTCTACATATACACTACTGGTTGGAGACCAATTCTCGCCGTTTACCAGTTTTTCCCACCAGACCATTTTCACGGTTAAGAAGCAATATCTGTTTAGAACAAATTATTTTCTAAATAAACGAAGTTGTTGTCAACATAACCTGTAATTTAGAAGGGTTTCATTACCGTCTTCACCGTAAATTGGGTCGGTTAGCGAAAACTTTTACTCTAACCAGTATCGAACCAGGTCGATGAAGCTAACGATACCTTGCTTTCATAAAAATTAAACTTTTAAAAGTGAAAACATTAAATAATTGAACCTCAATATCCATCGTTTTCCACGTGCAAAAAAACGAAGTGCCACTTCTTAAACGTTTCGCAAACGTTTTGACATTGAAGTAAATACTTAATTTAGTTAAGGGGACCCAGGTCAAAAACATTTTAAAATCGTATGAGAAGGGAAGAAATTGCTTTTCAAAAGAATATTCTTCCTTTTCCACAACGTTTACCATATACGTAGATATACTTAATTATGCAGAACTAAGCGGTCATTTACATTGAAATAATTTGAGCCTGTGCGTAATATTTCAATCCATTTCACATGCGCACAACGTTAAAACTCAGAGCGGCCTGTTCATTCGAACAGTCTGATCTGAGTCTTCACTTATCGTACTTTAGGGACATGAAAACATCAGAATTGAATGTTCAAGAGCGAATCCATAAGCTTAAGCTTTCGTCGTAATCGAACTAAAATAAATTAGTTTCTTTAATGCTTTTAAGTAGTTTATCGAGAAATAACGGTAGATTATCACTTGATAATCTCACCGCAGAAGCAGTGAAATTATCAAAATGTTATACCCTGCTTTTGTGCATTTCATCCTATCTGACGTCATCAATGCGGGGCGAAATAAGTGACGTCATAATGAACGTTGCATAGCAATCACGTGCAAAATGACGCGCTTTACGAAAAATTGTCCTAGAAATTTCAGATTCTGTCTCATTTTTGCATCAAAGAAATAGAATAATCGTTTGTTTTTCGTGTAAGATCGATTAATATTTCATTTCGTGAACAACAAAAGCTACATTTTCACTCGTGGCTCTGCCACTCGTAAAAATAAAGCTTTTGTTGTTCACTCAATGAAATATAAATCGATCTTACGCTGAATCAAACGATTATCCTCTATATAAACTATAACTACGTGTACCCATAGTGTCTAATGTGTCTACCGATCTCTGTGGCTGACCAGTGTGCCCAATACTCTCCACCATGCATCTTAATACATGGAAAATGTCACGCACCTGTTCATTTTTTTCAGTCACGTCTATCAAAAGTATTTAGATCGTTCGAAAAATATTCACATCTCAACTTTAAGAATTTATAGGTTGAAGCTACACGTTGTTTAAAAATTTCAAGATAAATAAGTTCCCGGGGACAAAAAGTTTTCAAAGTTTGTATATTCCTTATCTCGGTGCAAATAAATGAAGAGAATATTTTTTTTTTAATTCACAGAGGCGTGAAATTAACAGCCTTTTCACACATATGTGTATTCGTGTATTCATACGGAGTGATTAGGTCTGTAACTTCATGAATTCAAAACATATTGTATGCTTCGCTAAATGATTTGAGCCTGTGCATGAGACTTCCAACAATTTCAAATATGCACAAAGCAAAGAATCTGACCAGCCTGTGCATCCGCACAGTTTGACCAGAGTCTTCACTATGTGCTTAGAAGATAGATAAGATCTAAAAGTATCTGTGGACCATGAGGTAATTTTAAATTTAAATTTTGTGGCTGTCTACACCTCTCAATATTAGTGACTCACAAACATTTCAAATTGTTGGACATGTCATGCACAGGCTCATTTCAAATTTCCTATAAATGATCGGAATCGAAAAGAACATGCAATTTTGAAGACTTTTGTATGTGGTATCGAAGTCCTTCAGGAATGATGTTTTCAACCACTCAAGAATACCACTCAAGAATACGTTAGAATTTCGTTAGTAGACCAGGAAGGATTTTTTCTTGGAGTTTGTTCGTTATTTATGTTATGAGCGTAATGGTTTTGTCCTCTAGTAAGATAGCTAGAGTTCGTTCGTCAGATTTATCCTAACATTTCTTATTCGGGAATTCCATTTCTTTCTCCATTGCTTATTTCAAAAGTCGTAATGTCGTGATTGGCTCACCCCCTAATCTTCCGATATACTCAATAGACAACCTTTGCAACGATCCATAAGGTCTTCAAACTCAAATTCGCTAGCGATTTCAAGCATTCTGTACACGTTTTCCGGGGTAATTTTGCGTTTTCCCATTAACCTGAATACATGCCAGAAGCTCTGCAAATTCTTCAGTGCTGACATTCTTAATATCTAATTCGTGTTCAGTCTCTTTCGAAAGCTTTTCTTCAAACAACTTTTCCAAAACAGGCGACGCATCTTCAAGAAACGACTTTTTAGCATACAGGCTATAGTTTCCGAAAATAAAAGTCAATTCAATTTTCTTGGTTAGGCAGTGAGTTTATCATGTGATACTCTATCGTTATATCTCGAAAATTCAACCAAAAAGCATTAAAGAAGTTTTGATATTCTATCTGTCTTACGTTTCTCTCTCTCCCTCTTCCCCCCCCCCCCAAAAAAAAAAAAAATAATAATAATAATAATAATTGTAGGAAGCTTGGAATGTATGCATCAGACCGCATCTGTGCAGGATGATGTATGTTATATTGTCAGCCAGGCATGGTTAGAGCAGGAATCTGACAAGCAAAAGAAGAGTTATTTAAGAACAAGAGCAACACTGGGCGTGACAGTATACGCCCGAAGCTCAGATATAAATGGGTGATGTTTTGAACTTTTCATTGATCCTTAGGATGTATTTTCTAGAAAACACTATGGTATATTGTATTTATTATGATGGTAGTGTTTTTTGATGTCCTCTCTTGCAAGTATCCGATAAAATAAAATTCACCGAGTACTAAAATATTCACGAAGTGTTGCAAGTACCCGAGTACTACTAAAATATTCACAAATTCAATCAGATTGAGATAATGTAATCAAACACCCTAGCTATGAGTTCTTCATACATGTGAAGTTTCAACATCGTAAGCCTTGTATTTTGAAAGTTATGGACCGGACACGAATTTGCAAACTGAATCAAACAAAGGGCAATAACTCGAAAATTACAAATGGTATAGTAGTGGTTCTTGCGCTCTGCACACCCTAGCTATGAGATCTTTACACCTGTGAAGTTTCAAGACTAAAGGCCTTATAGTTTCAAAGCTATGGACCAGACACGAATTTGCTAACTGAATCAAACAAAGGGCAATAACTCGAAAATTACAAAAGGTGGAGTTGTGGTTCTTGCGCTCTGCACACCCTAGCTATGAGATTTATACACCTGTGAAGTTTCAAGACCATAGGCCTAATAGTTTGAAAGTTATGGACCGGACTCGAATTTGCTAACGGACAGACAGACGGACAGACAGACAGACGGACAGACAGAAGATGCAGACGATATTATAATACGACCCTCCGGGCGTATAAAAACGAAGAATGTAAAGTTGACAAAATCAATTTTAATACAAGCATTTATTTTCTAGTCTTAAGGCATAAACACGCATTGTACTGAATAGAAATATTAAAATGTCTACATATACACTACTGGTTGGAGACCAATTCTCGCCGTTTACCAGTTTTTCCCACCAGACCATTTTCACGGTTAAGAAGCAATATCTGTTTAGAACAAATTATTTTCTAAATAAACGAAGTTGTTGTCAACATAACCTGTAATTTAGAAGGGTTTCATTACCGTCTTCACCGTAAATTGGGTCGGTTAGCGAAAACTTTTACTCTAACCAGTATCGAACCAGGTCGATGAAGCTAACGATACCTTGCTTTCATAAAAATTAAACTTTTAAAAGTGAAAACATTAAATAATTGAACCTCAATATCCATCGTTTTCCACGTGCAAAAAAACGAAGTGCCACTTCTTAAACGTTTCGCAAACGTTTTGACATTGAAGTAAATACTTAATTTAGTTAAGGGGACCCAGGTCAAAAACATTTTAAAATCGTATGAGAAGGGAAGAAATTGCTTTTCAAAAGAATATTCTTCCTTTTCCACAACGTTTACCATATACGTAGATATACTTAATTATGCAGAACTAAGCGGTCATTTACATTGAAATAATTTGAGCCTGTGCGTAATATTTCAATCCATTTCACATGCGCACAACGTTAAAACTCAGAGCGGCCTGTTCATTCGAACAGTCTGATCTGAGTCTTCACTTATCGTACTTTAGGGACATGAAAACATCAGAATTGAATGTTCAAGAGCGAATCCATAAGCTTAAGCTTTCGTCGTAATCGAACTAAAATAAATTAGTTTCTTTAATGCTTTTAAGTAGTTTATCGAGAAATAACGGTAGATTATCACTTGATAATCTCACCGCAGAAGCAGTGAAATTATCAAAATGTTATACCCTGCTTTTGTGCATTTCATCCTATCTGACGTCATCAATGCGGGGCGAAATAAGTGACGTCATAATGAACGTTGCATAGCAATCACGTGCAAAATGACGCGCTTTACGAAAAATTGTCCTAGAAATTTCAGATTCTGTCTCATTTTTGCATCAAAGAAATAGAATAATCGTTTGTTTTTCGTGTAAGATCGATTAATATTTCATTTCGTGAACAACAAAAGCTACATTTTCACTCGTGGCTCTGCCACTCGTAAAAATAAAGCTTTTGTTGTTCACTCAATGAAATATAAATCGATCTTACGCTGAATCAAACGATTATCCTCTATATAAACTATAACTACGTGTACCCATAGTGTCTAATGTGTCTACCGATCTCTGTGGCTGACCAGTGTGCCCAATACTCTCCACCATGCATCTTAATACATGGAAAATGTCACGCACCTGTTCATTTTTTTCAGTCACGTCTATCAAAAGTATTTAGATCGTTCGAAAAATATTCACATCTCAACTTTAAGAATTTATAGGTTGAAGCTACACGTTGTTTAAAAATTTCAAGATAAATAAGTTCCCGGGGACAAAAAGTTTTCAAAGTTTGTATATTCCTTATCTCGGTGCAAATAAATGAAGAGAATATTTTTTTTTTAATTCACAGAGGCGTGAAATTAACAGCCTTTTCACACATATGTGTATTCGTGTATTCATACGGAGTGATTAGGTCTGTAACTTCATGAATTCAAAACATATTGTATGCTTCGCTAAATGATTTGAGCCTGTGCATGAGACTTCCAACAATTTCAAATATGCACAAAGCAAAGAATCTGACCAGCCTGTGCATCCGCACAGTTTGACCAGAGTCTTCACTATGTGCTTAGAAGATAGATAAGATCTAAAAGTATCTGTGGACCATGAGGTAATTTTAAATTTAAATTTTGTGGCTGTCTACACCTCTCAATATTAGTGACTCACAAACATTTCAAATTGTTGGACATGTCATGCACAGGCTCATTTCAAATTTCCTATAAATGATCGGAATCGAAAAGAACATGCAATTTTGAAGACTTTTGTATGTGGTATCGAAGTCCTTCAGGAATGATGTTTTCAACCACTCAAGAATACCACTCAAGAATACGTTAGAATTTCGTTAGTAGACCAGGAAGGATTTTTTCTTGGAGTTTGTTCGTTATTTATGTTATGAGCGTAATGGTTTTGTCCTCTAGTAAGATAGCTAGAGTTCGTTCGTCAGATTTATCCTAACATTTCTTATTCGGGAATTCCATTTCTTTCTCCATTGCTTATTTCAAAAGTCGTAATGTCGTGATTGGCTCACCCCCTAATCTTCCGATATACTCAATAGACAACCTTTGCAACGATCCATAAGGTCTTCAAACTCAAATTCGCTAGCGATTTCAAGCATTCTGTACACGTTTTCCGGGGTAATTTTGCGTTTTCCCATTAACCTGAATACATGCCAGAAGCTCTGCAAATTCTTCAGTGCTGACATTCTTAATATCTAATTCGTGTTCAGTCTCTTTCGAAAGCTTTTCTTCAAACAACTTTTCCAAAACAGGCGACGCATCTTCAAGAAACGACTTTTTAGCATACAGGCTATAGTTTCCGAAAATAAAAGTCAATTCAATTTTCTTGGTTAGGCAGTGAGTTTATCATGTGATACTCTATCGGTATATCTCGAAAAATCACCCAAAAAGCAAGAAGTTTTGATATTCTATCTAGTTTGTCTTACGTTTCTCTCTCTCTCTCCCCACCCCCCCCCCCCCTCAAAAAAAAGAAAAAGAAAAAAAATGTAGGAAGCTGGGAATGTATGCTTACATCAGACTGCATCTGTGCAGGATGATGTAAGTCTATATTGTCAGCCAGGCATGTTTATAGCAGGAATCTGACAAGCAAAAGAAGAGTTATTTAAGAACAAGAGCAACAAGAGCATCGCTGGGCGTGACATTATACATGATACATTATACAATTATTGCAAGTACCAGAGTACTACTAAAATATTTACAAATTCAATCAGATTGAGATAATGTAATCAAACAGCCTAGCAATGAGTTCTACATACATGTGAAGTTTCAAGACCATAGGCCTTATAGTTTCAAAGTTATGGACCAGACGCGAATTTGCTAACTGAATCAAACAAAAAGAAATAACTCAAAAATTACAAATGATAGAGTTGTGGTTCTTGCGCTCTGCACACCCTAGCTATGAGGTCTATACATTTGTGAAGATTCAAGACTTAAGGCCTTAACAAAGTTATGGACCGGACACGACTTTGCTAACTGAATCAAACAAAAGGCAATAACTCGAAAATTACAAAAGGTGGAGTTGTGGTTCTTGCGCTCTGCACACCCTAGCTATGAGATTTATACACCTGTGAAGTTTCAAGACCATAGGCCTTATAGTTTGAAAGTTATGGACCGGACTCGAATTTGCTTACGGACAGACCGACGGACAGACAGACAGACGGACAGACAGACGATGCAGACGATATTATAAAACGACCCTCCGGGCGTATAAAAACGAAGAATGTAAAGTTGACAAAATCAATTTTAATACAAGCATTTATTTTCTAGTCTTAAGGCATAAACACACATTGCACTGAATAGAAATATTAAAATGTCTACATATACACTGGTTGGAGACCAAGTCTCGCCGTTTACCAGTTTTTCCCACAAGACCATTTTCACGGTTAAGAAGCAATATCTGTTTAGAACAAATTATTTTCTAAATAAACGAAGTTGTTGTCAACATAACCTGTAATTTAGAAGGGTTTCATTACCGTCTTCACCGTAAATTGGGTCGGTTAGCGAAAACTTTTACTCTGACCAGTATCGAACCAGGTCGATGAAGCTAACGATACCTTGCGTTCATAAAAATTAAACTTTTAACAGTGAAAACATTAAATAATTGAACCTCAATATCCATAGTTGTATACGTGCAAAAAAACGAAGTGCCACTTCTTAAACGTTTCGCAAACGTTTTGACATTGAAGTAAATACTTAATTTAGTTAAGGGGACCCAGGTCACAAACATTTTAAAATCGTATGAGAAGGGAAGAAATTGCTTTTCAAAAGAATATCCTTCTTTTTCCACAACGTTTACCATATACGTTGATATACTTTATTGTGCAGGACTAAGCGGTAATACACATTGAAATAATTTGAGCCTGTGCGTAATATTTCCATCAATTTCACATGCGCACAACGTCAAAACTCAGAGCGGCCTGTGCATTCGAACAGTCTGATCTGAGTCTTCACTTCGCGTACTTTAGGTAACTACGTGTACTCATAGTGTCTGATCCCGGCCAGAGATTACTTTTAACGATCTCTGTAGCTGACCAGTGTGCCCAATATCTCTTCATCATGCAATCTTGATAAATTGAAAATATCACGCACAGGTCTGTTCATTTTTTTCAGTCACGTTTATCAAAAGCATTTAGATTGTTCGAAAAATATGCAATTCTCAACATTAAGAATTTTGAGGTTGAAGCTATACGTTGTTGAAAAATTTCAAGATAAATAAGTTCCCGGAAAAAAAATCATAGTTTCTATATTCCTTATCTCGGTGCAAATAAATGAAGAGATATTTTTTTAATTCATTGAGGCGTGAAATTAACAGCCTTATCACTCATATGTGTATTTGTGTATTCATACAAAGTGATAAGATCTGTAACTCCATGAATTCAAAACATATTGTATGCTTCGCTAAATGATTTGAGCCTGTGCATGAGACTTCCAACAATTTCAAATATGCGCAAAGCAAAGAATCTGACCAGCCTGTGCATCCGCACAGTCTGACCAGAGTCTTCACTATACGCTTAGAAGATAGATAAGATCTCAAAGTATCTGTGGACCATGAGGTAATTTTAAATTTAAATTTTGTGGCTGTCTACACCTCTCAATATTAGTGACTCACAAACATTTCAAATTGTTGGTTATGTCATGCGCAGGCTCATTTCAAATTTCCTATACTGTGAAATAAGTCTAACCAAACTATATATGCTCTTTTTTTTTGGATAATCAAAGTTCATATTTAGGCTCACTCATCAGAAAATATACTTCCATTGTATACACACCATTGAAATTAAAGCCGCAGGATTCGTCCAAGATGTTTTTACCTTTAAAAATGGCATCAGAGCTAAAATTCCAAAGGAGGCATTTCGAATTCAAACTATAGAAGAAGATGTTTGAGACAGAAATGGGCATCTTCTTTGGTAAAAAGCTGTAGAACTTACAAGCTATTCCCACCATTGATGTAAAGTCTTGCGCGCTTTCTTTGTCAGCGATTTCCAATTTGATAACCCTAGGTTCAATTCCTAGATAATAGTCAAGTATTTCCCCAACGGTTACTCTAAAATCTATATCCCACAGGTTAAATTTTTGCGTAAAGCATGATTTGGGTTCTGTTTTGAAGCTTATTTTCAAACCCTTCGCTCTTTTGAATTCCTGTAGGTTGTTTGCTTTCGCAGATGTCATTAGCATCCATTCCGCTATAAATGACTTTGTGATTAAATCGGGTATAAATTTTTTGAACAGTCTATTTTGAATATCCAGGTCAAAATCTTCTTCCTGCAGGGCATCCAGTACTTCAAGATTTGCCTTTTCCATACAGGCAGATTTTAGCGATGGCAGGTTTTTCTCAACTGCCTTTTTCAGTAATTTTATATTTGTTTTTGGTTCATGCTTCAGATGTTCCAATATATTACATAAGCAATCTTCACATCTCTCCTTCAGGTCTTCAACCTCATATTTGTCGGCGATATCCAACATTCTGTACACATTTTCCGACGTAATCTTGCGTTTTCGTCTTGGCTGAATACACGCCAAAAACTCGGCAAAATCACGAAGGCTGATGTCATCCATAATTAATTCTTGTGCCGTTTGGTCAGCCAGTTTTTCTGCAAAAAGTTTCTCTAAAATTGGAGAGGCATCTTCGAGAATTGATCTTTTGACATACAGTCGACCGTTTCCGAAGATTAAAGTCAAGTCGGTTTTCCAGTTTTTTTCATCGAAGCCGAAAGTAGAGTAAATTTCTGTGTGCATTTCAGGATTGTTTTCGTCAGTTTGTTCGCTACTAGTATCAGGTAGCTCTACTTTCATTTTTTTCGTTTCTGACGCCATTCAGTAGGGGTAGTCCGAACAAGGAAAAGCCGCCTAATTGATCACAGCTAACACAAGTAACAATGTAGCGCAGAGATTTTAAAACAGACACCAATCGGGTATATAATCCACTCTAAATATTATCCAATATCGATACTTTTCAAAGCCCTTTTAAGAAAAGTATGTATATCACGTCGCGCCAAAATCGAACATCTTAGAACCGTGTCAAATAAATATTTGAGCACTACAAGTAACTTACCATAGGTAATCAAGGAAAGGATTTCCTAAATAATCATACATAAAGGTTATTTGTTTATTCAAGATTCTCAAAGGCTTTCTGGTAGACTGCCAAATGTCGGTAGATTATCACCAGGGCGCGACACTTATAATTTCAAGGAATTCGGATCCCCCATAAAATGGTAGGGATCTATACATGTAAGGAACAAAGTGATGTGAGAACCTTGCCTTGCAAAGAATAGAATATATCACTTATCTTTGTTTACCTTACTCTTACTTTTAATTTCTAATTCTATAATTAAGAGAGGGATCTCTAATAATCTGGGTGAATCTCCAAGGCAATAAGGAGGGATACCTTAGGGACCCCAAAGCATTTATTATCGACCCCTAATCACTTGGTAATCTTACTCTCAAACAAGTGAATATACCAAAAACTATACCATACTTCCGTTCGTTGCACCATATTTTGAGTAATCCAAACTGGACCCATTATACCTCATAACATTATCTAGTAATCACGAGCAAAATGACGCGCCGAAAGAGAAATTGTCACATTCCGTCTATTTTTTGCAATTCAGAAATATTATTATCTATCTTGATTCTTACATAGTTCACAGATGGTCATTTTTCGCGTGACTGGTCACAATCTTGATATTTAAAGGTTATTTGTGCACAACAGGCTATTCAAGAATAGTATAAAGTGAGTGAAACTTGATCCGAAATGTTTTGTAAAAAATCGTCTACAGGTTGACATGCGCGCTGTAATATATTATATTTTTGACATGTCACTTGAGAAATGGAACAATTTTGAAAATGCGAAAATGATCGATCCTAGGTCGGTTGTAGGTCGATAATCATGCCTCATTTTTAAATAGTTTTCTGATTATAAGCTGATCAGTCGATATTAAGCGTCTGTCCAACACGTGCATCTTCACAGTCCTACCAAAGTCATCACTATTATCGCTGTAGATAGATAGATCTTCGTGCCTTCTTTAGGTAGTCATTGAATATTCTAATTTCTTTGTGTTTTTCTAGGCATCTCTGTGTATGTCCAATATACATTCAAAGACCTGTTGGAAATGTCACACACAGGCTCAAATGCTTCTGAAATACGACTCTTGGTTGAACAGCGCTGAGTCCGATTTCTTTTGTAGATATTTATTTCACGAAAATCCGAGACAGTGCTTTATTATCATTATTGGCCACAGTTATATGAACCTGTGTGACATTTCCAACGATTTCACATGTACGCATTGCAAAGTCTCAAGTCAGTCTGTGCATCCGCACGGTCTGATAAGAGTCTTTGCTGTTCAGTTTATAGATAGATAATGTCCTTTCTCTCTTCAATCTGTCAGCGAATATTCTTATTGCATTGTTGGGATGTCTATGCCGCTTAACGTTAGTACCTCTTCGTAAACGCAATTGCTGTTATGTATGTAATTTCCGTTTATTTATCGTCGCTATAGGTAGATTTTGAGCGGTGAGCTGTGAAATCTACTTTTAACGGTTAAATTTCCGTGCTATTCTTTCAAAATAGATAAAACAGACATAATAAAGATACAAATTACCTTTCAAATGAAACTTAGTGCTTGTCTTAGATCTTAAGGTTTACTCATAAACCTATGGTAATGGACTCAACATCTAGGTCAGAGCTCAGTTTTGAAAATACACCTATACCGTAGCACATGCCCATATGAGCGACGCCCCCAGAAGACGGTTAGTTGTTACGGGGGATAGTGCAAGGATACATGACAAAACTACTGCTGAGATCCGCCATGGTTCTTTAACGTGCTCGGTGTAAAGCACCGTCTCACGGGGCCTCGGTTTAACGCCTCATCCGAAAGACAATTAGTTTTTATTAGTGTACCAGCCCGGGAATCGAACCCACGCCGCCGAACTCCAATGGTTTTGAAGTCCGGTGCTCTACCAACTGAGCTAATCGGGCTGGTAATTGTTTTTAATGTCACTTACAGGCTTTTATAATATGACCTACGTCGCTAGAGTGAAATAAACCCGTTGAATATTTTTTGTGTTACACGGGTGTAATTACACTAGTGGAATAAGTATGCAAATGAGCTCAGAGGAGCGAATAGCAACGCTATTTTGGAACCGCAAAAATGACGTCATATTATGAATATTGTGACGTCATTTTTAAACGGCGTTATAAGTTTCGCGGAAAATTGAAATGTTGAATTTCAAGAATTTTGACGATTTTTCGCTAAAATTTGGGTCAAATTTTAAACAGAATATCAAATTTGTGCTCATAAAATACCGGTTTTTATTGAACTCGTCATCTTAAACAGATAAAAACTCGGCGTAGCCTCGTTTTTATCTGTTTATAGATGACTCGTTTAGTAAATTCGGTATTCAATGACCACTCATTCAATATCCTCTATACAGTTAGTTACATCGTCAAATTGACACTCGCCTCAATCAAAATCGCTCACTGAGCGCTCCATTCAATCATTTTAACCACTCACTCAAACCATTCAAAAACGCTCAAACCCATTGAAAAATAAAGAATCAAAAACGTCATTCAAAATCTTGATAGAGAAAACTCGCGATTTCACAGACACAATTCAAATATTGTTAGCGTCTCAAAGGTTCTTGAAGAAGTAGGAAGCTATGTTTAAAACTTGAATGTATTTTTTATTAAAGGGAGGTAATCAATATATCAAATTTTGTTCACCCTGAACAAAATTTGCTATATAGGAACACCTCCCATTAAATTCACCCAAAACTCACTCCACACACTCATTCAATTTCATTCCTAAATCATTCCAAAATCATTCACCTTGTCAATTTTATGATGTTGTTAACTGTATATTTCTCTCTCCAGGTGATGTACATGTACTATTTTCTGGCACACAAACTGCTCAGTATGGGAGGTAGTAAAGACAAGATCAAAGCCATCGCAGATAACACGTTCCTGCTAGCTTTGGATGGTGACGTCGACTTTCAGCCGTCGGCACTGAAGCTTCTGGTTGATAGAATGAAGAGAAATCCTAATGTCGGGGCGGCTTGTGGACGGATTCATCCTATTGGGTCAGGTATATAACTTTATTCTTGGACCAATTAACGTTTTCTTGAACTTAAAGTCGTTTTCAATGGCTTAACTTTGACTTTTCATTTATTCACCTGATTTCCGTGTATAACCAGCGTGGTATTGAAATCTTCATTAATCATAGCTACTGATATACCGAAGTGACCAATAGTGCAGTTGAATTCTTCTGAATAAGTGCCTCTCCTCTACATATCCTATCACATAAAATGTGCATTAGTAGTGTAAGCAGATTTTTTAAGAGTTTTGTTTTATCTTTTGTCAAACAGACATTGACAGCTTCAATGGTCTTAAGTATGTCAAAACAATAAACCAAAATGCATCTTTTTGTATTTCTAAAAAGTGTTGTGTGCCAAAAAGTATCTGCATTTGTATTGAATGGGTTAGAATTCAGAAAAGCCCCGTTCACCCATTTACATTTGCAGATGTATTGAATGGATTCAAATTAAGAGAATTAATGTCATTATATGGTTAAGCGATCAATTTCAAGACGACAAAATAGAGCTTGATTAAATCTCGAATACCAGATATTCTACTGACGTTTCTCGTGTTTCTTTAACTCTCGGTATATCTTTCTTTTGCAACAGGTCCTATGGTATGGTACCAGAAGTTTGAATACGCCATCAGCCATTGGCTACAAAAAGCAACGGAGCACACGATTGGCTGTGTACTTTGTAGTCCCGGATGTTTCAGTTTATTCCGCGGCTCCTCTGTGATGGACGATAACGTCATGAGAAGATACACAACTCCGCCCACTGAACCTCGGCATTACGTTCAATATGATCAAGGTATTTGGATGAATCTCGAAATACTCGACAAGTCACCAATTGAAAGCATTTTAAATACGGCTTGATTCTGATGTTTTGATAACCTTTCAACTTACCGTTGTGCCTCTTTTTCGCCTGGTTTCATGTTCATTATTAAGTTTAAAGCAAACAAAAAATTTAAAAGTTCATAGTTACATTATAATCAATCATTTTTGTAGTGGCCGGGCAGAGCATAAGGAACAGGTCGTCCCATTTAAGGTCAAAGAAAATCAACCTTTTAAATACTTACTCAATTTCATTGATAGTCTACAATATAATCTTAGAACGTTGAACCGTCATTGGTTAACCAAACCCTCGTAACTTCAGCTTGAAAAAGCAAGCTGAAGTTACGAGGGTTTGGTGCTCCAACGGTAAAGTATGTTCACTTTTGTTAAGTATGTTTACCCTTTTGGTTATGGGGCACCGTTTACACGAGATAACGCGAATTGTCTACTATCTTTTTAACGAACCCAAATTGTTGAAAATAAAAATCGCGAAATTACTTCACGGCTAAGCCACACCCAATCAGGTGAATAATAACGCAGAAAACAGTAGGACAAATATTCTCTTTTTTGCCTTTCAGGTGAGGACAGATGGCTATGCACCCTATTGCTTCAACAGGGATATAGAGTTGAATATTGTGCCGCTTCTGACGCTCTTACCTACGCCCCAGAAGGTATTTAACGTTAATCACAATATATAGAGAATTACATGTTTGTTTTTTTCAGTTTCCCGATTTATCAGTTATCCAGTGAACAACAAAAGTTACATTTTCACGAGTGCCAGAGCCACCAGTGAGTGAAAATATAGCTTTTGTTTTCACGAAATGAAAGATTTATCGATCATACTCAAAAAAGATTGTTTCTATTTCTTTAATGCAAAACCGGACGAAATGTGAAAATTTTGGCACACGTTTACTAAAAGCGTGTCATTTTCACGTGGTCACTAGTCAACGACATCATGAATTCAATAAGTTTTCTTTATTGTGTGTCTTTGTGAAAAATCCTATCCGTCCTTTTGCATTAAAAGGCATTAACTTTTTCAAAAAACGAAAATCCGAATATCTCGTACGATTTCATATTTTTACAGGCTTCTACGAGTTCTACAACCAAAGACGTCGATGGACTCCTTCAACGATGGCAAACATTCTCGATCTATTGATGGACTTTAAGAACGTGACGAAGAGAAACAACGACATATCCATGCTATATATAGCCTACCAAATGCTCTTAATGGTCTCCTCGATTCTTACGCCTGGAACTATTTTCTTGCTGGTGCTCGGCGCGATCAACATGGCGTACCCGACGTTGTCATTGTACTGGGCCCTGATATTGAATCTAGTTCCGGTCGTCGTTTTCATTCTTCTGTGTTATATGACGAAATCAAGTACCCAGGTAAATGACATTCATTGAATCGGTGTATGAATTTTTACTTGAAGAATCAACATAGAGGATAGTCGTTCGTTACAATGTAAGAACGATATATATTTAATTGCGTGAATAACAAAAGTTATATTTTTACGAGTGGCAGATTTATAAATTATCTTGATAATAGGCGTTTTGTTGGTGATTGCTATGCAACGTTCACGGTGACGTCACTTATTCGGCTAGACTAAGATAACGTCAGATAGTGTGAAATGAACGAAAGCATGGTATAAGTTTTTGATAATTTAACTGGTTAGAAGGTGAGTTTGACAAATGATAATCTACCGTTACTTCTCAATAATGCGCCGAATAGCAATAAATAGAGGATGATCGTTTGTTTAAGTTTAAGATCGATTTATATTCATTGAGTGAACAACAAAGCTATATTTTCACGAGTAGTGGAGCCACGAGTGAACATAAAGCCTTTGTTGTTCACGAAATGAAATAATGATCGATCTTACTCGAAAAACAAACGATTATTCTATTTCTTTATTGCAAAAATGAGACAACTGTGAAATTTCTAGAACAAATTTTCGTAAAGCGCATCATTTTGCACGCGATTGGTATGTAACGTTCATTGTGACGTCACTTATTTCGCCCCGCATAGACGACGTCAGATAGGATTAAATGCACAAAAGCAGAGTATAAGTTTTTGATAATTTCACTGCTTATGCGGTCAGATTATCAAGTGATATTCTACCGTTATTTCTCGATAAACCACCGAAAAGCACTAAAGAAAGAAAATCAATTAAGAAATTCAATTATTTTATCATCGATAATGCGATTTTGAGTCAATGGGCTCGTGTCTTATTTAAGAATTGGTAGCGACCATGATTGGTTTGTTTGAATTATATTAAATTCCGCACTAAACAATTTTTAGTCATATTGTGGTGGCTGGAGCACCTAACAATTGATTTCGGTGGATTTTTGCACCAGTACCATTACATCATTTGCTAGCCGCCAGCTTCTATCTCACGTAGGTCTTGCTTATTAAGCCATTGAGACAAAATTAGAGAAAGTAATAGAAAATAACGATATTTGCTAAATATGTTCCTTTAAAGTTATTACTTAGATTTATTATTTACACTGAGCGTGTAGTACCATACATTGTATTGAAAATATATTTATTTCTTCAAGGAAGCCGTAAAATGAAGTTTTACTCTGACATGTACAAAGTTCAATAATTACTAATCTAACTTTTAAAACGATCAAAATATTGATATGATCATCTTTTAAATGTAATTGACCCGCAACAGTTCCGCAAAGTTTCGGAAATCATAAACTTTAAAAGTGTTAACCGGGGTTTCCTAATGACCTCATTAGGAAACCTCGGTTAGCATTGTGAAAGATAATGAGTTCCTAAATGTTGTGGAACTCTTACGAGTCTTCTACCTTTACTTCAGCTCGCCTATGCAGCCATTCTGTCCACAATATATTCCCTGGTTATGATGTTGGTGATTGTCGGTCTAATCAAGCAAGCAGCAGATAATGGGTTTTGTTCTGTGACAACTGTCTTCTTTTGTGGAGTGGCGGGAATATTCGTATTCTCTGCTCTGATACATCCTCAGGTTTGTGAATTTTTCTTTTGAACTACCGAAGTTTCCTGAATCCATAGACAATTTATTATAAAACAGTGCCGAAACGGTCTTTAAAAACATTACATTTTTTGCAAATATAATAATTTTCCGGAATTTAGTAACAAAAAGATTAAAACAATTGGAGAGACCATACGAGTATTATGACTTTTTGCGCATGATACGTCGTTTCTGTTGTTGTTGCTTTTTGTTGCTCCTGATACTATTGTTGTTTTAAAGCAGAATTTACGATGTTTTACGTACATGGACTCATAAACTTTTCTTCATGATTAACAAGAGTTTCACATGTTACTTTTTATACGCCCGTCGAAGACGGGACGTATTATGGGATCACCCGTGGCGTCCGGCGTCCGGTTGTCCGGTTGTCCGGGCGTCCGGGTGTCCGGGCGTCCGGGCGTCCGGGCGTCCGGCGGCGTCCACTTCTTTGTCCGGAGCATAACTCTGTCACTTGAAGTCCGATTGACTTCAAACTTGGCAATTATATTCTTCTCATCATTGCGGAGTGCAGTGCACAAGAACCATAACTCTACCTGGCCTATTTTTTGAGTTATTGCCCTTTGTTGTTTTTCAGACTTGAATCTTGTCCGGAGTATATCTCTTAAAGTATTATAGCTAGGATCATGAAACTTTATGGGTGTATAGACCTCACCAAGGGGGAGTGCAGTGCACAAGAACCATAACTCTACCTGGCCTATTTTTTGAGTTATTGCCCTTTGTTGTTTTTCATGCTAGAATCTTGTCCGGAGTATATCTCTTAAAGTATAATAGCTAGGATCATGAAACTTCATGGGTGTATAGATCTCACCAAGGGGGAGTGCAGTGCACAAGAACCATAACTCTACCTGGCCTATTTTTTGAGTTATTGCCCTTTGTTGTTTTTCAGACTTGAATCTTGTCCGGAGTATATCTCTTAAAGTATAAAAGCTAGGATCATGAAACTTCATGGGTGTATAGATCTCACCAAGGGGGAGTGCAGTGCACAAGAACCATAACTCTACCTGACCTATTTTTTGAGTTATTGCCCTTTGTTGTTTTTCAGAATTGAATCTTGTCCGGAGTATATCTGTAAAAGTATTATAGCTAGAATCATGAAACTTCATGGGTGTATAGATCTCACCAAGGGGAGGTGCAGTGCACAAGAACCATAACTCTACCTGGCCTATTTTTTGAGTTATTGCCCTTTGTTGTTTTTCAGACTTGAATCTTGTCCGGAGTATATCTCTACAAGTATAATAGCTAGGATCATGAAACTGCATGGGTGTATAGATCTAACCAAGGGGTAGTGCAGTGTACAATAACCATAATTCTACCTGGCCTATTTTTTGAGTTATTGCCCTTTGTCGTTTTTCAGACTTGAATCTTGTCCGGAGTATATCTGTAAAAGTATAATAGCTAGGATAATGAAACTACATGGGTGCAAAAAATATTCATTCAAAATAACCTCAGTTCTATTCAAACCCCCAGTCAATACTAAGCAGTGTGACGGGCGTATCTTGTGACAATTTGGCACCTTGTTATTTTTTGTACATCGATTTCGGTGCATCATAAATTTCTTTAAGTTAGAAAGATCCTTTTTTTTCTCCAAAATGAATCTGACTTTACACGAATTCTGCTTCTTAAACTACAATTCACAGGAATTTCGCTTTATTTTTTATTCTTTTTCTTTTTTATTGATTGAATTGAAAATAAATGTATGTTTTTTTTACACGATTTCCATTTTTAACATCAGATAAATTAATTGTGTGTGTTACGTGGTTTGCCCTTTCTTATATAAGTAAGTGAACACATAATTAGAAATCATTTACTTAAGAACATATACTCTATTCTACATATATTTCCAGGAGTTTTGGTGTTTATTACACGGTTTCCTCTATTTTCTGGCTATACCCTCGATGTCTATGTTACTTATGTTATACTCGCTATGTAATTTACACGTGGTGTCATGGGGAACAAGAGAAGCACCAAAACCAGCGGCGGGTACGTCATCCATTGAATTTTATCTATAATCACATTAATGTACCTTTGGTGTTCTTGACTCGTTCTTTGCTCTCTATTTTATGGTTATTATTTTGATGGCTATGTTACCTATGCTATACTTGTTATGTAATTTACACGTGGTGTCATGGGGAACAAGAGAAGCACCAAAACCAGCGGCGGGTACGTCATCCATTGCGTTTTATCTATAATCACTTTAACTGTTTAATGTACTTTTGGTGTACTTTACTCGTTCTACGCTCTCTATTTTATGGTAATAATTTTGATGCTTATGGTACTTATGTTATACTCGCTATGTAATTTACACGTAGTGTCATGGGGAACAATAGAAGCACTAAAACCAGCGGCGGGTACGTCATACATTGCCTTTTATCCTTAGACACTTTAATGTTCTTTTGTCATGCTTTACTAGTTCTTTTCTCTCTATTTTATGATTTTTACTTTGATGCCTATGTTGCTTACGTTATACTCACTATGTGATGTACACGTAGTGTCTTGGGGAACATGGGGAGCGCCAAAGCCAGCGGTAGGTACGTCATCATTCATTTGTATGTTTAAAATATTTTTGAAGATTATATTATGTGTGGTGAACTATATGGAAAGTTAACATTTAAGCGCTTTATAGAATACTAGCAAAAAGAAATTTACGACAACTATTGAAAAAAAGGAAATCATTAAAAAAAACTTAAGAAAAAAAAGAACATTTGAAAAAGTAACCATTAAAAGAAAGCTGGGGAAATGAATTCCATTTCAAATTTGTGAAGTTGGTACAGGCTTCAATTGAGTTATTGCATGTTACAACAAATAACATTTCTTTTCATAGATGTATTTTTAACTTTTCCTTCAGTAAAGAGATGTTGTAAAATGTCCATAAACGAAAGGGCTATTACCTGTATTTTTACACGTTTCTTTTTTGTTCATATATAAATATAACTCGAACTGGATGCTTTGAAGACACTAATCGTGTTGAAATATTTCAGCTCAGAAGCCAGGAGAAGCTCCAAATAAGCAGCCACAAAAGAAGAGCCAGGTCCAAGACTGGTTACAGAAACTTGGGTTTGCCGAGTCTATGGGGTCATCTGACTACATGTTCTCGTTTGGAAATCTGTTTAGGTATAAAATATAAATTAAGCGATTCTCTCACACTTTTTACAAAAGTGATGGAGAATTTAAGTTGAATTTCATCTTGCTGTTCGCGTTATACGAAATTCATACAGTACATAAAGCTTTAGTAACCATTAAAGACTTATATCAGCGTGTAGAAAAAATGGTCACAATTTGAAATTCGAGTGGTCAGTGCAACACTATTGTTAGTGCCTATTGATATATTGACACTTACAATAGTGTGCACTGGCCCATCGATATGTTTTTGCGCACTCGTATCAACTTCTGTTTACTAAAAAAATGTAGGCATATATTTCTTCTAACGTTTAAAGTTTTGGGGGGTGGACAACATTTGATAATATTAAGGGTACTTCGAAAGTTTGAAATGTCCTACATTATCAGCTGTAGTCAAAGCTGAGACAGTCTGTAACAGCTAAGATCAGCTATCAGGGCCCGTGGTTATAAAACTTTTCTCGTGCTCAACTGAGAATTTTCTCAAATTTCAAAGTTAAAAAAATGCACAGGTATGACATTAAAAGATAATATTAATAATATTTTTATGTTCATGAATTTGTACTAGTATTTCAATAGAATTAAGGCTTTAATCATAAGTCAAAATCTGAGAAAATTTTGATTTGAGAATGAGAAAAGTTTTATAACCTTCGACCAAGAAGACTTGAAGTCAGATTGTATACAACACTGGTTGAATTCTATTGGATAAATGTGATAAAACGCAAGAAAGACACAATTAAAATTTCTCGCAAAAAAATCATATATATAATCCAGCAAGGTAATTCTTGAGGTAAGTCACAGCGCTAATGGTTGATACTTGTCTATACAGATGCGTTTGCTGTCCAAAGGAAGCCAAGGACAGAGAGGAAATAAAATTCACCGCCATCTTGGATAGACTGGATGACCTGGAAGCCAAACTGTTTGATCCGCCCAGAAGTCACGTGACTGGCATGGAACTTCCGTCTGAAAGTGATACTGATCACGCGGTCTTTTCTCAAGCTTCTGACTTGTTTGAAGGTGGGAAAGAAAGAAGTAAGAATAGGAAAAAAACAACAGCCCTGCGTTCAGGAAGAAGGGTTAGCGAAGAGCTTTCTAAATGAAACCTCGCTTTGCACGTATGTGCTCGTGTAAAGCGGGGTATCCTCTCAAAGCGCTTGCGAAACGTTTTTTCATCCTGAACACAGGGTAGCATTCGTCATCTCAGTTCAAATTAATCAAGCAAACGTTTTTTCTTCTACATTTTCACTCCCTTTTTTCTGTAATCATCAATTTGTATAAACCTTCTCACATAAAGTTTAATCTAAACAATAACACATTCCAAAACTGTGCTCCAAGTTTGTTTTAGATTCATTTTTCTATACCATAAGTAATTTGTTCATTCTGTTATTTATTAAGATTTGCATATTGCGTTATAATTATTTCGATTGTATCTTTTAAGCATTTTATTCTTTATTTAAGCATTTAGATTATACTTTTTACATCGTATCTGATATGATCCAACAACAAATATGTTAAGAGAAAATCTATCCTTTCAATGAAATCTATTATTTACAAGAGGCAATATTCTTTTCTTCTTCGAAACATATCTATTCTGTATAAATTGTTATATATCTGTGTATATCTGTTTATAGCCTTGCATCTTTATGCATTTTGTCAAAATTATTGAAAAAAATGCTCAAAATAAATTAAACTAAAAAACACAACTATAATTCATACCAGATGGAAGAATTTAGTTAAAATTTATTGAAATTGTTACCATCATACAGCAGAACAAAATTCTATTAATTAAAATTCAATATGTACTCAACATTTAAAGAAAAAAATGAATCATATCTATACCAAAATGAAGAGGATACAAGATTATCATATTTTTGATTTTTGAAAAGTTTTCTATATGTAATGACATTGTACAAAGAAACAAAAAAAAAAAATTCAATATCAAAATGTTTTGTGTTTTCTTTCTTTCTTTTTCTTATTCATTTTTTGTAAGCATTAATGATTCGCGCAGCTATTCGGTTTACTGGTTTAAATATGGACAACATATTAGTTTTATATTCTTTAACGTTTAGTAATACTTATCAACGTATAGTCACGATGTATTCATACCATTAAACTTTCATCATAATATAATCATGTATATCAAACATACCCAGCATGGCATGAATGTAGCATTGTAATCCCATACATGTATCTCTATAACCTCTCTTTTCAAACCTACGACTACCAGTTAATCCTCTTTTTGAAGAAGAAAAGGACAAAGATCCCCAGAGTAATCGCCCCTGGATACTGGATCCTGACCTGTATGATGGCGCCACTGAAAAACTGAAACCGGAAGAAGGTGTATTCTGGGAGGAAATGATAAAGACCTACTTATATCCGCTAGAAGGCGACAAAAAGGAACAAGAAAAGACACAGGAACAACTTATTGAACTTAGGTACCATACAGCTAAACAAACATTTTAATCCTTCATTATGACTCCTAAGATGATTTGTTATTGATATTTTTAATCAAGGTACAATTTCAAAAACATGTTGACAAGTCTTACATAGATAAGAAAAATATTAAGAAACGTTATACTTTCTCGAATATCATAAACCAAAATAACAGTATCTAAAGAGTTTTTAGAAATGTCAGAAAAAAAATATGATGCGAAGAATTCTTGCAGAGGATTAAGTGTTTGTTTCTATGAAAGTTTTGAAATGGTGAAATGCCGAAGAATACCACCCAAAGCCAAATTGTGTGATTCAGAATTATTTATTTTATTAATAAGATCGTCCTGCCGTCCTGCACAAACAATAAGTCTAGACTTAGCCAACACTTACTTTTTACGAGATAATTGTGGAAGAACTTCAGCTGAAAAGTCGCAAACACTAATTGTTTAAAACGAAACTTAACTTTTAAGCTTCGTAGTGATTAGTAACACCATTTTCACTGCCAATAAAGTATGACGCTTATTTCAGGAATACTGTCTGTCTATTTTTCCTTCTCATCAACGCCCTGTTTGTAACAATCGTGTTTAGTCTACAACAAGTAAACGCCGACTCGGGAGGGTCTATATCTATTGAGTTACCATGTTCGGAGGGAGGTTATGGAGAGGCAGTCGAACCAATCAGCATGGCTTTTACGGCGGTGTTTGGTATTCTTCTGGTAGGTGTAATTTGAATAGGGATATTCCTAGGATATCCTGCAAATACATATTTAGTATTTATCATGCAAAGAAGCCTGTATTACCCTGATAACACCTGACTGATAACATAACATGATATCAGTAAGTCTATTTTCAGAAACAATTTGCATACACTTTCACCTGGATTTCTTTGATTTTTAAGGGTTTATTGTAATAAAGCGCTGAAAATGATTGCATGATAAATAGAATAACACGTTAGTGTCTTAACCCTTTGCTGTTTTATCCCTGCTTTTTACGTGCCTGTGATTTTATGATTGAGAAAACATTGTGAAAAAAGAAGAAATTGCTTCTGACAAGCAATTTCTTCTTTTTACACACTATTTTCTACCCTACTGAATGGTTATTTTTCAATTTAAATCCACTTTAAATTTTCGTCTGCAAAACCTTTGAATTTGGACAGATCCAAAGTTTTGAAAAACAGGAAAGGGTTAAAATATCAATGTTATCTGGTCTCGGCTGCGAGAAATTATCATGACTCGGCAAAGCCTCGTCCTGATAATTTCTCCCAACCTCGACCAGATAACATTGTTATTTTTAGACACTAACATGTTATTCTCTATATACATGTACATGTATATGATGTAGGCATTTAAGCAAAAGTATTATTCTGAAATTGCAACAGTCATTGTATATTCGTATGTAAACTATGGAAGGTTCAAAAAATAATTTCGGTGTCAATGGGTCTTAGAGGGGGTTTAGACTGTATGTTTTTTCATATCTGCTTTTTCATATATGTCAAAACATGCAGTGTAAACCCCCAGATAATGAGCGTTCTGTTAACAGATCTGCAAAACATACGGAATAGAACATGTTCTATTTCCGTCTGCTTTTCAATACCGAAATGACCATTGATACCTCTGATGACCTGCTGATAAGCTGATAAAATAAACAATTACTGGTCAGCTCTTTCAAGTAGCCTGTCAAATAGACATATTTTGTGAAATATAATGCCTTCAATGACCAGGGAGAAAATTTAACCTATTACCATAGTAAAACTGAAAAATAGTATGTTTAGATATCCATTGCAATTTACTGACCTTTCAGGAAATTGCAGAATATAATAACCATAGTCAGTATGTATGTCAGGAATATTGGTAGCCCAACTAAATTTAGAATCGTCATTCTACTTAATTGTCTAGTCTGATCAGCTATTAAACTATTCTCTACCTTTTAATTAGTTTGTTTATGCCTATTCAATTTACATGATTAACATCAATTGAGGTTCAAGTTCTTATAACTCCCTCTCGATTCTACTTCCTGTGAAATCCTAAAATAAAATTGTGAAGGGTAATTCGTTTTTATTGTCCTTTTAAGTCTACAATTAAATTATAAATAAAACATTGTGTGAAACAAATGTTCAGAAAAGAGATCAAATGATTTATCACAGAAACAGAAAATTCTGTTACCATTTTCCAGGTTTAATACAACTTAAGCAGAAGAAAAGGATTCAACTAAATTAATTGAGCTATATTTCAATGTCTTTATTATCATTTAAGTGATGAAGAGACTATTTGTTGATTTCATAGAGGTGTGAAACTAAAAGCATAATCACTCTATATAAATACGCAAAGCGGATTTATGTATGAGTGTGATAAAGATTTTTTCGTTTCATACCTCCATGAAATTTTGAAAAATTCTCTTCATATCCTAAAATTTAATATTATGAAGCAAATATTATTGATATTAGTCAATGATAATATTTACTTTTAATTGGACTACTTTTGGCAGAAGCTTACAAAATAGCTGCATGCTCAAAATTGCTTTCATTGCACAATGAAACCAATTCTAAGCCAATCAGAACATACGAATATTGATGGACACAAATAAAATTAAATGATTTAAATATACATTTGGTCTCGGTGAGCGATAGAATATTCCCTCACCATTACAGTAATACAATACTCTATTTGATCTTGAAACTGACTGACAGTCATGACCGAGGTCAACCGAAGCAGATATGTAAAAGCATACAGTGTAAACGCAAAAAGACAGATACGCTTTTACACATGTGCTTTTTCACATCTGCTTAAACATACAGTGTAAACGCTCTCTTAAGACCGATGATGAAAGAAATAAATGTCGTTTTTGGCAAACAAAGAGATCGTAACTTCAGCTTAAGTTTCGAGATCTTGGTCGTCAATGTACTTGTATGACGTTAAAAATAATAATAATAATAATAAAAAAAATAATAATAATGATGATTATAATAATAATAATAATAATAATAATAATAATAATAATAATAATAATAATAATAATAATAATAATAATAATAATAATAATAATAATAATAATATTGATAATATGAGTGATAAGACACGTTCTTTTTGAAGTATCCAATTTAGGTAATTTACGCGAACGGGGCTATCTAGGACAATGCCAGCCTGTTTACATTGTAGCTCAGTTGGTAGAGCACCGGACTTCAAAACCATTGAAGTCGACAGCGTGGGTTCGATTCCCGGCCTGGTACACTAACAAAACTAATTGTCTTTCGGATGAGACGTTAAACCTAGGCCCCGTGAGACGGTGCTTTACACCTGGCACGTTAAAGAACCATGGCGGATCTCAACAATAGTTTCGTCATGTTTCCTTGCACTATCCCCCGTAACAACTAACCGTCTTCTGGGGGCGTCGCTCATTAGGACACGTGCTTCGTTAGCGACGATAAATAAACGGACTATCTGGGAAATCATTGAATATATATTGTACTTAGTATTCTGTATAAGGTATATATCTAACGAGGTTGGAGGAATTGATAATTGTCGAGAGCCTCGACAATCATCAATTCCAACAACCGAGTTAGATATATTTTCATACAACACACTAAGTACATATCATATTTTTCTTATAACCTCTTTTTGCCTTGTTTTTGTCGATGTTTTTAAAAGAAATGCAAGTTTCTGAAAAAAGGCATTACATCATTGCTCTAAAAATATCCATGTAATATCATAAAATAATCATATGTGATCTTATCAAACGGATATTTGTATAGTTATAAGATAAATTAGATTATGCATTATGTATATATATTTGGAAAAGAGATCAGATCCAGTAGAGATCAACCGGAGGTCGAATTATTAAAAAAAATCGTTCTGTAAGAATGTAAAACGACCACCCCATATTCAGAAAATCAGTCAAATGCAGAAGGTATCAAACCTAAACATCCTTCACAATCCAAGCAGTCTAACAAGGTTAAACATTTATACGAACTACTAATACTTACGTACTGTATGGTTCTTGTTCACCTTGCGTGCCACATCTTAAATCATTTCTCATTTGCAGGTAATTCAGTTTATTTGTATGGTGTCCCACAGAATGTCAACATTCCTTCACATTTGTTCGATCACGGAGATCAAGATCAGAACACCAAAACCACTACAGACAAAGGAAAGAGAGCTTAGTGTGAAGAAAGGATTAGAACTTGTCAAAGACATGCAAGTATGTGTGTGTTATTTTCTATGTTTGGAAACTAAATATATGTAGTTTTCTTTTAGAGTTTACCAATACTGGATTGTATTTGGTATGTCCAAAAAATCCTTGTGTTTTTGTACCAAATGGCGAATCCGTGATTTCATTTAAAGGGTTTTGAACATATAAATTCCAACAGGGTTTTACGGGACACAGGTTTTAGGTATCTATAACTCACATATAGATAATAGCTAGTACTCTCAAACATATTTGAAATATGTTCACAAGATCCTCTAGAAATCATCATAAGGAAAGAATTAAATACTGGTTTGAAACAGTTCTTTTCTGAAGTTGACCCAAAAAGGTAAATAACTATTCAACCCCATCTGTAGCTAATATAGTCAATATTTGTATAACACACGATCGGCTAAAACGTAACCGTCTTCATTGAAAGCAGGGACTTCAATACACTATGAACCCCCTCTGGATGCACCATAGGGTATGTAAAGGTTTCCATTTTACCAAGATATTGGCAACACGAAATATTGCTTCTCCCTAAGATATAGAGGATAATCGTTTGTTTCAGTGAAGGATCGGTTGATTTCATTGAGTGAACAACAAAGCTAAATTTTCACGAGTGGCGGAGCCACGAGTGAACATATAGCTTTTGTTATTCACTCAATGAAATATAAATCGATCTTACTCGAAAAACAATCGATTGTTTATTTCTTTATGGCAAAAATGAAACAAAATGTGAAATTTCTAGGACATATTTTCGTAAAGCGCGTCATTTTGCACGTGATTGCTACGGAACGTTCATTGTGACGTCACTAATTTCGCCCCGCATAGATGACGTCACATAGGATGAAATGCACACAAGCAGGGTTAAAGTTTTTGATAATTACACTGCTTTTGTGATGAGATTATCAAGTGATAATCTACCATTATTTCTCGATAAGCCACCAAAAAGCATTAAAGAAAAAGAACTAATTCTCATCCCAATCAAATGATTTTTTCAAATAAAAAAAAAGGTCGCTCAGCGTTCAATACACTCCATTCAAACACTCGCTCTGATAATTCTAAAGTTTTTTTTTTACAACTTCGTGCTTATCGCTCAAGCCACTCGATCTCATTTTTGCACGAAAGAAAAAGATAAGGAGAAAATTTATTAAACTTTTCAACAAAGCTATTCATTAATTAGTAGCTTCGTTACATGGGGAAATAAAGCTTTTATTAAGATAAGATAAGATAAGATAAGATAAGATAAGATAAGATAAGATAAGATAAGATAAGATAAGATAAGATAAGATAAGATAAGATAAGATAAGATAAGATAAGATAAAATAAAATAAAATAAAATAAAATAAGATAAGATAAGATAAGATAAGATAAGATAAGATTTGATTTATTTAAAGTCGGCAAGACAAAGTAACAAAACAACATAAGCTAAAGAAGCTTTTGAACTAGTCTTTATACTATAGGGTGCTAAAGATGACGACACAAAATCCGTCATTTCTGAAGACATAAGTATCGCCAGTGACATGACGGATCCTATAGGGTCTCTGGAAGGGGACAGCAAGAAGGATCTGTGGTCCAAACTGGCGAGACGTAGACGAGAACAGAGACATGGGACACTCAGTCAAAACTTTATGAGAAATTTCAAGTAAGTGAACCTTTGCTGAATATTAAGTTCTACGAGCTTATCTTTTTTTCTATTACTTTCTGCCCTAATCTTATCTAGCCTCTTCCTATGACATTCATCGTACAAAACAAAATTTTCCAATACAGTTAACAACATCGTAAAATTGACAAGGTGAATGATTTTGGAATTATTTAGGAATGAAATTGAATGAGTGTGCGGAGCGAGTTTTGGGTGAATTAAATTGGAGGTAAATCTATATCGCAAATTTTGTTCAGGATGATCTAAATTAGCGATATTGCTTACCTCCCTTTTATAAAAAATGCATACAAGTTCTATAGATAGCTTCCTATTTTTTCAAGAGCCTGTTAGACGCTTGCAGTTGAAATTATGTCAATGAAATCGCGAGTTTTCTCTATCCAAATTTATTATGAATGACATTGTTGATTCTATATTTTTAAATGGGTTTGAGCGTTTTTAAATGGTTTGAGTGAGTGTTTGGAATGAATGAATGGAGCGCTGATTGAGTGCTATAGAATGGTTTTGATTGAGTCGAATGCCAATTTCACGATGAAACTAACTGTAACTATGATTGGTCGACTATAATATTTTCTAAATGAGAAAATTTAGTAAGCATTTTAACTATTGGCCGGTGGTTATTCTTAAACGAATTGCAGTGGTGTGTGTTCAATTATTACGGCTGAAAGGCTTTTAGATGAACAACTTTAAGATTCTCCCGAAATAAGGATTTTTGATGGAAAAAGAAAAAAATGCATTCATTTTTGAAGTCAAATATACCTATGATAGAAAAGGATTTTTGACATCATTAAACAAGATATTCTGTTATGAACTAGTATATAAGTGTATTTATAATATGACGTACGTCGCGGGAGTGTAATAATCCTGTTGAATATTTTTGATATTACACGGGTGTTATTACACTAGTGGAATATCTGTGCAAATGAGCTATAAATAGACATCAACGTTATATTTTCGCAGTGAAAATGACGTCATAATTATTTTTCTGACGTCATTTCGGGAAACGGCGTTATTTATGTTTCGCGGAATAAGTTGAATCGATAAATGTCGAAATTTCCTCGTTTTATCACAAATATTCTGGTCATATTATAAATAGAATATAAAAGTTGTGCTCATAAAATACCGAATTTATTAAACTCGTCATTTATAAATAGATAAAAACTCGGCGCAGCCTCGTTTTTATCTGTTTATAGATGACTCGTTTAATAAATTCGGTATTCCATGACCACTCATTCAATATCCTCTATATATTCAGAACTTTGAACATACGTGCTAAACACTTCTACGCTTATTCTAGGAAACTCCAGAAACACATGGCCGAAGAAAAAGAGCCGAGCATCGATGAAAACTTTGGCACAACTAAGTCAGGCGGCCTGACTACCATTTCCGAAGACGGGGAAGAAGTCGACATACAAGAACTGAAGTCTGTCAAGAGGCGATTCAACAGACTGGACAGAAAGAGCATCTTTACGATCGTGAAATTGTCACGTGATACGAGGTTATGTTTTGCAAAATATATAAAACGCTTTCTAACTATATGGAACTGAAATATTACAAAATTAGTATAAGCTACAATATAAGAAAGGTTTTGCAAAACGGTAAAATTTGAGTAATGATATTTTGAGATACATATTTTACATGGATCGTGTAATGCTCAACAATTGCTCCCGCCGTCGTTGTCGTCATCGTCCTTGTTGTTGTTGTTGATGATGATGATGGTGGTGATGATCTTTTTCATACATTGTAATGATGTTTTATTCATAAGAATGACGTTATTGAGATGACAACGAAAAAATCACTGCTTTATTTACTTAAGAACAACGTTCTTGTATTTTTGAAAAAAAATCACTACAGTGATTCCAGAGGAGCACTGCTTGTTAATCATTAGTTTAAGACAACTATGAATTTTCGATACTTAAGTGTTAACTTGATATCTCCTTTTATTAGGTGTCAATTAACAGACTCTTTATAAAAGGAGATATATATAATACATACTTAGTGTTTTGTATGAAATAAAATATCTACCGAAGTTGGGAATACACTTAGTACGTATTATATTTATCTTATAACCTCTATTTGTCTTGTTTTTTGTCGATGTTTCTACCTGAAATGCATGTTTCTAAAAATAACACGTTAAATTATTGTTCTTAAAATAACTATGTGATATCATAAAAAAATATCTTACGGGTTGTTATCACACATATATTTATATAGTTATAAGAAAAATCAAGTTCACACTTAAGTATCGAACATTTATGATTGTCTTAAACTAATCATTTATAAGCAGAGAGACTCTGAAACCAATCTTTATTAAGAATTCATTGAATACGTACAACAACGAACATTAGAGTTCTATTAAAGAGGGGAATGAAATTTGCCTGAAATATACTAGTATTCTAAAACTATTCCTCAAAAAAGGAGAACATTCAAATTCAACTAAATAAGTTTGATCGAAGTAGGCCTTTTGATTGAAAAAATAATAATCCAATTTCAAATTCTCCATCTTTCTGTAGCACTGTGAAACGACTATTTATTTTATCAATAGGCTGAAGAATGCTATAATACACAGAGGTCAAATCGTCGCTAGTCGCTGGAGAAGGGCCGCTCTGAAGGTTAAATTACGGAACGCCGCGGAGGCTGCTGCTCAAACCTCTGACCCAGGGGAGCGTGCCAAGGCTAGGGTGAACTTTCTGGACGTGGCTAGGCTGGCTGTGGCAGACAGAGACAGCAATGTGCCGTCTGACGCCGAAGACGAGGGCGATCAACGAACCCAACTCTGAATTATAAAGGACATTGAGAAACGCAGTTTTAAATCAAACACATGTAACTTGGCAAAATATGTAAGCGTACACTAGGATCTACAGTGATAAAGATTTTTGAACTTATAATAAATTGTCTATGAACGTTTGGGAATTTCACTTCGCATTAAGTGAAGCATATATTTCAAAGTTTCATAATATTAAACTCGTGAATCGTCACGCCAAAAGTAACCAACTAAGTAGAGCTTAAAGTGTCGTTCCTAGTCAGACTGCGCGGATTGCGCAGACTGACTCGGATCGGCACTTTTCACATTTTACTTATTTTCTTAATCTAGAATAATCAATCAACCTTCCCGTGAAAGAATATTTAAAATGGGACCTCTGGTAGACCTGTAACCATATCTTTGTCAAATGTTTATTTTACGGAGGTTTCCGAGATGGACCCTTTTTGCATGACGGGTCACATATTTGTAAGTTTTGGAATAAGCAGATCGCTGATGTTTATCAAGAAATCCATTGATCAATCTTAAGACTCATCATTAATGAGATGACTGTTGAACTCCAACATTTTCTGTCATTTTGTTTCAAACTTTAACGGGGATGGATGACTTTCCGTCATGTCAAAATGTTGTGGAAATGTGTATCACAATCTACTAAGGGAAAGGAATCATTTGTATTCCTTCTTTTTTTTCAGGTAAATTTTTAAGAAGCCACCTTATTTATTTAATTTATATTTTATAGTTCGTTACATATGTGTTTCAACAGTACCCGATATATTTTATATGCATGTATTTAATTATCAAATATATTCGAGTTTTTTTAAAGGTGAAACATCTTTCAATCGTAGGGTCTAAGAATCTCATGACAATAGAAGCAGAATGCTTACTTATTTATTTTTGTTCGATTGCGGCGAAAGCTATAGCTTATAGAATCGCTCTCGAACACCCAATCTCGAACACCTAATCCTGGTGTTTTCACGTCCTTGAGAGAGATGAAATGGTTAAACCCACTGCTACCCAATTCTACAGCTGGGTAAACTGGGGCTGGCTATCAAGAGTTTTGCACATTAACACGACCCGGCAACGATGGGGCTCGAGCAACGGACCTCCAGGTCACGAATCGAGTGCATTTACCACTCGGCCACCGAGCTATTTTCTTGTTAAACGGATGAACAAAGGGTTGAAAACACTTATTTATAATATATAAAAATGCTTGGCTTAATCCCGGAAAAGAATTGACAACTGTTGAAAACATTCCTCAATTTTCTTTTCAAAATAACCAAGGAGAGGATACAAAGGGTACACACTTCAGTTTCATTTGGAACACAACTCTCAAGATCAACCTCGGATGTACATAGACGGACTATTTTGAAAACCTTGGAAAAACTCGATGACGTCGGTTAAAATGGCGTTAGCCCTCGAAACTGTGTGTGAAAACATTCGACGTCGCCAACGCTACTGACGTCCAACCATCGTATCCTAATATAAATATCTTTAGATTCTTTAATAGCGGCTGAAAAAATCTTAATTATTGAAAATGATTCGTTATTTACTGTAAAATATATAAATCTACAGTGCTAGTTTTATCTTACACTGTTTCCGCCTAACAAAATACCCATCCGCCTTACATACATCCGAGGTATGTTGCAGTTTACGGAAATGACCGAGTGATGTTCCGAATGACATCAGTTTGTCTAAGAGCCATGCTCGCTTATATGTGAGTCACAGACTCGAAAAAAAAACACCATCTTTGTCTTATTTGCCCATTTTTTTCTTTCAAAAATCATACTGTTTATCGTGGGACTTATTGTTACACATTTCTGACAACAAGCTTATGCCTCCACGCCAGTAATTATAGCAAACTTCTGTTTATGAAGGAAGACAGTGCTTTTTTAATGTTTCAAACGAATTGCAAATCATGGGATTACGAATAGAAAGCAGATTAAGACAAGATAAGATTGCACAACCTTTTCTGATACCCGTCTTTACTGCCTGCCAAATGTCGTATTCCGTTGGACGATGCAATACGCCGTATTACACAGTGTTTAAGCTGTATGAGAAGGACAAATGCAGGGAATGCCAGGCTGTCACAATGTATGTGCATTTACGTTGGCTGAAACTACAGTCGATATTGCGACCACTTTTAATGGCGACCATTGCCTTAAAGCTGCTCTTTCAAAGTTATCATAGAAAAAAAAACAAAAAAAAAAAACAAGCTGGGTCTTAGATTCGGAAATTTTGTGTATTTTCCGATGTTGAAGAATCGCACATGGGTATGGCACTAACAAACACCAATTTCAAAATATTTGCAGCTTGAATGTTTGAAGCGGCAAGGTCAGTGACGGAACCAGTCTATTTATGTCCAGTCTATAAATTATGAAATTGTTATTTTTTATGTATCATGTTGCATTTTTCGCATGTATCGATATGAAGTTTCCCAATTGACAAATACTTCGACCTTCACCTTTGATGGAATGGGACAAACAGGTGGAATTGCATGCGTTAATAGTTGGCTCCAAAATTGAGAATAATATTTTTAAGCGTTAGTAGTTGCTTTATTTTTCAGAATGGAATTCCGCTAAATTCAGGAATATCTGTCTGTTCTTCCTTACCCCCCGGTCTCACAGACCCCGATTTAATCCCGATTTCGAAAATTTCAAAATCGGCGCGAAATCGGCTAGCTTCGGGAGAGTCGCAGTGCCTCCTGACTCAAATCGGCATCAATTCGGGATCAAAAATAAATCGGGACAAAAATTTCAACATGCGCAATTTTTTCTCCCGATTTCGAAAATCGTGCCGAAATCGGCGCATCTCGGTGTACCTCGTACTAAGTCGTCGTTGTTCGTAGTAAGCAAATCGGCGTTATTCGGCAACAGAATCGGTCCTATTTCGGCGTACCTACCTCGGCGATGAACCCCGAATAACGCCGATGCCATACGAGTAACTCCCGATTCTCGCCGGTGAAGTACGACGAGAAACGCGACTAGCAACCCGAGCTACACCGACCTACACCGAATAACTACGAACTGCTAAGATATCGTCCCATAATACTACGAAGTACCCCGATTTCCGAGGAGTACATTAAGGCGAATCAACTTTGTAAACAATTCATCACTTCAAAACATTTGAACGAGACGCTTCCTTATACTTCGATTGGTGGTCATGGGCAGGTAATTCACGCTGCAATAGCCGGTGAAATTGCCCAGTGTTTTGCCTCCTCTCTTTGGTTATCCAAGGCCGTACCCAACATCGCCTTTATTTCCTATGCTTAGGCTGTATCTGGCGTTGTTTATACCCAAGCTCTTCAAGACTCTTTTCAGCTGGAGCATTTTCCCTTTCCTTAAGTTGAATATAGAGGTAACACGAGATTGCAATTATAACGTCGTCTGTTAATGTTGGCATGTTGTCACTCTAATATCCACATGATAACTGATTTTTTTGCTGTTAAATCACGGATTTTTTTACCCAGTGTACGAAATCGGGCTATAATCTTGAAAAAAGATATGAAACTCGGAGTCGATCCGGAACTGTCGGCGTATGTCGCAGTATATCTTTGTGCATCGTAGTCCATCGTAGTAAGAAATCGGGATAGTCTGCCTAGATCGTACTGTATCGTAACTCGGCTCTTAAACTCGGGGTACTTCGGAACGAAATCGGGGCAAAAACGTAGTAAATCGTATCGAATCGTAGTTTTTCGCAGCCCGTCGGGAACATACAGCATTTATGTCTACAAATACGCCCCGTCCAAGGATGATCGGAGAAAAACGGCTCGAATTCGTGGTAAATCGGAGAAAATGCGTTCTCCCGAAGCACTACGATTATTTTGGAAATCGGGGTCTGTGAGACCGGGGCGTTACATTACTAGTATTAAAGAGTTTTCTACACGATGAGGTCATAGTTTCAGATTAATTTCACAAAAATAATTTCTTCACCGTAAGCGAAAGATTTGAAAATGTAGACACTCCTATACCAAGGTGTTTATTATTGAATCTTACGCTGTTCGAACGCATTAAACTCGCCTAAATGAGACGATTCTAATGCGTTTGAACATCATAGGATTCTGTAAGAATAATGTGAAATTACACACATACTATCAAAATGACCAGTCTTAACGCTGATAGAATATTGTGATATACGACCATTACTATCAGCAACCGCCTTTTGGTAGTGCTTTAAGTGGTCGCTTAACACATGATTAACTTTTGTCAAATCTTTTCTCTTAGTTATTTACATTACAAGAAATTTTGTTCTTACTGAGGATCGAAATGTTAATCTCAAGGTAGGCATTCCAAGAACCCCTTCAAATGATACTTACCCAGGGGACTATAAGACACTATAAAGCCTATATATTTATGGACACCTACGACAGTATTGCATTAGAACCTCTGTAGAGGAAATCGATTTTTGATTTAATGACTCAATTAAAACAAAACAAAAAAAATCTCTTCGTGTCATAAACGAAGACTCACAAAGACAATCAAATACCACAAAAGCTTGGACCATTCATCTTGTAGTTTGAAAGTTAACAGGGTCTTAACAGATATCATTGCATAAGATGTACGTTTTCGGGTCGTTAAAGGCATACGTTAAACTGACAAAAACCGGACGTTAACGCGAGAAAACGTGGATTAATCAGTAAATTCACTTGCCGTTAACGTCCGGCTTTTTTACTTAAAAATCCGCGATTTGGGCTCATACAATTTAATCAATTTAAATGAGTGTTATATTTTTTCTGCAATATAAGTTTGTCCTAAAAGTATATTTTATACTGAGTTCCATAAGAAAGTGTGCACTTTCGATGTTTGTATTTCTCTTGATTTTTAAAAATTTTGAGGAAATTTATGGAGTAAATTTAATATAATAATTTAGGCTAAAACCTTTTGAAGTTAAAAGTCAAATCTGATTTTGATAAAGTATCGCATGCTGCATTCGCGATGGCAGAACTTAAATTGTTGAGATTTGATCTCCTTATAACTTTCTCTCTAGTTAGAGCTATGTGTTGATGTTACATTATCGAGTTTTAGAGGCAATTTCAAGCCATTTCCAAACACAAGTTTTAATTTTTATGCAGACGTTACATGTACGTAAACGTTAGACATTGCTACGTTGTTAGGCCAGGAACATATTGAATGGTGCTATGGCTTTTTGCTAATTCAAGGCATTACGAAATGATGACCTCGATTTCTATTGGAATATGAATGCTCAATCAATTCAAATGACGTTCTAAATCTTACAAGGTTCGACTTTGTTCAACGACGTTTATTGGTTATCAAACCACGCCGCTGTAGCATCATGCATAGTTTTATTGAAGATGTGATTTTATGCAAAGGGAAGCCGCAAAAATTCAACTGGATGCATTTTAAAACCGATTATTCGTCTAACGCGTAGTGCACATGAAAAAACATGCACAATCAAAGGTCTCAATTTAGCAGAAAAACTTATCGCACGATTTTTGTTTTCAAATACCGTTTGCACTTACTCTTTGATATAGTCATACAACGTTTCATGACGATAGATTGTGTAATTTCATAGATATTCAAAATTCAAAAGTGCACACTTTCTTTTGGAGCTAAGTATATGTATTCTATTTAAAACACACCAATAAAAAGATTTATAAGACTGTACGCACAGATAAGTAATATGCGTGAAAATTATTAATGTCCAACATTATCAAAGAGCATACGGAAAGACGTTGTCCCGCGTTAAATTGTGTGACGTCATAAGCCTTTTTATGCAATAATAGCGTCACATTTTTCGGGCTTTCACATGTGCAGAGACGCGAAAAATGCGTTAACACTCTCATGCTTCGCACTCGGCCGTTAAACCATTTTTTCGGGTCTTGGCAAACATAAACGCCCTCAGAAACGTGAATTAACCCTACATTTTTGCATATCGTGTACGTTTATGGATCGTTATAAGCATACATTAACGGACAAGCCAAGCGTTAACGGGTCGAAAGGTAAATAAATAGGTAAATATCACTTTCTTTGTTAAACATTAGTAGAGAGTATAAACAAAAACGTCGAGCCTATTCCCGCGTTAATTTTTTTGACGTCATTACTTCACCAAACAACGTCGGCATAAACAAAATTGACGGCGCAATGCATGGTGCAATTTTTCCGACACATTATCGGTTCTGGAGCTAGTTTTAAAGCGTTGCTACGAATTATTTTGAAATTTCTGTTTGAATAAATATTTAAGTATTTCCTTTTATGCAATAATTGCACCAATTTACGTTTTACCAGGCGTTAACATTTGCAGAGGCTCTCAATTTGTTTAAACATTTTCGGATCCCTGCAAATGTTAACGCCCTCAAAAACCTGAATTCACCCTTTGAACAACACCCTTTTTCCACTAATTACTCCGCTGATTTCTCCAAGAAATCTTTTATACGGGAACAGGCTTGCGTTGAACCGTCTTCACGAGTCAAGGGGTATCGAATCGATAGCTCCTTCTCGAATTCATAATCAAAGCGTTCGTAACCCTTCGTTCGACAAGATGGCGTTAAACCTTCTCATACAGTTTGACGTATCATTTAATTTCTTACGTAGACTATCTTTAATAAATTCAATGAAAAACAATGTATTTTGAATTAACAAGAGGAACATGATGGTCCCTTAGCGCTCTCTGAATTCTTTGTTAGCAAATTGAATTGCCTATAAAGATAATTTCAATGACTATTGGAGGCAAAATTTTCAGCAGGTTATTATTTTAATCTTTTGATGGTCTAATTATCACTGCATTGCACTGGTTCCAAACAGACATCCCGAAGATTGTTCAAGCCAAAATGGTGATTTCTAATGTAATTTAGCATGGGAATTGATATTTAAGTACCCTTTTTATACCCTTTTTCAAATAGATCCTTTACATTTAAATATCCTAACAATTACATAAAGATCGGGGAATACTTTTGGCGTCTTAAGTGTGAATAAGAAAAAAATATTTTTTATGCCCATTTACCAGGGATATTGCTTGGATACTTCCAAATTTTAATTGGCTTCATCTTTGCCAGTGACCTGACAAATATTCTGACCAAGTTTCATAGAAATTGGACCACGTTTGTGGCCTCTAGAGTGTTAATAAGAAATAGGTCATAGAGGTCTTTTTTCCTGTGATATCCCATAGGTACTTCCCAATTTCTATGGAGTTCATCATTGTTATCAATTATGAAAACAAGAAAGATGTCAAGATGTAAAGGCCTTACCTTTCCTACATGGTATAACATGGATCCTTCCCATTTTCTATAGGATTCATAATAAATTCTGACTAAGTATTGTGGCCTTCAGAGTGCTACTTAGAAAATTGCCATATAGGGCCATTTCCCGTGGTATCGAATGGATCCATCCCATTTGCGATAAGGTTTACCTATGATATTAAATATCTTAAATCACAGGCTGGTAACCCAACCCTCGTAACTTCAGCTTGTCTAAGCTGAAGTTACTAGGCTTTGGTAACCAAAATATTAAATATGTTCGTTTTCGCTAAGCACAAAAATCTTTTGGTATTAGAAAACAGTTATTTGCACGCGTTAATCATAATTGAGGACTTACAATTGAAAGAACCCAAAATATTGAAAATTAAACTCGTCTAATTACGTCACAGCTAGGCTATGTCCTGCCAGTTGAATAGAAAGGCAGAATACAAGCTATAGGAATGTTCTCACCTGTTCTCATCGGTAATAAATGTAATCTTTCGTTGTCGACAATATTTTAACGGGTTCACACAGTATAATGTAAAGCTGAGAACGGTCATTTTTTATGATATCACCACCATTCAGCTATATGGCTAAACTTTGGAGACGTCGCGCACAGTAATGCGGAACTAAAATGTTACGTCATATATCGAACGTCGGTTGTGGGGCGTCTTTTTTGTCGAAAAAAAGTTAACGTAATAAGTATATCGCTCACTCTCTCTACAGCAATAGCAATGTCAGAATATATAAGTTATCTTAAAAAAATGAAAAGAAGAAAACAAAAACAATGAAAAATATCTCATAATTTTCAACTTCGCATAAATGTGTAGACATGCGTACTTGATGGAAACTAAGCCCTCTGTAGAGCTTATTTTCACCTTAAATCTGAATAGAAAATTTACTGGGTTGGACGCGTCTTTTGAATATTATTTAAGTTATAATGTAAGAGAAAATCTATCATTGTAAAATCTCACCAATTTTTTCAAGTGATCAATACCTATCAACATCAGTTTGTTCATATAGAGTGCTGCCATCAATACACACGTTTTTGTAATAGAAAAATGACGCATTCCGCCATGATTTTAAGAAAGTCTAAAAAAAAGTTGTTACATTTTGCTGAGCTTACTTCGAAATCACTATTCTTTGGTATAAAGCACAGCGAGTTTAAGTTCGAGAAAACAAGTCTTCGCGAAAAATGTATTTAACATTCATATTCGCTATCAAATTAAGATGAGCTATTTCGGGCCATTTTGGCCCTTTTGTTAATTTCTTGTTAAAACCCCCCGCCCCACTCTACCCCCTACTCTTATCCTCACTTTCAAACAGATGTTCTTCTCGCCTGGTGTTACGCTTTTCTTTTTTTTTCTTTTCCTCGACATTGCGCATTTTATCAACCCTGTATTAGTCTGAAGGTTTTTATTCAACGATTCAAACATAACGTTGCTGTAAGAAATGCGCGCTGTTTTAGAAATCGTTTTACACGAGCTAATATCCACTTTTCTTTTATCAATTAATATTTTTCTTGAAAATTTAACATGATTATCAAGAGAAAAATAATAATTCTTAGCTTAATTCATATGATTATACGAAAAAAGAACTGCTATTTTAACATATTTTGAATAGAAAAAAAAACACAAACAAACACACACACACACACAAAAAAAAAAAAAAAAAAAAAAAAAACAACAACAACAACAAAAAAGTTTTATAACAGCCTGAAAAGATTTCGTTCTACTAGAATTTCAACTTATTAGTTTTCCGTTTAAAACTAAAATTGATATTTATTCACATTTTTAAGAATTACAGCAAAATAATATCTTTATATCAAGTTTGGTTTCAATTAAACCATTTTTAATGAAAATATAAAAGAAAATCGTCATTTTTTCGGCGTCTTGAAGTTTGATTTTACGCTTCACATTTTGTTAAACATAACACGGTATTTTTCTTATTTGTGGTTAAAATTCGATCTACGTTGGTAAAATAGTTGGATGTCATACCAGTTTAAAATTGATGTATTTTCAAGAAGTTTAAACGTCATTAACCATGTTAACCCGTCTAAAATATAAGATGTATATCTTTCGGCGATGCTTTCATGTTACATGTTACACACGTTTTTCCGCTTAAATTACAAATTCAAACTCCATTTTACGAAATCACAAAAAAAATCGCAATAAAAGTGTGACGTATTAATTGACCATGGTTTAAGCGTTATTTTGATATAAGATATAACGATGGTGCAAGCAAGAAGTCTTAAAATGATAAGTTTTAAACACAGGGGGTGACGTTTTTTAAAAGGTGCCACATTACCGTGCGCGACGTCTAGACTAATCCTTTACCAAACAAAAGCATCGCCTAAGGGTGCAACGCTCGGCTGCAGATGCTACATAATGCAAACAATCCGAGTCGAAAAATGCATCCAGAGTTATCCCCCTTGATAGTCTGAATAGCTCTTGTTATGGTGAACACATAAGACAGTTAACAACATCGTGAAATTAACAAGGCGAATGTTTTTGGAATAATTTATAAATAAAATTGCAAGATAGTGTGGAGCAAATTTTGAGAAAATTTCAAGCGAGTTTGCGATATTGAAATTCTTGGCGATATTGCGCTATAGTTTTGCGATATTGATAACCTCCCCTCTTATAAAATTATGCATACAAGTTCTTTTTATCGCTTTTTATTTCTTCAAAAACCTAGTATACGCTTACAATTTGAATAATGTCCGTGAAATTTCGATTTTTATGTAGATATCTCCAATAACAACAGCATATGACCAAGTTTAACGTTTGTCATGCTATAGTCAACGCCTACACAACGCTAACGCGAACGACGCCAAGGTGATCACAGTATCTCGGATTTTCTCCGAAAGCAACCGAGCTAATAATGCGCAGATATTATAAAATAAATGAAATAAAGATTGCAACAGTATCAAAGGTATTCTAGACAAGAGGCGCTAGATTGCCTGTATTTTTTTTTCACGTGCCTGTATCTCATAATGATGATCAACAACAGAACTATCTTATGAGAAGTTCAATTGAATTAAAATTCATACTTTCTTATTGCTTTAAGTTTAATCATATATATAACAATATTTAAATAAGTTCTGTCTTTAAATTGCACGTTTCGCATCCATTTGAAATCCCTTTTAAAAAAAAAAAAAAAAAAAAAAAAAAAAAAAAAGAGGAGCGCCAATGAAATCTCATGTAAATGTCTGACACCTGACATTTAGTTTAGGCGAATATAATTTTCAAAGTTTTCGCTTATGTTTCATGTATGAAAATGCCCTCCGCCCATGAAAGTCCTTATATTCAAATGACCACGACGCTGACGTCATTTTGCGGAATCAGTGATAAAATCGACGACTAGTCGCCCACTAGTCGACACCTGGCCGATTTAATGGAGATTTTTGCAGAGACCGACGACCCTGGCAAGTTAAAACTTGTAGACTAGTCGACGGCGTCTTTAAGATTTGTTTAAGACAGCATATAGTATCGACGACTTATCGCCGGCGATCTGCCGACTTCGCAGGAATGTTGTTTATTTTCTGCCCCGTTCACTTCTATTTTGCTAGCCGACGACATCTCGCCGGCGTATCGTCGGCACCATGTTTTTTCGACCATGCAATTTCTGTACATGTATCATCTTTGGCATAAAAATAAGACAATCATCACATCGGCGGTTTTATGTGATTGAAATTTCAATATTTTGTTCTAAAATCGCCGGCACCCGACCGACGCAATTTTTTACGAATAGGTTGATGAAAAAGTTACAATCGCCGACGTGACGGAGTAGCTGATTTCCCTTTCAACCGATTGAATGAACATTTCTCAGAAACGGAGAAGATTTTTTATTTAAAAAAATACGGATGGAAGTAAGCACGACAGACACATCTCCATGACAAGAGACCGGTCTCAATCTAGATCCAGACCAAATATAATGTTATCCATTGCTATTGCAGTTTGATATATTACATCAGCTATTACCAAACGTTAGAACTTAAGATTACTGAAGACAGAAGACTTGGTCGAATTTTCGACAATGAAATCTTACAATAAATGCTGAGATTAATATATGAATCGCGAACATTAACTAACAAACAATTAAAAGGTGTTTAAAGCTCGTTCAACTGACGTCGTGACGCCTTTTATGGGCCAACTCCTTTAAGCCCGCCAAAATCAGCATTTGCAATTTTTTTCTGCATCAATGGGCCTATTTTTACGAAACAAGTTTCATTTAGAAAGTCCAGAAAACACGTTTAATTTAGAAAGTCCAAGAACGTCCGAGCTAGTCGTTTTATTTCTGTGTACATTCAAACAGAAACGCTGTTTTTTCGAGATTTTTTACGTCCGAGCTAGTCGTTTTATTTCTGTGTACATTCAAACAGAAACGCTGTTTTTTCGAGATTTTTTAGATATGACGTTCCTATACCCAGTTCTATTTTTTGTAAATAATTAGGAAATTTCTCAAATTTTGTCCGGTGACCTATGCTGAAATGGATAGCGAATTTGTTTTTTATTTCATTGCCTTTGTGTTCTGGTCCCTTTAGTGCACCATAACTGACTAATATTTTACTAACAGTGTAAGGTAGATAAATCTAACCCTTTTAACTGGTGTTTGTTTGAATAACCTGGTCTGACTACTCTCTTTGATGCGCAAGCGTTGTTGATTCATAATGTCTCATGTTCACATTTGAAAAATAGTAATTGAAGAAATCTCCAGATATATTTATAATATATTCAGGTAACTACCAAAACAATTTGAATTATGATCATTTACATATTCATATGTATGATTGGAATGTCGATTGGTTTGCTATGTATAATTGTAACCGTTAGATGTGTATTTTGTCAATTGAAAGATCGCGCTAATCTTCGCGACAGCGGTATGTTTTGAAGAGCAATTAGTTATGATTGTAAAATGTGTATTTTCAGATGTCTGTCTGTATCGTCGATGTCAATACTTGTTTATTCCACTGTCATTATTAAATTATGAACTATTGATAGGATATTCGTCGTCTAATCCGAACCCACGACATAGGCCAGAAAATATTGGGTCTACCCACAACCTAGGCGTTGCCCATATATGAAAGCCGAACCCATAAAAATAATCCGACGGCACATCTTTTTACATTTCTTTCACATATATCTACATATTAATCAAAGCTCAGCGTCATTTTTCGAATCAAATGGTGTTTTTCGTTATAAAAATCGTTTAATAATTTCCGAAAAAAATGAACAATTACTGAATTTGGTCCCTTAAAAAGCGGTCGACCCCTTTATGACGCCAAAAGGTCAACTCTACGTTGGGAAATCCCTTTATATGACCGGCTTATGAAATCGCGTATTTTACAGTAAAGTTTACTAGCATAAGTCAAGGTTTGCCGACATTTTGAATTTTTGCCTTACAATGACCCGCTATTTGTCCGCCGTGAGTTACTTAAAACTCGGCCAATTTCAAAAGCTTTTTGAAATTCACCCAATTGGTTCCGAGAAGGTATTTTACTCGCACAGAAACGAGCCATCCTTGTGATGGTACAATTATTCTGTGCAAGTTTGAAGACAATCGGATGAAAACTGTGGAATTTAGAGCGTTAGCGAGGATTTTCTTATTATATTTTCGCCAGGCTCCTTTCCAATGACGCTTGACGGATCTGACCCATCCTGAGCGATCCTTGTGATAGTCCTATCATTCTAACCGAATTTAAAGACAATCGGATAAAAAAACTGTGTTAACAAGCAAAAATTGACGGACGGACAGATAGACAGCTGGACGGAAAACAGGTATTGTCGTTATAGCTCTTATAGCTAATCTACGTTATTTTTTCTGCGTGTGTGTCATAACGATCAAGTCATCCTTGTTGGTTGGTAAAATTGTGCAATTTTAGTAGACAACATCGTTAAATTGGCAAGGTTAATTATTTTGGAACTAAATTGAATGAGCGGGAGGAGCGAGTTTTGAGTGAAATTAAAGGGAGGTAATCCAATATCGCTAATTTTGTTCCGGATGAACAAAATTAGAGATATTTATTACCTTCCTCTAATAAAATATGCATACAGGCTTTTCAAATAGCTTTATATTTCCTTCCGCCCAATGAATTTTTTCTTGTTCACATATGTTGTAGATTATCATTGTATAGTCATTATATCAAAATATGAAGGTACCTTTCCATGCTCGTTTTCATGCTACAGTTATCTGCCCTTGAGTGGTACTGCCCATTTTCTAGTAAACCGTTTAAAAATATATTTTTCCTTCATTTGGTAAAAAATAGCATACCTTTCCATGCAAATAAGAAAGGTTTTGTTTTTTGTAATGACCATTCCTAATTTAATGACTCTATAAAGTATTTTCATTGTTAAATTCAATGACCCAGTCATGCAATCATATCACACATTGAAAAGAATCAAGTTATGGTATTTAACCATCATTTTGCTACGGTATTTCCATAACAGAATCATGTGAAAACCAGTCTTTTGAAACAACGCGCAAAAAGAGCCGTAAAGTAAAGGAAAACCCACTTCCGGTTAAAAGAGTCGGGAACCGCTATCCATTGCCACCCTAAGAACCAAAAAGACGCACTTTTATCAGTTGAAACGCCTTTTTTCCTAGCTCTATCTTTTGGAATGAAGTTGTCGATCTTATCTATTGTGTAATTTTGGAGTGTTTTTGAATGATTTGTGTGAGTGTTTGGAATAAATGAATGAATGTGGTGCTGTTAGAGCGATTGAGAATGGTTTTGATCGAGATGGATGTCAATTTCACGATGGTTTTAACTGTAATCATTTGACCAATTTGAATGAAATTTTGATCGTTTTGCGCTTTTATTAACAATTACGAAGCATTTTCGAGAGATTTGAGTGAATTTCTAGAATGAATAAATGATTAATGGAGCGCTTACTGATGAACTAATTGATTTAATATAATTTTGATCGGAGTGAATGTCAATTTCACAATGATACTAACTGTAGGTTTATGGGTTAATGGGTATATACCAAAAAGTGCTAAAAGCACGGGATGCACTTATGTATGTTATCTTGAGTCAGCATTACAGGAGGCCAAACAAACAAGAGGACCATGATGGTCCTATATCACTCACCTTCGTTTCTTTGTCACGATTAATAATAATCAAATTTTCCAGCAAAAGTCATATTTGCATATTTATGATTTGTGGCCTCTAGGGTGTAAACAAAAATTGTGATTAAGGCCCCTTTTCCCATGATATGACATGGATCATTTTCATTTTTGATAGGATTTAATCCTTGTGACCTAATGAACATGCTGACAAAGTTTCATAAAGATTGGACCATATTTGAGGCCTCTAGAGTGTAAACAAGCATATTGTCAATAAGACACCCTTTCCCATGATATAGCATGGATCATTCTCATTTACGATGGGGTTCATCCCTGTGACATGACAAACATTCTGGTCAAGTTTCATGATGATTGGGGCATATTTGTAGCCTGTAGAATGTAAACAAGAAAAACGTCATTAAGGCCCATTTTCCATTGATATTGTACGGATCCTTCCAATTTTCAAACAGTTTCATCCTTGTGACCTGACGAACACTCTGAAAAAGTTTCATGGTGTTTGGACCATTTTTGTACCCTCTAGAATGTAAACAAGAAAAATGTCATTAAGGCCCCTTTTCCCGCGATGTGTCATGGATCCTTCCCATTTTCAATAGGGTTCATCATTGAGACCTGACAAATATTCTGGCCAAATTTCCTGAAGATTGGACTATATTTGTGGCCTCTAGAGTGTAAACAAGGAAATTGTCATTTATGCCCCTTTTTCAGTGATGTTGCACAGATCCTTCTCATTTTAAAACGGCTTCATCCCTGTGACCTGACAAACATTCTTACCAAGTTTCATGAATATTGGACTATATTTGTGGCCTCTAGAGTGTAAACAAGAAATTTGTCTTTAAGGCCCCTTTTCCCAAGATATGGTACGGATCCTTCCGATTTTCAAACAGTTTTATCCTTGTGACCTGACGAACGTTCTGACAAAGTTTCATGATGATTGGTTTATTATTATTTTTTGGGCCTCTAGAATGTAAATACTTTAATTATTGACGTCTGGTGACGGACGACGGTCGACGGACGACGCACGATGGACGACGGACATTCAATGATCTCAAAAGCTCACCTTGAGGACGGTGTGCTCAGGTGAGCTAAAAAATGGGTAAGTTTATATTTGAAATTATATTTTTGAAATTCTTTATGTTTATTAATTTAGTCTATGAAATGAAATCCAGGTAGTTTAGACTGAGATAAGACAACAAATACGTGCAGACTTATCTTGGTCTACAACTCTTAATAAAGCAGTAATATCCCATGTTCAACACACACTATACTGTTTAGGACATCAGAAAACTTGTTACTTAAGGTTATCGAGTAAACCAGTCATACAAACAATGATGTTTAATTACACTCACTTTTAATATTTTAGTGATATGCGAAGCTAAATGAATACAAAATATACTGAAATTTATGATTCAATTTCAACAAACTCTACCATTTACTCGATCTTGGACTTAGTGTCATCATATCTACTTTCCTCAGACTTTCATTTCTAAAACTTATCATCCGCCCACACCACCACCCCCTAAGTACACTATTTCTCAAATTTACATTTCAAATCCTCAATTTTTCACATATATGAGGAAACAGGCTTACCGAAAAGAAGGTTTACATTCAGCGTTTTTTGCCCATTCATTTTGAATCCAAGAGAAACATCATCAGAATTCTTGTCGTCAAAATAAATAGTCTCTCCCAGTTTATTTGAGCTCTTAAAAAGGAAAACTTTAACTAAACTTCGGTTTTCCTCCCAATTGATATGGTTTTGCATGACCATCGAAACGGCAATAGAGCAATGAAATGCCTTTACCCTTTTTTCTCTGTTAAAGTCTATGTTTAAAGATGGCCCAAAAAAACCCACATTAGAACGAAAATCGAATTTCAAATTCCACTGTATTCCCCAAACATGACACATATAATGCTGTAATGTTCCACTTGTAAAAGAAATTCTTATTAACCTCGAAGACTCAGAAAATTCAGATAACAGCTTACATTCAGCTTTTGTAAAAGACGCCTTCATTACTTCAGCTAATTGCGCATTTGCTGTTAGACTTGGTAACCATGTCTCATACAGTCCACATTTTACATCACTTCCTACATCATTCATTTGAATTAATTTTTCCATCGAACTTGTTTCTATTTCTCTTGATTTCTCTAAACATCGGCTCATCAATGTTTCCAGCTCAAAAGTATATGCACAGGCCAACATCTCAGCAAGTGTTTCTAATTCTGTAGGCTCTGTTCTCAACATGTCTAACAAACAGCTCTCACAACGTTCAAGGAGATCTTCAACTTCATACTCCATAGCAAATTTCAATAATTTATAGACATTTTCTTGCGTTACTTTATGTCTTTTTCTTGATTGTATAGAAGCGAGAAATTCAACAAATTCCTCACATTTTACACCTTCGATTGTTATTTCATCCGAATTTAAGTATCTTCCCTCGAACATTCTCTCGAATACTGGAGACACGAATTCTAAGTTCGATTTTCTGACATAAAGTCGGAGATTTTCAACAACAAGTACAGTGTCACATTTTTCTGTCTTAACATCGAAACCGAAAGTAGGAAAGCGAAATTCTTTGTCCTTTGAACTGCTGGCTTCAACATCTTTAGAAGTCTCACGAACTCCATCGTCAGATGCCAGATCTTGTTTTTCTGCCATCTTGATCAATTGGTTCACAAATATTAGATTAATTTATGCTCCAGTTACATAAATAACCACACGAGTTACGAACAGTGTTATTTATTTAACGTTTCTGCTTTGGAAATACCCCACGGGAGTTAACTCTTTACATTTTCGTGATTCGTTCCAGAGCTCTTTCGTGTAATTAGGTGATTTGATCACATCATCGTTGGTTCAATTCAGCAAACCATAATAATGTTTCTCAATGTTTGATAGAGGCTCATTTTAGATTGCGTTTATTTCCAACATGAAAGTGAAAGGTGGAAAAGTTTATTTATACATGATAAATTGATAACATTTGACGATAAGTTTATAGTAAATCAATTATATTCAAGTTTGTGTTTCTTCATTCAAATGCAAACAGGTGGTTTGGTTCCGTGTGTGTGTATATCTAAATTGCTTGTCAAAACTTGGTTTCATTTTAGACATTGTTGTTTTATTATACATGAGTATAAACTATTTCAATTTTTGATAGATCATAGTTTTTCTGCTGTATTTCCTGTAAAAAATCATTGGACAAAACCTATTATTATGTTAACGAAAATCGCACAAAAATCTTTGTCATAGTCAGTACAGTTATCAAGTTGAAATGTATTTTATTTTGATTATCTTAAAGGTTCATGTAAGGTGTTTGAGACCCAATTTTAAGAGTGCTTAATGATCTAATTTTATCCCACAGTCATGCAGTTGATTGTTCTGTACAAAATGACCCTTTTCCACAATGTTTTGCTATACCGCTATAGCTATGACAGTCTTATGTTGCTTAATTCCTTGTGCTCATAAATAGCTTCAATTTGATATATAATTTACCAGGACATTTGCCTTTTTCTTGGCAAATGAAGTGTTTTAAAATAGGGCCTCAAACACTTTACATAAACCCTAACAGAAAACTACTAGTATTTATTATCATCATCTTCCTTCCGCTTCATTTTGTGACCAAATTGTCTGTTTATTTTTATTTTTTTTCATTTTTTCATTCTTTATCAAGTAAGATTGTTTCCCCCAAAATGCTGATCAAAAATGATGATAAGAAGGTAGATGATTAAGAAATAATTTTCTGTCAAAAATAAGTGAGCGAAAAAAAAAACATTTCAGATTGATTACTGTATGTCATGAGAGAAAACGGAATTCCACAATTTATACACAGCGATGAACTTTCATTGGGAACTTCAAAGAGTGCAAACTCTATGATAGGGTTACATTTAGTCATCACCTTGGTATATGGAATAAGAATCGTTACTAAATCAAATGTAGTTAAGTAGTTACTGTCGCCTCTTAAGCCTCGTTTACATTTGGCATGCGGAGCCCGTACGGCGCCCGTATCTCGCCGTAAGCAAAAAACCGTGCGGTGACATACGGTGCCCGTGCGATCATCGCACGGCCTTACGGGCACCGCAAACACCTGCGATCTCGTTTAAAAAATGTCATACACATCTTTAAAAATCGCAAGCCCGTAGCCTTGTGCGGACACCGCACGGTTGCCGCACGGACATCGCACGGAAGCCTTGCGATGATCGCGCGGAAATCGCACGATATCTTAACTATCAAACATCCAAAATAAAACCCGTAGAATCGTGCGATGACCGCGCGGCATCCTCTCGATGTCCGTACGGAACCCGTACGATCTCCGCACGGGAAACTCAGGATTACCTTTCGATATCGCACGGGACCCGTGCGGTCTCATTAAGGTATGTTTCCCCTCACATATTTTAAAATCGCACGGTAACCGTGCGGCATTTTGAACACATTCGCCGCAAACCGTAGCTGTCTGCGATGTCTAAAAATCGTAAGAAAAATCGCAGGCTGCGATATCGTAAGGCGACCGCGGCAAATGTAAACTAGGCTTTACCAAAACAAAACGCATTTTAGATAGATTACTATACGTCATGAGAGAAAAGAGAAATTCAAATCAAATAGACAGCAATGAACTTTCATGAACTTTCACTTCAAAGCTCTATCATAGGGTCACATTTAGTCATCACCTTGGTATATGGAATAAGAAGCATAATAAAATCAAAGGTAGCTAAGTGTCGCCTCTTATGGGGCAGTTACACATACGATGAGACTTAAATCGGTCCTTTATCGGTGAATTATTTCTCTCATATGATCGGTTGTCATCGGTGACAGCATTTCAGACTTTATGTGTAACAGGGTATCGGCGTTAAATAGCTTATTGATCGGTAAAATATAAAGTAGATCGGTTTTCCGTAGGGGAAAAATAGCTGGCCAGTAGGAGCTTTGTTGGTGATGATCGCTTATTTGCTTAATTTACCATCGGCTGTCGTCGCTTTTACAACGGTTTTCAATAGGGCAGTCGGTGATTGATCGGTGTTCGACCAGAGGTCTTTCGCTTTCCATCGGATACAACCGGTGATCCGTATGTGTTCACCGGTCAAAGATCGGTGATGTCGGTGATGAATAGCTGGCAAATCTTTATACAGTAGACTGCCGTCAGTTTTTTCATTAAAATGATATATGAGTGATGAAAACCGATAAATTTTAGTTCAGTGTATTATATAATGAATGTTGGAAGGGCAATCCAGCAGTTTGGTCTATTGCTGCAACAGCAAGCTCTCTTAAACCTCGGACATGGCATTCACTTGGGTCCCCGAGGCGGAAAGGGTCGTCGCCGTAGGACACAAAAGAGATTGTGGACGAAGCAATTGCTAAAACCAGAAAGAATACTTCAGTTTGGGCAATACAGCACTATCCTAGCCGAGTTCAGAGTGGGTGACATCAGTGCGTTCCAAAACTATCTGTGATACAATCCCCATAATGCACCATTTTGAAACCTGAGACACGAAAGGGACATGTTATTTTTTTCAGTTACAAATCTTACTTTTAATTTAAATGTACATATCGTATGAAAATTTTCGAGACAAAGTATAGAGACGTTCGCGAAAAAAAAGTATATTCCCAATCAAATTATTCTTTTCCATTCAACTGAATAGAAAATATCATTTTCTCGTGAACGCCGCAATAGTTTGGCTTTAAATCATCAGAAATTGACTGTCTCGTTTGAAAGTTTTATCAAGAATGGATACCCAACTGGAAAATACCTCTTCTTTTCCCGTCGCTAATAGATATTTGTTAATCGGTTGCTTATCACCGACCGATCGGTGTTATCGGTTATAAATAGCTTATCAATCGCTTATTCGTTTGAAATTTTCACCGATGGAGCATTTTTACAGTTTAAAAATCCCGATCGGTTAGTTTTCTCTGATGAAACTCATCTTTTCCAAATAGTTTGTTGTGAGCGAAAAATCGTCTGCCAATCGGAGACGTCGGTTGTATATCGGTTTTGGCCGGTTCTGTCCTTACCTGGATAAAACGAACAACCGATCTATCACCGAAGTTGCCATGTGTAACTGCCCCATTACCTAGACTTGTTGTTTTTCATACTTTACATTTGTCTTATAGTAAAGCAATTATGATCATGAAACATCGAGTTTTGACAGATCGCATTAAAATGGAGTTAAGTGTAAAAAGTCAAAATGATACTGGAATGAAATTCTGACCCCCAGAGTGTAAGTATAGGATAGAGGCGCAGCTTACCTACTTAGCTACATTAAATTTACTAAGGTGTTGAAAAATTGTGAACCTATCATAGAATCTTCACTCTTTTTGGTAAAAGGTCATAGCTGTCTATTAAACTCTGTTTTCCCTTTTCTTTCATGGTCGCCAATTATTTGTCAAAAATATTTTTTTAATGATTGTACTCTTCAGAAAAGTCACAATAGACAGCCTTGAGCATTATGTGCTAAGTCGAACCACAAAGGAACATTTCTGTCTAAAATGCATAGCTATATGCAGTTGTGAAAAAATAACTAGTGTGATTTCATCATACAAGGTGTTACTGTTGAATACTCGTTTAGCTCTAAACAGATACATCCCCCCCCCAAAAAAAGCCTTTGCGAATCACTTGAAAAATGTTACCCTGCTTTGCACGTGTACCCACAACACGTGACGATAGCAAAGATTTTGTCATCGTGATCAGGATTGATCTTGCGCGCGATTCTATCTAGTGATCAATGTGTTCGCCGTGTTAGCCGTCACGGAAAAAGGGAGCTTTTTGGGACATTCGAAAAGTATAAGGCTGTGCCAAATATCAGACTCATCATTATAATATTTTCTTTAATGCTTTTCGGTGGTTTATCGAGAAATAACGGTAGATTATCACTTGATAAACTCACCGCAAAAGCAGTGAAATTATCAAAAACTTATACCCTATTTTTATGCATTTTATCCTATCTGACGTCATCTATGCGGGGCGAAATAAGTGACGTCACAATGAACGTTGCATAGCAATCACGCGCAAAATGACGCGCTTCACGAAAATATGTCCTAGAAATTTCACATCTTGTCTCATTTTTGCATTAAAGAAATATAATAATCGTTTTTTTTATCGTGTAAGATCGATTTATTTTTCATTTCGTGAACAAAAAAGCTATATTTTCACTCGTGGCTTGCCCCTCGTGAAAATATAGCTTTTATTGTTCACTCAATGAAATATAAATCGATCTTAGACTGAAACAAACGATTATCCTCTATATTTTCAATGTCGTAGCACCTACTTCTTTCCGTTATTAATTCCTGTACATGAACTCTGCTACAGATAAAGGGGTTGTTTTGGATCAAAGTATTTCAATAATGTTTAACCAAACCTTATGTTGTTGGTAGTCATTCGATTCGTCTCTTCAAGACGATTCAAACGCGAACCTACATGATAGGATTTCATTGAAAAATAAAGATTTAAGACTGGATTTACACATTATTACAGTTAACATCATCATGAAATTGACTAGGTGAAATATTTTGGAATGAAATTGTATGAGTGTGATGAGTGAGTTTGAGTGAAATTAAAGGGGGTAAGCCAATACCGCTAATTTTGTTCAGGATAAACAAATAGCTATATTTATTACCTCCTTTTAATAAAATATGTATAAGAATTTTGGAGCGTTTCTGAACGGTCTTAGTGATTGTTTGGAACGAATGAATTGAGCGCTGAGTGAGCGCTTTGGAATAGTTTTGTTTGAGATGAATATCAATCTCACGTTTTAACTAACTGTATCTGTACCTCTGATTACTCTTTTTAACCAGTTAAAATCATGGATCGTAATACTTAATCAAAGAACATATCCACGGTGGTAACACTTAGCCCAAGCACTGAATTCTAGAATGTCAAGAATCCACAAGAAAGTAAGACAAAAGTAAGACAAAATAAGTATTATACATCTAGCAAAATAGAATTAAAACGATAGTACAATGAATAAATCATTCGGTTAAGTGATGAATAGAGCAATGTTTCAAGCAATTAACCCCTTTTCTCGATGTTTTCTTCAATATCTTGAAGTCTTTTTATCAATTTAAACACACATTGAATTGACGTCTGCGAATTCTTTGAAATTGGATTAGTCTTAAGGTTCTTGTAAAGTGTTAAAGAACCAATTTTAAGGGCATTCATTTGCCAAGAAAAAGCAGTATGTCCAAGAATATTATATATCAAAATGAAGCTATTTATGAGCACAAGCAGTTGAAAAACATAAGACTGTTATAGCTATAGCGGTATAGCCAAAACATTGTGGAAAAGGGTCATTTTGTATAGAACAAGCAACTGCATGACTGTTGGATAAAATTGGCTCATATTTTAACAAAGTATAGCCTAAAGTACAACCCAGGTACCATTGGTATAAAACTCGGCCCCAAAACGTAGTTATGCAAGCAATTTATTTTGACTTATTTTATAAACACATATGTCACATATGTCATTCTAATTTTTTAAACGTGTAGAACTTTTTAGGGTATGGTGTATTATCACAACATAAATAGACATTAATTGTTTATATACCTGTAAGGTTGTTTAGCAATATATCAATTTCTATTTCACAGAATGTTGACAAAATAAATGGAAATTGATTGTTTCAAAAGAGCCCTTTGAGATTGACTGATTGAATGGAATTTAACGCCGCTTTCAACATTATTTCAGTTATATCGCGGCGGCTGGAGCACCTAACAATGGTTTCCTGGTATTTCTCTCACCAGTACAACCACCACATTCTTTCCTAGCCTCCAGCTACTATCTCACATAGGTCTACGATTATCGACCCATTGGTGAGAGACAAATAGTCGGAAAGAATGATTGCCGCTGTCGGGGATCGAACCCGGGACCTCTACATTGACAGTCCGACGCGCTACCAACTGCGCTATGACGGCGGCCAAGAGCCCTTTGAGACTGGGTTTTATCTCTAAGGTTGTAGCACTACCTGGATGGTACTTCAGACTGTACTTTGATAAAATATGGGGCAATTTCATGCAACCGTCATGCAGTTGCTTGTTCTGTACAAAACGACCCTTTTTCGCAATATTTGGCAATACCGCTATAGCTATGGCGGTCTTATGTTGCCTAACTGCTTGTGCTCATGAATAGCTTCATTTTGACATATAATATACCTGGACATACTGCTTTTTCTTGGCTAATGATGTGCCCTAAATATTGGGTCTCAAACACTTTACATGAACCTTAAGATGTTTGTTTAGCTGTATGTAATTTAATTCTTGTTAATTCCATCAGATCTTGCGCATTTTGATCGGTTGAAGTATTGATTTTATTTCTCAATGAAATAATTTTTGATTACGCAGCTATTTTGCAAGCTTCCAAAAAAGTAGTCCCATAGGAAAACTCCATTAATGTTGAGAAATCTTTACCGTTTTGCTTCATGATATCAAATTATAAGATATGAAGATGATATTTGTTGAATTCATACCTGAATGAATTCAACAAATAATCTCTTCATCTCTAAAATGGATAAGATATCTTAAATTAAAATATGGCGTCATAAAGTTGGGTTTTCTAAGAGAACGTATCAAATGAGCCTGTGCGTGACATTTCCAACAATTTGAAATGATTGTGAGGTGCAATCATTGGGTAGCATAGCTGTTACAAACTGTAAATATAAAATTACCTGATGGTCTACTGATACTTTGAGACCTTAACTATCTACTAAATGCTGTGAAGACTCTGACCAGACTGTGCGGATGCACAGGCTGGTTAGAGTCTTTGCTCCACGCATATTTGAAATTATTGGAAATCTCATGCACAGGCTCAAATCATCTTATATCGAGAGAATTCTGTGTGAATCATTTTATGAAAAATCGAAAAAAATCCCCGATTGATATTATGGGCTGAATGGCGTACATTACCGTTAAAAGTAGGGTTTATAGCATATCTCTATGCCAGGCATATTCAACCGACTTCACATTTTAATCCCCGTTCATCGAACTGCAAGTCGGCTGTTCACATACGGCGCACATCGGCGGCCACAGCACTTAGACTTAAATTCTCACACGTACCCATATATTCACCTGGGTGGAGAGTAGTAACACCGAGTTTATTTTTTTATTCGGAAAAATTCCCGTGGTCTGGCCGCGATATGAATGTCCTCTGTGAAATTCAAAAAGGGTCATTATCCCTTTCTTTCCGATGACTTTTTTTTTTCATTTTCAGAAGGAGCGCATCTTATGACTAAAGGAAGATTCCATTCTCCGATGATATTTTGATGACTCGGCGTAAATAATTGTAACTGCGTGTAAAGCCATAGTCAGTTAAAACTTGTCCGCGCTGAGGCACCGATTTGTGATCATTTTCACATTAAAAATGCCCGACTACAAACGCACAATCGTAATATTGCAATAGTTTTCTGTCGGAATTCGGTGAATCGAACTCGAAAGGGTTATATCTGTAGAAGGGAGCTAACCCATGAAACTTCAATCTAAAGAAAAATGTAGTTGTGCATCTTTACTGGGCATTTTATGGCTACAAAATTAATACAAATATAGACCAGCAATTTCAAGTGAGGGATCAAAGATCAATTTCATATTAAAAATGATAGGAGATAACGGTCTTTCTTGCGGAACTATAGTAGAATTAATTGTTATTAACTTCATGACAAAAATGTGAAGTGTGATTCCTTTTTGAGTGACCCGTCACGCGAAAAGGGGCCATCCGCGTAGTGCGTAAAGTCTCGACCCAAGTCAGATTTCGCGGATTGCCAAGACTGACTAGGGTCGAAGCTTTTTTGCTCTTTGAGGGTTTTCTGAAGATAGATCGATCAATCCGCCTGTGTAATAGGTTTTGTAATGCGACTTATGTTCGACCTGACCTGAAACTAATCTCTTTTATAAATATCTATTTTTCAAAGTTCCCAGGTGGCCCCTTTTCGGCTAGCGGGTCACATTTTTGTTAACGTCACTCAAAAAGGGATTACATGTACATTACGTTATACATTGAAATTTCGTGACAGGTGAAAGGAATCGGATAAAGTAAATCGACTGCAGAGGTCAACCTGAGGTCAAAAATCGAAAATTAACACGAAGTAAGGTAGAATGGTCATTCTAGATTCAGAAAGCATACTCACAACAAATGGTGTTAAACTGGTTAGACAGCACAATCCGCGAAATTCTAGCTAGAACTGTCAATTTTTGCACTCGCCTTTTCCGGGAAACAGGTCATATTTGTGTCAAGCGATTTGGCCTACTTTATCGAACGGAACATCGTTCGGTCATTTCCGTAAACACGGAAAAGTTTATCTTGAAGAATTACCCAAGATTCCCGATCATTTCTTTAAAACCGGGGATGCTTGTACGTTTTATTCATGCCGAATAAGGTATGACAGGTCGCACGAAAAAGGACCTTCTAGAAATTTACTTCAAGTATCTTAAAAAAAAAACAGATAAAAACAAGTAGAGTTAAACCATAGGTAGCGTTTCGAAAAAAAAAAAAAAACAAAAAAAACATGAAATGGAAAATTGAATGATAATTCTAGAATTAGAATCCCAGCTAAGTGCAAAAAAGTTTCGACTCTAGCCAGACAGTGCGATGCATGCAGTCTGAAAAGGATCGACTCTTTACTCTTTCTCTAGATGACCCTTTCCGTCTGCTAGGTTACAAATGAATAATTTTATAAAAATCCTATTACACCATTATTGAAGGTATCAGGAAAAATATTTCTCTATGGCCTTATATCTTTGTAACCGATTCTTTTTTCTTAGAAAACTACCCATCCGTAGTTATAGACAATATCGTTTTAAGCGGTATCGGTAGAAGCGAAGTCTACTGCGTAAAAATTATCTCCCGTTATCTGAAGCACCGACCCTGTTTCCCCCACAAAGATAATGAAACCCTCCCAGCAATGATAAATTAAGTAGCAATCTTTCAGCACGAATGCGAACACAATCTGGTAGCAATTACGGTTCGTCACTGGAATCAGCGGTCTGGTTTTCGGCATCGAGTTACAATTCTGTGTTCCCGCACCGTGTGCATTTATTTGTACACGTGACTGCGGGGAACCTTCCTACCGGGAAACACAATGATTTGGACACAATGACGCGTGGTCACTGCTTTGAAAACATTCTCGGAGAAATAATGTGGGAAAAGGTTTAAGGAATCTATTTCGAGTTTTTCGATACTGTGATAACTATTGTTATATTCTAGCAAGAACAATGACATAAGTAAAACAAAATTATTATTCCATTTTTGAAAAACTAAGTTGCCCAAATGCTCGTAAATTTTTCGTAAAAAACTGAGTAGCCGGCGACTAGAGCAATAGCTTTAAATGTATACTACACAAAGTTTACGCTTCGACGTTGATGATGAGATTTCTACTAATACGACACAAGTCATATGATAATTAAGCAGTGAACTGACAGTTTTCGACGGAATTATAACTCGATGCAAGAGAGAAAGAATTCAATATAAAGTATGATGAAGAAGCTTGCTTGGAGCTTGTTTAAGGTAAGGCTATTGTCCATTTTTTTTCTTTTTTTTTCTTGAAATTTGCCATACTAGTAAATGATTGACTATTATTGGAACAAATGGTAGATGTACAAAGACATGATTGTATCATTAAAAAAAACATTCCTAGCACAGCATAATATGCATTTGTCACAATTATTTCCGTCGTAAGTTCGACTTTAATCTGAATTTACAATGTTTTCTGTCACCCTTTAGTATTCAACGATCAAAACTAGATGTATAAAAGGAGATCTTCCCTATTTGTGAATTGCAGAGTGCAGGCATTGATTGTACATAACAGGTTATCTTATAACTATACAAATGTCCATGTGATAACATACCATATGGTTTTTTTTTATGATATTACAGGGATATTTAGAACAATGGCATAATGCGGTTATTTTTAGAATTTTGCATTTCTGTTAGAAAAATCGACGAAAACATATAATACATACTTAGTGTATTGTATAAAAAAAAAATCTAACTCGCTTGTGGGAATTGATAATTGCCTCGGCAGAGCCTCGACAATTATCAATTCCCCCAACATCGTTAGATATTTTTTTTAACAAAACAATAAGTTAGTATTATATATTTGTCAGTTTGATTTCATTAGCTTGACTTGATTAAGTTGTAGTTACCAGATTTTTGTCACCCATTTAAGATTTATATTTTGAAACTACAGATATTTGTATAGCGTGGCGCAGATTTTATAATTGTAAAAATTTATTAAGTGTGAGGGGCGTAAGTTAGGCAAAAAAGCCAACGGAATGACATTTCCACACGAAACCTTGGCATTTATGCCTCACTTGATAAGTATGATAATTCATGATGGAAAATGCATGTTTAGAGTTCAGAGGAAGTTAACAATTGTACGATAAAATTTTGGGTGGTAATAATGGGACGGAAGGCAAGAAGAAATAAAAAAACGAAAGAAAGAGAGACTAAGGAAAAAAGGAAGTGACAAAGAATGACTAGATTAAATAAGAAAATTATGTTGGACAGTTATATAGCTCTAAGTGAGATGTAAAGAGATAGTAAAATAAAGAACGGTTTTAAGGGAGGAACGATTGGTTTGAAGGAAGGAAGAAGTAAATAAAGAAAGGAATGCTTGGTTTGAAATAAGAAAGAATGGCCGGACTGACGGAAGGAAGAAAGGACGGGTGGACGGAGGGAAAGAAAGAAGGAAGAAGGAAGGGAGAGAGGAAGAACGGAAAGAAGGCACGAAGGAATGAAGGGAGAAAAGGAGGAAGGTGGAAGAAAGAAGGAAAGAAAGAAAAGACTGATGGAAGGAGGGACTTACGGAATGTAGGAAGGAAAGAAGAAAGGAAGAAAGAATGAAGGTAGGAATGATTATAGGAACGGTTAATGGAAAGATGGAAGGAAGGAAGGAAGGAAGGAAGGAAGGAAGGAAGGAAGGAAGGAAGGAAGGAAGGAAGGAAGGAAGGAAGGAAGGAAGGAAGGAAGGAAGGAAGGAAGGAAGGAAGGAAGGAAGGAAGGAAGGAAGGAAGGAAGGAAGGAAGGAAGGAAGGAAGGAAGGAAGGAATGTTTATTAAAGCTTTGTATAATTTAGAAAAATGTCGTGATCAAAATGATATTTTAAGAAATATCTTAGTCTTGGCATCAAAAGGAACAAATGACAAAATTTGCATGGGGGAAATGAATTGGCTAGGTGTGTTCTCAGAACTGTTTTACAAGATAAATTAAATTACGAGTTTTAGCACAGCCTTATCTCTGACCTGTATCTAACTTACCTTCCTGCATACTGAGAAATGAATACTTTAGAAAACTGTTTACCGTTTCGTCAGTTAATTCGAAAACCTCGTAACTACAGCTTTGGTCAAAGCTGTAGTTACGAGGTTTTTGGAATTTAATTGTCAATTTACTGTAACCTCTTGATACAGAAATGACACGTCACATTTAAAGTGACCTTTATACACGAAAGTGGAAAAATGGGAAAATGTGTGAATCCGGCGCAGGTCAACCGGAGGTTGCATTATTAAAAGACATTACATAGAAAAACATTACTGATTCAGAAAATCTTAAAAGACTCGTCACTTATATATTGAGGACCTTTGGAAAGAGCAAGTCGACATGAGGGAATTGGGTAAACGTGAGCTAATATGATAATGTGAATGCTTGAAAACGTCAGTTCCATAGTAAGAACGTGCAGATAAGGCAGTACGATCCCGAAAAAGTAAAGATACGTCAGTTCGACAAAGACTTGGCGTACAAACATCCTTGTGATTGTAAGATTGTGTAAATAAGTAGCCACTATATTTAGAACGCGTAATTGATACGTCAGTACGAAAGTGAGAACTTGTTGATACGTCAGTTCAAAATCGAGAACGCATGAATTGGTTAGTACGAAACCGAAAACGCACAGAATATTCATAGTAATGAAGTTTATATCGTCAGTACAATAAAAGAATACGTCATTACGTCAGTTAAGGTAACTGCAGACACATTTATAACGTTAAAAATGTACTTTTAACGAATTTCTTAGATTTTTTTTGGTAATGGCGGATTAGTGTCCTCGCTTTTGCATAGCGCCATTTCCGAAACTAGCCGTCCGATTTTCATCGCAAAAAATTATTTTGTGAGAAAATGAATGCCTATGTCAAGAAAATAATTCAAAATTATATCAAACAGATTAACGGTGATATGGAGTTTAAGTCTTTTTTACGGCATTTTACGTATTGCTTTTGCAATCCGATTTCGCGTTCATACGTCAATACGACCGCGGGATATTTGAATCCATCAGATCATTTGTGAGATCACATGGATACATCATTACGATCTAAGAACAGTTGAATACATCTCTTCAATTATAAAAATATATGAAAATTCGAATATATAGTAGAATAGTGTGGAAACTTTATTACAATTGTGAGAAAGTGGTGTGAAAACGCAAGATTTAAAATGAGATAGTGTGTAAACCCTGGAATAATATTGGGGCGGTTCGATCTCGAAAACGTTTGGTTTGGTCAGTTCGAAAGCGAGAACCTTTGTTAACCTCAGATCGATAGTTCGAAAGTGTCAAAATGTCAGTTCTATAGTGAGAACGTTCAATTTTGTCCGTTCGTTAGTGAGAATATTTTGTTACGTCGGATCGAACGTTAGCAGATGTTGAAACGTCAGACCAATAGTAAGAACGTAGGGAAACGTAAGTTTGATAGTAAAAACATTTAAAAGCAACAGCATTGTAGTAGGAACATGTGGATACATCAGTTCGATAGTAAGAACGTGTGGATACGACAGATCAATAATGAATAAAAGTGGATAATTTAATCCGAAAATTATAATGTAATGAACCGTCAATACTTAAGTTCGAATGTGAACAATCGTCAGTACTATAGCGAGGACATGGGTAAACGTCATTATGATAGGGATATAATTTTGATAGGTCAGTACGATTGTGAGATCTCTTGAAACCGTTTTCGTGAAGAGAGTGAGAATGTGTGGTGACGTTGGATGGTTAGGACGTTGAATACGTGAGTACGATTATGAGGAGGTATAGCTACGCCATTATGATGGTTGGCACGCGTTGTAATTTGATGACGAAAGTGAGAACACTGGATATATCAGTGCGGTACAATTAGTTACATCGTGAAATTTGCAATTACCTCAATCAAAACTATTCACAATCGCTCGCTCACTCAGCGCAACATTCATTCATTCCAAACACCCACTCATACCATTCAAAAGCACTCAAACCCATTGAAAAATATAGAATTAACAATGTAATTCAAAATATATTTGGATATAGAAATGTCGCGATTTCAATGACGTTATTCAAATTGTAAGCGTCTAATAATTTCTTGAAGAAATAGGAAGCTATCTAAAGAACTTGTATGTATATTTTAATAAAGGTAGCTAATCAATATCGCTAGTTTTGTTCATCCTGGACAAAATATGCCCTATTTGAATACCTCCAATTAGATTCACACAAAACTCGCTCCACACACTCAATCAATTTAAATCCTTAATCATTTTTAAATCATTCACCTTGTCAATTTCATGGTATTGTTAACTATAGTGTGAATGCAATCACAAGCCATATCGAAAGCAGAAATGTGGTGATACGATCATTAGAAAGCAACAATACACCAGCCCTACGTTCAGGATGAAAACGTTAGCGAAGCGCCTTTGAAATGACACTCGCTTTGCACGTATGTGCACGTGCAAAGCGGGTATTATCTCAAAGCGCTCGCGAAATGATTTTACACCCTGAACACAGGGCAGACTAACAGAGAGATTGTGAAGATACGTATGATCCATAATGAGAGTGGGCGAATACGTCAGGTCGATAGTGAGAACACTTGGGTACACCTGAGAATCATGAAAGCATACATGCGTCAGATTGATATTGAGAACATGTGAAAACAACGTAAGAGCATATGACAACGTCGGATAAGTAGTGATAGCGTATGAAAACGTAAGATCGATAGTGAGAGCGTATGGAAAGGTCAGACCGATTGTAAGAGAGTATTTAAACGTCGGATCCATAGTGAGAGCGTACGAAAAGGTCGGGTCGATAGTGAAAACGTATGAAAATGCCAGGTCGGCAGTGAGAGTGTTTTGAAAAGTCAGATCGGTAGTGATAGCGTTTGAAAACGTCAGAATGATAGTGATAGCGTATAAAAAAGTCAGATCGATAGAAAGAGCGTATGAAAACTCAGGTCGAAAGTCAGAACGTATGAAAACTTCAGGTCGACAGTGAGAGCGTATGAAAATGTCAGATCGATGAGAAGCGTTTTAAAACGTCAGATCGACAGTGAGAGCGTTTTAAAACGTCAGATCGATTGAAAGAGCGTATGAAGACGTCAGATCGATAGTGAGATCGTTTGAAAACTTCTGGTCGATAATACGAGCGTATGAAAACGTCAGATTGATAATGAGAACAAATAGAACAGTCATATCGATAGTGAGAACCTATGAAAACGCCATATCGATGGTGAGAGCGTATAAAATGGTCAGATCGATAGTATGTATAAAAGAATGTGTTGAAACATTAGATCGATAGTTAGAGCGTATGGAAACGTAAGATCGATAGTGAGGGGTATGGAAACCTTAATCGATATTGAGAGCGTACGGAAACCTTAGATTAATATTGCAAACGTATTATAACGTCAGATCGATTGTGATAGCGTATGAAAACGTCATATCGAAAGTGAGAATGTGTTGAAGAATTAGACCGATAGTGAGAACGTGTTGAAACGTCAGCGCGATAGTGAGAACGTATGGAAACGTCAGAACGATAGAAAAAATGTGTTAAAACGTTCAAACGATAGCGAAACATCAGATCGATAGTAAGAGCGTATAAAACGTCAGATCGATTGTGAGATTGAAAGTGAAACCGTATTTAGACGTCAGGGCAATGGTGCGAACGTAAGGAATCGTCAGAGCGAAAGTGCGATCGTGTTGAAACGTCAGATCGATAGTGAGAAAGAATTGAAACGTCAGATCGATAGTAGAGACGTATGAAAACGCAGATAATAAGAATGTTATTAAACGTCTGATCGATAGTAAAAACTTGCAAAAAACGTCAGATTGATACTTAAAACGCAATGAAACGTCAGGTCAATAGTGAGAACTGTTCAAACTTCATATCGATAGTTAAATGTGATGAATGAAACGTCAGATCAACAGTGAGAACGAGTAGTAGCGTCGTATCGATATAAAGAACGTGTTTAAACGTCAGCTCGATACTGAGAACATATTGAAACGTGCGATCGATCGTTAGAACGCATTGAAACGACTGATCGATAGTAAGGGCGCATTGAAATGTCCGATCGATAGAGTAAACATCTTGAAACGTCAAAATGATAAAAAGAATGTATTGATACGTCAGATTTTCAGTAAAACCGTGATGAAATATGAGATCGATAGTCAGAACGCATTGAAACGTCACACCGATAGTGAGAATGTATTGAAACGTCAGAACGCCAGTCAGAACGTATTCAAACGTCCGATCGAAAGTGGAAACATGTTGAAATGTCAGATGTACGAATGAAGACAACATCTCGAAAGTGAGAACATGTAAGGACGTCAGAGCGATAGTGAGAAAGTATTGAAACGTCAAATGAACGAACGAAAACGTCAGGTCGATAGTGACGACGTTTACAAACGTCTGATCGATAGTGACAACGTGTGGAAACATTAGATAGATTCTGAGAAATGTATTGATACGTCAGCTTGATAGTGAGAACGCGTGGATACGCGTGAGATCGATAGTCAGAACGCATTGAAACGTCACACCGATAGTGAGAATGTATTGAAACGTCAGAACGCCAGTCAGAACGTATTGAAACGTCCGATCGAAAGTGGAAACATGTTGAAATGTCAGATGTACGAATGAAGACAACATCTCGAAAGTGAGAACATGTAAGGACGTCAGATCGATAGTGAGAAAGTATTGAAACGTCATATGAACGAACGAAAACGTCAGGTCGATACATTCGGAACATCGCTCGGACTTTTCCGTAACTTGAAAAATACCTCGGACGTAAGTGTAGTAATTTTGGGTCATTTTTTAGGTAATTCGGCTCCTGGTGGTACTTCGGTTAATACGCATGAAGAAAATCACATTTTGTTAATTCTTTCCAATTGTCTTTGGAAATCTTTTGGCATATGATAATTTGATGACAAAACGCAGTAAGACACTGCGTTTTGTTATCAATTTATAATATGCCAATTTTTATTTTTCGTTGATTTTGTTTTATGCAACGTCATCCTTAGCAGGATCGTTTATGTTTGTGACGTAATATAAACCCACGTGCGATATGACGCGCTTTCATGGCTGCCCCCATATTATTCCCGAGGTCTATTCCCTAGAATCACCGAGGGTTCCCGATTGCAGGTCGATAGTGACGACGTTTACAAAGGTCTGGTCGATAGTGACAACGTGTGGAAACATTAGATAGATTCTGAGAAATGTATTGATACGTCAGCTCGATAGTGAGAACGCGTGGATACCTTGGGTTGATCTAGAATACGTAGAATTGCGTCTGACAACTAGTGAGAACGCATTGGTACGCGACCGTTTAAGTACGCGACCGTTTACTTCATGACTTCGCGTTACTCTTGCACTGATTCTTCTATGCTGATTTTTCTATAAGACAAGCTGGTCTTGGTCTAGTCTAAAATAGAATGGTTATTAAACGAGTCTTGGCTGTCATTACTTATTTCTATTCAAGATGAGACTTTAAGTTTTACGCAAAAAAGATTAAATGAGTAATACATTCTCTTTTTTTCTTACATAAACTACAGACTTTTGCCCCTAAACCACATGGTATTATGTCATTACCCAATTCTAAAGGGTAACAATGCAAATAATTACCAAAATGACAAATTTTTTATTAAGACACATCCATTTTACTAGCTAATAAAAAAAGAAATTCATGTATAAGAAACAAATATTAAGTGCTAAAGTAGACTGCAAATCCTCAGCAATATTTCGTACTAGTTATACATGTCGCGTATTTTTTGTGTGACAGACTCATTTTGCTCTCTCCGCAAAAGCAAATACTGAACGAGCAGCAAATAACTCTCTGTGTGTCGGAATGTATTCTTCTCGCTGTCATTATCCTACATCATGTTATCATGAATGATATTACCAGATGCTGTCTATTTATTTGTAGTTGTTTTTATTTAAGTATACTCATGAAACAATACATTCGTTTCTTTCAACATTATGATAGATAACTCTATAATTGAGTATTTTTATTTTTTCCATATATCTATTATTGTTTTATATATATATATATTTATTTTTCAAGAACATCTTCCATCATCTACGTGGTGCATTGCATATTTCAATATACTTCACGAGGATCAGACAAGAGCAATAACTTCTAGTGTAGCATCATCGATCCGTTTGAAAACGTGTCATTTTGCACGTAATTGACGTCAGCAGTATCTTTGTTTCCGCTCAGTTCGCGTTCAGAGGCGAGAATAAGCGAAAGCAGAAATCAGGATTAAATATATGCAATCCATGGGTTCTTATTTTCTCAAGTTTCGCTGGTTTCAAGCGAAATAATATCAGTACTGAGGTATGAAATTATCAAGTGACATACATGTATCCCATTGATTGATTGATTGATTGAATGGAGTTGAATGCACGCCGCTTTCAACATATTTTTCAGTTATACCGCAGCGACTGGAGCACCTAGCAATGGCTTCCTGGTACTTCTCTCAACAGTACAACCACCACACCCTTCCAGCTGCTATCTCACATAGGTCTACGATTATCAACCCATTGGTGAGAGACAAATAGTCGGAAAGAATGAGTGCCGCCGTCGGGGATCGAATCCGTGACCGTATCCCATTGAATCTGATCAAATACTGAGTAATTGCTAACAAAGTCACTTTTTATTCATCTTCAATGTTTTGGCGCTAAGAATATCTCATTTTTATAATTCTAGGAAATAACCCTTGTCTAGTTATGTCCAGGGGTAGGTAAAAAACATCGCAATTCTGTAAAATATTTGGCTAATCGGGTGGCATATACTAAGATCAGACCGCATATATGTCTATACCCCCCCCCCCCCCACACACACACACAAAGGCATGACAAGGTTTAACACCATAGAGATCCTAGAAAATATTTGGCTAATCGAGTGGCATAGACCAATATCTGACTGCATTTATAACACCATAGAGATCCTAGAAAATGTTTGGCTTATCGGATGGTACATAATTAAATCAGGCTGCTCATTTGAGCAGGCTGATCTTTGTCTATTACCCTCCTCCCACACAAAGGCATGACAAGGGTCGAACACCATAGCAAACCTAGAAAATATTTGGCTAATTTTCTCTTGGCAGCGTTCACGGTGAGTGTAAAGTGATGATGTTTCATGTTTGATTCATTGATACTTATCGTCATAACTCATCCTGCGGGGCTTATCGGTTCATATATCTATATCCACCTTTTCTCACAGATACAGTATTTTTCTTCTATTAAAATGATCCAGGAAAATCCTGCCTAATTGACAATAAAATTGACTATATACATAAAATCCAATTCTAAAAAAATTGAAATATTTGTTAATTGTAAAAAAAGAAGAAAAGAATGTCTCCTATAAAGAAATTAATACTTAGACCTGTAAGTGTTACAATTTCCCAACAAACCGAATATTTTTTCTGTCGCGCTCATTCTCCTGACTATGTGTCTCTCACAAATGGGTTGATAATCGTAGACCTGTTTGAGATAGCATCTGAAGGCTAAGAAAGGATGTGATTGTAGTTCTGGTGAGAGAAATACCAGGAATCCATTGTGATGTGCTCAAGCCGCCGCGATATAACTGAAAAATTGTTGAAAGTGGCGTAAAACTCCATTCAAACAAAATATATATGTGCGTGACATTTCTAACAATTTGAAATGTTTGTGAGGTGAATACACTGAGAAGCGTAGACAGCCATATACTGTAAGATAAAGTTACCCGATGGTCTACAAATACTTTGAATCTACTAAATCTACTACTTCTAAATCTACTAAATCTACTAAACGCAAAGTGAAGACTCTGGTCAGACTGTGCAGATGCACAGGCTGGTCTGGATCTTTACTTTGCGCATATTTGAAATTGTTGGAAATCTCACTCGCAGGCTCATATGAATTAGTTATAAATATTTTATCATTTACTTACTATCGTTTTTTATGATTGATTAAATGGCGAATTATGTTTTTGTAATTCTATTGCCAGTATAGTGAGTAAGCGACCAAATTGTCGCTACTGGCGTTGGGCCGCCGTAGATTCAGATAGTTACATCGTGAAATTGACTATCATTTCAATCAAAACCATTCTAAATAGTTCACTCAGCGCCCCATTCATTCATGCTAAACACTCACTCAAACCATTCAAAAACGCTCAATTCCATTGAAAATACAGAATCAACAACGTCATTCAAAATAAATTTGGATAGAGAAAAATCTCGAATTCACTGACATATTTCAAATTGTAAGCGTCTTATAGGTTTTTGAATAAATATGAAGCTATCAATAGAATTTGTTTGCATATTTTATTAAAGGGAGGTAATCAACATCGATAATTTTGTTCATCCTGAACAAAATTTGCGATATTAGATTAAATCCCATTGAATTCACTCAAAGCTCGTTCCACACATTCATTCAATTTCATTCCTAAACCATTCCAAAACTATTCATCTTGTCAATTTCACGATGTTGTTAACTGTACATACACGCTAACCTCTCGGTCTAATTTCCAGGCTAGGACCGCTATGGTGTTTATAAAGTTAGATAAGAACGTCGATATTTATCAACAGAAAACATCCCCCTTTTTCAGATCCATAGCTTATCAGTCGAGTTTCCTACCGTTATCAAAGTGAAACATGTTTTCCGGTGTTCGTTTGTAGAATCAACATTCGCGCTATGAATTAAAAGCTGGTATTCGGGTGGGTAAAGGGGAGACAATTAGGACTTGTTGCAGCACTTAAACTTTCCCTTCTGTTTCAAAATGTTCATTTAAGTAGTGAATACATGTATTTATAGCTACTTACATGTTTACCAAAGAAGCCGAAGAACGTACAACATTACTAGTAGGCCTACGTCCAAATATTGTGGTAATCGATAACCTTTCTTGCATTAAAGCTCTTTAAGCGTAAGATAATGCAACCAAACATCACTTTCTTTGAAATAGGTGGCTTCGAAAATCTTAGGAGCGCGAAAATTGTCGAATGTTGCCAGCCTGCTTAGACTTCGCCAGTCGGGAACGCTAGGCGATTCTACGGATTTGACCTTGGAAATAATAGGGGCGCAGCCATAAAAGCGCGCCAAATCGCACGTCACAAACATTTCTGAAGATGACGTTGCGAATAACAAAACCAATGGAAGGTTGAAATTGGGCATATTATAATTTGAAAACAAAACGCAGTTTTTTAATGGGTTTTATTTTCAAATCATAAAATGCCAAAAAGGTCTCCACAGACGATCGGAAAGTATTTAATGAATGTGTTATTGTTCAAGCGTATTGACCATAGTACCATAAAAAGCCGAATTATTTCAAATTGACCCAAAATTACTACACTTACGTCCGAGGTACATTCCTGTTTACGGAAAAGTCCGAGCGATGTTCCGAAGGAGACTTCGCAGGTTGAACAGTTGAAAATTTTCCCTCTTGTGCAGATTTCCTTTTTCAAGAAAATTGCGTTACGAACAACCGTTTATCCCTGCTCAAAATGTACTTAGATTTTAACTGATCCCTTTTTGAGGGAAATGTCAAGAACCGTCGTTTTGGCGGACAAAATCTCACATCCGCAGCATGAAAAAGGCTAATTTACGAAATTGTACGAAATTTGGTCGCATACCAATAAAATTGACAGGGTTGTAAAAACTCAAAATGGTTAACAACAAGTAAGAAAAAAAATCGTGAGATTTTCAGAAAAAGATTCTTCTTTGCTCCTATCCGAAATATCTAGAACTACCTTTTATTGAAGGGGCACAACTTATCATTATAACCACTGAATGATAATCTAATATCAAACAGCGTTTATTAGCTGTTATTAGGTCGAACCTTTCAAAAACATTTCGGTCCATTCCTCTATGTTGTAAAGTATCCTAGGGACACAAAAAAAATGCGAAAAGAATATATATATATATATATATATATATATATAAAACAGATTTCCCTTATAATTGGATAAAAACATACATTTGGTCCTACTTTTGATATTTTTGTTGCTAATAAATTATGATGATTTTAAAAGCTTTAATTTACTCTTAGATGTTTAATTTGTTGATTTAAAAGAAATATGCCACTCATTAAAAAACACATCTTATACGGCAGGACAGAGTGCGTTTCAAAGATACGAAAATTTACAACTGTTAAATATCGAGGTGCGACTAAAATCCCGTTATTTAAGCTGCAGTTACTACTTTTTTTCGTCAATGACGATTTAATGTTAAAAAGCGCCGATACAAAGATTGAAGTAACACATGAACGTTTTTACGCGCAAAATATGTTATTTTTCTTCAAGGTCGAACAAGTGTTAGAGGCCCAATTATTTCGCTAATTATTTATTGCTAATTAGTGGAGAAATGCGCGATACGTATTTTCTTTGCCAAATCTCATAAATTCAGTTTAATCTTGGTTTGATTTACATGGTACTCTTATCAAAGCTTTTTTGGCAAGTACCTTAAGAATGCACTGAAAGGATTCAACTACATTACTCAAAGGACCGAGGGATAACAAAGATTAGATTTCCTGGCGTAGATTACATGTGCAGATCCTGGTTGGAACAACACGGGTCCTGACATCCCCAAAGCTGTAATTACGATATTTTCTTTAAATAAATGCTTTTCGGTGGTTTATCGAGAAATATCTGTTGATTATCACTTGATAATCTCACCTCAAAAGCAGTGAAATTATCGAAAACTTATACCCTGCTTTTGTGCTTTTCACCCTATCTGACGTCATCTATGCGGGGCGAAATAAGTGACGTCACAATGAACGTTGCATAGCAATCACGTTCGAAATGTTAACGAAAATATGTCCTAGAAATTTTACATTTTGTCTCATTTTGCATTAAAGAAATAGAATAATCGTTTGTTTTTCGAGTAAGATTGATTAATTTTTCATTTCGTGAATAACAAACGCTATATTTTCACTCGTGGCTCTGCCACTCGTGAAAATATAGCCTTTGTTGTTCACTCAACGAAATATAAATCGATCTTACACTGAAACAAAGGATTTCCTCTATTTGCTTGCAAACTGCTGGAATACTATGAGAAAATATTATTTCGATTCGAACGGCCCTCACCCCCTTCAAACAAAACCCTTTGATCCGCATAATGTTCATTCCATTAAAATTTAGTTTCTTATATGCATTGGTTATACTATGCTTGTTTTTGTTATATTTATGCCTATAGTAATTGTGTGCCCTTCTAAGTCTTGCTAATTATTTATATTCATGGCTATTCTATTACCATGTTAATTCCTCGTTCATTCATAAAAATGACGTCAATGGAGTGCGCAATAATAAGCAATTCAGAGAGAATTTCGGGTGTTACACGTTTTTTTCATCTCAAATATGTTTGTGTCAGAATTATCATTTCAACCCCTGATAAGCCAGGAGAAATTCTACAGGTGTCTGTTAACCCATTACCAGACAGAAGAAAAACATTTAGGATCGTCAAAACGCAATGATTTGTGGAGATGATGAATAATGAATATGTGACCCGTTCTGAAAAACAGGGACCATCCAAGGGCGTAGCTCCCATTACACAATTTACGCAAGTGCGTAAAAGAAATACTTCTCAGTTGAAAAAATATCGTTTATGAATGATCATAACATCGAAACTACAGCTTGTTTAAGCTGTAGTTACGATGTTTTGATAATTCACAAACGCCCGAATCATAAAAAGGAAGCGGACGGATGACATTCATTTTTTGTCACAGTCCTGATATATCGCCTTTATCCTATATATTCTTTAGCTGTCGCCTTCTGAGTGTGTATAGTTTTCAAAGTCCCAGATACGCCTATGCCATCTAGGAACACCGTAAAATTTGAAAAGGTTGTTGGTTCCAGTAGAGGTCAACATAAAGTCTTATTTCCAAAATTATTTTGTAAAATAATCCTTCATTTGTTATAGTTTCGCAATTTAGAGTGAACGATCAAAGGTCAATTTTGTCTATACAGGTATAGACAAAATTGACCTTTGATCACTCACTTAAACTTGTGGATCTATACTAAGTTTTGATTTTCAAAAAGTGGCCCTGTAGACATTTTCATTGGCATATGTGTAGATTATTTGCCAGCGGGTGGCAATTTGTCACAAGATACGTCCTTCACACTGTTAGATGTCCTAAATGAAGAACAATATAAGGTTAATAAACGTTTTTGAGAGCGTTAACAATTGCATAGACCCTCAAAATGCATTTTGAGGGTATATGCAAATGTTAACGTCTGAAAAAACAACAACGTGAATTGACACTATTATTGCATAAAAAGCAAGACTTTAGTATTTACTCACACAGAAACTGCAAAATAATTCATAGGAACGCTTAAAACTAGCTCCAAAAGTAATAATGTGCCAGGAAAAATGTGTCATGCATTGTACCGTCACTTTTTTTTTATTCCGATGTTGCTTTGTAAATTAATGACGTCACGAAAATTAACGCGGGAATAGGATCGACGTCTTTATTTATGCTCTGTATTAATGTAAGACAAAAACTTGATAAAGTGTATAGGCCCAGACTGAGGATATTTAAGTGAAAAAAGCCGGGCGTTAACGGCATATGAATTTATTTATTTATCCACGTTTTCTCCCGTTAACACCCGGGTTTTGTCCGTTAACGTATGCCTCTAACGACCCGAAAACGCACACTTTATGCAATATAAATATAGGGAAATAACAAGAAAAATAAGCTTGGTAGAGTTACGACTGTTGCGCAATGAAATGACATAGAATAATCCCTCCAACCGACATTACTTTAGGGATGAGTGTCTTTTTCACTGCGTTTATTGGGGTATAAAGTGCAATTGCCTTAGCACATGGCAAATAACGCCCGTAGGGCGTTATGATTAAGCCATGTGCTAAGGCAATTGCACTTTATACCCCAATTAACGCAGTGAAAAAGACACTCGTCCCTTATAATTGCAAGCATCTAGATCGAAGAAACTATTGAAATACTCAGCCAAACATTTAAGCTTCAAGTCAACTTTCTGCGCGTATAAATTACACGATCTATTTTTAAATCGTGTATTGTTTATCTCGCTATCGAAGTGAAATGTCATATAGTAAAACAAATGATACAAATAAAAGATAACATTGAAATTCGTAGAGGTACTTGTGACAAAAAAGCTTGTTTCTGCCAAGTTAGTCTGTATTTTTAAACGAAAACCGTGTGGTCGGTCTTAGTTGAGAGGGTTGCTTGAAGGTCTTCGTCGACTCGCTGTTTTCTAAGTTTAGGTCGGCTCAGAATCAGAACTGCATGCTTGTTATCGTAAATTTTTTCGAAAATATATTAATTTATAACAGTTCGAATAGCAATGTTGCGTTGATGATCGGGATCTAGGTTAATTCGAGTTCCTACAACACAGGACTTGCAGATCGAATTTCGGGGGTTTCCCGAAAGACCTATTGCATTTTATACAGAAATAAAGTGCAATGGACTTCCCCACGTGAAGCGATTTAAACCAATCAAATTTCTTTATTTTATTGGATTGCAATTATAAATAATCACTTGATCAATTTTGTTTACTAAAATATTTAAAATTACTACAGTTTCTTTACACTGGTAATCTCATCGCTAAACCAGTGAAATTATCTATTCTATTCCTAATTTTAGCAGAACAGAACGGAACAGGACAGAAGAGAACAGATATTCTATTGAGAATATTGACTTGAACACACTATGGTTCATTATCAAAATATACCCTGCATTCATTCATTTCACTCTTTTTTACGTCATCTGAGCGTAACCCAAAAAGCAAATCTTAATGACACCATGCTGAAGTAACCTAGTTTCGTGAACAACAAAAGCTATTTTTTTTTTACTCGTGACCCCTGATATTAGAGCTTTTTGTTGTTAACTCAAAGAAATGTACTTCGATCTTACCGTGACTGAAACGAAAGATTTTACTCTTGAATAGCATCGAAAACCTAACTTTTCGGAACGCTATTTAGTTATTTTTACAGATACTTTTGTCTAAATGCGAAAAACTTCTGAAAATTTTGTAGGGAACTCACAAGCGACCTTTAACATAGAGAATAAAGCGAATTTATTTTTTCCACATCAAAGTATTCGGACTAAATAACATTGTGTTTCGTGCCATATTATACTTTCCAGGAGAGACAACTCTACCCAATACGTGAAATATAATACCGATAGGTAGCCTCCCGTGTCTTTCAAAAGGATTTCTTTGGTTAACATAAACTATTTAAATACATGAAATCTTATATAGCTGCAGCTTCAAAATATTGAAGCTAATTCACATGACTTATCTTCAAGTTTTAACTGATTATTGTTTATTTGAAGAAAATGAGAACTTGACTTTTTTTAGAAGATAAAACATATCATTCTCTCGTACGGTCATGGCGAAATACATGTACAGTAAGTAATGTAACATCGTAATATTGACATTCACCTCGACCAAAACCATTCTTATTCACTCACTCAGCGCTCCATTCATTCATTTCAAACACTCACTCAAACCATTCAAAACGATTCAATATAGTTCATTATGGACTGATTACGTTCAAATCTATCAAATAAGTACACAATGGTATTATTGAATGTCGATTTCAAAGCGTCTGATTATCACGAAAAGATACACGAACAGAAAAACGAGTTGAATCTTTCAAGGGAGATAATAAGAAGTCGCATTGGGCGAAATTATCGATACAATAATACCGCCCCTAACTTGCATTCAGAACTCGCCCATCCCCCCCCCCCTCGGACACTCAAAATCATGCTGATATCATTCCAAAAATCATTCACCATGTCAATTTCACGATGCTACTTACTGTAGGCCTTTGTCCGTTTTTTTTTTGTTCGTTTTGTTTACTAAACAATAAACCGGACTCTTTTCGCGTGAGGCAGATCGCCTGTGTGAGAGCATAACCTCGCAACATTAGCATATCGACGAAATACCACTATGACCTGAGCTATCTATAGAAGAGAGAAAAACATGCTATCTCAAGATTTTGGTTTCATATTACCTCTCTTAGAATGTATATTCAAATGAAATAATTCAAATTCTTGAAATACTTTAAATTAATAGACAATGATCAAATCCAAACTTGTAGTTTCGCAGAGAACTTTCAACTCCTTTAACCTACAAGGTACTGATTTGTCAAGTTGATAAAATACGTCTTTTTTGCACGTTTGTACAAAATCACTATTTAACAAGAAATTGAGGGAGTTATTGTTCTCGTAAAACTTGTATTGTCGAAACTAGATTCAAAATCATTGGCGGATGCAGGTTTTCTGTAATGGGGGGTCGACCATTCCGAAAGGGTTTAAATAATCTAGGGCCTGTTTTACTTAACATCTTACGATCACTTTTTGCCTAAGTCAAAATTTAAAGTTTCTTCTACAGTAGAAACTTAATATGGAATTCTGTGATGCATCATCTAATTGAATCGTCTTCTGAAGACGATTCAAATGAGATATTGCAAGGCAGAATCTGGCGAAGAATAAAATCACCAGGTACGAATTATGATTTTGACTTACGATCATTTCTTTCGTAAGATGTTCAGTTATACGGGCCCCTTGTACGCAAATTTAGTTTGAGACTCACAAATATGTAACAGTACAGGATGTTTCGCGAGTGCTTTGAGATGGTACAGCGCTTTGCACGTGCATATACGTGCAAAGCGAGGTATCATTTCGAAAGCAATTTGCTAACGTTTTCATCCTAACCGCAGGGCACGACTCTCGAAACTATCTGACACCTTTTGGAAATCACCTTCGGAAAACAAAACAGTCTTCAATTCTTTTCTGAATGAGATCACCACATGTACACATTTATTCAACACACTGTGAAACTTAATCTTGAGAATATTTATATATATTCATACAAGGCCAAGAGGATGGTTAAAAAGAAAAAAGGCTACATTTTAAAGCAGGGACTCTGAAACCCTTAGTAAGGACATAAATTGGCCTAACTATTTATTCCATGGGACCCCATTTTGTTGAAGCAATACCGAAACTTTGAATTCGGGGGTTCGTTTTCCCACCATTTGCTAATTTCAATCGAATTTCCCTTTCACAATCAAATAGATGTTTGCATAGATCCTTAACGAGAGATGTTTTTTTTTTCTTCACGAAGATTTGGTAACTGGGAGATGGACCTTGGGTATTGACCCAACATCTGGAATTGGCATTGAAAGAAAATTACAGTCAAACCTGTCTAAACTTTAAGCTAGCACCTTAGGGAAACTGAAAAAGTGGTTGCTTAAGACAGGTGCTTGCTTAATACAGATTAGTCTCAGTGCAAATGCTTTATTTAGGGACCCAGTGGTTGCTTGCTGATTACAGGTGGCCACTAAGACAGGTTTGACCATACATGATACACCCATTCGAACATTCGTATCATGTGCTCGATGCCAAAAACAGCAATTTGGAAGAAATTCGGCTTCCGCGGTTGTACATCGTGTTGACTCGAAGTGAATGTAATTAATTTGTAGGTAAAAAGCTCACCTCAAGTTTCCATAACAGTAAAGGGTAGGATGGGTTAAGTCATTTAAAGATGGAAATCTTGTTGATCTGAGAAAATCAGACTGATTCACTGTTTTATCAGACAGAAATGAAAGCTGGGGTGAATCACGGTACCAGTCTGTTGAGATAACGTGATTGGTTACCATGATTACGCGAGATTATGCGAGATTATGCAAGATTAGACAGGCCTGGTTCCCTAAATTTTGCATGGTGTAGGTTTTATGTTCCTTTTTCATTTCATCAATATTAACTCCTCAAATAAATCGATCAAACAGGGTACATCTGATTTTAATTTTTCAAATATAAGACATTAAATAAAACATTGTTTCATTATTACATGTTAACATGTTTCAATCCATGGTGATCTAGTAGCTCACACCACTCTTTTATATTGTTTTTAGCATTAGAAACGCTTTATTCGATCTCTTTTTCTAAGTCATGGCCATTTTGATTGGTTAATCAATGTACACAATTATCATAACCATTCATAGAAACGCCGTTTCGCTAGCGTATTGATCCATGGGGTAATGAATAGAGATTAACACCAGAGCTGACTTTTCACGTTCTTACCCGAAATCATCTTCAACATGTAGGGGCTCTGAAATGCCTTGTCAGAGGGCATGCTACAATGCCGGTGGCAAGGCAGAGACTCGAAACCACGACCTTCGACCATCTTATCTGGAATAACCAAATGCAGACAGGACCCTTCAGCATACAGGGGAACGGGATCTCAAATCAAATAAATGTGTTATTGGTATCTCGTTTTGTTGATTCTTGTCTCTAAATGAGCTCGTAAAGTTTTATACAACACCGTCATCTTATTGACCACCTGTACTTAGCGTTGTATGTCTAGTCAAAAGGTGTATCTATAATATATTTGAGCTTTAGTTACTATATTTTGACACCCGATTACGATATTAAGATACACCAAAGTCTCTCAACTAGTCATATTCTCAAACGAGCCTTTATCTGCATTTAGAAGTTTATGAAAATAACTTGCAACAATTGAATGTGTTTTAAACGGAAATGTTAAGGTTTGTTACTTTTTTATATTTAAAAAGTGACATTTTTAAATATGATGTAATTACGACATATTTAATGCCCACTTACGACATAGCTTTTTATCATTTTCTTTTATCTCTATCAAAGAGTTGAATGATTGCATTTTTTTACTATCGAGGTACTGGACCCGTGCCTGTTCCGCAACATTTCCGAACTCTGGTTTCTCACATTGTTGACCAAGGTTTCCTAATGAAATTATTAGAAAACTTCGGTTAATACTGTTGAAGTTCATTACTTCCGAAACGTTGCAGAACTATTACGGACCAACCACATGTAGCTTAAAATAGATTGAATTCAGAACATGAGCTCCAAAATCAGGTACTTGATTGACTGATGACCGAATACAGTATTAGTGTTGAAAGTGGATTTAAACTCAATATCAACAAGAAAAATCGAAATATTTTAGATTTATCTTTCCTACCATCGGAAACAAATCACTATGATTTATGGTTTATTGAACTCATTTCTATACAAATATGCAATAGTATTGATTGAGTTGCTGAAATACCAAGCACTATAATGGAGAGCATTTATTTACCGAAAAATGTAAGTTATGAATTCACGTTATAATTTTTTTCTCTTGTTGATGCTGTGTTTTTTTTTTTTTTTTTTGTTTTGTTTTTTTTATCTACAGGTCTTTTTTATAGCTTTTTCGCATGATTGCTTTGTCTACAAATCAAGAAAACATGTCGTTCTTTTCGATATATAGGATCATTAATAACTTTTGAAAAAATCTGGATTTAGGTACCCCCCCCCCCTCCCCACACACACACTCACACAAACTTATTTGAATTTTCAAGAGATATAGCAGATCCTCAGATAGAGGGGGTATTTTGGATTTTAAATAAGATTATTTCAACTATACTTACACGAATCCTATATTGTGGTTACTCATTCGAACCGTCTCGTCAAGAAGATTCAAATGAGTACCCACAACATAGGGTTTCAATGAAAAATTAGGATATTAGACTGGTTTTACCCCCTCTTATTTGTACCTCTGAATTATAGGCTGTTTAGGCACACGGACCATCCTCTTGAAAGGTCTTTAAATGGTTTGAGCGATCTGAGTGATTGTTTTGTATTTTATATACTAAATGTTCATTGTATTTGGGTTTTGGAGAAAAAGAAATAATGTAGAAGACGGGTTTGAATCTCGAGAGAAAAAGAAACGAATAAAGGTGTATCTGACCTTATCTTTACAAACGTTGCGAAATAACATTAAATAAATCCCCTCCTAACTTTGAAACAATGAAAAAATATCTAAATACCCACCACCGTTTGTATACAATAAGAATCACTTAATATCTATAAAATGTATACGTTTGCTGTGATTTTATTAGGTGTTTATTTTCTGTTAAAGTCTATTAGATATCTGGGATTTAGAATAAAAGAATGACCCTCCGTTCAATGACTCGAGCTTCTGGAAACATGGACTTGATCTGAGTACAGTTAATAAAAACGCGAACTTGACAAGGTGAAGGATTTTGGATTGATTTAGGAATGATTTTGAGTGAGTGAGCGAAGCTAGTTTTGAGTGAAATTTAGGGGAGGTAATCTAATTTCGCTAATTTTGATCAGAATGAAAAAAATTAGCAAAATATATTACCTCCCTTTAATGAAATATACATAAAAGCTACACAAATACGTATAGCTCCCTATTTCTTAAAGAACCGATCAGACGCTTAAAATTTCAATTATGTTGTAATCGCGATTTATTGTTGCTTTATTTTTTTAGAAGGTAGTTGTTGATCTTATTATTATCATTTTAGTAATTTTGAGCGAATTATATTGGTTTTGATTGGGATGAATATCAATTTCACCGTGTAGCTAACTGTAAATGATACATGCTTACCAAAGGAGTCCACAACAACCTGAGGATCAGTATTGGAATGTTACGGTTTCCTTTTTGTTACAGACTACGAAAATATCACCATGGTCTTCGCCGTTGGTGTAATTCCTTCGGATGTGAAACAAAAATAAATGTTCTCTAGCTTTCTACAGCGCAGCCTAGTCGTAGAATTGTAAGCGCATGAGACTTTAAAAGAGGTTACTCACGAAATAAGTCTATATTAATAATGATTTGTATTACTAATTTTAGACAAAAAGGACAAGTAACCCATGTTATATTACTGTTGTTTCATTTGGTTATGTAGGCCTACCTTGAACAGTGCTAAACTCCTTGCCTGAATGCTAGGCTAAGCTAAAGAAATCTATACGTGATTTAAGACAAAAAGGACAAATTACCGATGTTATATATTACTGTGGTTACATTTGGTTATGTACATTGATAGTGCTAAACTCTTGACCTGAATGCTAGAATAAGCAAAAGATTTCTATACCTGATTTAAGACAAAAAGGACAATAATCGATGTTACATCAATCTGGTCACATTTGGCTATGTACATTGAACAGTGCTTAGCTCTTGGCGCGAATGCTTGGCTTAACCCACTCTAATCGTAAAATGCCAATGTGCAATGAATCATATCCACTGAGAAAGCTAAATAATCTATGGTAAAGCACTAAAGCTATAATTTAATCTTGGATTCTTATTAGAACGATATAGTTATCAAAGAAGAGGTCAATCCGGCTTCTAGGATGCAGAAACGTTTACGAACGTTTTATGATGGTTCCCCACATTGCATGTAAGTCAACGTGCAAAGCGGGATACTATTTCTTAAACGTTTCGCGAACGTTTCCATCTTTAACCAATGCCTGATTTCTGCCTTTTACATGTTAAGCTTGAGAGGGCTTGGTTTCTATCATATCTAAGCGTTAAAGATTAAAGTACGATGTAGGAGGTTAATAGGAAAAACAAAGGAATGCAGAAAAAGTTCTTGATCATCCATGAATGAAAGGCGTTAAATGGGGTGCGCATTTTTCGGAAGGCTTGTTAATAGAAAGATATCAGTGGCCATGCTGTTTACCGGCTTATCTCTGCGATCATTAATCACTACATGTACACGAGAGAGACTGAGTCCCGGCTTGGAATTATCTACGCTCACCATTCATCTTGATCTTGACTTTTTTTCTTTATATAGTTATTTTGACTTATTAAGATATCTATCCCTTTCGAAGATGTAAAAAGAAATTTTCAAAGTTCCACCAGTTCAACTTGGTATCTGTTCTATTCATTTCGGCGGACGAAAGTGTCCAAGCTTTTTCGGTTCTTAAAAGCCGTTCAGGAACAATATAAGATTTCACCTAATAATGTATTCATAAGTGTCACAAGATATAACGACCGGGTCGCTGTACAAGAAAGAAATATGATAGGCATGCCTTAAACAACAGAACAATAGAACAGAAACCTCGTGCATAGTAGATGTAACTAAAAGTACTACATGTACATACATTTAATTAAGTGCGTGTGGAATTTAAAAAAAAAGTTTAAGAATTGTTCCTTAAAAATTATTATCCATTTCTCTTCATACTTTATCTCCAAGCATGTTCCTGATAAATGTACATACATGTAGGACTGGAAACAAAACAAGGTACAAACGCGTAAAACAACCTGCTACACAATTAGCAGACAGAATGAGTAAATTAAGCGTAAAGATTAACAAGACCATAAAATTACACCTGTAACAGGGATCTGGGCCCGAGGTTACAAAACTTTTCTCAGCTTCAACTGAGAATTCTCTCAAATTTTGAATTTATGTTATGAGTTAACATTAAAGATAATATTAATAAGTTGTTATTTATAACAACTTTTTAATATTCTATTTTATGTTAATGCATAAAATGAGTATTTAAACAGAATTACGCCTTTCTTCTCATTTTGAAATTTGAGAAAATTTTGCATTAAGAATGAAAAAAGTTTCATAACCTCGGGCCCTGGTAGCACTGAAGTGACGCGTATCCTAGATATAGACACATATGAGCAAGTGCATGGTATTTCCGGTAATCTAAATCATGGTCGAGGTTCAAACATATAGCAGCCTCGTCAGAAGTACAGTGCAATTAGAAAATTCGCTGTCTGCCTAACTTAAAGATACTTCGAGACCTTTTTTCTTTCAAGGATGCAACGGTGAAGACTCTGGACAGACTGTGTGGATACATAGACTAGCCAGAATTTTTAATATATGTACGCATATAAAATTGTTGGAAATGTCACGTTCGAGCTCAATACTTGAAGAATGAAAGTTTAGATATGTAAGCTCACTGTCCCTTGTTTCACCCACCTATTAGTGTACGGCAAGTTTTGTCAAACAAGTGATGCGATAAAAAAAGAAACCCTGAAAACTAAAAATAATGATAAAAAAATAAATGATAAAATTCGATCCGCGGTTGTTTGTTAAATAATGATATGAAAAGAATTAGATATACCTTTGTTCGTGACTGAATGTACTAATGCATAGTGATCGTATGTTAATCAATTTTGCATTCCAAAAATTGTTGTAATTTTGTAATGTAAGAAATGTTTCACCGGGGTGGTAAATAATATTTTCACAATAAATTTAAGGTACCATAGCCTAGATAAATCTCAGTCTTTCAACATGGCTCTTTTTTCTTAATCTCTGGGCAGACATATTGAATGATGGGGTATCTCAATTCTAGACGGGTTGTAAAGATTATTTTCATTTTTTCTGGTTCCCTGCTCTTTTTATTTCTTCGGCACCGTGGTTCAACGTACTCAATGTTGTTCGGAATCGGATATGGTGGAATTAAGACTAGTTAAGCGTGTTTCGTAGATAAACACTGGTGTATCGGTATTTACGTGATGTTTTAGCTTAATGGACTGGAATTGTTTTGGATATTTGTGGTGTTATATTCTGTTCTAGTGATGTTACAATATCTATAGATCATCGTGCTGGGTTCTCTTTTTTGCATAAAAAATCATTTTCTCTTTTTTTCAAAGTGCATTTATTCAAAGGCTAAAGCGTGGGGTTAGTAATAATTTCAAATACTCGACAGGCAAAACCCTGACCAGCCTGTGCAGTTGCACAGTCTGGTCAGGGTTTATTTACCTCCGCACTGATTAAATTAAAACTGACACAAAGTTGCTTTAGATTGTATTAAGTTGGGGAATATAACATGCCTTTTCTATTTAACAAAGGGCTTTGACTACCGTATCTAAGCAATATGCTTAACGTATTCAGAGCGGAAACTCTTGCGAATGTCTTTCTTATCCATTTATGGTTCAAACCCAGACGGCGGCACTCATTCTTTCCGACTATTTGTCTCTCACCGATGGGTTGATAATCGTAGACCTATGTGAGATAGCAGCTGGAGGCTAGGAAAGGATGTGGTGGTTGTACTGGTGAGAGAAATACCAGGAAACCATTGTTAGGTGCTCCAGCCGCCGCGATATAACTGAAATAATATTGAAAGCGGCGTAAAACTCCATTCAATCAATCAATCAATTCTTATCCATTTATCTATTGACAACTGAATATTCAATCACATGGTGGTAATTCGTTTTTTTTTTCAACGAACCAATTCTAAATAAAAAAAGAAACTAACATAGCAAAGAAATAATTATCAGTGAAATGGATTAAAAGGAACTCAAATGTTTCGCTAGGTCACGGGATCTAATCTTAGAAAACCCTTAAATATAAGTGACTGAGATGTCTTAAAACTCCGTCAGAATGTTTATCAATATGAAAGGTCCCCAGGTTGAATTTTTAAAAAAGACTTTTCTGCATTCTAGATGCAATATTTTTGGCTCAATAGTCTTGAAACTTGCATTTTAGCTCATCATTATCTAAAGCAAAGCTGGAACAATTTTGGTCAAAAACTAGGCCGTGGGGTCATATCTTTGAATGTGTTGCTTCGCGTATTCATAAAGAGTTATAAGGATTTTAGTTTCATATCTCCATGAAATCAACAAATATTCTCTTCATCTCTTATACTTACATACTTTACGATTTTTCTCATCATGGCCGTGAAATAACAAAAGAAATATGGTTTTTGCATTATAAATGATGGTTCGAATGTAAAGGACCCCCGTCCGAGATGGAAACAATAAACATGAACCGTTTCTTATTCATTATATACCTAGATGTCAATTAACCTGTAGCCGCTACTGACTAATCTATACAGCATTTTTTGTAGACTGGTAGCCGTCTCTTAAATAGAGGTTCATTATTGAAAATGTGTAATATAAAGTCAATTTCTAGTTTCTGAAAGCCTGATTCTTTGAAGAGAAGTTAACTCATTTTAAGGTCTGAATGGTTCGACTCTGTTATCTACCTTGTTACAAACTTCTAAAAACAGGGCCTGAATCCCAGGCTACATTTTTTGCTTCTCTTTCCTCTAAAATAAACACTGACGAACTATTTAATTTGTTATCAAGGGAACCTTGTCAAAAATGGCAATAAAACGACAATATAAATAAAATCAAATTCTAAAAAATGCATTATTTTGTTATTCCTTCAGCAAGAGAGGGATGTAATTTTGTCCACAAAGATTAAAATGTCCTTACTGGATTAGTCTAAAATTGTTTATTTTAAAATATATGGGTTAATCAACTGAAATTCACAAAGTTCCTTCAGTGTAGGCAGGTGAACGAGCTCCATTAAAAATCGTATAAACAAATTCTATCAATTTATTTGTCTATCTACAAAAAAAACGATCAGAAAATTATGTGATTTTTTCGCACTTTCAATGAATTTGTTGGCGTTTTGAGTCGATGCGGAGCGTTTTGTATGGTTGAGTGAAACTTGGAATGATAAGAATGACACGCCGAGTTAGCGATTTAGAATCGTTTTCAGTAAATTTAGCGGCCTTTTCTTAATAAGAGATATATGGAAATCGTGATGAAATGATGATTTCAATGGCAATTCCAAGTTGAGTTTGTTAATTTTCTTCACGCTGTAAATTGAAACACGACAACCAGATTTTTTCAAGTGGAAATGAGGAAAAATTGCTCTTCAAATGCTCTTCATAAAGTGGGAACATGTCTCTACAGACAAAAGCTGAAGGTTGTGCTCAACACATGCAAACAAAAACATGAAAACTGAAAGTTTGTTAACTACAATTAGATTTTACGGTAGTTCACCCAGGAACATCTGTTTTCTCAAGGCTGTTGTGGGGGTCAAACAAAATATGTGTTTCATTTGTAAACGAATTTAAAGATTTGGAAAAGAGATGCTACTTCAAACTTTTTAATAGTTATTATGTCATTTGATCCGTTTCTTTCTCCTTGGGATGATTCTTTCAAGAATCTAGAATTGCATAAAAGAATAACCATGTTTTTTTCCGACCAAATATCAAGAGGGAGCGGAAATCAAATAGACTCTTTCGTCTGCACCGTTTGATCAACAGCAGAGGAAATAGCTGAAAATGTGTAACCTATCAAGCTAATGGGAGCACTGTAATACAAACAATGTACAGATGCTTTCATGTTTTTCTTCAATTAATTTATTTTTTTTTAAATCCAACTCTGATTTCGATTGAATATAAAGAAACAGCGGAAAAAGTTTGATTGAACGCAGCTTTCAACATTATTGCGGCTATTTCACGAAGGCTGGTGCACCTACCTAGTGTTCCTGTCTGTTACTTCTCTCTCCAGTGTAACCACAACATCTCATCCGAGCCACTAGCGAACCATCCCGCTTAGGCGTACAACTTATCATTCGCCCATTTACAAATATTCTATGTGGCTTGGAAACCTGGCATAAGTGTGTTAAATCTGAATCGATAGCCTGGCTTCCAGGCTGTTAGTTTGTGTTCCTCTTAAATTAAAGGAAAACCACTCGTGTTATCAAATCTTATAAAATTACCTCTCATATTCTCAAAAACAGATTTTACACTTTCTCTAGATGAATTGCCTATTTCTTAATACAGTTAAGAACATCGTGAAATTGACGAGGTGAATGCTTCTGGAATGGTTTCGGAATGAAATTGAATGAGTGTGTGGAGCGAGTTTTCAGTGAAATTAAAGGGAGGTAATCCAATAATGCTTATTTTATTCGGAGTGTTTGTGATCGATTTGAGTGAGTGTTTTGAATGAATGAACGAAGCGCTGAGTGAACGATTACGAATGATTTTTATCGGAATGATTGTCAATTTCACGATGTTTTAACTGTAATTCAGATTAGTAAGACGGGAGCCAGTCTACTAAGTCGGCGATAAATGTAATTTTGATATATAGGGGAAAGAAGAAAAGAAAAACGTATTAAGAAATACTGCATTTGTTCTAAATCATTCATTTTTGGATTTGAATTATTTCTCTTAAACCGTATCTTCGTCTTTCCAACATATCAAAACTTTAGCAGACAATGTAGACATAGATAAGCTTAATCTGGCTTGAATTCCGATCATAACCTACAAAGCCTGATGTTTCTTTATCATATGTAAGACTCGGAGACAGGTTTTTTTTTTAAAAATCGGAATTTGTTTAAAAAAGAGAAAAGAATTCGGTAGCATAAAGGTTAACAAGCTGATTTCGGCTTATCATACCCGTGTTTTATGTGCAACAAAACCTTGGATAGTTAAGGTGGAATTTAGGCAGAATTAATGTGGATTTTTCATGGAATATTTGTTCTTTATCTCAGGCCTACGTGCGTGTTGAAGCATCTTTATAATTAGAACGGCTGCCCTTCCTACAGTGGCTTATCAGTTAAGCCGGTTTTTATGCCGTTTTTGAAATTTTGGAATCTTGAATTACTTAACTGACTTTTCTTCCTTGAGCTTTTTCATTTTTAGACTTCCATCAGGTTACTCAACTTGATTAGCGCGTCGGACTGTGAATCGAGAGGTCTCGGGTTCGATCCCCGACGGCGGCGCTCATCTTTTCCAACATCGTGAAATTGACAAGGCGAATAATTTTTGGTACGAAAATGAAGGAGTGTGAGGAGTGAGTTTTGAATGAGCTTAAAGAGAGGTATTGCATTATCTTTTTTTTTTTTAAATATGACATGATATAAATGATAGGAAATATTTTCATATCATTGGAATAACCAAAAAAGTACTTTCTGCTTTTCGTAAATTGAAATTAAAGTAATTGTTCCAAGATATTCTGAAGTCAGGATTTAACTGGTCGACACTCACAAGAAAACAATATTTCAATTTGTTCTAAATTTTTGGTTCGATAATAAAGATGGAAGATATTCGAATTATAAAGTTTAACAATCAATAGTGCACTGTTGTAAAACATGAAAACGTCATTGAAACAAAGAAAAAAATAGTAACAGTTGTATTGAAAGATTCTGTAATCCTCGTTACGAAAATAATGTTTTAATAAATGGTCACTAGAGTATTATTGCACATTACTTTGTTTGCGTTATTGACCCCGATAATTACGAATATCTAATACTAAGATATTATTTGGCTAATTTCGCCTGAGACTCTGTGCATATTCCGTATATCTTCGGAAGATCTCCGAGTTCTATTCCATAAGCCATTAGTAACACATTTATAAATACGGAATTTAACCTACATTGAAAGTAAGAAAAAATAGCTCAGTTGGTTAAGTTGTATTGCTCTCAATCGCGAATCTGTGGGTTCAAGTCTCCGGGCTGCTTTTTTTTCTCTCTTTTTTTTAAATCCTTTTTACAAGTTCACACTAAGCGATTATTTTAAATTCTTTTTTGATGAATTATTAAACGACCACTTTCTGCTGATTCATATCGCGACATCTAAGATGCAAAGCATCTTTTACTGCCGTATCATAGTGAAATATACACTGCACGTATTTTTCTTAAACCAAGAGGAAAAGATGTGTCCCAATTTTCAGAAAACAGCGAATTTTCCGATCAAGCCTAGTTTCGAACTTGTTTCGAAACCGTTGCCAAAGTTATCACAAAGACTTCCTGTATCAACAGTACCACCTTTGCTGTTGTTATTGTATATATCAAATTTAAAGTAAACTAAATATATGAAAAAGTATGTCTTCAAAATTAAAAGAAAATCGATAAACCCAAATACACCCTCTGTCTAAAAAAATAACTGAGTGAATGTGTGAATGTAAGACAGAAAAAAAGAAAATTTGAGTGAGAAAAATTATACTTCCCGCTCCTCGGTTTGAACTCAGGTTCTCTTGAATCAGAGGCGGGTGTCTTAACCTCTACACCACAGGTCTGTTTAGAATGTAAGTCTCCAGTAAACACTTAAATCTTAAATCTAATTAGCGGAATTCGTCGATCATCGGTGATTTTCCGATTTCACTCACGGAAAATAAACAGAGTCTCAGTTGAAATTAGCCAAGGAATAACAAGAACTTCACTTTCGTTGTAAAAATAAACAATGGACATTAAATGAATATCAACAAAAATGAAAAGGGCCTTTCTTTTTAAAAGTAGTTTATACTTCTTGTGTTTTGGTTAAGGGCTTAGTTAAGTTATTTTGAGATAAGATAATGTCATATAAAAACCTGTACATGTTAGACTTTGCGTAAAGTGTTGTCTTAAAAGCATCGACAGCTTTTCATATTACCAAGCTTTTCTTAATAGATAATAACCACAGTAGTCCACTATAAAAAAATAATTATAAAATAATAATAAAAACAACAACAACAACAAAAAACCCAATTAACATTAAAACTATGTTGCAATCTCTATTAAATTTGTACAAATGTGTTTCAATTTGCACCTTTTCTAGTGACGAATTACCATGTTAAAATGAATACGACACATTGAAAATTAAATAAAGAGAGAAAAACATTACTTTGACTCTATAATTGACATATCACTATGGAAAAATGAGCAAGAAAGTGTCGGACAGGTTGAGAAGTGCTTTGAATTTCGTGAATTGTGGGTCATGTGGTTGCCATAGAGACCGAATTATGCGAAAAACTGTGGATACGAGTAAAAAACCTATTCAAAGGACGTCGAAGAGAATTTCAAAGGATAACTTTGCTGTAATTAGCGTAAGTTTTAATGACAAGATTTTTAATGAAATTAAAATCCACCCAAATGACCTTATAATTACATCATCCAACATACTGAGTCTACATATACTCTGTTCTAAAAGAAAATATGCAATTTTAGAATTTGAATATCTCGGAACATGCATCACTTACTGTCACAAACTTTTGCATGATAATGCACGAGACTATGTATTGAATGTAGATACTTTCAGAAATGAAGCACACGGCACAAAAGGCTTAACGGCTTGAAAAAGACCTTTGATTATGAATGATTTGGTTGTGCACCCTACAGTTTGTGAATAATTATCCTTGAATCGCATCAGTTCAATTTTTGTGTCCTACCTTGCAAAAAAAATTCACACCTGAATGACAATTGTCATAACTTGCAATAACTTAGTTTGAACAATATACTTCGTTGTTGGGCAAAGTTAAATCCAATTCGAAGAAAACTCTCTACAAAATGTAACAGATATTCATTTTCCAAAAGAACACTATGGTATCCGCTTGCGCGACTTCTTTTAAGTACATGTATCAAAAATATTTCAGAGCAACATTACACTGTTTGCCCTGACGTTACTTTCCAACAATGTAGCGATCATAACATTGACGTAGATGTAACGTCTGTATGTAAACTTCGAGTTCTTTTTGGAAATGGTAGTTCCTAGTGAAATGCCATATAAGCAAATATCTCTTACTAGAAAAAAAAGTAGGAGGGCAAATCTCAACTTAATTTGCGCTGAAGATGCGTCCGCTAAAAAGGCTACTTTATTGAAATCGGTTCGTATGCCTCGTTTCTAATGGCCGGGTCATATCTAAAATATGGAATTGATATAACAAGCAAACATTCCTCCAATTTAAGAATAAGGATAATCAAATGTGAGAATGCACATTTTCTTTTGGAAATCAGTAAATGTGCAAGGCAAGGACTTATCTGATGCTATTTTGTTATGTACCCTCTCTTGTTTTGTTATAATATTTGTTATTTTCCGTACATATACTAATGTGAATTTTCCTTTCCTTCGGGGAAATAGAAAGGAATAAACTTTTCTAGCACATGGTGCCCTATAGAAAGTTTTCTTGAACTCTTTGAGGGAATTTCAAAAGTTTGTATCATGTATTTGAAATTCCTCAGTTCTTTTTGAATTGAATCCCTCGAGATTACGTATCAAACTATCTAATGATCTCCCTATATTTATTTTCTCTAACCTTATCTAACGATTTACACCTGTTATTGAAAACTAGTTAACCTCTACTCAGAAATTATTAATTTGTGACCCGTCACGCGAAAAGAGGCAATCCGCGCAGTCTGACTAGGATTAAAACTTAACGCACTGCCCAGATGACCCTTTTTCACGTGACGGATCATTTAGTTCCTTGAATTTCCTTACTGAAACAAATAACTGGTCTAAGTCCAAATTCAGAAATTTAATGATTTTGACCAAAAGGAATAATCTTGGCAGTGCGACAAGTGCCGATCCTAGCCAGCCTGTTTGTTCTGTACTCTCTCTCTGTCTTTCTCTCTCTGTGTCTCCCTCTCTGTCTCTGTCTTTCTCTCTCTTCTTCTTTCTCTCTCTCTCTTTCTCTCTCTCTCATTCTTTCTCTTTCTCTCTCCCCTCTCTCTCCCTCTCCCCCCTCTCTATCTCACTCACTCTCTTTCCCTCTCCCTCTCCCTCTCTCTCTCTCTCTCTCTCTCTTCATCTCTCCCTCTCTCTCTCTTTCTCTCTCTACTCTGTCTCTCTTTCTCTTTTGCTCTCTCTCTCACTCACTCTCTCTCGCTCTCTCTTGCTCTCTCTTTCTCTTTCTCTCTCTCTCGCTCTCTCTCACTTTTATTCTCTCTCTCTCTCTCTCTCTCTCTCTCTCTCTCTCTCTCTCTCTCTCTCTCTCTCTCTCTCTCTCTCTCTCTCTCACTTTTATTCTATCTCTCTCTCTCCCTCTCTCCCCTCCCTTTCTCTCTCTTTCTCGTTCTTGTTCCTCTGACTGAGGCTTACTAGGTAAGGTCGATTATCGGTACAAACCATACATCATTGAACCGGATTATTTATCTCCCTTGATTAACAAATTTAAGCCTGCTCTTCCTTAGTAAATAGAAACAGCAGTTGCCATTCTTAAGATAAAACGATAACGTGAAGCTTATGTTCCAATTTCAGTCTGTTTCAAAAACACTCTTTTTTAAATAGTCCGAGATATGTTTGATTTCATTATTGTAATTTGATTACCTAGTAGGGTGATTCACTTTTCTGACTCGAGGGTTTCCTTCATCATTACCTTATGAAAAAATGTGACACGTCACGTGAAAAGGGACCATCTTGGAATTTCGTAAATAAATATTTGAAAAAAGAGATTTGTGCCAGTAACGGTCAACCAGTGTTAGCATGTCGAAAATTTTTATTTACTTATTTATATAAAGTCCTTACTTTTTCATATATTTTCGGTATCCATGCTTAATACTCAATACATAAACTTTTTTGTTTGTTTGACGTTTTGTCTATGTATTATGTCCATCTACACCTATCTTTTTTCACTTAATTGTGAAATATTTCAGGAATGTAGACTGATAATTCTAGGTTCAGAAAATTAGAAAAGGGGAAAAGTTTCGATCCAAGTCAGCCTGCGCAACCCGCGCAGTCTGACTATGGTCGACACTTTACGCAATACCCAGATGATCCCTTTTCGCATGACGGGTCACAGATATGATCGTAGTCTGACCAGGTTGAAAATATTTCAATTTTAAGATTTTCTGAATCTAGATTTGCCATTCGACACTATGTAAGAGAAAATGTGGCGCACCAAGAGGACGCTTAGCTATAAGGAAAACGCAATATCATAGTACGAAATGACTGAGGTATCCTTATTTTTTCTAACGCTCAATGTATCATAAAGGCTTAAATTTTGTAAGTTTTGTCAGACAGAGACTAGGATCTATTAGTCGAATGGCTTAGAGTCGAGCAAATTCTAACATGACAGCATGGATTGCACGGGGTAAACAAGGGACAAACTTTTCGCTTTCAGCTGATCAACAGACCAAACAATCATTTTCAAAATTCAAAGCACTGTTAAGTGCAGACGACCATCTTTAGTTGGTGAAACTCCTTAAAGTTTAGTGTTTTCTATTTTTAAGCAATCTTTTTTTTTTTACAGTAAAGAACATCGTGAAATTGACAAGATGAATGATTGTGGGACGATTTAGGAATGAAATCGAATGAGTTTGTGGAGAGACTTTGAGTGAAATTAAAGGGAGGTAATCAAATAACGCTAAATTTAACCGGGATAAACAAAATTAGAGATGCTCTTTACCTCCCTTTAATAAAATACACATACTTTTCTGTTTAAGTGTGTATTTGTAGACCAATCAAATACTTTAAAAGCCACACCAGCAAATAAAATCATAGAATAATTTGATAGATTTGAATCAAACGTAGATCGCTTTAAACGATTTCGAAATGTTTTCTCACGAATTTCGGAGCGTTTTTTATCATTTAGAGTGAGTTTTTGTAATGAATGAATGGATTGTTGTGATATTGAATGGTTTTGATCGCAGTGAGTATCAATTTCACGGTGTTTAAACTGTATTCATTGATTTCAGAATCTTTCCTCCCTAGGCTTTCCAACAAGAGGATAGTGTTTGAATGGGTTTTATCCAATAACTATACAAAAATCCGTATGATACATGTAACACCCCATAAGATATCTTTTTTGATATCACATGGATATTTTTAGAACAATGGCACATGCGGTTATTTTTAGAAGCATTGCAAAAATCTTGTATTTCTCTTAGAACCATCAAAGAAAAGAAAAGTAACAAAATTGTAAGATAAAAATTAAACGAACATAGTGTATTGTTTGAAGAAAATATCTAACTCGTGTGTGGGAATTGATACCTCGTTAGATATTTTGCTCATACATTACACTAAGTCCGTATAATATACATATTATAGTAAGGTCTGCGTACAAGATTGGCCTTTCCTCGCGTTGGTTAAAGTTGCTATTTCAGAAACAATAAGCCTAAAAGAAATTCTTCTTCTTCTTCTTCTTCTTCTTCTTCTTCTTCTTCTTCTTCTTCTTCTTCTTCTACTACTACTACTACTACTACTACTACTACTACTACTACTACTACTGCTTCTTCTTCTTCTTCTCTTCTATTTCTTCTTCTTCTTCTTCTTCATCATCATCATCATCATCATCATCATCATCATCATCATCATCATCATCATCATCATCATCATCATCATCGTCTTCTTCTTCTTCTTCTTCTTCTTCTTCTTCTTCTTCTTCTTCTTGATCTTCTTCTTCTTCTTCTTCTTCTTTTTCTTCTTCTTCCTTTTTCTACTTCTTCTTTCAAGAAGGCCCCTTTTGCTTGAAAGTACATTAATTTCGATTAATCTTCACATAATAATTTGGCCTATCTTCTGTTCCTGAGAAACTTTCCACTTTTCGTACTAAATTTAGAACCCTTGGAACACGAGTTATCTGTGTTTTATTAATAAAACTTTCCGCCAAATAGATAATCCTTAATGTCTGTTAGAATACACTGCCCGGGGTTATTGAGTTTCGTCTGAAATAAACTTACTCAAAATATGAGAGAAATAATGCAATCTTTATCTTTTCTGAAAAGTTAAAACACTGGAGTACGTATTTATTGTACGACTAAAAACTGAAATTTTGGATTGTTTTAGTTGTTGATTGCCCGAGCCATAATGATAGAATTATAATGAAATGTTTGTTTTTCTAAATGAACTTTAAAATTGCTGATCTTACTGCTACGCGACAGACTCTCGTTGACTCGCTGATTGTGACATTTGAGCCGAATCTTATTCTAATCGGCTTTTTGAAAACCCTTGAGGCAATAGAGATAAAATCGCACCCAGAAATAATTTAAGGCTTAGACGACCCAAATCATTCAGAAAGTTCCACAAAAACATTCAATGTGCTCAATCATACCTTGTTTTTATAAGCTGATGTTGATTATGCAACCTCTGGTTGTAATGCGAAGACACTAAAATGCATTTCTACAAATGTATATCAATTTTTCTTAAAGGGAGGTAATATAATACAGCTAATTTCGTTCATTTGAACGAAATTGGCATTATTATGTTACCTTCATTAATTTTCATTCAAAACACGTCATTCAACTCATTTGATTTCATTCAAAAAATCAATCTTAAATAGTTCACCTGGACAACTTTACAATATTCTATACTGTATATGCACCTGTATAAATGACCTGTACAATGTAAAGCGTTTACGTGATTTATGCCAACCCCCACTATCTATGCGATTCCATTAAACATACCTCGAGAAAACTTCAAATCGGCCTACCTAGGTTAATACACCGTCTGAAAGCCTAACGGGCTTATCGGGTACTGATTAATGAATAGCTGCGATTGTTTATTGTGTTGTTCGGTTTACATAATTGTACCTGGATAGTTGATTTTTTAACCCTTGTATGAAGAAATTTATTGTTAAGAAGATAAAGAAATTACTTTCCTATTTGAAAACAGTAAGTTTATATAATTTTCTATCATTTTCTTTCAATTAATAGTAGATCTAGTTTTAGCTTGACAAAATTTTATCAATACCAGTTTTGTAAATTAAATAAGTTCTCAATATATCATATAACAACGTTCTTGATTTATATAGATTTATACGCCAATGTTCTTTGTACCTGGAACTTAACGCCAATCTACGTGAGTGCGTTTTAATAAAACTCTGTTTTTTTCATATACATGTACTAAAAAGTCAAATATTTTTAAGTTAAATTAAATGTACATTCAATCCAATGTACTCTTACATTAGACAAAAGCTTAAGTGTACTTCGTATGTAGACAAAGACGTCAATTCGTCATGTAACTACGTTTAAACGTCAATGTACATTAAACTTGACTTTTTCGTCAATCTTTGCGATTATTGGACGAAAGGAATTTTTATAGATCAAAATAATTGGTCATCTTTGCGCTTTGCTTTTCTAATTATTTCAGTCAGGATTCATATTTGTTTTCATGAATTATCAAATATTATTTATTTATACTGTTTTTCCTTGGTATAACCTAGACTTGACCTCTGGTCCATTCCAATACATTTTAAACTCTTTTTAATGCGTCCCCTCGAAAGCCCGTGAAAGAACATGATTGGAAGTGAAAAATGATAGGCCTACATCTTTCAAATTATTTCTTAATTTCCCCGCCAAGTTTTATCCGGAAATCAAAAGATAATTGGTCAAATATGCCCTGTGTTCAGGATGTAAAAGCGTTTCGCGAGTGCTTTGAGATGATATCCCGCTTTGCACGTGCACATACGTGCAAAGCGAGGTATCATTTTGAAAGCGCTTCGCTAACGCTTTCATCCTGAACGCAGGGATGGTCTACAACGTCTTTAAATATGAAAAGTCCACTTTCGTGTCATATTTCAAAGGGTTAATTGGCCAGCAATTCGGCTTACCAAATTCGAAATAAAATGTGCTCAAATCCTTCTTGGAAGCGAACAGTTGAAATCACGTACATGTATATATGTCAATGAGACAGAGACCATCTGATATTTTTACCAGCCCGGCTAGCTCATTTGGTAGAGCACCGGACTTCAAAACCATTGAAGTTCGACGGCGTGGGTTCAATTCCCGGGCTGGTACACTAACAAAACTAATTATCTTTCGGATGAGAAGTTAAACCGGGGCCCCATGAGACGGTGCTTTACACCGAGCACGTTAAAGAACCATGGCGGATCTCAGCACTAGTTTCGTCATGTATCCTTGCACTTTCCCCCGTAGCAACTAACCGTCTTCTGGGAGTGTCGCTCATATGGGCATGTGCTACGGTAGCGAAGATAAATAAAAGGAAAATACACCATCTGATTAATTGGTCAAGTGTAGACCCCATTAAACTGAGATGAAGCTATAAGCACTTGGTTGGTGTTCTGAATCTTCAAAAATCATTCTAAATTCCTGTCTTTTTCAGTGGGGATTGGGAATTGGATAAATAAGATAAAAAAAAATCAAGTGGTCGTTCGTCAAACACTTTACGTATATATAAAAGCAGAGGATAATAAAATGTCTACTATACGTATATATAAACAGAGGATAATAAAATGTCTACCAAAATATTGTTTGTACTATGTTACGGCACTAAGAATCTGCATGTATCATTTTGGCAAGTGTTTCCATGTCTGATTACCTGTAAGCTTTAATCAGAATAGACCTGTCAAGCGAAAAGGGACCATCTTGGATCTCCGTAAAATACATATTTGAATAAGAGACTGGTTCTTTAAAAGGTTAACCAGAGGTCGGATTTCAAAATTTCTGCCAAAGGAAGGTAGATTGGTCATTCTAAATTCAGCAATCTAACAAAGTGCGAAAAATGTCAATCATAGTCAGCAAACGCAGCCTGACTATGATGGACGCATTACGCACAATCCAGAAAGTCCCTTTTCGCGTGTTTGTGTAGATTACTTTTCTTACGTTCAAGTATCCCCAATTTTGCGTAGAGTGGTACAGTAGCTGGAAACTTTGCGACTAAAATGTCATGTAATTTGGTACAGTTGACAACATCGTGTAAATGACATTCATCTCAATTACAACCATTCGTAATCGCTCACTCATCGCTCCATCCATTCATTCCAAACACTCACTCAAACCATTCAAAAACTCGCAACACGACAAAAAAAACCCAAATCAAAATAGTACTTTCTAAATGAATTTAGCTAAAAAAAACCTCGATTTCACTTTCATAGTTAAAATTAGCGTCCCATTGGTTCTTGAAGAAATAGGAAGCTATTTATAAAACTTGTATGCATGATTTATTAATGGGAGGTAACAAATATAGCTAATTTTGTTCAGGATGAACAAAATTAGCTAAATTGGATTAACTCCCTTTAATTTCGCTCAATACTCGCTCCGCTCACTCATTCAATATCATTTCTAAACCATTCCAAAATCATTCACCTTGTCAATTTCACGATGTTGTTAACTGTAGCATCTTCTAGTGACCATTGCTAAATTTTTGCAAGGAAGATCTACTTGTATGACACTATAATCTTGTCACTGTGTGTGTGTCGCGCGCAAAAAATACGCCTGATCAAGGGAGTTCATGGGACCCCTAACTGACAAAAAAGGAATCGTACCTAGAAATAAGGGTTCTTGGATTCCCGGACCATTTCTGTCGAACCATGACTGTATTTCTATCAATTTCCCATATTCTCATAAAACTAGAAAGCCTAGCCTGGCTCCCAGGCTGTCAGTTAGTTTTTAAATCAATAAAGTAGACCACTCATGTGTAACTATTTTATTTAAATTACCTCCCATATTCTCTCCACTGATCGGCCAGTCAGAGAATATAAGCTGATTAGAAATTTTCGTTCTCTAGTTGAATTGGCTTATTTTTTCACAATACTTCAGATCAGTGGGACGGGAGCCAGTCTATAGAAAGCCATGAATGGCCTGAGTCGCTCCACAGGCTTGAAATTCTTGTATTAGCAAATCTAAGTTTTGACTAGATTTTTAGATATTCTGGGTTCTACGGATGTTGAAATGATTTTCAAAGTTTCCACAATTTAACATAAAGAGAAATGACCTACGCCAATAAAAAACATATTTTTCATCCAATGACAATAATTTTTGGCTACATGATAATGGGTCACCCAAGGATCATACTTATAAAGTTTGATTGATATCCATCAATTTCATCCTGAGAAAATGATTTTTTAAAGTTTCCACTATATAAAATATAGAGAAATGACCTCCGCTCATAATATATATATTTTTCATCTGATCACGATAATGTTTTGTAGACTGATTAAGGGTCACCCAAGAATCATTCATGTAAAATTTAATTGGTATCCATCGATTAGAACCTGAAGAAAGTCACTTTTTACCATATTTGGAAATTAGCTACGCCCATTTAATCCATGTTTTTCATTGGATCAAAATTTCTTGAACAATTTTGAAAGAGGGTCACACAAGGATCATTCCTGTGAAGTTTGGTTGAAATTTATCCAATAGTTTCTGAGGAGAAGATGTTTAAAGAAAAAGTTTACGACCGGACGCACGGACGGACGGACAGACGCATGACGGACACAACGCCATGACAATAGCCCCAGTGGCTTTCAGGCAGTGGAGCTAAAAAAACTACATAGTGGACCGATGTCAAATCTCAATACAATGACTAGGTAGGAAATAAAGTTGCATTAAGGAACTAATTGACTGTAACTTCAGTAAATGTGCCTGTCTGTTACCCTTTGTGAGCGATGAGTCATGAAATATAGGTAGATATACCGTATTTCACAGTACGTTTCGGACAAAGGATTTGAGGATCTCATTGTTTGGGAAATACTGTAAAAAATACAGTGTACTGGAAACAATGTTCATGCAACTAAAGAAAAGTAACTAAGAATCATTATACAATTTTGAAAAAACACAAAAGAAATAAAAAAAGAAGATGCAAAAAAAAAAAAAAAGAAGAAGAAAAAGGGTCGTTTTCTTTCAATATTAAGAATATTTACTTCGAATTTAAGGTTTGTTAGCTCAATGGAAGCCTTACCCAATGAATGCCTTACTCTGTTAAATCTTTACATTTGCCTTACATTAAATACATGCATGTTACAGTTAACAACATCGTGAAATTGACAAGGTGAATGATTTTTGAATGCTAGGAATGAAATTGGATGAGTTAGTGTAGCGAGGTTTGGATGAATTTAAGGGGAGGTGTGTTCGGGATGAACACAATTATCGAAATTGATTACCTCCCTTTAATAAAATATGCATACAAGTGCTACAGATAGCTTCCTATTTCTTCAAGAACCTATTAGACGCTTACAGTTTGATTTTTCTCTATCCAGATTTATTTTGAACGACGTTGTTGATTCTATATTTTAAAATAGGTTTGAGGGTTTTTGAGTGGTTTGAGTGAGTGTATGGAATGATTGAATGGAGCGCTTAGTTAGACATTAAAAACGATTTTGATTAAGGCGAATGTCAATTTTACGATGTAACTAACTGTATATACATGTAAAACAGTTTGAAAAATTGTCCTTCCAACAATGGACGAATAATAATTAATGCGCCATAAGAGATGATGAGACAGCTAGTGGTTTAGATAAAACGTCATGGTTCTACTTTTGTTAGAAGTCATGGACAGATAAACCAGCAATCGTGATATATCTGAAAATATGGCACCGAAGGTACTGTCAGCATTACAATCAAATTAATGATCAATCTAATCATGTTAAAATGATTTATTTTTTTAACTTTTGTCCATCAATGTTTGAGCGTTCTGATTGGCTGAAAAGTTGGTTTTATTCAACCATTTAAACAAATTTTAGTACGCAGCTGTTTTGTAAGTTTCCACAAAATTTAGTTCATTAAGAAATCTGTTTCTTAATTGGAAAAAAAACTTTACATTTTTGCTTTGTGATATTAAAAAATGATAACAATTGTTGATTTCATAGAGGTATGAAACTAAAAACTCAATCAGTAAGACATGGTTTTTAGTTTTATAGCTCAAAGGAATCAACAAATACTCTCTTCATCTCTTCGAAATAATCAATATACAGTAAAACATATTGTGAGTCATTTTAAGAGACGTTACGGTAGGCTAGTGCGGGAAGATTCATTATATTGTAATTTGGACCAGTAGATAATCTTTCTGATAATCTCCCAGAACCTACGGTTTGTTACATTACATTGCCGATGATACACATGTCTGTGTTCTATATCATTCCAGTTTCTAGCGTATAATGTGTACTTTACTGTTCACAAAAAGTAGGGGATAATCTGCTAATCCATAAGGTTATGCGGTTGCAAACAATTTAGGACAATCTTATTTTTGGCCAACTAGGAGTTGTCTCATGGTAATATTGTAGTTTTGGAATTTCCTTTTCTTCTAAACATGTCCTGCAAATTTAGCACTTAAGAAGAGAGGGTATAGCGCTTATTTTAATATGGCGTATGTTGTAATGGAAATTCTTACTTTAGTTAAGCAAAACTTCGAGAAAAATTATTTGGTGTTTATCTCTATCATGTATTCGCATCACATTTTGTTGGAATAATGTGAGGTCAAATGAAAGAGCACCGTAAGTAAGTCAATGGTATGCTTGAAACCAGAAGAACGTGAGTCCAAACCGCTGTCAACCCCTGTGTCTCACAGTCAGATATTGTCACGATATCAAGCAATTGGCTTCTCCGTTGATGATTCAAAAACGGGACCCTGAAGATGCATGGGTGTCCAAGCTGACCAGAATACCACAAATCAAAGTTACAATATCCTCTACTTTTTGTGAACAGTATATTATAGTCAATCTTGCTCGATCACATACGTCTTTTTAAGTCCGCTTTTTTATTAGGCGACCAGTTATAAGATTCCCTTCCATTTCGTATCTGACCGACCGCAGCCATAGTACTGTTTGAATATGTAGCACTTTTTGACCCCCGACCAAGGGGGATCGGTTCGATCCTCGGGCGAAGCTAAATTCTTACCGACAATTTTTCCTCTAATTCATGCATAATGTTTAATACAATTCATTCTTTATAAGACTAATGCTGAACAAAACTTCTTTCAGGTACAAATTTTTTGCGCAATAATTATTCAGACTTAATTCTTTAAAAGCAATACTATGGATTTAGTGAAAATCACGAGAATCATTTTTACGCGTACACGTAGTATTCTTTTCTACATAACCGTGCATTATGGCAACTTTTTACCACGGATATTGTATGTTGTTGTGTGGTTTTGTTGTGTTGCCGAATTTTCTATCACAAGATGCTTTTCATTAGAGAAACATTATTCCTTTTAATCACTTATAGAATGATACAGATGCTTCGGTAATTAACCTTTGACCTTTCTTAATCCCATGTTATGGCACCTTAACATACACTGGTATAAATTCGGTTAGTATTTGATATCTTTCTCTTGATTAGAAAGCTATTTTCAAATGTGCAAGACTTTTTGAAATCTTGATGTCGTGTACGCGCTTGTACAAATTACTAAGCAATAGTGTCTTTTTTTAGGTATGGTTTGTAAGCTAGGGCCCTTTAAAGGGGATAAAAAGGGGAAATTATCCCGAAATTAAGAAACTTGGCTACAAGGCTTAATACGGTCAAGGATATGCTCGTAGAAGCCGGGGATATGTTCATTCTTATCAAAAAGACGCCAAACAAATGTCAGGAAAACATAAACACTCACAAAAGAAATGAATAGAAAACATAAAGAGGGTTTAGCGCAATACCTTTGTAAGTGCCTAAAAATATTTAGGCACTTATAATAGAATTGCACTGACCACTCATTATACATTTAAACGAACTACTCAACGACTACTTAGTTTTTACTGAAAATGTAACATTTCCTTTGGTACATATGATTGATAATAGTCCAAGAGTATTTAAAATCAGTAGGAGAAAATTCAATTAATTTAGATCCGAACAATTTAAGGAAACTAACGAATTTGGAGTTTATTCAAGGATAACCCCGTCCCTGATTTCAAAAAATGTGACCCGTCACGCGAAAAGGGACCATCTGGTTTCTCCGTAAAATGAAATTTGAAAAAGAGATCAGCTCCAGTGTAGGTCAACCGGAAGTCGCACTTAGATGGGAACGTTGCATGGTCATTCTTGATTCAGTAAATGGTCCAAGTGCGAAAAGGTTCGATCCTAGTCAGTCTGCGCAGTTTGCGCAGACTGACTAGGGTCGACACTTTACGTTCTACAAAGTTTGTCCCTTTTCGCGTGATGTGTCAGAATTCACATTGGTTGGTCAGGTAGTTCTTACATTTTATCTTGCGTAGTAATCGACTTTGTCACTTAATCGAGTAAGTTCAAAGTATTTCTGGAACTGAAATTATGAAATTTCTCTACAAGTGAGACTTTTGTAAAGGATAGAATCTTCGCTAGCCAAGGGTTCTAGCTCCACTACGTTCCTTCGTAAGGAACGTAGTTGAACTAGGACACTAGGCTAGCGAAGATGAAAGGGGAGTTGGTTCTTGTGTTTGGCTGTTTACTACGAACTCCACTTCAAATCCACTTTCTCTTTATGATAAACCATGTTAAACAGCCACAATGCATCAAAATAAGGGATAGTTTACAAATGACGACACATAGGTCATAATGTGGCAAATGCACGGTGGCCATGAAGTGTAAATTACAGTGTAAATGTTCTTTCGATGGCAATTTTGTGGCCGAAAAATGACGATTATCTAGCTCTGCTGGCCGAAGGCTAGGGTTATTGTCATGGTGCTGTGTCCGTCGTGCGTCCGTCTGTCTGTACATCAGTACGTCCGGTTGTAATCTATTTTTTTTTCTTTAAAAATTTTCTCCTTAGAAACGACTGGGTGAATTTCAACCAAACTTCACAGAAATGATCCTTTGGTGACCCTCCATCAAATTTGTTCAAGGATCTTAATCCAATGAAAATCATGGTTTAAAAAGGCGTGGCTAATTTCCATATTTGGTAATATGTTACTTTTATACTTTTTACTTACCTATGGGCATAATCCAAATTTAATTAGAATTATCCTCTGGTGACTCTTTATCAGTCTTGAAAAAATCGTTGTGATTAGACGAAAAATGTATTTTATGTGCGGAGGTCATTTCTCTGTATTTTATATAGTGTTAACTTTGAAAATAATTTTCTCTGAACTTAACTGATGGATATGAATTTCCTCTCCAAGTGTAATCTACGTACTATTCTATAGATATATGTGTATGTCTTCGGGTATGGGTGTGGGGTGGTGGTTGGGGGATAGGTCAGACGCTTTCTTGACCACGCTTGAAGTTGAGGAGCGATTGCAGATCTGTTTAGGCGATTTTGAAAGGTTTTGAACGGTTTCAGTAAGTGAATTGAGTTCCATGCTAGCGATTTGCATTGGGTTCTTTTTGGGAAAAAGCGTCAATTCCATGATATTCAATAGTATAAATATATAACAACATACACGACCCGTCATGCCAAAAGGGAAGACCTATGAAGTCTGTTAAAATGAAAATCAAAAGAGATTATTAGGTCGAGCATAGGAGGTCTAGAGGTCGCATTGGAAAAAGAAAAAAAAAACTGTGAAAGAATGATTGATAATACAGGATTCAGAAAATTAGCAAATTGCGAAAAGTTTCGACCTTAGTTTGTCTTCGCAGTCCGCACAGTTTTCGATGGGTTGACACTTAACGCACAACTAGCCCTGCCTTCAGGATGAAAGCACAAGCGAAGCGCTTTCGAAATGATACCTCGCTTTGCACGTATGTGCACGTGCAAAGCGGGATAACATCTCAAAGCGCTCGCGAAACGCTTTTACATCCTGAACACAGGGCAGGTCCCTTTTCGCGTGACGGGTCACATATAATTACGGAAGAACGTTAGTGTATTATGTGTTTTGTGCCAAGATCATAACATGATGTTGTCAATCAAAGTACCATGAAACATAAACAAAGAGAAACAAACCTTTATGAATCTTCAAGATGTTTCTTTTTTGTTTTTGATAATGAGAGAAGCTTATAATGCCGTGCTCAAATAATATATACATGCTTTAAATAGTCAATAGTCATTTCATGTAAGTGACTAATTTAGAATCATGCGCAATATTCATGTGGGAAAACCCTTTGTGATGAAAACCGTGTAGGTATATAAATATTCATATATAGATTCCCGAGCTCTGTATTGAAAATACACCTATAATTTCACTTTTTTATCGACTTTTAAATTGACATAAAACAGTGATAGTACAAAAAAATTGAACATGCGAAAAGGGACAATCTGGGAAGCGCTGAGGTTTCGACCCTTGTCAGACTGCGCGGTTTGCGCAGTCTGGCAAGGGTCGAAACTTTTCGCACTTTACTCATTTTCTGAATCTAGAATAATCAATCTACATTCCCGTGAAGGAATGTTTGAAATACGACCTCTGGTTGGCCTGTTCTAGAACCAATCTCTGTTTCAAATACTTATTTTACGAAGATCCCTAGCCTGGCTCCCAGGCTGTCAGTTAGTTTTAAAATTAATAAGGTAGACCACTCATGTGTAACTATTTTATTTCAAATTACCTCCCATATTCTCAAAAACTGACACCATCGGCCAGTCAGAGAATACAAGCTGATAAGATTTTTTTCTCTAGTTGAATTCGGCTTATTTTTTCACAATACTTGAGATCAGTGGGACGGGTATTTGTCTAGACTAGAAGATTCCTGGTGGTCCCGTTTCACGTGACGCGTCACAATAGTGAACATTATATACTATACTTAGTCAATGTGTGAACAAAATGTTGCTTCTGCGGCTACAAACGACATTTTCGTCACCTTTCCACGATACATTGTCAAATTTATCGAAACCCTACGCTGTAGAAGTGGACCTTGAACCATTTTTTCCTAGAATGAACGTTATACATGCATGTATCAAAACAAATCGCGCCCTAGATAAATTCCGAGACCACATACAGTGTATTCTAGCTAATTACCCTAGATGAATTCAATTGACCTGACAGATACCGCTAATTTAGAAACGATTTATCTGGAAATATCGGTTGCTAAACTAACGGATATTTCAGGTGCATATGGGTTTCGATATAAACTTACTACTTCTTTTACTCGAATTTAACTTTGACCATATAAGAGGGTTTTAACTTCACTAAAGCATTTCAGCGTTTTCAGTCCTTACATTTTTTGTCAATTCTTTAGGGCAACTTACTAATGTTTGTTTATTTTATACTATAGATCCTATAAGCCCAAATCAACCGAGAGCCTGATGGTGACCCTATTTCGGGACGTTACCGTCACTTGCTATGCTTTATTGCACAACATCGTGAAATTGACACTAATTCCGAATGAAATCATTCTAATTCGTTCCCTCAGTGCTCAATTCATTCATTCTAACCACTCACTCAAAATCTATCAAAAACGCTCCAACATCAAATTTTTCTACGATAGTTTTTTTGTGTGTGTGCATTTCAAAGTATCTGATTTCTACATAAATACTTACGAACAGAAAATAAATATAGCTAGTTTTGTTCTTCTTGAACAAAATTAGCGATATTTGTCTACCCCCCCCCCCCCCCCCAACACACACACTTGAATTTCACTCGCTCCACACACTCAATCAATTTGATTCCAAAGTCATTCCCAAAGCATTCATCTTTTCAATTTCACGATTTTCTTAGCTGTAACAAAGTGATGCCTTTGTCAAAAGACATATTAAGGGTAGGGAAGTTCATCGAATGATCGTCAGATTAAATAAGATAACATTATAAATTCCTTAAAGGATCTTATTTAAATGTTTCAAGCATGTAATACATTGTATAAATGATAAACAATAACAAAGGTCTCCCTAAATGACTTATAAATACAAATAAATTACCCTTTGCGGATAGAATGAAATATAATATGAAACAAAATTCGTAGCGCTTGTGTTTAGATATGCACCATGGTGTGCTAGTTCTAATGATTTTACATGTACACAAAGTTAAGACTCGGATCAGCCTGTGCATCCGCACAATCTGATCAGAGTCTTCACTATGTGTTCAATAGATGGCTAATAGCCTCTGTTAATGATTCTATAATACATGTACTTTTATAACACTGTTTAATTCTCCGAATTTCTCAAAGCCTGTCTATCACGCGCGTGTGAAATTGTACGAAATGTCACGCATAAGCTCACATCATTTTCAAAAAATAAACAACAACAACAACAACAAAAAAAACCCAGCATACATAAATAAACAGATTTTCAAAATGAAAAAAAATATTTAAACATGTATTACTAAGGGCGATTCTTACTTTGTGGTCAAAACTGTGGAATTTCGTTTGAACACGGCTTCGATGGATAGACAAAAATGTACTTTGTTATATTTAAGCAAAAGATAGAGGTATGTCGTTTTTTTCTGTTATTTTTTTGTTTGTTTAAACATGTTATTTGGTTTGAAACTTTCATTTTACATCGATTGGAAGATACAAAGAGAAAAGTACGTTCCTTTCATTATATGGAGGTAATCAATATCGCTAATTTTGTTCACTTTGAACAAAATTAGCAATATTGGATTACCTCCCTTTAATTTCACTCAAAACTCACTCCACACACTCATTCAATTTCATTCCGGAATCATTCCAAAAACATTCATCTTGTCAATTTCATGATATTCTTAACTGTATTTCCCTGTTCACTAAAAGAAGAATAATCTTTGAAAGTATCAACCAAATCAATCCTTTAATGTAGAGGTGTTTCCTTTCGTCAACAAATGTAGTTGTGTAATAGTTAACAATATCGTGAAAATAACCAGATGAATGATATTGGAATGATTTAGGAATAAAATCGAATGAGTGTAAGGAGCGAGGTTTGAGTGAACTTAATGGGAGGTAATCGAAAACGCAAATTTTGTTCAAAATGAACAAAAGTATTAATAATATTGATTACCTCCCTTTAATAAGATATGCATACAAGCACTGTAGATTGCTTCCTGTTCTTTCAAGAACCTATTAGACGCAAACAATTTGAGTTATGTTCGTAAAATTGCGATTTTTCTCTATCCAAATTCATTTGAATGACGTAGTTGATTCTTTATTAGCTCACCTGAGCACGAAGTGCTCAAGGTGAGCTTTTGTGGTCGAGTGATGTCCATCGTCCGTCGTCTGTCGTCCGTCGTGCGTCGTGCATCGGGTGTCGTCGCAACCTGAAATTTAGTAAGAATGATTGTCTTGATAAAATCTCAGACAAGTTTGAAATTAGGTCAAGTGGGGAAAAATGAGGTCAAGGGGTCAAATCTTAGAAAACCTTGTAGACACTCTAGAAGCCATATTTTTTGTCCGATCAACCTGAAATTTGGTCAAAATGATTGCCTTGATGAAATCTCGGACAAGTTCGAAATTTGGTCAAGTAGGGTCAAAAATAAGGTCACGGGGTCAAGTCTTAGAAAAACCTTGTAGACACTCTAGAAGCCATATTTTTTGTCCGATCAACCTGAAATTTGGTCAGAATGATTCTCGGATAAGTTCGAAATTGGGACAAGTAGAGTCAAAAATAAGGTCACGGGGTCAAATCTTAGGAAAACCTTGTAGACACTCTAGAGGCCACATTTTTTGCTCAATCAACCTGAAATTTGGTCAGAATGATTGTCTTGATGAAATCTCGGACAAGTTCGAAATTGGGTCAAGTAGGGTTAAAAAATAAGGTCACAGGGTCAAGTCTTAAAAAACCTTGTAGACACTCTAGAGGCCACATTTTTTGCCTGATCAACCTGAAATTTTGTCAGAATGACTGTCTTGCTAATCTCGGACAATTTCGAAATTTGGTCAAGTGGGGTCAAAGATGAGGTCATGGGGTCAAATCTTGATAAAACAATGTAGACACTCTCAAACTGGTATTTTTTGCTCAATCAACCTGAAAATTGGTCAGAATGATATTCTTGATGAAATCTAGTTCAAGAACGAAATTGGGTCCAGTGGGGACAGAAACGAGGTCACTAGGTCAATTCATAGAAAAACCTTGTAGACACTCTGGAAGCCATATTTTTTGCTCAAATAATCTGAAAATTGGTCAGAATGGCAATCTTGATAAAATCTCGGACAAGTTTGAAATTGGGTCAAGTGGGGTCAAAAACTAAGTCATGGGATCATATCTTAGAAAAACCTTGTAAGCAGTGTAGAGGCATCATTTTTGCCCAATTAACCTGATTTGGTCAGAATTCCTCATCCTTTCTAAGTCTACTTTAAACAATTTTTGACAGTTCACTCAGTTGGTCGATTTAGGGCTACTATGGCCCTCTTGTTTTTCCATAGGTTTGAGCTTTTTCTAACGGCTTAAGAGGTGTTTAGAATGAATGAATTGAGCTCTGAGTGAGCGATTTAGATTTAGATTGGTTTTGATTGAGATGTCAATTTCACGATGTAATTTACTGTATAAGAAGTTTTAGTTATTTCAAAAGATGTGGATGTATACAGAAACGAAAAATTCAATGTAGAGGTTTCAATTTCCGTTTCAAATTCAAATTACCATCAAACTTTTGCATATGTCCAGGTTTCTATGATCTTTCAGAGAATATTTCATCCAAGTCCATGCATAAATGAAAAAGGAGGTGAACATGAAGGCAAGCAACAATAACAACAACAACAACAACAACAACAACAAAAACACTTACTATATATTCTCTGAACGTGTGAATGATTGAAAAGCATTGCGATTCCTTTAACCCTCGTATAGACATGGGTGTTTTAATGGCATATTTAAAGTAATAGCGTAGTTGAAAGTAATTTGGACACCTACTCATTGGTCCCGGTTCTGATCCCGGGTCGCAGCAAATATCCTTTCTGAAATATGTCTTTCGCCATTGGGTTTGGATATTTGTAAACCTAGGTCGGTGAGCAGCTGCGGGCTGGAATGATGCTGTAATTTTAGTGTAGTATGAAATTCCGGGAAAATATTGCAAGGTAGTCCAGTAACCGCGATTCCAAAGCGAATATATCCTGTTTTTACGAACAAAAACAACACTAGAATTTTGGTTATAATTATGATAACTTTCTAGTAATGCAAAAACCTGATAAGTGTGATTATAGTAAAGTTTTGATTGATTGATTGATTGATTGATTGCTTGATTGCTTGCTTGCTTGCTTGCTTGCTTGCTTGCTTGCTTGCTTGATTGGTTTAAATTGATTGTATTGATTGTATTGATTGATTGTATTGATTGTATTGATTGTATTGATTGATTGATTGATTGATTGATTGATTGATTGATTGATTGATTGATTGATTGATTGATTGATTGATTGATTGATTGATTGATTGATTGATTGATTGATTGATTGATTGATTGATTGATTGATTGATTGATTGATTGATTGATTGATTGATTGATTGATTGATTGATTGATTGATTGATTGATTGATTGATTGATTGATTGATTGATTGATTGATTGATTGATTCATTCATTCATTCATTCATTCATTCATACATTCATTCATTTATAAAAGAAATAGACTCACACTCTGTATTTCAAAATAGATCCACTACGTGTTAGAGATATGTGTTGAAATAGGTGCTAGCAAATTTAAGTATCTCTTGTGATGATGCCAAGTCTTCAAATGTTTGAGCGAGGAATTTCAAAACTTGTAGATGATAGACATATATTAAGGCCAAAAGGTAAAATCGTTCTTATTGAGCTATGAATGATAGCTGATCGAAAAAGAAATTTGGGTCATGAATGCTGGTGGATTACTAAACTTTCATATTATTCGTTTATCATTTACAAAAGATTTTAAAACGTTTTTTTTTCTTTTTAAACCAATTATGTTACATCGATTGGGAAAGAAGTGCTTACAACTTAGATTAATCCCTCTCGATTCTGATTCCTGGTAAATTCACCAGTTCCCTTGCCGAATGTATGGGCCAATGAAAGAACCAAGATCGATAGCCGCTCCCGGGAATCGAACTTAGGACCCTTTTTGGTGAAAAGACCGACGCTCTACCTCTAGACCACGGACACCACATATATTTTCTTTTTCTATTTTTCTAAAAAGCTTTTATTCAAGACTCTGATCAGCCTGAATTTTTGATCTTTACTATGGGGATGGGTGAGTTTTTCACTGCGTTTATTGGGGTATAAAGTGCAATTGCCTTAGCACATGGCAAATAACGCCCGTTATGTTTAAGCCATGTGCTAAGGCAATTGCACTTTATACCCCAATAAGCGCAGTAAAAAAGACACTCGTCCTTTATAATTGCATACCTATAGATCGAAGAAACTATCAAAATACTCGACCAAACATTAAAGCTTCAAGGCTACTTTCAGCGCGTAAAAAATTACACAATCTATTTTTAGATCGTGTATTGTTTATCTCGCTATCGAAGTAAAATGTCATAAAGTAAAACAAATGATACTCAAATCAACGACAACATTAAAATTCGTAGAGGTACTTATGACAAAAAATCTTGCTTCTGCCAAGTTAGTCTGTATTTTTAAACGAAAACGGCGTGGTCATTCTTAGTTGAGAGGGTTGCTTAAAGGTCTTCGTCGACTTGATGTTTTCTAAGTTTGCGTCGGCTCACAATTAGAACTGCATGCTTGTAATCGTAAATTCTTTCGAAAATATCTTAATTTATAATAGATTGAAAAGAAATGTTGCATTGATGATCGGCAACTAGGTTAATTAGGATCCCTGTCTCTAAGAACATGTTTTTGGTCAGCACTTATGAATTTGAACTTGAACAATACTTTAAGTTTCAAAAAAAAAAAAATTGATTTCGTAACAACCAAGAAATTGATTAGGCTAGAATAATTTTGGAATAATTTCGGAATGATAGGGAAAGGGTGAGATGAGTTTTGAATGAAATTGATGGGAGGTAATATATAGAGGATAATCGTTTGTTTCAGTGTAAGATCGATTTATATTTCTTTGAGTGCACAACAAAAGCTATATTTTCACGAGTGGCAGAGCCACGAGTGAAAATGTAGCTTTTGTTGTTCACGAAATGAAATGTTAATCGATCTTACACGAAAAAACCCCGATTATTCTATTTCTTTAATGCAAAAAAGAGACAAAATGTGAATTTTCTAGGACATATTTTCGTAAAGCGCGTCATTTTGCGCGTGATTGCTATGCAACGTTCATTTTGACGTCACTTATTTCGCCCCGCATAGATGACGGCAGATAGGATGAAATGCACAAAAGCAGGGTATGAGTTTTTGATTATCTCACTGCTTTTGCGGTGAGATTATCAAGCGTTAATCTACCATTATTTCTCGATAAACCACCGAAAAGCATTAAAGAAATTATCGATAATTTTGTCCTTAAATACGAAAACTTATTACCCCTCTCTCAAAAAATCAACAATTTTTCCTGTTCAAGTCACAGTTTGTGTTATCTTTGCTTGCTAGTCAGACGCTTTAGAATCAGAACTCGGTGTTAGAAAAGTGCAATCATTTGATTTATTTGTATAAAATTTCTTTGAACGATTTCAAATCGTTTCTTAGCAATTTTGAGAGCCTTTTTTGGATGAATTGGTTGAGTGTTTGGAATGAACGATTGTCTTGCTGAGGGAGTGATTCTGAAGGGTTTGCCCGAGATGAAGGTAAATTTCACGATGTTTTAAACTGTTATCATTAGATGCGTCCGATAAAAATCGAGAGTTTTGTACTGCATGAATCTTCAAATCATAAGAAATAAAGAGGATGTTTTTTTTTTATTTTGTTTTTGTTTCGTACCTACAAAACCTAGTCTTTTGATATCTAAATAATTCAGTAGCAAAAGAGATGCTTATTTGTAGAAATATTTAAAACATATTTAGCACGATAAGGTTTAAATGATTTGCAAGCAAGCGGTTCAATCCGCGGAATCTTTGTTTCTAATTTCGAGCGATGACTCACGTACAGAAACATTTGTGTGTGAGAGGAACTGCGTGTGTGTGTAGAAATTAGAAATCTGGAGTTTGGCCAGGTGTTGTTTTAGCCGCATGCTATGTCATTCATAGAGTTTCATAGAAAAATGGAGTGGTGCTTAATGCATTCTGGAAATACATTTTAAAACAGATCATTTGGCTTGAGGGTAATGTATTTCAAAACTGGAAATTCTTAATCAAAACGAATTGTGTGTTGTGCTTTTTATGATAATAGACCCGTAAAAGTTCTGCAACATTTCGGAACTCATGATGTTTTACAATGTTGACCGAGGTTTCCTAATGAAAATCATTAGGAAACCTCAGTTAACACTGTTGAAGTTCATTACTTCCGAAACATTGCGGAACTATTATGGGTCTACTATCTTAATCGTTAGAAATATTGTAGGCAGATATCGTCGCTCTGCCACCAAAATATCGCACCTACAGCTTAAGGTAGTGGACCCGTAATAGCGGTTCCCGCAACGTTACTGAGGTTAAGGACTTTAACAGTGTTACATTAGGAAAATCTCGGTTTACATTGTGAAATATCATGAGTTACGAATTGTGGTGGAACTATTTCGAGTCCACTACCTTAAATTAACGACAGTTTTTTTTTTTGTTTTGTTTTGTTTTTGCTTAATACTATGTCATTCATACAGATTAATGGGGAGGTGGAGTAGGATTAATGTCATGCTACTTAATCCTTGGAAATTTGAATGCATCATTAGCCTAGTTGTAAAGGCACTCGATCCCTAACCTGGAGGTCCATAGTTCGAGCCCACCGTCAACGGGCTTTGTTTATAGACAAAAGACTAAATAGCCAGCCCCACCTCAACCAGCTATAAGAATTGAGTAGCAGAGTGTTTAAACTACTGCCTCTCTCCCAGGGACGTGAAAACATCAGGATTGGGTGCTGTGTTCGAGAGCCGATTCTATTTAATCTGATAAGCTTTCGTCGTAATCGAACTCAAATGAATTAATGAAATTAGTATAAACTAAACTAATCTGGTCGCCATAAGCTGTCATTGATATTGTTTGATATGAAAATTGAACAAAAATCGGTGCTAGGCTTACTTTTGTAATATTTAAGAGAAAATATTTTACAAAAAATTGCGAGATATTTGGTTTTAATGGTAAGACATTCCGAAAATGGGATCTCTGCCGTGCTTGTGCTAGTCATTGAAATGAAGGGAGTCGTTGGCTCCTTTACCATGAAAATTCGGGGGTCAAAACTTGTTTGAAAAGGGGCCAAAATAACAAACAAGTGCAAATCATACAGCTACTTTTTGAGGCTAAAAGAGCCAGTTGACTATTTCTTGTTGCATTTTTTGGGTCAAAAGGACTATTTTCAGATTTTTTGGGGGACAAACCCCTGGTAATATGGTCAAACACTGGCCCTGCAGTCTTACGCTTATTGAACAATGTGGTTAGAATCGGTGTGATGCTTTTTGTCTTTGACCTAAAATGAATCTCGTCCGTCGGCTAGTCAGTTAAAAAAGTTCATGAACTTGACAAGGTGAACGATTTTGGAAGGATTTAGGAATGATGTAGAATGAGTGAGCGGAGCAGGTTTTGAATGAAATATAAGGGATGTAATCCAATTTCGCTAATTTTGTTTAGGACGAAATACATTATCTCTCTTTAATAAAATATGCATAAAATTTCTATAAATAGCTTCAAGAGCCAATCAGACGCTTAAAATAAATTTTAAGTATGTTTGTGGAATCGCGATTTCGTTCTTGCTTTATTCATTTAGAAGGTATTTGTTGTTGTTATATTTCTTAGTAATTTTGAGCATTTTTTATTGGTTTGAGTAAGCGTTCGGAATGAATGAGTACTGAGTGAGCGATTTAGATTGGTTTTGATTGATTTGATTGAGATGAATGTCAATTTCACAATTACCAACAGTATCTGCTGGTATATGAAGCTGTGGACGCGAAGGTTTAGTCGCCAGTTATAGTTATCACCATCGTGAAATTGACAGTGTATCCCGATTTTTCTTTCTTTTATTTTGAGTGTAATTGTTGATCTTTATAGTATCTTTTAAATCGACTTTTGAGCATTTTGAATGGTTTTTGGTGAGTGTTTGGAATGAATTAATGGAGGTGTGAGTGAACGATTTGGAATGGTTCTGATTAGAACGAATGTCAATTTCACGATGTTCTTTACTGTATGTCACTTACCGTATTCACTGGAAAATGCTTCATTGAGGTATTTTTAAATTATTTGAAAAATAGATTGTTTGGTTGAAAGGTAAAACGCATGCAAGAGTTTCAAAACTTCACTCATGGACAGATAAAAAAAGCCATTCTAGTGTCAGAAAATTATCTCAGATCATAAATAGAAAATAACATGTTAGTGTCTAAAAAGAGCAATGTTATCTGGTCGAGGTTGGGAGAATTCATCAGGACGACGCTCTGCCGAGTCATGATAATTTGTCGAAGCCGAGGCCAGATAACATTGATATTTTAAGACACTAACGCGTTATTCTATTTATCATGCAACCATTTTCAATGCTTAATTATAATAAACCCCTAAAAATGAAAAAAAAAATCAGGTGAAAATGTATGTTTCTAAAATAGGCTGACTGATATCATGATATGTTATCAGACAGGTGTTATCAGGATAATACAGGCGTCATTGCAAGATAAAGTTTGATCCTAGGCTGATCATCCCGCACAGTCGACTAAAGTCGACACATTTTATACACAATTTAGTGCTCCCTTTCGTTAGTCGGATAGCAATTAATAAGTTCTTCAAATGTATTTTCAGAGTGCGGACGAGAAACTGAGGAGTCTTGGACACAAAAGTCAGAGTTCGCCGAAGTCTAACACTTACTGTGGACCACAAACTGACAACCCCGCGACCTCGTTGTCAGAGCCTCCAGCTGTACCGCCACCACCGGTACCCAAATCCACATCGGTGTCCAGTCTAACAAACCATACTAATGGACTGGATAAGGAACCGTCGATTTATGAGGACCAGTCTATAGAAGAGGAGAAAGCTCCGCCTCTTTTACCGCGGACAGTCAAGTTAGACATGGCTGAACGTCGTGTAAGTCAGTACAATAGGAGAGATGCCGACGAAAAATCCGTGAAAAGGCGATCTAGAAGTGAAGGACCACTTGGGAGACGTCGAGCGAGAAACTCGATGCATGAAACGTCAAATACTCAAAGGAATCAAATGAAAGCGACGGCTCCTGGGCGACATTCTATGTACACAGGTAATCGGTCAGACGAGGAGATCGTAGCCCGTAACTCCGGAAGTGAGTCGGAAAATACCGAGGATGATTTTCAAAAATGGACCAAAAATCCATTACTTGTAAAACGGTCCTCAAAAAGTGACAGAAATTCGAAAGTTGAAAATAGAAAATCGACGCATGGTCTTGAAAATGGATTTTCAAAAGAAAATCGCGGCTACTCACCAAGTCGTGCTCAAAAAGCCAAATTTCAACGAATGGAAGCAAATCGTCGAAAGCGAATAGACATGCAAGTCACAAGTGACGAAGAATGTTCTCCACAATTACGGATATCTAGATTAAGACAGCGCGCTATGATGAGTTCGAAATTATTTGAGGATAATTCAACAAAATCGGAATTAAATATCGTACCTCAAAGATCAGATTGTGTGTTTGATGAAATAGATGAACGCGTAAGGAGGCAAATGGACGAGCGACCAGTGAGTCAATATTCCGTCGGCCGTCTTAGTAAATACGATGAGAATGACAATCTAAATATAAATGGACATGTAGGTCGACAGTTGCCGATTCAAATTCAAAGTGAACGAACAAAGACCAACAAAATTAAGTTACCAGAGTACCTACCCATGGAACACGAAGGAGTAAATATCCCCGTAAATATTCAAAATGTTCAAAATCTAAATGTCGTTCAAAAGAACCAAAACACAGGCAACTCTTTTAGAATTGAAACGAGTAATGAAAAGGGTCGCTTTATTCAAAGCACCAACAGGATCAAACTTTCTAGTGAATCACCAAAGTTAAGGAGTTTTCAAGAAGTGAAGCCTAGTCAGCCAGCGGCAATGAAAAAAGCCGTAGGTAAGATAGAACTGAATCAACGTCCAGCGAATTCCTCAAGTGACGACTCCCTGGATGAACTTATTGAATCTAATATTCAGTATCTTGAAAGTGAAATTGAAAGTGGTAAACTTAAAAGGCAATCTGGAAACTTTACAAATGTCTCAACAGAAGTAACAATTATACAACCTAAAGTGATTCGGGAACCATTGAAAAAACAAACAACAGTGAATGATGAGTTTAGATCGAGATTACAAATGCCGGGAAGTGTCTCTAGTCCGTCACTTGTCATACCAAGCGTTGCAAGTACTCATTCATTTACCGATCCAAATGTGCAATCGCATTTTACGAACACACAGAAAGTGATAAACCAAGTGGATTACAGACATATCGGTTCTTCAGGGTCAGCAACATATAGCCCTCACATGAAACGTAGGACTTATGAATATACTGAAGACGTTTCTAAATCAGATACTCAGTTAAATAATTTTGCGACTACTTTTAATCAGAACCAACCTATACGACCAAACCGAGACAATATTGCTCCTTTTCCCGTTTTGAACACACAAACTGGCAACATTGTTTATATTCAACCAGAAATTGTAAGTTCGACGAATTTAGAAAATAAAAGTCTTTCGGCGCCCTCAATGGACGCGGGTATGTTTTCTGATGTAGAATACAATATTGAAGTTTCGGAAAGAATAAAGAAATGGGAGAAAAAGATTGGTCCAGAGATTGACTCAAAACAGAGGAATATTCTTAAGACTATTCAAGAATACGAAACATTTGCAGAAAGTGTTCAAGGTGATAAAAGTGTTCCAGACACGCCAGTCGAGATACGCAGAGAATTAAGGCAACTTTTAAGCCCTACTAATTCTTCTGGAACTGGAAAGCTTTCTGTTAGTTTAACCAAATCAACGTCATCGATTTCCGATTCTACAACGCCCGAAGCAGGACCATCTTTGACATATTTTGAACCTAAGGTAGTGTCTTCTGAAACAAATCTCCACAGAATATTCCGCGTAGTACACGAACCTAAACAGAAAATATCAGATCGATCATCAGAGATAACGCCAGCTAGTTCGACTACCAGTTTTACCGCAGTTGAAAGTCTGGTTGTCGGGGTGCAAAGACGAAGAAAACACGGAGTGGATCAATCAAGTAAGATACAAATAACTCAAAGTTTAAACAACATGGCTTTGAGTGAGTCAGAAATTGGCAATAACTCACAGCAAACATGGCCACCAATGGCGGTGGACTCAGATAGTGGAGTTCGTAAATCGTGGAGGATTTCTCGATATGAAGATGAAATAAATGAACTGAAAGAGCTAGTTGCAGATAACTTTAGAGACTTACGTAAACGATTTGATTCAGATATGAGCGAACCTGACTCCCGCAGAGGTTCATCGCCAGCGCGATTAATGACTGTCACACCTTCTGCAGTATCTAATCAAACTTGGGAACAGGAAAATGTTCCGGTTACACTGAATATACAAACTGTTACACCGACAAGGATTCGTTCTCCTGCGATAATTCGTCGAGCTTTGGCTAAGAAACAAGAAAAATCGAAAACACCACCGGTTTCTCCAATTGTTCCACAAATAACCCCTAAACCCGAGAAAAAGCCTTTGACAATTACTGTTGGTAGTCGCGCAACGCCTCCATCATCAAAACAAGAACCACAAATCGAAAGTAAGCCTCCAGATGTATGGTCGCCGAGTATGGAGAGCGGTAAAGGTCTGATAAGCATCGAACGGGTCAAAGCCCGTACGCTTCAAACGATTCCTTTCTCTGAAGATCCTGTGTGGAAAATCGAGGGACTTACGGCGTTTGATAAAACAGAAGACTCACCGAGCAGAATGAACTTCGATGACATAGACGCGCTTTTAGAGTTGGCGACTAAAGGTACAGAGCGATCTTTAAGCAGCAGTAATCAGAATGTGATGGCATCTAGTTTTACACCGTCATACTCAACCTTGGAACCATTTAAAAGCAACCAAATGAAACTTAGAAAACTGTCTGATTCAGCGCTTGCTATGCCGGAATCAGAGAAAAGAAAGGTTTTTAATCCCCCTCAAATACAACCACTGAAGCTAAATGCTGCACAAATACGAAAATCGAGCACAAGCGCTCTGGATGAAGTCCTAGAGGATATCAGGGCATCCCTTGAAAAGAAGCCTTTGAGCCCGAAACTAATGAGAAATATTGATACTACAGAATCAAACTCATCAGCTAACAATTCGCTTGTGTCTCCACTCAGTCGATCGACAAAAGCGTTTATTTTCCCAAAGGATAAACGAACTATTAAAACTGAAACTGTTGTACAAACGCAAGAGTCTTCCACTCCCGGATATGATAATACGCAAACATCATGGCAGCCGCAACAACAAAAAACTCACGCACAAGGCATAGCACCGAAACAGGTTACTGATTTAACTTATGTCGATCCTGAATTTACACAATTTCCATACATCATAAATGGAAACTACCATCTAGATCCCGATTTGCTTTCAGAAAAACTTTTAAGTACGGGTCTTGTGTCGGAATCAATTTCACAAAATAAAAACATAAACGCATCTAGTAAGGCTAGTTCTAAGCAAGTTAATGCTATTAATGCAAAGACTAAAGATATTAAACCGACATATATTGTTAATCAAGCTTCTATTCAAGATATAGATCAATCAGTGGTAGAATTGAAAAGTCTGGCACAAGAAGTAGAAACGAAGCTTAGCCAAATAAAGTCAAGAATCGTTTCTGCCGATGAGGGTAAACTAGATTCTGTGTTACTTGCGCTGCGTAAGTTCGCACCCATGACGGAGCAAAAATATTTTAATGTCAGCTATGGAACAAGTCAAAAGCACGATAATTTAAGCAAAAGAGGAAAACTTGAAGAGGCATTGACTGAACTAGAGAAAATATATGAAAGTCTAGATCTGGATGATAAGAATTTAATGGACAGAGCGTCTCGACAAGAAGAAATACCACCAGCATATCGAACTAAAAGAAATGAAAATGTTGAAAGAAAAGTAACTAGTGTTCAGTTTCACAAACCGGCTTTACCGCCACAAAACAGAATACACCGTCAATCACAAATAGACGAAGTGGAAAGACAAACACAAAATGAATTTGAAGACATTACGAAATCGTTCCAAGTGCTACTGGATGAAGTTACAAAGCAATGCAAATCAGTTGCTAGAGGTTCAGTTAACTATTACGGAGGTGAACATCCCGTAGCGTTAAATGGTTCAAATCAGTATTCTACACAACCTCCAGAAAACGTGCTTCACCATGAACCTCCAAGGCAACAATTGAAACCAATCAGTCAGTCACAGCGAGATATCCAAGACAGCTATAACGTTGCAATAAAGGAACTGGAATCAGTTGCAACTGGAAATTCAAACAACGTTTATCCAAAACCAAATCAAAATTCTGTTTATGTTAATATGAATCAAAAGATAAATCAAAACAAAGATGAAGATAATAAACAAAAAGTCAAGGGACTAAATATACGACTACAATCGCGAGAAAATAAAGCCGAACTTGACAATAGAAAAAAATCAAATAACTTTGTTTCAATGGTCACTGAGTTCAAACCAACCCTGGCAACTCCAGTGAACTTGTCGCGGGACACTTCAAGTAGTGATAGTGATTCTGAGCATAATAACGGCACCAAACGCGTAATAAAGCGATCTAGTAGTAAAGGAAGATTCAGAAAGAAGGGAAATAGTAATCCAGAACACAGAAAATCAATGCCAGCATCAATGAGAACAGTTGAAACACAAACTATTGAAACTCAAACGGATGGATTTATGTTCGATTCTATAAATCAATATATCGAAAACAGTAGTAGAAGACAATCAACTGGTTATAATCAAGAATTTAGAGGTTTTCCAGTTAAACGTAAATTATCGTCAGGTATAGCTAAAATCGTTGATATGTTTAGTTCTAGCGACGATGAAATATCTCGGGGCAAACTCAAACACTCGCATAGCGCACCCAACTTGGTTGATTTGTGTGAAGGGTTTGATAAAACAAGTGCAATCAAAAACGACAAGATTGATAAACAATTTAATAAAGATACTCAGAAAATCTCAACTCCGAGGTCTGTGAAACATAGACACGAATCGAAATCGCGTTATAGATCATTACCGAAAGTTGAAATGAATTTTACGAAGCCCGAACTCACAAATACATCTCAAAATTTAAAATCTCCTCCAGTTCAAGACGGATACGTGGACTCTCCAGTTTCGAAACCCCCAGTTTACCCTGTTTGGCAATATCCCGGACAAGTAGAGAGTCCGAGTCCTAAAAAGGCGGAGAAAAGGATGTGTTTCGGTTTTGATCGCGAAAGAAACGTTTCAGACAATGAAACCGAGCGTGCAAAAGGAGCTAACTCAGAATTAGTTCGTAGAAGAATAAAATCGGATGGCGAGGAAGACGAATCTGAGCGACCAAAGAGCTTTCATGAATTAATGGCGGCATTTGAAAGTGACCCGAAACGTCTGGAGAAGATTCGAAATAGCGGGCTGCGTAAATGTGCGTCGGAGGACTCTATGTTTATTGATCTGGTTTTACAGAGCATGTATCCATCTGCAATATGTACAGAAAGTAGAACACGAAGGTCTTCAGAGACAAAACTGAAGCTCTCTAGTTTACAAAAGACTGAAACTTGAATTATCAAATTAATCTGTGCTTGACATTTCCAACAACTCCTGCATCGATCAGACTTAGATCAGCCCGTGTAACTTCACAGTCAGGGCCCGAGCTTATAAAACTTTCCTTAACCTCAACTGAGAATTTTCTCAATTTTTAGATTCAAACGAATGTATGAAAATAAAAGTTAATATGAATAAATTGTTATTTATAACAACTTATTGATATTATCTTATGTTAATACATTAAAATGAGTATTAAAACAAAATTACGGCTTTATCTCAAATTGAAATTTGAGAATATTTTGAAATGAGAATGAGAGAAGTTATATAACCTCAGGCCAAGATTTCTTCTTAACTACACACTTAACAGAAATCTAAGGATTTGTAGTCTATATTTCCAAGTGTTAGATATTTTCTATGCACTGTGTTGATGCCCAGGCCGCTAAATGTCTGACCTTAATATACGAATAAAATTGTTTGAAATGTCACACACGTACTCAAATATGTGTATAACAAACATGCACAATTTGGTACAAAACTCTAATATAGTTACTCTACTCTAAAAGAGTTTCTCTACACTAATTAAGTTAAGATATCCTACTCAAATAGAGTGATCCAAAAAGACTGCTTTTAAGGTAGTGGATCCGTATTAGTTCCGCAACATGTCGGAACTCATAAACTTTCACAATGTTGACCGAGGTTTCCTTAGGCTAATGAAAATCATTAGGAAACCTCGGTTAGCCCTGTTCACGACACCCGAAATGTTGCGGAACTATTACGGGTCCACCACCTTAAACCTTTGTAATGTATATATGCTTTCTGTGGTCTTACGTTAATACTTTGTTACATCAAATTATTCAAGGGATAAGAAATCGAAATATGGAGTATTTATGACTTTGATAATGAATATTTATACTGCAATTGGTCGTAATTTGAGATCATGCGTATTATTTTCTAAAAATGAAATATGTAAGACATTAATTCATAATGTTTTTAATTGGCGAAGGTATGAAACTAAACACCTAATCACACTGTGAGATAAGATTTTAAGTTTCATACCCACATGAATTTAAAAAAAATCTCTTCGTACCTTTGTTCTAATCAAGCTGAAAAAATATAACGATTTTTTTTTATGGTGAGGGATTTATGTTGATACTTTTTTTAGCACAAATTCGCGAAAAAAAAACAACAACAAAAAAAAAACAACAAGGTACTCAAAATTGTTTTTGGTTGCATTGTTACTCTTCGGGATCTTTAAATTATAACGTTAATGAGTTACAGTATTGAACATAGTTTCATTGACAAAAAAATAATGATTTTGTAATGAATTCGAAATTGATTGAGTAGGATGAGTTTTAAATGAAAATAAAGGGGGTAATATAATATAGCTAATTTCGTTCAATTGAACGAAATTTTCTATATTATATTAGCTCCCTGCAATAAGAATCTAATGACTCTTCTATGGATAGATTTGTGTATAGTAAAAGACAAACACTTTCACATGTAATAAAATGAAGGACTGATTTGAACGATACTTATCAAGTTGTGGCTCGTTTTGAAACAAATTCTGGGAATTTTGAATAGTTTAAGTAAACGTTTAGAACGAAAAACACACACGCTGATTAAGCGATTTCGATTGTATTTCATTGGGGACGAATGCTAATTTCCCGATGTTATTAAAATGCAATGTTCGGCGGAAAGATATAAATAGCGGATACAGTGTTAAGAACATCGTGAAATTAAATACCATTCCGATTAAAACCATATTAAATCGCCCACTCCGGGCTCCATTCATTCATTCCAAACACTAACTCAAATCATTCAAAAACGCCCCAAAATTACGAAAGATGAAAAGATCGAGAAGATTAGAAAAGTTGAATTTTGCAAGCGTATGATGGATTCTTGAAGATTTAAAAAGCTATTCTTAGAACCTTGATGTATATTTTATATAAGGGAGGTGATAAATATCGCCAATTTTGATCATATTGAACAAAATTTACGGTATGGAATTTCCGCCCCTGGATTTCATTCAAAACTCGCTCCACACACTCATTGCATTTCATTCCAAAAATTTCCAAAATCATTCATCTTGTCAATTTCACAATATTCTTAACTGTGGCCAAAGACCAACATTTCGCTTCAGAATTATATGAGATGGTTGATCCAGAAATTCGTAAAATGGGATGATAAATCTTTAGGAAAATTTAAAACTATCAAAATGAAAATTATACATTCATTTATTGCAACATCTGTGTAATAAAAATGGAAATTTTAGAACGTGTAAGTTATGTAGCGTCTATATGACTCATCTAAGACATAGACCCCGCACATAGGCGGGGGAGTAAGAACGTCAAATGTGACGTCATTAATTCCTCGTTTCCTTATAGTCTCCATTTACTCGCCTGCCTTTCTGTGCCTAATAAATTAACTTGCAGAAAATATCAACATTCCATTTTGAATTCAAATACGTGTACAACTTCTATATAAATAGTATTTCTTTTGAAGTTGAGACCCAGATGCAGAGCTATATTTGTTTTCAAAAAAACGTTAATCAATTTCGACGACTTCATTCTTTTAAACCCTATTATACCATTCTTATTCCTCTAAAAAGCCCGATATCTCTTTGAATATACGAGGTAACCTTAGAAAAACTTCTCATTTTGACATTACAAAATATATATATATATTTTTAATTATCTTAATTTTGGGGTTGGTGTATAACTCATGATCATGACAAAATTCGAAAAATATACGGAATTCGCATTTTGGTGCTGCCGTCAAGTTACTATTCGCTCGAATGGTAAGTCTTTTTAAAATATCCTGTTTCTTTAAATTCTCTTCCAAAAATGTTTGAATTGTGACAATTGATTCCGTGTTTATGTCTTATTTACTTCTGGTGCGAAATTTCAAATGAAATTTACGAACACTTTCAGAAAATTTGATTTATATAACAGATTTTTTATTATTTTTTTACGCTCCCCCGCCTAAGCATACACATGTTACTATGGTAACGAAATTCAAGGTGTCTTAATATGATTTTGCAAAAGTAGTAACATGTGTGTTCTCCGTAGATACTGAACTGCAGACACAACAAATTATACACTGAACTAGCTAGAAATACCAAAGTTATAGGCCCATTATACGAATTTCTGGATCACCCCTCGTACTATTCTTCATACACTTTTTGGCTAGCCAGCCCTGTGTTCAAGATCACAAAAACGGTGCAAACAGTTAGCCAATTTTACACCACTTTACATTTGCTTGCAAAGCGGGGAATAATTGGCAAACTGTTTATACTGTTTTGTCATCCGGAACGCATGGCTGGCTTTTCAATACCTCTTAATTACGCACACAAGAAATTGTTGGACATGTCCCGTACATGCTCATTTTTTTTCTTTCAGTGTCATGATTTAATTTTCATTGAGTGAACAACAAAGCTATATTTCCACGAGTGAACATATTACAACTTTTTTTGTTCACGGAATCTATCTAACTTGAAAAAAACACACACGATTATTCTACTTTTGTAATGAAAAAAATGACAAGACAAAAAATTAGATTATTTTGTCGCGTCCTTTTACAATGTTTAGTAGGTAATATCTGTACTTCATGCCAATGAAAATCTTATCACATTTACAATTTAAACTTGTATATTGGTTACCTTCCTTTAGATATTAGTCACTGAAGTACGAATTTTAGGCAAAAATCGAATAAAAATCGTTTCACTTAAAATAATAGAAAAGCAATACGGGACAGAAGTTAATGCTTTTAATTACGATTCTTTTCTCTACCCACTATAGTTAATTATTTTAGCGAAACGAATGAAAATTCGGGAAATACATTTTTTTTTTTTTGGCTTGTAATAAAATAGTAAATTTTGACTGTTCCCAAGGGTGTGCTATGCAGGGGAAACGACTCTAACTAAAGTGTTTATTTTGTTTACTATTAATTTCCCTTGATTTGGAAAAATGGCTCCGTCTGAATACTTCTATGAGCTTGTAGCTGCTGAATTATCACGCTGTTCATAAAACATTATCCCAATTACCCGAGCTTTTGCGATCTGCCCTGCGTTCAGGATCAAAAAACGGTGCAAACAAATTTTCTTATTATAACCCGCTTTGCACGTGTACCTGCGGGCAAAGCGTTGTATCATTGGAAAATTGTTTGCACCGTTTTGTGATCTTGAACGCAGGGATATTATACCGGTATTACGAGGTTTTGATGTATTGGAAAACACGTTCTTGCAACTTTGATAAATCCCTCTCGATTCTGCTGTGTATTTTACTCAACGCTTTTGCACATTTATATATTTATTGAAATTTTATACTCAATATCAAGCGTTTAAACATGTACCCGTATATAACAATTCCTCATTATAGGTTGTGATCAATTAATTTAGAAACGTATTCAGCCATATATTTTTCGCAACGCGTTTTCTCGGCCTTTCTTGCTCCAAAGAAATGTTTATATCGAATTTGAATTTTAGTCTTTATGAAACAATGATTTTAAATGGACACCGTAGTATATTCTAACGGTCAATATGATCACTATGAATGATAATGGTAATAATAGTTATCAATCTTATTCGCCCACGCACGGTTGATAAAATTGTCAATAATTTCATCTGTTGCTTCTTAAGGATTTGCCAATTCTTAGATTTTTTAAAAAAATTATTTTGAAATTGTCTTTTATGTTTATTAACTTATAATTGAAGCACACATATACTAAGAAATGCATGTTCTTGGATCATCGTAATCTTTATAATTGGTCATAGATACAAATGTACCATAACATTAATAATAATAGTGTTAATTAACTTTGGGCCGGTATTGCCATAATGATTGTGATTCTGATGCGTAGTAATCACAACTTTCTTCAAGCTCTGGTTGCGATGATTTGGAATTTCATTATCAGGATTTGATTCTGGCTCTTGATATGTATGCAAATACTTGATATCAGTCCATAGATTATATACCAATCTGATATATACCTAGTTCTGTCTTGTTTGTTTGTTGAACGTATAATGTTGGTAACAACCCGATAACCGTTATAGGATTCATTGGATTTTTTATAAATTAAGGAGTTTGAGCCTGTGCGTGACATTTCAAACAATTTCACATGCGCGCAACGTTTAGACTCCGATCAGTCTGTGCATTCGCACAGTCTGATCAGAGTCTTAACTATGCACCTAATGGACGCTAGAAACCTATTCTTAGTTCATGCTCACGGAATATTTTCAGTTCATTGTGGAACTATTCATTCTACTAGAAATATTTCCATCTGGCAGTTATGAGATTGTTGGAAATGTCACGCACGGGCTCATTTGATAATAAGACTGACAATATAATCAAGCGAGAGTTTGCTTTATTGAAGATTGATAAGTAATAAGTTCAATATTATTGATTATGTTATTGAAGGTGTATGGTGTCCCCAAAACAACAATGAAATTTTGGCGAAATTTCTATATTCCTCTAAAAATTCGTTTATTTGTATAGAGATGGTTATTGTTTGTTTCAATGTAAGATCGATTTATTTTTCACCGAGTGAACAACAGAACTTATATTTTCACGAGCGGCGAAATCACGAGTGAAAATATAGCTTGTTGTTCGCGAAATGAAAGAGTTAACCAAGTTTCCAAGAAAAACAGGCAATTGTCTATTTCTTTAACGCATAGAAATGCACACAGTCTTCGGTCTAATGATAGGATTATGATAGTCTACAAGCGTGAAAGACATTTTATTCAATCATATCAATTACAAAACGCAAAGCACGTGGCCACGAAATGATAATTGTGGGATAATAAGAGTGCAATTCGCTATTTTGGCCAGCAGATTGTATTCAATTTTATTTCAATAGCAAACTTCATTAGCGTATTCAAGTTATATATTTTAATATAAATTATGGTTCACAACTCTTGTAAAATGTACATGCGGACGTTTATTGTTTTCGTGTTTATGTGATGCATAGTTGTGCTTTGTGTAGTGTTTCTGTGTTATATTTATGTGTAATTAGTTACATGTATATGATAAAATGTAACCAAACTGCAACCAATAAACTAATTTAAAAAATATCTTTTTTATTGATTAAAGTAAAGAACATTGTGAAAATGACTATATTAATCTCCCAGGCATAGCATTCTAAACACTCATTCATTGTAAGTCTTCGCAAGCAATCGTAAATATTCCAATGTCAATCAAAAGCGCTCCAATCATTGAATGATTTTATTTGCTCGTGTGAATCTGAAAGTGTTTGATTAGTCAGTGAATCCACGTAACTCTATTTAAAGATAATCGACATCATATCAGCCTGTACGTGACATTTCCAACAATTTGACATCTGCGTAATTTGAAAATATTGAGCAGCCTAGACAGTCACACCATGCGATTAAAGATTGCCTCTCTACAGATACTTTGTAACCTGATCTTGCTATAAAGCGCAAAGTGAAGATCTTGGACAGACCGTGCGGATGCACTCGCTGGCCACAGTCTTTGCTTGGCGCACATGTTAAATTGCTGAAAATGCCACGCCGAGGCTCATATTGAATAGCATCGATCGATTTCTAACAAAACGTTAGGTCGACTCGCTCATTCAATTTTATTCCAAAACCATTCCCGTTGTCAATTTCACGATATTCTTAACTGTTAGATGGTCTCTTGTCCTTGTCTTAAACTCACAAAAGACTTCCTAAGCTCACCTTACATTTATCCTACATTTACACTTAGTCACTGGTGACCACGACAGCCACTGTAGTCCACAACGTATCACGCCGTAGAAGAGTCCAAGCTCTTCTTCATCTAGCAGTGGTAAAAGACGAGAAGTCTCTTGTTCTCTACTTCTTTGGTCAGTACAGGGCGGGACCCCTTACATTCTCACCTTGCCTTTTTTGGTGGTTCAGTGAACAACATCGCGAAATTGACACGGTGAAGGATTTTGGAATGATTTAGGAATGGAATTGATTGAGTGTGTGTCGAGTTTTGATTGAATTTAATGGGAGGTAATCCAAAATCGCAAAAAATACCGAATTTATTAAACGAGTCTTCTATAAACAGATAAAAACGAGGCTGCGCCATAATAAATTCGGTATTTTATTATCACAAACTTTATATTCTATTTATATTGTGAGCCGAAGTTTTTTGCGAAAACTTCAAAAAAGCTTTAAATTCAAAGTTAAAATTTTCCGCGAAACTTATAACGCCGTTTAAAAATGACGTACATTATGACGTCATTTTCGCGGTTACAAAATAGCGTTGCTATTCGCTCTGGGCTCATTCCCATAGATATTCCACTAGTGTAACAAGTAAAAAATTGCTGTAATGTACAGCAAAGTGAATTGTGTCGCCTTTAAATAATGAAAGCTAAGTTATGAAAAATGGTCTGGACTTTAGGTAAGAATGGTGAAAAATAACAATACATGTACAAGCACGCATCTCGAGTTCACGACAAGTTTTTTTCGGTGTATAAAAGCAAAGCTAAAATCATTTTTTTCAATTCTGAACTTCACAAAATAGAACTGCTTTTAAACAAAAAAACTAGTCCCGCATAAAAGGTTGTAGCTAGTTATGTGGAGGAAATTAAAAAGGTATTTTTTAAAAATATTAGATTGCCATTAAACTGAAATTTGTTTTTATCATTTTGGGCATTGCCATCGCAAGTGATAGGAAATCGATTTTCTTCTCTAAAGAATAAGTAGAACTTTCGCCAGTCTTGGTACGATAATGTACTTGGGAATAAGTAATAAATTACGAGATGTTGATAAGAAAATTTATAGATATGAAAAAAAAGTAAAAAATAGCCCCAAAATCTTTTCGTGATAGACATAACACGGGACTATCATTTTTGTTGGAATATACAATAAAACCATTGACAAATTGCTAAAATTGCTAGTTGCGATTAATTTTCGGAAAGGGTCAACATTTCGGAAAAGTTCCATCGGAATTGGTCTTGCAATTTAGGAGATGCCGTTCATAGATTTCTAAGTAAAAACTGCTACGCCCTGCCACACCAATGTTTAGGCTATTGGTTAAATAAAAATTTCGCAAACAATTTTAAAAGTGGGTCACCTAAGGAACACTCTTGCAGAAAAAAAATATTGAGATTGGTCCAGCGGTTTAGTAGGATATGTCGTTCTAAGACTTCATAGGGAGAAATCCAAGCCTATATTTTTGGGCCATTCAGTACTTCGCATGCACATTGTGACAAAGTTTCGTTCAAATTGACCCGGTGTTTCAGGAGAAGAAGAAATTTTAAGATTGTTGACAGCGGACGACGCTGGGTGATCCTTAAAGTTTTGCCTGAGCACGTTGCACTCAGTAAAGCTAAAAAGAAGACTAATGAAGATGAATTTTGTGTCAATGCCTGAAAATTATTGCTACTCTGCAAACTGATATTAAACTTAATTAACAATATTTTCATACAATTCAAGTAATAATAATAATAAAAAAAATAATAAACAAGAGGTCCAAGATGGTCCTAGATCGCTCACCTGAGTCTCTATGACCCCTGGGACATCACATTAATTAGATAGGCAGATGTCAAAAAGAAGATACTTGCCTAAGATCAATAACATGGAACGTTTTCAGCGAAGAGCAAGACAGATATGCCTTTTTGCTCTTTGATTCTATGTAAAAAGGGATGCACCCGGGTGGACCCCAAAAGTGACTACAGGGTCTTGATATGAACAAACTTGGAAGAGGTCCATAAGATGATGCTACATTCTAAATATGAAAGCTGTCTGCCTTCTGGTTTAAGAGAAGAAGATTTTTGATATATACCGAAAAGGAAAGCAGTGTGCCCTCTGGTTTCGATTAAAGAAGATTTTAAAAGATTTTCGCTCTTTGTTTCTATGTAAAAAGGGTTGCGCCCGGGTGGAGCCCAAATATGATCCTAGGGTCTTGATATGAACAAACTTGGTACATTGCACCCACTGATGCTACATACCAAATATGAAAGCTGTCTGCCTTCTGGATTCAGAGAAGAAGATTTTTGAAGATTTTCATTTTTTACCCTTCGTGCTCATAAGAGATAAAGGGATGCACCCGTTCAAAGCCCAAATATGACCCAAGCGTCTTGTTATGAACAAACTTGGTAGAGGCCCACTAGGTGATGCTACACACCAAATATTTAAGCTGTCTGCCATCTGGTTACAGAGAAGAAGATTTTTAAAGATTTTCGCTCTTTGATTCTATGTAAAAAGGGTTGGGCCCGGGCAAAGCCCAAATATGACCCCAGCGTCTTGATATGAACAAACTTGGTAGAGGTCCACTAGATGATGCTACATATCAAATATGAAAGCTGTCTGCCGTCTGGTTTCAGAAAAGAAGATTTTTAAAGATTTTCATATTTTCACCCTTTTTGTTAATGGTAAAGGGAAAGTTAAGGGTGGATTTCATTTATTTGAACAACTTTGGTAGAGCTTGACCAAAGGATCATCCCTGCCAAGTTTCATCAAGATTGGCCCACTGGTTTAGGAGGAGAAGATGTTTAAAGAAATTGTGGACGACGCACGACGCACGACTGACGACGGACGACGGACATTCTACGATCCCAATAGCTCACCTTGAGCACTTCGTGCTCAGGTGAGCTAAAAATAGAAAAAAACTGTCACTAGAACAGTTGAAGTGCATCGATTCATCAGACATACATTCAATTCGAGTTGTTTAAATGGAAATGGAAAAAACGCTTCTTATTCTCGTAATACACGAGGTGTGACATCAAACATCAATTTCTTTTTTTCCCTTTTTTATTACTCCAACAACGTAAATGAAAAAGAATTCTTCAAAAGCTTCATACGATCGAAAATTCCTTTCTTCATGTTGTTACGAAAATATTGCTGAAAACATTGTACATTCTTCAAACATCAAATTAAATCCGAGTCAATGATTTAATCCGAGTCAAACTCATACTGTTAAAACAAGAGAAACCTATAAAATCTCATAATGATTATAAAAGCGACGTCGTGTGCAAAGATCTGAGGACTTCTAAGGGTGCCGACACCTGGTGACCCAGCTAGTTCCAGACGTTTTCTCTACGACACGCTTCGTCTCCAGTACTGTACCGGGTATACAGTGCAATTATACATTGCTATGTTTATCTTTTTAAATAGTATTTTGTGTTTATTATTATCATGTCAAATCATAGAATATATTCTTAGAATTAAATTGCTGATGCATACACATATACCGAACAATTGAACGAAGATTAAATATTTTTCTATTTGTAATAACTATACTTAATAGATAATAGTTTATAAAATGGATTTGGTATCAAATTAGGGACCGTGTTATACAATGGGCCGAGTGGCCGAAGAGTCGAGTTGATCGGTCACCATAAGTTCTTTGATTCAATTAGACATTAAGACATATCCTATTTTGCCTTGAACTGGTTGGAGTTCAGACATATGCCTTGAACTGGTTGGAGTTCAGACATATATGCCCAGGAACAGCCGGAAGTAGAAACGGAGAACTGAAAGACGAAATAAACGTCCTTCGCAAAGTTAAGTTAATATGCTTAAAAGTTTGTTTTGCGTTTTAATGAACTTCAAAATATGTTTTGTGGTATTGCTTGAGCATTTAAACAGTCGTTGTGTAATATGAATATGCGATTCTCGGATTCAATGAACCCTTCCATATGATGTAATTTCCCAAATTAGAATATGTATACTACAATGAGTGTCGCCCATGGGGCGACACAATAACACTCGTGTAAAATCAAAAATATTCAACAGGTTTATTTCACTCCCGCGACGAAAGTCATATTATAAAGTTAGTTACATCGTGAAATTGACATTCACCTCAATCAAGACCATTCTAAATCGCTCACTCAGTGCTCCATTCATTCATTCCAAACACTCACTCATACCATTCAAAAACGCTCAAACCCATTGAAAAATACAGTATCAACAACGTCATTCAAAATAAATTTAGATAGAGAAAAGTCGCGATTTTACTGGCATAATTCAAATTTTAAGCCTCTGATTAGTGCTTGATGAAATCGGAAGCTATTTATAGAACATTTTTGCATATTTCATTAAAGGGGAGTAATACATATTGCTAATTTTGTTCATCTTGAACAAAATTTGCGATTTATGTTTACCTCCCATTTAATAAACCCAAAACTAGCTCCACACACTCATTCAATTTCATTCCGAAATCATTCCAAAATCATTCACCCTGTCAATTTCACGATATTGTTAACTGTATCCGTCTGCATTTTATTTACATAGATATTTTTTATAATTTGACTTTCGCCGTGGGAGTAAAATAACCCTGTTGAATAGTTATGATATTACACGGGTGTTATTACACCAGTTGATTAACTATGCAAATGAGCTATGAACAGATATAAACGTTATATTGTCTATGTGAAAATGCCGTCACAATTATTCGATGGCGTCATTTCGCAAACGGCGTTATATGTTTCGCGGAATAACCTGAATCGATAAATATCATAATTTCTACGTTTTATCACAAAAAATCACGTCACATTATAAATAGAATATCAAATTTGTGCTCTTCTTTTACCGAATTTATTAAACTCGTCTTCGGCACAGCCTCGTTTTATCTGTTTTTATGGATGTCTCGTTTAATAAAGTCGGTATTCAATGACCACTCATTCAATATCCTCTATTTATTTTAGTCAGAATAGAATCTAGACTACCTACCTTTAATTATTTGTAAAAGGAAGTAAACTACTTTTGAAACACATGAACTTTGAAATAACACAATTAAGGCCACCAAGGTCTCTTGTCTAGTTGAATAATAAATATATCTATATTTTATTGTTATTAATTAAAAGATCATGTTACTTTTAAACCAAGAGTTCATGTATATTTAAAGTAAAAGGAGAGTAACAAGTCACCTGGTCGATACGTTGGTTTTATCTATAGGGCCAACTTATTTCTGACCCTGGGAGGGTATTGTTGCCCGCAACATCAGAGTATCTGTCAGAGAGCAGGCTACCAGCTCTAGACTGGTCCAAATATCGACTATCATAGCTATTCTGAAAGTCGACAGTGAGACCAGTCTACACCCGACCTGAAAGCAGGCGAGAAATAAGTTGGCCCTATTTAAAACGCGCCAATTGATTTGACGTGGATTTAGATACATACTACTTAAAATTCGTAAGGACCATTTGTAGGACTGTGCTTAGTTTTCATCTAAGATTGAAAGTTATTTAAACTTCTTCTGGATAAGAAAATATGATCATTTGACAAAATGGGTGTGCAAAAGAGCAAAGGTGTTGGTAAATTATTTGAATGGAACTTGGTTGTGGCATTAAATTCGGATAGCACGTAACGAAAGGTGAAGAAGAATTCGATTAAACTTTGCTGTAAATGTGCTTGTTTTAGTCATTTAAGTGCATTCTAACCTATGACCAGCTTCTCAGATTTATAAAGAAAAAGTCTTTGAATCGATCGATTCAAACCCCATTCTACAGTCTAATGAAGTCAGGTTGTATTAATCTTCTTTTAAGCAAAATTTGTCTTCTACCCAGGGATATCCAGTATTATTGCCCCTACCAATCTTTAAACATTGTTCTCCTGCAATGGCTTACCATTCCATTGTTGCTTCAGCACACAATTATAGTCAATTGAACTTATTTTCAAAATCAAAACTAAAATTCTGAAATTTCATTCCGTGGTTAAATTTACCCACAATATCACCAGGGTCCTTATCAAATTTTAAGTAGTATAATTCCCTTCTGAACAGTTGGATGAACACTAAACTGATTTGAATATGGCGTATGCAAGCTATCTAAGGTATTATATTGCTTTCTATTCCATTGTAGTTGTAAATTCTTACTTTTCAACATTTTATTTCATTTTTCATGATCTTGGAATAATTCGGTAATAGTTTATTTATTTTAGTGATATTAAGAAAGGCTTTGTGAAAAGCAAAACCATTTTTTCTCAATCAAGCAAGTCATCAAAGCCAAAGACCAGGTTTACCTACCATAATGATGCTGTCTTTACTATATCTTGTTCATTTTTTTAAACTATTAGACTGGTGGTTTAGACCGAAAATTTTCGAAGTGTGGGCACTTTTGCGGCATAAGGTCTCACTAGGCTAAATAGCTTCGGTAACCACTCCTGAACAGATTTTGCCCTGTTGCCCAAAAATAAAATCATAAATGAGGTCACATTCGGGGTCAAAGGTCACCAAGTGCATTTCACGTAAGCGAATTCTATCGGTATAATTGTTTTTGATATAAAGTTCGTCTTTGAATAGAAAATAAACTTTAAGAACATCAGTTAATAACAAAGGGACACTTTTTTCTTAATTTCAAAAGCATTTGGTGTTGGGTTATATTATGTTAGGTCATAATTTTAACTCTTAACTCGATTTAAAAGACTTACGTTGCTAAACAGACTACTGCTATATGATTTTAGACAGAAAGCGTTGTTTAGCCTTACGTTAACCTACGATAACATTTATTTCGTATTTTATGGATGTCTTGGCTTCATTAACATATTAACAATGCTCTCTTAAAAAATTACTAAATGTTTGTTTGTCAATAACGTTATACTTTTCCGCCCATAAATGGGATAAATTGGCCTTAAGTATAAGTACACATTTGTTTGGACAAACAACAACAAGAGATTCTGTAATAAACTAAGTAAATTAGCAACAAAAAAAATTAAAATAAAAAAAAACCATTGTGACAAGATGTGATTGGAAGACTCTGGTAGAATAAGATAATTATTCTAGAATGTTTCTATTTTTTCAAATATATATGAAAAAAATACGTTACGCATTTAGAAAACAATACAAAATGCGATACCCATTTAGAAGTTGATACAATATATAGAGTTATCAAAATTAGAACTTCTTTCATTTTCTAATTTTAATGTTTCTTTTCATTTTCAAAATGTCTCGGACATAAGACAATTGTGTGACACTCGAATATCATTAAGATATAAGTGTAGGTAACTACATTTTACGCTTTTGAAACACTAGCCATTAAGATTGGAATCTCAAAAATCACTGGCAGCGGATTTATTAAGTATGTTACATTTAAGGTAACTGCGGACTGATAACATTGTCGAATTTTCGACTTTCTTTATTTCTCACAATAATTTCTGAGAATTATCTTTGAAGTGGGCATTAGCTTGAACGCAATAAAAGGTTTTGAAGCACGTCCATTTGACGTCGTGACGTCATTAAGGGGCCAACCCCTTTTCGACCCGCCAAAATCAGTATTTGCAAATATCTTTTTAATAAATCGGTCGATTTTTACGAAAAAAGTTTCATTTAGAAAGTCCAAGAACGCCAGAACTAGTCATTTAATTTCTGTGCATATTCAAACAGAAAAACAGGTGTAAAACGCTATCTATTTCGCGATTTTTAAGATTTGACGTTACATTTTTCATTTTATTTTTTGTAAAGATATAGAAATTTCTCAACATTTTGTCCGGTGACCTATGCTGATTTTTTGTTATTTTGTAGCGAAACAAATACGCGTCACATTTATCAAATAAAAATGATATGTCTTCGGGATAAATTTTTCATAAAATTCGATTTTGTAAAATTTCTGCAACATTTTTCGTCGAATTCGACGTCGCACCAAAACCATCGTTATGCTTATTTGACGCCAATCTTCATGCAATAACGTTCTCTAAAATATTGGAAATTAAGGTTTATTGTAAAATATAGGCTTCAGAAGTATTAAATCTGAATTTGATTTTAAGAAAAAACAAAAAAATCAATTAATTTTTCATCCGTTTAAAAAGACAGCTTTTGTGAATATTCGACGCGAGGTTGAAATATCCTTTGATTTGCGATATCTTCGCGGAATCGAATTTTACAAAAAATCGAACCCGAAGACACATGGATTTTATTTTAAAAATCGTCAGTGGAATGGTGTGGCAGCAACATATCTAAATTTCAGCATAGGTCACCGGACAAATTTTACGAGAAAAAAGTCAATATTTCAGTAACTGTACTCAAAAACAGCAACGCAGAAGGCATTTTCATTTAATACGTTACACCTTATTGTATTTCTTATAATCATATCTTCATATCAATCAAAACAAAACATCAGGCGTCTTTTTACGAATCAAATGGCGTTTTCAGAATAAAAATCGGTTAATTATTTCCGAAAAAATCAACATTCACTGAATTTGGTCCCTAAAAAAGGGGTCGGCCCCTATAATGACGTCATGACGTCATTTCTACGTTATGAAATTCCTTTTTATGACCGACATATGAAAGTGGGTATTTCAAAGTTCAATTTTATCGCATTAGGCAACATTTGCAGACAATTCAAAATTTGGACCTAAAATTACCCTCTATGTGTCCGCAGTTACCTTAAGTCAAATAACAATGAAAATGATTAACGTCTTCAAGTACTCGATTGCATTGGATGAAACAACAACATATGAATCTTTCTTTGTGAGGTCAAAATTGTGTAACATACGTTACCCATAAAATATCTTATTTTGATAATTAGAAGATACGTTTTGTATTTCACGGAATGCAAATAACAGTTTCTCTCTTATATTTCAAAATCTATATTATGTGGGGTATCGCGCCACAATTCATATTGCCGTGAACCATTTATTTGTAATAAACGTGTTATTAATTTTTCACATTTTTGAGAGCATAAAAATCTTTTCCAACTCTATTTACCTTAACATTGCTATTAACACTCAACCAATGTCTTTTCACAGCCCAAAGAGAGAGAGATTCAGTGGCTTGAACCGAAATGCTGCCCTATTCTACATCTGGGCTAACTAGCCTTGGCCATAAAGTGTCCATAAACAGTCCCTGTGATGTTGAGCTCAAATCATGGGTCTTTAGGTCACTAGTCGAGCGCCTATACTAAATGCACTACAATGCAAACGAGGAAGTCGAGACAGTAAAGATAAATTTGAGAAACTATGACTCTAAATCATTCTTTCGTATTTTCAAATATTCATTGCTACTGTGTATCAAGTTGAAAACTAGAAAATAGATTCCATGTATCGAAAAGTATAACGATTTTAAAGATGTATTACTTAGCAACTTACGGCGGTTTGCAATAATATAGAATTGAGAACTGCAAAAGGCAATCTCAAAGACAAAGATTCTATATCTTATGTGAATAAACAGACGAAAAGGTAACGGACTCAATAGATAACTAATAACTAATAATAATAATAATAATAATAATAATAATAATAATTGAAATAATAATAATAATAAAGCTTTATAAAGTAATTCATTTCATTTAGAACAATGTACAGCAACCTTTCTTTCAGTTGAAATGAATTTCTGTTATAATGTGTTGTTTTGACAAACATTGTTCTATACGTGTATCATATGTTTTTCATAAACCCCACTGCATCTAACTTTTCAAGTATATGAAAAGCTAAATGTGATTACGAAGAACAGCTTGTTGACGGAAGTTCAAAAACGAACGAAATCATTACCTTTGATATATTTTTACCACAACCTTACGTCTGTATAGTTACATTAACAACGCACAGTGCTACAATCGTACTAGTGTGGCGATCAAATTTCTACCACGTCAGAAAGGCAGTTGGACTTGTTTGAAAGTAAAAACCTCTTATATCAGGGTCCAATATGTATATTTCACGCTGCTTTATTAGTCGAACAGAACCGAATTCGAGGCATTGTCTTTCCACCCCGGCTGTTGGTTCAGCCGTTAACCAACATTCGTTTTTTCTAAATAAGTGATCGGCTGTTGTTCTATATGGTAAATCTAGGCTTTTTGAAGACGACATATGCGTATATCCGAGTAATGAAACTGATCTGTTTCCATGAAAAAATGTATAATTTGAAAACAAAATTGGTTAGAATTATATATTACCATGGTGTTGAATTCAAAGATGCAAGTTCCAAGTTCTCTCTTCTTTTACAAAAGAAGTGTTACTTAGTTTGACTTCATCAAGATGAGTGCTTATACAATTTATTGTGGAAGGTAAGTTACACTCAGAAATCAGAATCTAACGATAGGAAGTTACAATTTTTAAGTCTTTTAAATTGTAAGTGCTTCGAAAAGTTGCATTTTGCCAGAATTGATTCTCATTATATTATGAGTATTGTTATTTTCAACACAACCTGTATTATTGTGGCGCATTTTTATTACTCTTATTCGTGTATAAAACCGAGGATGTAAAGATTGATTTTTTTATCAAAATGCCATTTGATTGTATCGATAGATATTGCTCTTAAGTTCCTTTTTTGTCTGAAAGGGCAACGTTTGATTATAAAAAAAATGTTTTTATTTAATGCGGAATTCAAATATTGTTATTCTTTAAAGGATCAAAGTATCTCGCCATCAAGGTTTCGCCGTAAGATATATTATTTCGACAGAAAGTGATCGATTAATCATCAGTGATAATTTTCTAAATGCAAATATTGGCAGTTTTTAGTGATACGCATTGACATAACTTTTAATTGTTCTCGGCTACATATATCAATTTCATTTACACGAAACAAGCAATACATGTAGGTTGCATTCATAGTATTATCGATGTATAAAATGATGTAACATAAGATGCATTTTTACTCTTCTATCCTTTTAGAAATTCATTCCCACTCAATTAGTAATAGAACAAGAGATTGTAAATATAGAAGAAAGATTTTAACCAATTTTACAAAATGGTAGGATCGTAACATAGCTTATTACATTAATTTCGTTTTTCTGCCGCTGTAATGCAGATCTGTCGATTACAAAGGTATTATATATTCTTTCATGATATGTCGTGTTTTGGAACAACGGTTCTTTGCGAAATTTAGTGGCCTAAACACACACACGCACAAAAAAGCACAATCAAATGAAAGTCAAAACTTAAAATTACAGTCGAATTTTAAGACCAATATTCTGGGATGTAACGTATTTACCAGTATTTTCGTTACATCTCTTATTTGTGATGGGCCATTTCGATATTCAAACTTTCTTAGCTTCAGCTAAATTTATCTGTACGATTATTATCAAGAGTATTGCTAGAGTTGTCAGGTGAAAGGCCCAATGATATTTTCTATGTGGTGTATTTTAAAGTAACGTATTTTACAATTACCCTGGTAGTCATCGTATAACTGGTAACAATTATAAACATATATTAGGTTGCGAAAAGGTTATGTTTGCCCAAAATACAAAGAACACAATAATGATATTAAAGAATACAAATCATTAGCCACAATAAAGTTTTCTATATGGAGGGCTCTTTTTTAAAGTAACGTATTTTACCATCACGGTGATAGTCAGAGGAAAAGTGCTTACAATTATAGATTTTTCTTTTTTTTGGGGGGGGGGTTGTGAAAAAGTTATATTCACCAAAAACAGATAAAGATCACAAAAAATCGCACAAAAAAGCTTACGACAAATTAGATTTTTCTATAGGTAAACTTAAAAGGGGGACACAGTTCTTCATTTGGCTCCTGTAAAAACTGATAAAAATAACAGACAGGTGGACGAATATTACAAGATAACTGTGTATGATGTTGAGAAAACAATAAGTCTATAGATTACAGGCATTTCAATGTGATTCTGATACGCATAACTTACAAATGTCCGTCATTCATAGCCCAAATACCATAGTTATTGAATTTTTCACCCTTTTGCACCCAATGACCTTTGACCTCATTTATTGACCTTAATAATGATATTTCAGTTGGGCAACAGGCAGATTCTGAAAGAGCAGATGTTACTCTTCAACTTAAGCCCTGTTGCCCTTCATGCCGCGAAAGTGCCCACAAACTCGATTTCTAGCGCACTTATTCCCATATGGCCGCCTGACTATATCAAATTGCGGGGAAATCGTGTATTTTCAAAGATTTAAGGTTGTTTATTTTTATCATAATACAATATATACACAAGGGTTGACCCAGAAAAAAGTAGGATCGCGTGTGTACATCGTGATGTTAATAACCTTTACCTATACAAATTTGACAAGTTGTCTTTTTAAAGTGCTTTTAACTCGGTTCCAAAACTCAAAGTCTTTCTTGAAATTAACAAAGTTGTGTAGAAAGGTAGCTTACTGGTAAGAGTGTGACGGTGCATGGTATCATAATGTCATTGCCTTTTATTCTTTTTTAGTATATTTCGAAATTAATCGGTATATGTATAGGATAGACAACGAGTGCCGTGGTATATGGGAAATAGACACGAGCTTCAGCGAGTGTCTATTTTCCATATACCGTGGCACGAGATTGTCTATCTGACTTAGACCACGCTTTTCTAACATTGTAATTTTAACCCGATATCTTGACAACGAAAACGATTAAAATTCCGCTGATATATTATCGTTATTATGCATAATTATGCCGAAACTAAACTTTTGAATCTATTTTCGTTACTTAATTCAGCTCTTTTGCATGTATGCAACTCTAGAAAGTCTTTTGGTAAAAGCGATCATATAATATGCTCGACACTTTCTTAAAATGACCCGGCACACAAAATATGTCAAGATCCCGTGCACGACAAGCTCCAATCGTATATCTGTAAATACAGCGCTCGCACAGTATCTGTGATATGTATTTTTGAAATACTGTTCTCTGATTGGCCAATTTGCTTCAAGCGTGGTCTAATTATTGAGAGAGTGTGTTAAGGGTACCTCAGAGATAGATCTTATTGAAATTCAATTGTATATGGCCAAGATCTTGTGGTTTTTTGACCTGTTCACTTTACACCCATCTACAAAGGAAAATAATATTTAAAAAAATCATGGAGAGATATGCTTTTTTGTGTCCACAAACATGTATTTTGCAGACACGTTACGTTTGAATATCCGAGTCGTTATGCTACGTCTGGGGTAATGATACGTGACTAGCGATCTTTCTATAATCTTCTCATTTTGTTCTATTACAGCATTACTGATCTTCTAAGAAAAACAGACACAAAAGGGCACGGTATTTCAAACAATGACATAGACAAAGAAAATATCGAAATCAACAACTTGGTTGCAGCAGAAAGAGATGGAAAATGGTTGGAAGTTTGGGAATTACTCGGAGAACCAGATTACCCAACTAAAGGGTATCTCATAAATGTAATCCCAGAGAGTCGAAGATGGGGAGGAGTATTGCACCAGGCGGTGTACTGGAAGAGTCCCGATATCGTTAATTATCTTATAATTATACAAATATCCGTATGATAACATCCCGTATGATATTTTTTATGATATCAAATAGTTATTTTAGAACAAAGATATAATGCGGTTTCTTTTAGAAACTTGCATTTCTGTTAAAAACATTTACGAAAAGAAGACAAAAGAGGTTATAAGATAAAATAATACGTACTTAGTGTATTGTATGAAAACATATCTAACTCGGTTGTGAGAAAAGATAATTGTCTCGGCAGAGCCTCGACAATTCTCAATTCTCCCAACCTCGTTAGAAATTTTTTCTCATATAATACTCTAAGTACGTATTATATATATAGGTACTTTCTTGCAATACATGCGACTCTGAAATTCCAACCAAACCATGTACCTTTTACAACAAAGTGACAGGCGTAAACGTTCCGGTAGGAATAGTTCGTTTGTATTCATGTGACGAAGTAGAACGGCTCCTAAAAAAAACGCGCACAAATTCTGTAAAAGGTCAAGTGTTAGAAACCTATCAGCCAAAAGAAAGCGTAGGAGTTCCACGAGGGTTTCCGCTCCTGGGAATATCCCTTGCGGCATATAAGAGGGCCTTCCATCCGAACCAAATTAATCCGAATGCGCCTCTGCTTGAAATATCAAAGGATGTCTTCGAAGACGTAGACAAATCTGATGAAAGATGGAAACCTGTTCAGGTTAAAGTTTGTGAGGCCGTAGAAGGGTTTTGTAAAAGCACTCACGAATATGTAGTCAAAAGCTCAACTAGAGAAGCTTTTTATGGCGCCGTTATCGGATATTATACAGAAGAAAAGAAAACAAAGCTATATGACTACTTGAACTCAGCAACAAGACGACAAACGCAACACAACTATAGGCCAGAAGCAAGGAATTTGACATTGGGTTCTTTCATTTTGATGTACGAGGCCCTCCTTCTGTTCTGGGATGGTTTAAAGAAGGAGTATGGTAAAACATACAGAAGAATGTTAATGTCGGAGAATGACAAAAGCAAATACCAAGTTGGAACAAAGTTCCTGTGGACTGCTTTTGTGTCGTCATCGTCTATGTTTAAAAATGCGATCGCCTTCCCAACGTGTGAAACAACCGGAAACAATATTATCATTTTCACGATTGGCAACAGTACGTCTTCGATTTGGCAGCCATGAAATATCGGACCATACTCAAGATATATCGAAAATGAAAGAACATATCCTATCGACGCTTATTTTGAAGTGAAAAGGCGAAAGCAAGAGCATGATGGTTTACATGTTGATCTTAAACTTTTAAAGGAGTGATGATCGCATTATCTAACATTGAAACATGTTCTGTCCTTACATGGTGATGTGATTGGACTTACAAAATATAGATGTATAGGTATAACGATTCCTTGTTATGCCACTAGAGCTTTATTCGACATGGGTCCTTTTTGTTGAAGCATGAATACGTGTGCTCCCGATGAAAAGGCTTGAAGAAGTATCCATCTACTCGTATCCATGAACCTAAATTTCTATGCAAGTCTCTTTTTACCAGAACAATACAATTATGAAGTGACCTAGAAATACTCATTGTTGTAATTTTGTTTTACTCGATGTTAAAGACAGCTTTTTATTCTAATTGTACATTATTATTCACGATTCTGTGGCGTTTTAATTGGATCCTTCCCATTTTCAATGGCACATTTTCAAGAGCCTTTTCACTCTTTATCGTGGCGAACATTCTGGTCTAGTTTCGTGACAATGAGGTCATATATGTGCCTCCTGCGTGAAAAAATAATGTTAACATAAAGGCCCCTTTTTCAGTGAATTCCAACCAATTTTCAAAAGGTTTCATCCTTGTGACCTGACAGACCTTCATGAAGATTGAATCATAATTATGGCCTCTAGAGGGTCAACAAGAAAATTGATATTAACACTTCTTTTTCAGAGATTTCCAATGGGTCCTTCACAAATTTCTAGATATTTTCAAGGAGCCCTTCAAAAACAATCCAACCAAGTTTCAGGAAGATTTGGCCACATCACTAGCCTCTGGAGTGTTAACAGGAAAATTGTCATTATGGCCCCTTTTCCATGATTTCGAAATCGAAGCTGCACATTTTGATGGGATACATGTACATCTAACATTTGACTCTTGATTGTTATCATCTGACAACGCACGCTACACGTCACACGACGCTCATCGGACGACAAATATTCAATTTTATCTTATAACTATACAAACATCCGTGTGATAACATCCCGTATGATATTTTTTATGATATCAAATAGTTGTTTTTAGAACATGATATAATACGGTTATTTTTAGAAACTTGAATTTCAGTTAGATACACCGACGAAAACAAGACAAATAGAGGTTATAAGATAAATATAATACGTACTAAGTGTTTTGTATGAAAAAATATCTATCTCGGTTGTGAGAATTGATAATTGTCTCGGCAGAGCCTCTACAATGATCAATTCTCCCAACCTCGTTAGATATTTTTTTCCATACAAAACACTAAGTACGTATTATATATATCACGAAAAATCACCTTGCGCACGTTGTCCTAAAATTTTCTTTTCGGCTTTATTTTGTTGCAATTCACATCATTTTTCTGTCTCTTCCATCGTTTGATCAATGCAACAAACACACACAATACACGTGTATATCCTTTTCCAAATTTTGTGGACTTTTTGTTATGTGACCAAATGAAATATGCCCAAAATAGATTTGTTTTATCTTTTCTTTTAATTCGAGAAATTAGTTGAGTTTGCTCCATTATTTACGGAAAAATAAATGTCCTAATTTCGATGGTATTTAGAAAGGAATTTTCTTTTATCATGGCCAGTACTTTGCAAAACGGTGCGTAAAGTTTATTTTACGTAACTCAAATTCTTCCCGAGTAATCTGTAATCTCCCTAGCAACCCGTAGTTTATTTACACGTTAAGTCGTCATTTTCTATCAAAACCGTTTTGTCATCGGCTGTCACGTGTTGTCATCAATGAGCTATGACGTCACATTACGTGACTTCAAAAAGATAAGTGCAGGACGTACGCGTCGAGAAAGGTTTTTTGTTTAATCAAGGCATATCATATTTCCATGCGTAAACTCATAATAAACTTTAAAGAATAAATCACGAAATTATTGATTGATCTTCAATTTAAAAGTGCAAAAATCTTACAGCAACCTTTCCAAACTCGTCATTAAGCATTGAATTGTCATAATGGTTTTCATTCAAAGCCTCTATGGAAAGAAATAGATCCATGTTAATTTTCATGATTTACTGACATCAAGCGAAAAAAAAGTAGACAATTTATGAAATTCATGGAAAAACGTAAACTTTTAATAAAAATTTAATTTTCGTTGTCACTGAGATATCTTTCAATAAATAACCCAATGTGAACCGTCACGCGAAAAGGCACCATCTGGGAACACCGTAAAATATCTTTTTGAAAATGAATTGATTCTATTACAGGAAAACCAGAGGTTGCATTTTAAAATTCTTTCATAGGAAGGCAGATTGATTATTCCAGAATCAGAAAATTAGTAAAGTGTGAAAAGTTTCGACCCTAGTCAGTCAGTGCAGTCTGCGCAGTCTGACTGGGATCGACTCTTTACGCTCTACCGAGATGGTCCCTTTTCGCATGACGGGTCACAAACATAAATAATAAATAAGTTAAATCAAGACTGAGACAACAATCACCTCTGTTCATGTTGTACACGACATATCCCATCTGTATACAGAGATTTGGCAGACAGTAAGGACGGCTATAAATAAAGAGATGAAGAGAGTGTTTTGCGATTACATCGAGGTGTGAAACTCAAAACCTAATCACATCGTATGAATACGCGAAGCGGATTCATAGTTAAGTGTGAATAGGTTTTTAGTCTCATTCCTCTATGAAGTTAATAGATACTCTCTTCATCTCTTATAATTTGATAAATCGAAGATAAACTGCTAAAATTTATTTATTAAGAAACGGATTTGTGATAGGACTTCTTTGTGCGGAAGCTTACAAAAAAGGTTTGTATTTAAACCTGTTTTCATCGGGTAATAAAACCAATTTTTCAGCCAATCAGAATGCTTGAATCACAATGGAAACGAAAAAAAAACAAACCCGAATTATTTGATCTTAACCCGCACTGCATGCAAGTAACCTAGAAATTGTAGGAAAACTGGACTGGAAATGGACATGTTTAATTGGTAATGAGTTAATGGCAATGATAAAATCAAACAGGATAATGGCTAACTATCTTCCATTTGGCATCGGTCTTCTGAACACGAGCCTTCGTCTATAGAATCACCTTCACTTTCTACATTAACATGCTCGTTTTCTTCTTCGATATCAGAATCGCTATAATGATTCATATCTTCATCGTTTGGGATTTCATTTTCTTGATCATTATCGATATATTCCGCAATGTCAGTATTGCTATAACTCTCGTTTTCAAACACGTCATCATAATCTCTCACAGTATTTTGTTGATTATTTTCTGTCCACGTACTCTTACGTTCTCTGTTCATTTTAATCTTACTGAGTGTACCACACGCTTTCTGAATGTCTAGAAACTTCTTCTGTGCCTCTTCCTGCTTCTCTTTGTCTTTGTTCCTGACTCTATCTGGATGGAATTTCTTTGACAGCTTTCTACAGTGTGATGTGATCTCTTTTTGATCTGGAATTCTGTCTAAGCCGAGGACCTAAAAAGATACAAGTTTTCTTGATAAGCATCCACTGCATTTCTGGGTTCTTTCATTTTATCAACGCCAGTAAACTCGCACTTGAAAAATGTAAATGAACAATTGATTGAAAACATTCTCATTTCTCTCCTCAACTTTGTTCTACTAATAATTAAGCTCAATTCTAATGATTTATTACAACTTTTATAAATTTGGATAATTCTGGGATTCTGCCATCTGATTTTATTAGCTGCTCATACATACTATTTGAATAAGTAATTTACATGTTTTACGAACAATTGGGCCAAGTTCTTCCGCCTATCAAATTTTTAATCCAAATTAGGGTTTTGTGAAAAACCTTAATGTAGAAGAAGAATTTTCTGTTTGATTTTTTTTAAATATACAATGTAACCTTTCAATTTTCACGCACTTTATTATATTGAGCGTTCTTTCCATCTAAGAAATAAAGGGAGTATTTTTTTCGCGGAGCTATCAAACTTAAAACCTAATCGAACTAAACTAATATGCAAAGCGGAGTTATTTCTAAATGTGAGCATGTTTTAAATTTCATACCTGAATGAGTAAGTAATAAGATCTTCATTTCTCATAATTTAATTTGATTGGGCGAATTAAAAAAAAAAAAATCATTATACCAAAGACTTTTTTCAGTGGAATTACTTTGAGCACAAAGAAAATCTGCGAGCCCAAAAGAGTTTTCAGTGGGGTATATTACCAATTTTTCAGCTTGTAAGAAAGAGCTTTTATAGATGAAACTAAAAGTTGAATTGTTTGCCGAAAACCGAATTCCATAGGTTATTGAACTTATGTGGCATTATTTAGTGTCGAACGAGTTCGTATGGCAGAGTTGCCCAAGGGCAACTACGCCAAAGATCGAGTCTGATACAATATGTTCCCATTTAAATTCAATAACCTTTTCAGTGTATACTTTGATATTGTTGAATGTTGGTCACTTCCTATTTATTAATTTATTAGATCCCCTATACTTCAGGAACGATTTTTGTTTCTATTGAGATCGCTTTTTTAATAATAGCTATGTTATAGACCTTTTCCCGCAAAAATCTTTTCCGTTTTATCTATTTCGTTCGGCTGAATATATATTTTCAAAACTGAGCTCGGGAATCTATGTAACAATACATATTGCACGAAATCTGCCTATACAGCCGTTGCTATGAAGTGACAATTTAAACAAAAAGACGGCGGACTTATAAATCTGTGTCGTCTCGCATTTTCCATGTTCAAATAGGGATAGATTTCGACTTACATTGAATAAAAATAAAATGAATTTATTTATAAAAACGTGTTCATTTGCCATTCTTACCGTTTACGTGTTCCAGAACTAACTATATCAGTGCACTTGATACCCGACCAGTCACGAAGGACGGGACGGAGTGAAAAACGAGATTAAAGAGAAAGATAGGAAGGGAGGGGGAAAGATGCTAGAGTGTTGATAGACAAATATGATGGACATGAAAAAATGGGGAAAGAGTTACAAAACAACATAGGAAAAGGAGAGACAACAACCGAGTGATTTGGAACGAATTGGGGAGGGAGTGGGCATCTGAGGAAAGACGGAGAGGGAGAGGGGATGAAGTCGTTTCATTTATCGGAAAATGTTTTCAAATAGATGAAAGCAAACGATGCTGTACTACTCTTTAAGCATTCAAAGAGCTTGAAACTGATTTCTTTAGTCAATCAGTACTATTTCTTCAGAATTGAACATACTTAGACTGCGATGAAAGTGTAATTCTATGTTGACTTATTGCGATGTTGCAACCAACTATTGGTTCGGTCCATTTGTGCACGTGAAAATAATCTTAGTGAAATGTCAAAGTATGCAACAGTTCATCGTGCAATTCTGGGCTTCATGATATACGTGTGTGTATATACATGAATATATATATATATATTGATAAAATCTAGGTCGGGAAAACTGCTTGACTTCTGAGAAACGTGCCAAAAGATTTTTAAGTATCCATTGAGCTTATAGGTTACTCTCTTGGTGTCAGATTTCACGCAAAAATCCTAAATTACTTATAGATGAGATATGGCAAAGTTCAAATTTGTTTCAACGCCAACTTCAACGCTTACGACCAAGCCCACTATCACAGTTAACAACATCGTAAAACTGATAAGATCAATGATTTTGGAATGATTTCGGAAAGATATTAATTGAGTGTGTGAAGCGAGATTTGAGTGAATTTAGAGGGAGGAAATCCAATGTCGCAAATTTTGTTCAGGATGTACGTCTTCGTGGATCAATCAGTCACTTGAAAGTCCACATCAGTTAAGAAAAACGTTGAATAAATAGATTGATCGGAATTAATTGTTGAAATTGTTGAACGATTTTTAATCGCTTTCTAATGATTTTGGAGCGTTTTTGATCGATTTGAGTGGTTGGAATGAATATGAATGGAGCGCTGAGTGAGCGATTTAGAATGGTTTTGATTGAGATGAATGTCAATTTCACGATGCTTTTTACTGTAACTACACCTTGCCCGTATAGGTTATTCTCGTGGTGTCACATTACCCACAAAATCCTCAATTTGTTATGGAAGAGATATGACAAAGATCAAAGTTTGTCACGCCTACAACCAAGCCTACAATTACACATACAGTTAGTTACATCGTGAAATTGACACTAATTCCAATCAAAACCATTCTAAATAATTCACTCAGCGCTCCATTCATTTATTCCTAACACTCACTTAAATCGATCAAAAACGCTCAAAAATTGTTAGAAAACATTCCGAAATGTTAAAGGCGATCAACAATTCATATAGATCAAATTATTCTACGATTGTATTGGCTAGTGTGGATTTTTTTAAGTGCCTGAGTGATACATGATGCTCACAAACAGAAAATTACGAATACTTTATTAAAGGGAGGTAATAAATATAGCTAATTTTGTTAATCTTGAACAAAATTTGCAATATTGGTTTACCTCCCTTGAACTTCACTCAGAACTCGCTCCACACACTCATTCAATTCCATTCCAAAATCATTCCCAAATAATTCATCTTGTCAATTTCACGATGTTCTTAACTGTAAGCAATCGGCTCAGCGACAACGACAGGCTTATGATAATGTCTTACAAAAAAAAAGACAACGAGAAATGTAACTATACCTCCAAAGCCCATATATCTTTACCAGGGTCAGATAACTCTGTTACACGACTTATAAACGTGTTTATACACACATCGTATGGATACATCCTTAAACACGGTAATATGTCCCACATAGCTTCTGTTGCATCATCCCACGGCTGGGTCTTTGCAAAATTTGCTGCTGCTTCACGTAACGGTATCTGGTAAATACATAATACGTACTTGGTGTATTATATGAAAAAAAATCTAACGAGGTTGGGAGATTTGATAATTGTAGAGGCTCTCAGCGGTATCTTGTAAAAACATAATACGTACTTGGTGTATTATATGAAAAAAAATTATCTAACGAGGTTGGCAGAATTGATAATTGTCGAGGCTCTGCCGAGACAATTATCAATTCTCACAACCGAGTTTGATATTTTTGTCATACAATACACTAGGTATGATTTATATTTATCTTATAACCTCTATTTGTCTTGATTTTTTTTGTCCATTTTTCTAACTGAAATGCAAGTTTCTAAAAATAACTGCATTATATCAATGTTCTAAAAATAACTATGTGATATCATAAAAAATATCATACGGGATGTTATCACACGGATATTTGTTAAGTTATAAGATAAAAAGAAAAGAAAATCATCAACATAAGGTAAATTCATAATTCGTTTGTTGATTTGAAATAGCAAAAGTATTGATTAGGCTCAAGATATGACCATTTTTGTTTCCGCACTTATAAAGGGTGTGCATTATATTCGACTATGGGCGTAAAACAGATTTTATTCACGGCATATAGTTACACGCTATGAGCTTGTGGGTGACATTTCCAACAATTTCATTGAGCATTTTAGACAATCGCACGGTGAAATAAGAATGTACACTGACCGCATAGGGAGGAGAAGGACCTTATCAATCTATAGAGAGAACCTCGTAGACTCTAGTCAAACCATGCACAGAATGGTCGGGGGCTTTGAATTGTACACCATGTGAAATTGTGCGAAGTGCTTTGCACAGACTCAAATTCGCAAAAACAAATAACTGATAAAGAAAACAAGCCTAGGGTAATTAAAAGGTGTATGCGATTCCGAAAGCCAGATTCAGATCAGATTCCTGAATATGATTTCGTGTATGTGCAGATGAATATGCACTCCTGCCGCCACCAAAGCACATTTAGGAAATACTGCCTAACAATCGGGAACCTTCGGCGATTCTACGGAATAGACCTCGGGAATAATACGGGCGCAGCCATGAAAGCGCGTCATTTCGCATGTGGGTTTATATGTCGTCACAAACATAAACGATCCCGCTAAGGAAGACGTTGCATAAAACAAAATCAAGGAAAGAATAAAAATGGGTATATCATAATTTGATAACAAAACGCAGTGTCTTACTGCGTTTTGTTATCAAATTATAATATGCATAAAAGATCTCGAAAGACGATCAGAAAGAATTAACAAAATGTGATTTTCTTCAAGCGTATTAACCGAAGTACCACCAGGAGCCGATTTAACTTAAAAAGGACTCAAAATTACTATACTTACTTCCGAGGTACTTTTCAAGTTACGGAAAAGTCCGAGTGATGTTCCGAATGACTGCCTAATTCTCCTTTCGGGTATTACTGGTAGGTTGCTAATACTAGATGTTATCAATTTTGCGTGTGAAATTCGAGAGGCTGTGGAATCCTTTTTTTATTGTATTCATCCCCTGCTACCTATCTACAGTTTGGTGGACTGAGGCAATAACTATTAGGTCTTTTGCCCAATCAAACACCTCGCTCTCACCAGGACTCGAACCCCTGACCTTCAGCTCAGGAGACAGACGCTCTTACCACAGAGCTATCGAGGCAGTCTCCCAACTTCAACTTGAAGTGTCATGAGTTCGATCTTTGGTGGGGGACATATCCTTTTCCACTTTTGCCTCACTCAAAGTTGTTTATAGTAGTAAAGCTAAGTGCGATAGCACCTGGAGGCTAGGTAAGGATGTAATGGTAATAAAAGTATAAAAAATGCCAGAAATCTAATGATAGGTGCACCAGCTGCGATTTGACTGATAAAAGTTAAAACCGACGTTAACCCCTAATAAAATCAACCAATCGTATTTACTCACTCTTGTTCCATTTAGCGTTGATACCCTGTGGTTGTGATAAATATTCGAAGACCAAAGAGATCCATATATAACCAGACCCAACAAGAAGGTCCCCCAAATCTTCATATAATCAACGGCTGTCTTTGGTTTCTTTTTGTCGTCCCATTCGGCAAACTCGGAGCAGGTCCAGGCAGCTGCCATCACGCACAGGACGTTGATAGCATGCGCATTATTGGACAGAAAGTAGGAGGTTGGGGTGGTACAAAGGGCAGCTAGAAATGGTATCCAAAATGGTCCCTTCTGTTGACCCATGTTGGCTACAATGTACACGCCTGTAAATATATTTAGGAATTATTATAACACAATAGCGAAAAATGCACATACGAAATAAGATGACCTGGCATAGAACCTTATTCGCAATAAAATTTATGTGTCATGTGCTTTACTGAGTACCGAGATAGCCTTGACAATTTCAAATACAAATCGTCATCTTTAGCTGGAATTTTGATGTTTTTGTCGTCAAATAAGCGGCGACTTCCCGATTCTCCCACATTTGAAAATCCAATAATACCATATACCTGGTGGAGAGACGGGGGTACTGTGAAACATTGTTGACCTGTCACTCATTTAATATTCCTGTTGACCCTCATTGATATTCGGAACCCACTTCCTTATATAGATTTAAAATACGCGATCAGTACATTCAAATAACAAAATATACCCGGTCGTGATAAATGACCAGACACAGCTATAGGTGTAAGGTCTGGAACTTGTAATGCAGAGGTCCGAAGATCGAATCTCTTTCTCGTCTTATTCTTTTTTTTTCTTTTTTGTCAATACGATGTTACTTGTACTGGCTGTAATTTAAGACTTTGTATATATAAAAAAAGCACGCCACAGTTTACTTAATTTTGTTCATCGTTCTGTGTGGGTTATCCGTTTGATATTCTGCATCAAGTGATTTCTTATTGCTCAGTAGCCTACGCACAACCAAAAATGTATTTTTTTAGAAAAAATTATAAGACAAATTTATTTCACCCCTCAAAATAAAATAAGAAATTGATAAAGAATTCCGAAAAAAAGAATTAACAGAAATAACGACAAGCAATGAATTGTATCGTACGATAAGAAAAATAGTAATAATATTATTAGCATTAAATGTCATGAACGAAAGAAGATAATTCAACTTAGTCAGTTAGGTGCTGCTTTAGAGAAACAAAAACGGCTGACAATCAAAAGCCTCGTGACCTCAGCTTGAATAAGTGACAACAGCTTATTTATTCCATGAAAATTAAAGTAATGAGAGATTTGATTAAGAGAAAAATTTCAATATAGAATATTACAAAATTTGCAAGAAATTCAAGAGACAATAAAACTGTCTCTTTAGTTAATCATAGAATTAAAGTTAAAACTATTTGAGAAAAAAGTCACTGTATCCGACTGCGTGCGTATTTGAACCTGGTCTGTCAGTTCAATAACTCTAATTGTCAAACCGTTTAGACCACTGCGCTACGGACCCAATTGTAACAAGTCCACTATTATATTTGCTCTTAAAATAAAATTATTTTAATAACCTCGCGGATATTAACGAAAGTTTACATAAAATAATGAGTGACAGGTCAACAATGTTTCACAATAAGGGGAAATGTGTGATTACAGTCAGGTTCAAATTGTATTCCAGTTTTTTTTAAGTATTTATCGATTACTGCAAACATATTAGTGATTTGCGATAAGTCCAATCAAACCAATTACAGTCGGTAAAAATAAAAGGTCGGTCTTTAAGTATTCTTACGAAATTAACCTTTTTAAAGTTTAAGTGATAATTAAGTTTCATTTTGTAATTATGGCGAAAGTAAGATTAATGAAATAGGAACAAATCATAAATCGCTAAACTTTGCAAGTAAAGACAAGTCATGGCAAACGCACAACTTCATCTGGATTTTGTACGAAACAAACACTGTGGATAAGCCTAGTTCTGGATGGTTAGAGATATATATTGTAAGTATCATTCTAAAATTGAGAATAGTAAAGAGTGAAAGTGGGAGAAATTGTAAATGATAGGAACGGAAAATGTGAGAGATCGAGAGAAAAGATGGTAAGAAATGGTGGACTATCTTTCAAGTTCACTATAAAAATTAACGACAACCTCATGAAAAAAGAAGACTGGCTTACATCTGCAACCCGGCGTACTCTTCATGGACCAAAGAACGCCGCCAGTCGAGTCTTTTCTAACACCGATGTGAAAGCTTGCTTCTTTCACTAGACACAGTAGAATATAGAGTAAGGTACAGAGTTAGGGGCTGACTGTCTGCCGACTGCGGTTAAGACATTTATGGACTACGTCACAGAATGCTGGGTTTGAGGCGAAAAGGAGACATGAAACCACTATTGAAAACTATTGAAGAAAAAAAAAAGTTTCGATCAGCTTCGCTGCCCTGAAAGACAGACTCCGTGAAGACTTTGACGCTAGACAAGTATGCTGATGAAGATTCTTATCTAGTATGTTTAGATACATAGAGACACTCTCAAAATCTAGACTATGAAAAAAAATAGGATCTAAGACTATATCGGATCCAATATTATGATATTTCATTTCATACTATTTTCATTGTAAAATAAAAGAAATATAATGACAAGAAAATAACAATGAATTCGGTTTTAATTTTTCTGCGATACACATTTTTCCACAAGTCACTTTTCGAGTATTCCATCAATCACAGAATTAGTAATGTTGAAAATTTGGTGATGTGAATTGGTCATTCTACCTTACTTTCTCTGTGACAAAAAAATGTAATCAACACATCATGACGTCGGATGACCACAAAAATCTCATAAGTGCAATTGGAATACGTAAGCCAGAAAGCATATGAAATCTCGTGATGTAAAAGAAAGTTCCTCGGGATAAGCAGCTGTTCCTTTTATTTCAACAATTTTAATTCTCGTTTGCAATAAAAAGGGGATCTGGACGGCATAGGATAACGTATTTTACTCAAAATGGGAAAGTTCCTATTGAGACGCTCGTGGAACAAGGTTTTGGAACATACCAATAATTTAGCCCCAGACAAGGATTATCCCACACCTTACCTGTATTGAATTTTTATCGACTTTTTCAAATGTGGGAGAATCGGGAATAAACCAAATAAGCCACGTGCTAAATCACGCGCCTTGTTAACTGTGAAATTCTTCCTGCGTCAATATCATTACTCGTTCCTAATTTTGTAGCCAGAAAATTGTTACAAAATTATTTTACACACAGAAAAGGGTAGTAAAATTATTTTCAGAAATGTATTCGTGTTATAATCGAAATAATTTCTAATTTTACGTGGTCAAATAGGGAGGGGGGTTACATGCAAAGCAAAATTCTCGGGCCTCGCCCTCGGATTTTACCTTTTGCATATAACTCCATCTCGATCAGACATTTTTCATGGACGAATCTAAAATAAAATGAAATTATTGCATACATAACATGTCCATAAACAAACTGGATTATATTCAAGTTGATAGCATATAACCACGTTATCATTTTAATAAGATATTTTTCCTTAAATATGTGAAACTTTAAACCTTATCACTCTGTATTGTTGCATACTAATGATTATGTATTTGTGACCCGTCTCGCGAAACGGTACCATCTGGGAACTCTGCAACAATTTTTTTTTTTTTTTTTTTTTTTTTTTGAAAAAGAGATTCGGTCAACTTTAGGTAAACCAGAGGTCTCAAAACAAAAATTCTTTCACACGAAGGTAGATTGATCATTCTAGATTCAGAAAATAAGCTAAGTGCGAAAAGAGTCGACCCTACACAGTTTGCTCAATCCACGCGGTCTGACTGGGGACGACAATTTAAGCACTACTCAGATGGTCCCTTTTCGCATGACGGGTCACATTTTTTTCACACTCGTATTTTTTAATTCAATAACTCCAATCGAAAAGAAAATCATGTTTGAATATGTCAGAATTTGAAGAGTTTCTGATATCGACATATTTTGCATGCAAGAATAAAATAGATCTACGAACTCGAAATAGTTTTTATTCGACCATGATATTATCTTATTCAATTTGTTTCTATTTATTTATATTTTTCATTCGTTGGGTTCGTTAAGGATGGACAAAACAGAACATAGGTTTACTCTGCATTCAAGACGTTCAGCTAAAAATCTCGCCCCCACCCCCCCCCCCCCACCCCCCACCCCCACACACACACAAACACACCAACGTTTCATTTATGCCGGGATTCTGATTATATAAAGAACATATGAGCCTATGCATGACATTTCCAACAATTTTACACACGATGCTATGCTATGCTTTGCTATGTGCATATTTAGAACATTTGAAAATGCCACGCACACGCTCATATAATAGTATCAGAATATAACCAAATAAACTTAAACCAACTTCTAATCGGTCACTTAAATAAAGCACGAAAGGTATTGCTAAATAATGTTAAAGATGAAAATATTCGCTGACTTCTGATGGAACGTTCATTTGGTAGAAAGCGAAACTCAAATTATCGAAAAATTCTCCGGGAAATCAATTTGACTTGGATGCGAATATCGATACCCCAAATTTCAAAATTAACATTGGTGGGTGGGACAAATTTAACGAATTCGCCTTATTTACGCAAATGGATGTTTAAAATAAATTTGTGTTTTTTTCTTCACTTTTTTCTAGTCAGCTAACTTAAAGGCATCGAAAGGATAGCGATTTTCAACAACATAACGGTATTTCCTCGATTGAAATTTAAAAAAAAAAAATCCTGCATTTTGAGAGTTTTGTGTCATCTTCAAAGTACGGTTGGTGTATTCTTTTGCCTGCTACAATCGTTCTGTTTGTCCTTTTCAAACAATTATTTCACCGAAATCCTCGATATTATAATAATGATATAGAGGATAATCGTTTGTTTCAGTGTAAGATCGATTTATATTTCATTGAACGAACAACAAAAGCTTTATTTTCACGAGTGGCAGACTCACGAGTGAAAATATTGCTTTTGTTGTTCACGAAATGAAATATTAATCGATCTTACACGAAAAACAAACGATTATTCTATTTCTTTAATGCAAAAATGCGACAAAATGTGACAATTCTAGGACATATTTTCGTAAAGCGCGTCATTTTGCGCGTGATTACTATGCAACGTTCATTGTGACGTCACTTATTTCGCCCCGCATAGATGACGTCAGAAAGGATGAAATGCACAAAAGCAGGGTATAAGTTTGTGATAATTTCACTGCTTTTGCAGTGAGATTATCAAGTGATAATCTACCGTTATTTCTCGATAAACCACCGAAAAGCATTAAAGAAAATATAATAATAATAATAATAATAATAACTTTATTTGGAGAAGGCAACATGTTAAGATAAACATGTATATACAAATCTTATTTTCAACATGGCCCTCTAGAAAACAACAACAACAAATCTCTCTCTCTCTCTCTCCCCCTCTCGCTCTCTTTCTCTTACTCTCTCTCTCTCTTCCACTCATTCTTTCTCTCTCCAAAACACATATCTACATATCTATATATTGATTTTTCTTTGTATGAAAAAAATGTTCTGTTCGACTCTTTTCTTGCAAATGTGTCGAAAATGGAGAAACATGCAGTGACCGATTAGAAGTTGGTTTCAGTTTATTAATGGTTCGAGTCTACTAGAGTAATGCGTCGATAGTTGGCGACCAAAATGTCATATCTACAGCCTCATTCAAGCTTAAGATATAATGCTTTTCGAGAGCATAGCTACCATTACGCACATTAAGCAAGTGCGTAATAGAAATAAATCGGTGATTATGAATGATCCTAACATCGAAACTACAACTTATTCAAGCTGTAGTTACGATGTTTTGATTATTCACGTAGGCTAAAATCATAACTTCAAGTGGAGCGGACGGAGGACATCCATCTCTGTCACCGTCAACATATCGCCCTTATCCTATTTATTATGTTGGTCGACTTCTGAGTGCGTATTAATTTCAAAATCCTAGTTACGCCTATACTTTGGTCCGTAAATGACGACTTATCAAGTAAGAAGACCCATGAAAACGAAAAGATCAGAAAGCAAACATACCAACGGTTGCACCAAAGGCTGCCAAAGCGTGAGCCAGGTAGGGACCATACACTGTATCAGTTATATATGTGTCTGGAATGGCATTTACTATCAGGTTTGCAAGCGGGTGTCCTGGTTGATAAGAAAAAAGGGAACAAAATAATAGATAAATTTAAAAAATAATAATAAATAACGGTGAATAAGGCCATATCGTGAATTTCGTGAATCGTCTTTTCAAAGGAAACATTTTTGCAGGTTGAATTAATTGCTTTCGCGATTATAGAAGATTTTTTTTCTTCTTTTTTCGTAGATACAGTGAGATATACTAGCCCGCTATGACAAACTGTTTGAATAGTGCCGTTAGACAGCATGAACATTATTATTTAAGGTGTCAGAAGAATACATATGACTGATTCGTAAATATGTATTACACTTTAAGGTTATTATTTTAAGTGTGTTGGTTTCTTGTTTATTTCGTAATTTCGGCCAATCATTATTCAAAATTTTAACCATTCAATTTTTCTCAAGAAAGCATAGTATTTTCTGAAAAAGCAAGTACTGTCTAAAACACAAAAAAGCCAAAATGTTATAAATAGTAAAAAAGGTCAATTGCCCAAAAGAGGCAAGATCGGGCTCAGAATGGGAAAGACCGAATCAGACTCAGTCTGAAAAAATATTTAGCATTTCATAGGAAACAATGTCATCATATTATTTACAGGGATGGTCTAAGACATTTTAACTCTTTGAATTATGTGGACATATGATGTCCGATTGTAATGAAATTTACATTTAGAGAACTTACATTTAAGGAGTGTATTTCGAGGAAGATTTTATTTCAACATGGACGACATGTACTCGGGATATTTTTGAACAGAGTTAAGGAACAAGGTTCATGTACACTTTCCATCAGTTTTATTATCCTCAGGCGTTTGGTTGTAACGTTATAAAAAAGATATTTTTCAGTATTGAAAGAATAAATTTGATGATATTCAATTCAACAAGATAACAGGTGTGTCATTTTACCAATTTGCCCCCCTCTCTGAAGAAAAGACAGGGATTATTGTTTAATAAATTATGTACTTACTTGGTGTTTTCTCTGAATACACACATATTTAGAAAAAATGTCCTCAAATTAAGGAGAAAAAATGTTAAGATTTATCTGGTTATACAAATTAGAGCACATTTTGTCAAGCTTATATACATATTTATAAAAAAACCAATGTTTTACTTCGCATTCATACTATCATAACGATATCACAGTTCTTTTAATGGCGGAAAATCCAAAAACCAGACGAGTGATCATCCCTTACAACTTACATGATTGCAATGCCAAATGTCATTTGAAGTTCCATAGATAGCTTACTTTTTCTTCAAGAACCTATTAGACGCTTACAATTTGAAATACGTAAGGGAAATCGCGATATTTCTCTATCCAAATTTATTTTGAAAGGCGTTGTTGATTCTATATTTTTCAATGACTTTGAGCGTTTTTAAATGACTTTGAGCGTTTTTAAATGGTTTGAGTGAGTGTTTTGAATGAATGAATGGGGCGCTGAGTGAGCGATTTAGAATGGTTTTGATTGAGGCGAATGTCAATTTGATGATGTAACTTATTGTTACCAATATCGTAAATTTAACTCAAAACTCACTCATCGCACTCATTCATTTACATTCCAAAAATATTCGAAAAATCATTCACCTTGTCAATTTTACGATATTGTTAACTGTACAAAACATACCTATTAACATTGAAAAACCCAGAAATCCGACTGTTATTTCTGGTCTCGGGTTGTCCTTCTTGAATTCCTTAAGCCTCTTTTTGAATTCGTACGAGTTGTTGGCTTCCTCCACGTAATCTTTTATCTGGAACACTTCAGCTGTAACATACATAGATAATACGTACTTTATGTATTATATGAAAAAAATGTCTAATGAGGTTGGGAGAATTGAAAATTGTCGAGGCTCTGCCGAGACAATTATCATTCCCACAACCGAGTTAGATATTTTTTCATACAATACACTAAGTACGTATTATATTTATCTTATAACCTCTATTTGTCTTGTTTTCGTCGATGTTTCTAACTGAAAAGCAAGTTCTAAAAATAATCGCATTATATATGTGTTCTAAAAATAACTATGTGATATCATAATAAATATCATACGGTATGTTATCGTATGATATTAGTTCAGTTATAAGATAAAAAATCAATAAAAACATAGAGTACGTATTAATTAAGCTAAAGGAGCTCAAGTCGAAAAGGTTTATTTATTATTTATTTCACTGTAAGTCAAGGCAGTTTCAATGTAATTTCTGAGGGCGACACAACTTGTCGTAACTACAGCTTGAATCAACGAATAATGATTTGATTTGTTTGTTTGAATGGGTTTTTACGACGCTTTCAACAACCTGTCAGCTATATCGCGGCGGCTGGAGCACCTTACAATGGATTCCTGGTATTTCTCACACCAGTATAGCCATTATATCTTTTCCTAGCCCCCAGCTGCTATCCCACATAGGTCTACGATTTTTCGACCCATTGGTGAGAGACAAATAGTTGGAAAGAATGAGTGTCGCCGTCGGGGATCGAAATCAGGACCTCTAAAATGATAACCCGACGAATAATGATTTGAAGGCAATCATTTACAAAGATCCTATCATCTTTTATCTTTTTTTATATATTAGTCATTTTTGTTATTTTATCATGTTTAATATTGTCGTCGTCGTCGTCTTAAACATCAATGATGATACATGTAAATGATGATTTCTTTAAATTATGCATTCTTACATGATGATTTCACAGATTTGTAAACAATCAATTACATACTTATCCAGCCAAGGACCATTCCGCCCCACGTGACAAACCATATAAAGCAATGGCGAGGTCTGTTGAGGTACACATGATGCAATCCCAAAATTCCCCCGAAGAGCCAAAGGATGTACGTCACTGTCAGGTCCGCCATCTTGTGTCACGTGATGATAGTTTGATCGCTTTTTTTGGAATCAATGATATGAAGTTCAGTCTATAAAAGATTAGAAAATAATAGAATCTAGCATTTTTAAGGATACATATATCGAATGATAAATACAAGACTGAAGATCAAGTAATTTTATTTATAATATGACCTACGTTGCCGAAGTGAAATAACCCCGTTGAATATTTTTGATATTAGACAGGTGTTATTACACTAGTAGAATAACTATGCAAATGAGCTCAGAGCGAATAGCAACGCTACTTTGCAACCGCGAAAATGACGTCATAAACTATGTTTTGTGACGTCATCTTTTAAACGGCGTTATAAGTTTCGCGGAAAATTGAAACGTTGAATTTCAAGAATTTTGGCGATTTTTCGCTAAAATTCGAGTCTTTTTATGAACAGAATATAAAATTTGTGCTCATAAAATACAGAATTTAATAAACTCGTCATCTAAAACAGATAAAAACTCGGCTCAGCCTCGTTTTATCTGTTTATAGATGACTCGTTTAATAAATTCAGTGTTCAATGACCACTCATTCAATATCCTCTATATATATGCGACCCGTCACACGAAAAGGGACCATCAGAGAAGTGCCTAAAGAGTCGCCTCTCGTCAGACCCCGCGGACGGCGCAGACTGACTTCGGTCGGAATTTAACACTATTTTTCTAAATAAAAAAAGGAAAAGAAAAAAAAATCTACCTTTTTGACTATTCGAAGTTTGAACTATAATTGACCTGTACAAGTACCGAAATCTTTTTTTTCTTAAAAAAAATATTTCACGGTGTCCCTCTGCGAGACATTCTGGGCGATCGCGTATGTCTACAGGATTAAAACTTCGATCAGTATGTGCATCCGCACAGTCTGAACAATAGATAGCTTACTGTTTCAAAGTCCCTAGTAACAGTTAGCAACATCGTGAAATTGACAAATTGAATGGACTTTGAAAGATTTCGGAATAATATTTAATGAGTTTAGTTGAGTTTAGAATGAAATATAAGGCAATTAATACAATATTGATAATTTCGACAATTTGGACGACATAATTTAGGGTTATTCACTTACCCTCTATAAAACAAACTTTTCTGATTTGCGTGTTTTAAAGACCAATCAGACGGTTTGAAATCCAAACGAACCAACAAAATCGAAGAATGTTGGGATAGATTTGAGAGAAATTGTTGATCGTTTGAAAGACTCTGGAGCGTTAGCGCTAACATTTTTTTTGGCCAGTGTTAGAAAAATGCGTGGTGAACGATTTGCATGGTTTTTCTCGAAATTATTCTCTCTACAATTTTATTCAATATATACCACCTGTTTGTCCAGCCTGCTACAGTTAATAACATCGTGAAATTTACAAGGTGAACGATTTTGGAATGATTTATGAATGATGTTGAATGAGTGATCGGAGCGAAATTTGGATGAAATTTTATGTAGGTAATCCAATTTCGCTAATTTTCTTTCAGGATAAACATATTAGCGAAATACGAAATATATTACCTCTCTTTAATAAAATATCCATAAGAAGTCTATAAATAGCTTCCTATTTCTTCAATCAGACGCGTTAACTTTCTATTATGTTAGTGAAATCGCAATTTCGTTCTTGTTTTATTCATATCGAAGGTAGTTAATGATCTTATATTTTTTTAGTAATTTTGAGCTTTTTTAATGGTTTGAATGAATGTTTGGAATGAATGAATGGAGCGCTGAGTGAGCGATTAAGAATGATTTTAATCGGGATGAATGTCGATTTCACGAGTAACTTGCTGTAAAATAATGTCTACCATTCACGCAAATATCCGAAGTGTCACGCACTGGCTCATTTTTGTTACCTTTTCTTAGTATATAATCCAATAAAATCACAGATATAAAATAATTTAAATGTCAAGCAGAAACTGAAATTTGTTTTAAAATTTCCTCCATATTCAACCAATTTCCACGTGTATCAATTACTACATTAATGCGGAAGTGTTAAAACAAATGAAATATATAAATTGCCTAAGGGCAATAAAAATTACTTCAAATTTGATAACTAGGAAATAACAATTGTTGGTATATTGCATTTCGAGGAAAATATTCTTAATTCATTTTTTTCTGAATACTACGTGCTCTGACTGCATTATCCTAACATAATCTATCTACATATATAAACGGTCGAGGGAAATCGATTCAAAAAGTCAAAATGCTTCACCTCCAAAAAGACTATAGGATAAAAAAAAATACCATAAGGAACGATAACTATGGAAACATCATCATTAGCTTATGAAGAGTGTTAACTCCCTTCACCGAAACTTCTATTTCAGCCCAACTGGACTCCGTCATCATCATAGAAAAGTTAACAGCATTGTGAAATTGACATTCCTCTCAATCAAAACCGTTCTAAATCGCTAGCTCAGTGCCTCATTCATTCATTCCAAACATTCACTCAAAACCATTCAAAATCGCCCCAAAATCACTATAAACATAAGATCAAAACCCACATTTCAAATAAATACATTGTAATCTTAAACAAAGTTGCGATTTCACTGACATAATTTAAATTGTCAGCGCCTGATTGGTACCTGAAGTAAAAGGAGGCTAGTTTTGAACTTGCGCGCATACTCTATCAAAGGGAGGTTATAAAGATCGCAAATTTGTTCAACCTGAAAAAAGCGATATTGGATAACCTCCCTTTGATTGCACTCAAAAGTCTTTCAGTCATTTAAAATCACGTACTTTGGCAATTTTACAATGTCATTAACTGTTTGGTATAGGTCGTGAGAGCGCTCGTCCGTCAGTTAACTATTTTTTTTTAAAATCATCTTCTTAGGTAACAGAATTGAAGGGACTAATCCTTAGGACACACCCTTTCAGATTTTTCGTCGAGTTCTGATAGAGCTGATTATAAAGCTGTATAGGCATTCAAGTCAGAGAAAAACGTGCCTTAATGATGAAAAATAAATAAAAAAAAATTCTCTAAAACTGCTGTTTAGAATTCGACTGTGAAGAAACGATCCCATGGCCATATTTTGTGTCAGATTTCTTCAACAACTTCCGATGGCTAATAATGGCGGGCGTGTTTTATATCGCTGAAAGAAAAATCGGTTTAAAATGACTATATTTCAGCGTTCTTATTGTGTAGACAAATGAAATGGATTTGAGATAATATCGTGTTTGTTTTTGTGCTAAAACATTGTAAAAAAGGAATATCACACTGATTTATATTTCTTGTTTGAAGTCTGATAAGATCCTTGTCCGCAATTAACATTCACGATAGGTGAATCTATACGTTTTGATCATGTGCAACAACACGTATGTCTGTGGTTTTTCGGTCTAGAACACTTGGACTTAACCGTCTTATGGATAAAGGCAAAGGTTTGGTGTCTTTTTATCTCAAGTTATATCATACTTATACTTCTTAAAACTATATAGATGTGCTTTTTTGTTTATACGGAGTAAAGTGTTAAACATCTATATTGCCCACCTGTATTAACATTGCGCCTCGTCACGCTTGAATGATTATTGGACCTGTGATCGATTTGTTTTCAATGCACTGAGTTCCAAACGGTTCAACTACCGATCACAAGCATGGCCTCATGTGAAACTTCAGTCGACGAAATCGGTACGGAGTTATCTCCCGTTCAACTGGACGACAATACGTCCGTTAAAGTTCCCATAAATCAATCGTCCGCTTTTCAGGCTGCACAGGTGCCTTTAAGCCAGTACAAAGAACTAGAAGCGTCCCCTATATGTGCACCAGATTACCCATTAATCTGAGTGACAAGCAGTTGAATAAGCTGATTTCGTCATACAATAGCTTCTCAAAGGATGTGTTTAAGAATAACTTATTAAGGTGGTACGCGTCATGTGACAAGAAGCTGAATTAAGTTAGAAAAAAATTGTTCACTATTCCTTTTGTAGTAAGGAAGATTTTCCGTATAGTAATAGCATATTAAAGCGTCGCGCACAGAGACGTAATGGCGACCCTGTCGCACAGAAATTGGCTTATGATGTACATACTCTATTGGGTGGCTTAGTTAGAAGACGATTCAAATGAGATGATGCATAGCAGAATTCCATATTTATTTACTACTTTACAAGCAACTTTAATTTTTGACTTACGGATGAAATTATCGTGAGATGTTTAGTAAAACAGGCCCCTGGTCGAATCGAATCGTCTTAGTCTTAATTTCGTCATTCGGAACATCACTCGGTCATTTCCGTGAACTGCAACAGACGTGATCGTGAGATTGGCCGAGTGGTGTTCCGAATGTTAATTTCGTGTGTTCATCGGTGCAATAAGTCACTATTCGCTCCGCGAAGGCAATGCGCAGGAATCGAAAAGCTGCCCGATTGTTTAAAGAAGGCAAGACGACTGTAGATGTGAGGCCCTCGCAGTGTCAATCGGTCTTTAAAGCCATCGTATTTTGCCATCGTAATAAAATAAGTAAGATGACATCGAATTTCTTAATAGAGACGTCGCAGTAACATCGGGCTATTTTATAAAATCAGTCATAATTTTATTTAATTTTAAAATAAAATCGCTGTATAGGCTAAAACAGCACATTATTGTATATCATTTTAAAGCGTTTGGATATCTCTATCTTATAGACACTAAATTCTGCTACCCATGGCTGTAAATGAAAATTATTATCGAATGTATTATACAAAGAATCGCCAAAAAGCGCATGTAACACGTAACATGCTTCTCTTTAAATACATGTTCCAAATTCCATAAAATCGCGGATACACTCTTTATCATCGTAAAATTTTACACCCAAATACCTAGAAAACTAGCCCTTGTGCAGTGTGAACTTTGAAAGTATCAGATAAAATTGTGCGAGATTATCTTCAAGTAAATAAAATAGCGGAAAGTGTAACGCTGCTAAAAATGAAGCAAAAAATGACGACTATAAAATTTCAACGTAAAAATAATCATACAAAACAAAGGAAATTGTTCCTCAGTTTGAATTTGTTTAATTTTCGTGTCTTAGTTAAAAATAAAATTTTCGAGTGAAAAAGTCTGAAAAAATGTCACGCTTTTTGAAATTACGGCATTTTTTCGCACCATTTTCGCGAGATGTTTCCAAAATCTTATTAAATATCGATTAATCTAAATAAAATCTATTAGAAAAATGGTCAGTCCATTATTTTCAAAAATATAATAACAATCTTTATTTTGTGAATTAAGTGCTTAATACGAAAATGCTAAAAATGTCTGAAAAAATGTCACGCTTTCTCATTTTGTTGACGTTTTACGTTGCGTGTTTGACATTTTATAGATTATTTCGAAATTACTGGCAAAAAAATGATATACTAACCGGAATAATTTGAATAAAAAATTCTCCTCGGTTTTGATGATCAACATTTCGGAATGCATGATGTTTTACAATGTTGGCCGAGGTTTCCTAATGAAAATCATTAGGAAACCTCGGTTAACACAGTTAGAGATCAGAACTATCACGGTTCCACTACCTTAACTTGCCAATGTCACGATTTTATCTCAGTGATTTTGGAGTTATATTTAATTAGTCTGTGGGGATAGTTGTAAATGAAATATACAAATTTCATTAAAACTTTACGGAATCAGTGATGTTTCATTATCCCTCTTTAACCAAATGTACGTACTTTTAAAATTGTGCGTCTTCGTGTACAAATCAAACTTGAATTTTCGCTTTATAATACACACAAACAAGGCAAAAAAACGAGTAAAAGTTGAATCAAATTCAATGAAATGTTTTAAAAAGAAAAATAGTAAAAGTTAGGCCAAGTTCAATGAAACGTTGCTCGTTTTAAACAACTGCGAATTGCGTATCAATAGAAGTTATTTATACACAGAGATAACGTAGGTTAAAAGTACATGATGACCCCCCTCCCTCATTTAAAATGACCGACAACAACATGGTTTCCTACATAGGCCAGACCGCAAACCCATTCAAAAATATTTCTTCTGGAACTTGCTTATCTTTACATATGATATATTTGAAGGAACTGTGGTTTAAATCGAAGTCGATCAAAAACGAAACCAGGTGGCATATTGGTTTTCAAACTGGGAATCCCTAAAAATAAAATGACGCGTATTTACCTTAGTATTAAAGACTACCTTATTAAAATGGGTCACATTCCGATCTGAATTTCGACATTACCATTGTAAGGTAAGACCTTTGATTTCATTGAATATCTACAACTTCTAATATATGTTTAAGTTAGTATAAAATTAACACCAAACAAGTATAAAAAACATTCAAAGGGGGATTTTTTATTTACATGGTATTATATATAATTATTTCATCGAGTTTTAATGCCTTCGAATTTTGTCAGAATTACCAAAATCATTTAACTTATATGATTAGAAAAATCCCTTTTAATGATCTTTTACGCGTTTATTACGCACGCAGTCTAATAAGCGACCACTAACAATAGTTCCTGTCTGCCCCCTTGACCTCGACCGATTGACCCAAAACTAGAAACGAGTATTAATTTTTGTATTGGTGGTCATCTTTACCTTTAATATAGAGAACATTATGCTATTGTCTTACGATATAGATATATTTGTTATCTGGTTGAGGTTGGGGGAAATTTATCAGACAGACAGACAGATAAGTTTATTGAAAGATTTGTACAAAGTACATCATCGTTACAAAATATAATCACATTTATATATAATATATAGAAAAAAATACATATTTAACATGTCTAATATACAACTTGATCTACATAACCACTTATTTTCCTTAGGGTAATCAAATCTAACCGCAAAATATCAATAGTATTTCAAATTTCTCCGAATGGACGTTTAGAGCCGTAAAATAAACTGGTTAAAGTACACAACCCGTTGAACATGTGATTGCTCATGCATACACCGTGTTAAACGGGTGCGTGTAATCGATTTGTTTTTACTAACCAATTGCAAGTGATTGAGATAACTGGATATATTCGTGTAACTGTGAAGTTTACGGCTCATTTTATGGAATAACATGTGTTTAGTGTTTTTTAAGGATATGCTCTTGAATCCTCAACAAAACGAGTTATTGAATTTCAGATAAGTGTAATTTTAGCTTGACCTCTCTCTATGTATTTATAAACCGGTTTTGTAATAATTGTTGACTAATTTCAAATAGAACATTTTCAACACAATGCTAATTTCTCTGTTAACATATAACATGGTTTGAAAAGGATAAAAAAACAAGCAATTTCTCCTTTTCTCATTTAGTTTTTTTTTTTTTTTTTTTTTTTTTTTTTTTTTTTTTTTTTTTTCAATTTAATGTATATATATTTTTTCAATTTAATAATGTAATTGCAGACACTTACTACTTTTATTTTTCAGCTTAGACTTAATTAAAATATTAATTTTTAAATTTTCCAGAATATTAAACATTTCCGTATAGTGTTTAGAATTAAAAGACATACAATTTTCTTGAATGGCCTTCTTGCAGTAGGTACTCTTTATTGAAATTCTTTAATCATTTTTTTTTGTTCAATTTGAATTTTTTCTTTGTGGTTCCTTCCCTCTCTATTTTCAGATTACCTTGTAGCATCCAAACAGATTTTGAAGAAACAGCACAAAGGTGAGTGAAAGTAATACAATAAATAGATAAAAAAAAGTGCATTTTCATATTAGAATACATACATGTGATTAAAAATTATGCACTTCTGATGCAACACTTAAGGACCTTTGAACCTTATGCAAAACGAAAGGATAAGGATCAATAGGTCTGATAAAATTTTACTTGTTAACAATTAATAAGCACTGTAATTATTTGCACACAAGTTTGAAACATTGTTTATTATTTTTTTTTTTCTAACATCATGGCTGCTTATTTGAATTTGAGGCTTTGCCAAGTCATGATAATTACTCGCAGCCGAGTCCAGCTTACATTGATATTTCTAGAAATAAACATAATATTCTATTTATCGTGCAGTCATTTGAGGGCCTTTATTTTGAAGGGAAAAAAGAGAAAAAAAAAATGAAATCGATGAAATTCAGGCGAAATAGGTTTAGGTAAAAGTCAAGAATAAGCATTAAAAAAAGACTGCCTGATATCATTAAATGCTATCAGACAGGTGCCGGAATCAGGTCAATAAGGATCAATTGCATGATATAAATTAATGTATTTATTTTTTCTAATTAAAGGTCTATAAGTCATATAGAATGGGGGACATGGGCCACAGTTTGTCCGTACGTTTGTACCAGATTTTAGATGCTATTGGTGCGTCTGAAGATGTGAGAACATTGTGGTGGGAGGACGCTATGACTGAAGAAATACTCAAAACAGTTTGTGGTGATGATGATTTTTCGATGTATCGGTTTTGTAGCAGCTGTGAAGGAACAACAACACCGGGACTTTTCTCAGATGTAGATGTGTTATGTTGTGATGAGCGTGTACCAGTAGTAGAGAAGATAGAGGATGCTCCAGAATATGGTCGAGCCTTACTTATGATTTCTGACGCTGACACAAAACCGGGATATTTTAAACTACAGGAAGTGTACAATAGAGTTCCACAAACAATATATCAAAGGGAGATAGATGTTGAATGGGAGGACACGGATACCCAGGGTAGAATATGTTTCAAACATTTAGGAAGCAAAGACCCAGCTTATGTAAGAAATGGTCCTGCTGAAACAGGTCCGCATAAAGATGGATTCAGAGATAAAGATTTGGTTGTCGCACTTCGGTGTAAAAAAATTCCAAATTCTGTTCTAACATGGCAAATTAAAACTCGTCCGTGTAACTGGCCGTCCAAATCACATATTTTGAAAATGAAAACTTTTGGTTGCTTCTTTGTTGGTGTAGGCCATCCAAGAGCCGACAACAAGCATATCGAATGGAGAATTTCATTTTCACTCCAAGAACGAGAACTCATGTCCAGTCTAAATCCAACACAACACAAGTGCTACATTCTACTCAAAATTATAAAGAAAGATATAATACAGCCAAGGGCTGGTGAAAAATCAATCTCTTCCTATCATTGCAAAACGTGTTTATTTTTTGTTCTTGAAAACTCTAAACCTGGACTCTGGAATCGCAGGAACCTCATACAAGGTGTACGTGTTTGTCTGTCTGTTCTTCTACATTGGGTAAGAAGGCGAAATTGCCCAAATTACTTCATTTCAGAAGAAAACATATTTGATAAACTGGACCGGAAAACTCTTGACAAAATAGAAAAAGTCATGGTGGAGTTATTGAAGAGTGGAACCAGGTTTCTGTTTTCCCTTCAGTGTGATCATATTGGTTCCATCTTATCTGGTAACTTTTCTCAAATTAGAAATGAATCACCAACAATGTCCGAATATAAATTACTCTATGAAACTATACAAAACTTGTATATGGGACGGAATTTAACCCTAATAAGGGCGATAAGAAATGTTCAAGACTCTACTTCATGTCTTTTTGAACTTTTCTATTTCTTTCAAAATATTCGTAATCCCAACATGGTGATAGATCGCTCAATAGGAGACGTTATAATGGTAATGGATTTATTTTTGCCATTACTTCATTTACAAATAGCACAGTCTATAGCGTCCGTTCTACGTATTGGCTACCAAGCTAATTCTATATATTTGTTCAGAGCGTTTAGACATTCTTTAAAAAAAAGTGCATGTTGTGATCTCATTTCATCTAAATTAATTGTGGCAACTTGCTATCTCCTGACGGACATGTTAGACCACAGTAAAGAGGTTTTATTGACTTGTGAGACTAAACTGAAGTTTTTTGTGATCTCTTTATGTAGTTGCAGGATGTACCTGACAATACCACTTCAGGAACAATTAAAGAAAGCCAAGCTATCAATCATAGAATTCCGAAGTCAATGTACAACAGGATGTTTATTGTTTGTCCCTGCACAAGCTAACCTTGTTCATCCAGCTTTACAGTTAGAGATGTACCGTTCTGTGTACACACCACCTGGATCACGTCATGAACGTAAAGACTTTTGGTATGACTGGATTCTGGTGGATTCTCGAGTTTATTTGTACTTTCTACAGTACTTACTGTATTCTAAAACAAACAATACAGTCTGCAAGAATGATGCCATTGATAACCTAATGCACGTTATCAATACTGACCCAAATCTAGGACACAGAGAAACAGCATGTAATCTGTTAGGATGGATAATGATACAAGAAGGTCGCCTGCAAGATGCTTTACGATGTTTACTAAAGTCTTGGAGAATACGGGCTGACCATAATGCTGCTAAATGGCATCTTTGTGTCTTGATAGCTGAAGTTTATAGACGAACACGTCATAGATAAGAAGTCTAGAAAACAATCAATAATATCCTGTTGAATTAACATTTTGTTTCGAAATGGATTTATTATGGAGTTTTTTTTACCAGTCTCTCTTTCTGTCATTTTTTGCCTACAATGATTAAAAGAAGCAGAACGGTGCGTTGGCCTATCAGGCTGGATGTGAAAGCAGGCTGTTCTTAGATTATAATGTCAGTCAAAATTTTGTGTCAATTAGATAATTTCGTAAACTGCATGAGCAGGATAAAATGCAAAAATTGCAGCCTTAAAAGTAAACAATCTGTTGAATTATCAGTGGAAAATAAATCAATCTTACACCAAAATAATATTATCCTCCATTTTCCCCTATGTTGAAGATACTTCAAAGTCCGATAATTTTGACCCGTCAAGTAAAAACGGACTAGATATTAACTCCATTAAGTAGATATTTTTAAAAAGAGATTTGTTCCAGTTGAGTTCAACAGGAGATCGCATTTCAAATATCTTTTTTACAGAAAGGTAGTTGATTGATTGAATGGAGTTTAACGCCGCTTTCAACATTATTTCAGTCATATCGCGGCGGCTGGAGCACCTAACAATGGATTCCTGGTATTTCTCTCACCAGTACAACCATCACATTCTTTTCTAGCCTCCAGCTGCTATCTCGCATAGGTCTACGATTATCAACCCATTTGTGAGAGACAAATAGTCGGAAAGAATGAGTGCCGCCGTCGGGGATCGAACCCGGGACCTCTAGATTGACAGTCCGACGCGCTACCAACTGCGCTATGACGGCGGCTACAGAAAGGTAGAATAACCATTCTAGATTAAGATAATCAGACATGTGAGCGTAAAGTATCGACTAGAGTCCACACTTTACGCTCTACTCAGACGATCCTATTCCGCCTGACAGGTCCCATTTATTTCAATAATAAGTTATTTTTGTATTCGATACTAAAGAAGACATGTCACAAAGCAGACTAGTAACCCACACCAACACACACACACAGACACCATTTTGTTCTAGTAGAAGAGAAAGATGTTTTGCAATAAAAATAAAATAAACAAGAGCTGTCGGAGGACATCGAAGCACGACTATTCCATATGCTGGATGCTGGTATTATTGTCACAAAAGCTTGCGCAAAGTTTCCTAGCAATAGCTTTTAAAAGTAGAAATAGAGATATAACTGATATACAACATTTGCGCGAAAAAACGTAACCAGGAAGTCCGAAAAGAGTTAAAATTCCACTAAATTCAATATCAGAGTAATGAATCTTTGTCTAGAGGCTAGAGATGTTATGGTCACGGACGCATGTGCAAAGTTTCAAAGCAATAGCTTCAGTTGAAAAGGAGATTTTAAATACTTGCACGTAAAAACTTAACCAAAGCATTACACCAACGCCGACGCCCGGAATACCCCCCCCCCCCCCCCCACACACACACCTCCCACCCCACCCGCCATATTATACGAAAAGACGAGCTTAAAATGGATTTCCACATCTATTTCGTTTAACGCATAGAACCCATTACTCATTCTTTCAGTGTTCTGTGATGAGGAAATAATTATAAAATCGATTGCAGTTCCGACCTAAAAATTTGTGACACGCGAAAAGGGACCATCTAGATAGTACGTAAGGCGTCGACCCATGTCAGTCCGCGCGGAATGCGCAGACTGACAAGGTTCGAAACTTTTCGCACTTTACTAATTTTCAGAATCTTAAATGATAAATCTTCCTTTCTGTGAAAGAGTTTTTGAAATACGACTGCTGGTTGGCCTATACTAAAACTTATTTCTTTGTCAAATGTTTTCTTTACGCACTACCTAGGTAGGTCCCCTTTCGCGTGCCGGGTCACATTTATGGACCTTTGACCCCTCCCTTTTCCCGTGTGAACACACCCCTTCACTCACACAGCACTCCATTCATTCATTCCAAACAGTCAGTACACAAATTACCCATAAACGATGCGAAATCTTTAAAATCAATCCGAAACCGACCAAAACGATAAACTTTTCCTTGAAATCGATCAAATTTGAAACGTCTGGTTCTTGAAATTACAAAAATAAGAAAGAACGGGGGTATCTTAAAGGGAGGTACTGAATTATCCATAATTTCGTCCAATTTCAACGAAATTAGCTGCAACGCATCATCTCCCATAAATTTATTTCAAAACTTGCTCCACACAATCAATCAATATCATTCTGAAAGTAATCAAAATTCAATCAATTTGTCAATTATGCGATATTGTTTACTGTATCAGCCAGGTCTGTGATATGGTGTCCTTGTTTAAGAGATAAAGCGTCGGCTTATTGGTCGAGAGGTCCCGGGTAATATTCCTGGAAACGGCTATCGATCTTCAAAGTGTATGAGGGTGTCATAAACATTGTAACAACGACTTGTTCAAGCTGTAGTTTTGACATTTTTAAAAATCGCCTATTTACGCAAATATCTGAAGAGTAATGGCAAAAAATATGTTATTGGCAGTAGTTTAAGTGCTTTCCTCGCTATATGGACTGTGACAAAAGATGAATGTCTTCCTCCCCTTTTCTGTGATTTAAGCATTGGATCGTGACTACAGCTTAAATAAGCTTTTGTTTAAATGTTATGATCATTCATCAACGACATTTTTCGGAATAGGCTTAATTTCTATTACGCACATGCGTAATGTGCGTAATGGTAATTATGCCCTTGGTTCAGTTCATGCAGTCTAACTAAGATCGACACTTCACGGGTCTAACGGGATTGGATAGATTATTTATTATAGAAAGGGATTTTTTGTAAACCATTCATGGTGATATAAGCAAGATAAAAAAAGCCTTCTGATTGGTTTTCTTGACAACCGAACAGCAAATTGACAAAAAAAAAAGATTATTCATAATGACAAGTAGGTCTGACAATCAAACAAGTTTCAAATAAATCTGAGACATAGCGTGCCACACCCCCTATGTAAAAGTGTAATGCTTACAGGGAATGACTATTTCAAAATTTCAGTTCAGTCCATCCCTTCTCCTGGCTATACCACATTTTTCCGCGTTTTCGAATACCGCGGTTGGACTATACTAAACAGCATTCTTGACCCCGCGTTTTTAAGGATGAAAAATGGGCAAATATCAAGATTTACAAGACAAAATCATTATTTTGAAATCATTTTATTTTCAAAAGAATATTTCGGGAATGGTATTAAGTTGAAATTAAGATTCTATCATATACCAATCCTTCATTTAAACGCATTTTTAGGTAATTGATGAAAATGTTGGTCCATATAGAAGTCAAAACGGACTTTAATTTACATTTATGTCTAAATGTATTGTAATCCACGATTTTGCCCTAGCAAATATCCGTGAAATCCGCGTTGCAGCTATAGGTTGAGGTAGTTTTATCTCCATTTAAATTCATAGGCCTACCGTCATTTTCATACATAATCTAGGCCTACATGATTAAACTTGAAAACTAAAACCGGTTAGTAGGTTACATTTACCAAACACTCGATACTTAAGTCTAGGTTGAAGTTACGAAGTTTTGGTAACCAAAGGAAGAAAAGTATTCACCATTTGTAAGCACGTTATTCTTCACAAGCGGATTCTAACCCCCAACTATATTTCTAACGTTCTTGAGGAACATAGTGGAGTTATAGCCCTTGGCTTGCAAATATGGTAAGTTTTAGGATACAGTTATTTGTACACGCGTTAACGATAATTGTCCACTATCCTTCGAAAGAACCGCAAATATTAAAAAAAAATAATCTAATCAAATTACGTCACTAAGCCACGCCCTGTCAGATGAATAAAAACGCAAAATAATGGACATGAAACAAAAGGGCTAACTTATTTGTCGCCCGAACGGGTCCCGTTTTTCAGCCGAGCCAAAATAAGAAACCAGCTCTATGTTCTGGCTGACAATATGTTGCAAACCGTTTTCAAATTAAACCCGTTTTGCGCGCATATGTACGTGCAAAACGGGTTTAATTTAAAAACGGTATGCCAAATTCATGTCAGCCGGAACATAGGAGCTGGTTTCTAATTGTGACCCGGCTGAAAAACAACAAAATCGGGACCCTTTCGGGTGACAAATGAGTTGGCCCATTCATCTTATATATAATTATTTGCATCAAAAAATCCTAACTCAAACTTGTTCAAGTTTAAAGTTTTGTTTAAGTCGCACATCCACGAAAATAGTTCAAGCAAAATGATACATGTATCGGGGTTCAACTGTAATCTTGTTAAAAATGAGAGGTCATAAGGGTAGTCTTGGACTTTGAATTTAATAGGCCTACACACTCAGAAGGCGAAAACTAAAGAATTTATAGGAAAAGGGCGATATATGAGGACTGTGATAAAAGATGAATCCCTCCATGTTTTCCTTTTTTATGATTTGAGCGTTGGTGACTGATAATCAAATCATCGTAACTACAGCTTAAATAAGCTGTAATTTCGATGAAATGATCATTCATCAACAGCATTTTTCGAAAGAGGATTAATTTCACTCACGCACTTGCGTAATGTGCGTAATGGGAGCTACGCCCTTGGAGGTTTTATTTAGATCTATCAATGTTTTTTTACAGCACGTACACCAAGGATGTAAAATTTAAAGCAAATAATTACCTCCCTTGTATCTAATTTTTCCAAACTTCAATTTAAATTTATGTTGAACTTAATGTTGGTAGATAAATGTTTATGGTTGAAGTATACCTTTCCATATATGTATATTTTCAGTGTCAATCTTTTATATATAAGATAAAATTGTGTTATTAATTACAACCTGTACTGAGTATAAAATTACTTTAAGAAATAACAAATATTTGAAGACTTGCGACTGTAGTACTTTTAAAACCAATCTGTAGGTTGTATCTGCTGGGCAGCAGTAGCAATTCTTAGCAGAAAAACTTTTTTAAAGCTGTAAGGCTTACGGATTACCAAACTGAACCCTAAAAGAAATGTCACACTAGAAAAATTAATCTATAAAGAAATATTTTAATAATAAAGGCTTATTTTGAAAATTTTAATCAACCAGTCAATTTTCAAATTGACCCAAAACATAAATTGTGGTTGGGATAACAGCGACTTGTTCGTCTTTGTCGAGCTCCAAACATTTGACACTAGCCTACGATATTGAGAAACCAAACTTACTCGAATCCGAGTGGTGGTTGCCTTAGTACATGGCAAATAACGCCAGTAGTAGGGCGTTATGTTTAAGCCATCTGCTAAGGCAATTGTACTTTATACCCCAATAAACGCAGTGAAAAAAGACACTCGACCCTTATAATTGCAATCCTCTGCATAGAAGAATTCACTTACGTCGGGTAATCCTGCGCGTCGTCTTATGCTGCGCAGCTATATGACGTCATGCAAACTAAGAAAATGGCCGCTAAACATAAAAGCAGAACACCCTACTTTTAGTATTCAAAATTTCGATCATTTAATCAGTCAAAATAATAAATGCATGTGTGTATTTCAGAGTAAAAAAAATCCCGTTTTTAACTGTTTTTCATTTTAGCCGAGAGTCCCAGGTCTGGCCCACATTGCACCAAAATACTCAATCACCACTAACTTTCATATCTTTACCAATCTAATTACCAACACAAAGGTAATTGCAATAACTAGACAATTCAAAGCACGTTTGCAGAAACCATGAGGCAAATAGGCTGTCATCAAGGTTATGGTACATCTGTTGGTTCCAACATTAAAATCCTATCATATTCAGATAGATTGATATCATTAGGTCTTTGGTCTCTCGAATATCGCAGACAGCGAGTGGACATAATTCAAATTACAAAGTATAAACAACTTAGACGATATTGACAAAGAAACAGACGATATTGACAAAGAAACATTTTTATCAATGGCCACACAACTTAGAACAAGAGGCATTTCAAAAAGTATATATAAAGAGAGATCTAGGCTAGATATCCGAAAATATATGATCAGCAACCGAGTCGTAAATATCTGGAATTCGCTTCAAGATCATTTAGTCATGGCACCCTCATTCAACAGACTTAAGGTAGTGGACCCGTAATAGTTCCGCAACATTTCGGAAATATGGTCTTTCACAATGTTTACTGAGGTTTCCTAATGAAAATCATTAGGAAACCTTGGTCAACACTGTTAAAGTTCATCAGTTTTGAGACATTGAAAAACTATTATGGGTCCACTACCTTAAGAGTCAACAGAACAACTACTGGAAAACACCATTCTAAGCTCAACCTAAGCTATGTTCCCGGCAACGACAGAAATACATAAGATAAAGATGTCAAAAATCACCTACAAAGGCAATCATTCCCTACCCTATGGTGTCAAGGTTGGTACTTCGTAGTCCCTAAGTTTTCAAGTAAAGCATAATACTATGTTGTTATCATTAATTTGTTTCAAAAGTGCTACTATGTTATCATTAATTAGATTTATGAAGTAAGAAGTCCGACAATAATGGAGACTTTTCATAGATCTTTTTTTTTTTTTTTTTTTTTTTTGCAATATATATACAGGATATTGAATGTGTGGTCATTGAATATCGAATTTATTAGACGAGTCATCAACAAACAGATTAAAACGAGACTGCGCCGAGTTTTTTCTGTTTAAGATGACGAGTTTAATAAATTCGGTTTGTGATGAGCACAAGTTTGATAGTCTATTTATAACAAGACCACGGGTTTGAAGTACATTTTTTTTAAATTTGTGGATAATTTTGTTTCACGTTTTTAGGAATTCATACCCTATCTATATCCATTACACATCATATTGTGTTTCTATTGTCATACACACAATGCGTCAGCATCTTTGGTGTATGTTTCCAATGGGGTAAAACGTCCCAACAGACGTATTGCCCCATTCACGTCGGGCGTTTTGCCATCTTCAAATAAAGGATTAAGTTTTGTTGTTTTATTTTCTTATAAAAATGAATACAAATGGTCGTATTTGGTAAGATTTATTTACTTATTTCGTTAAAGACCTATTTTTTGTTTAACAAGGAAGTAGCAAAGGATGTGCAGAATAAATTCCTTATCACGTTCGTCACGTCGGTCTGACGTCATGTTTTACATTATATATCAGACTCCTTTCACCAACCGGAAAGACCTAAATCACATGGCGACTTAATTGGCAAATATGAAAACGATATCAGCAGTCTTGGAACTCATACAAATTGACATTTTATCTTTTATGGTTCATGCCATAGTAGAAGTGATATGTCTTTTTTCCTCGGCGTTACACCCCGGTGTTCTATTAGAGGTTTTACGGTAAATGAACCTTGTAAGGATACCCTTCATAACATACGGAGCATCTATTCTTTCAGAATTTGCAATAAATTATGCACTTAGAAAATTTTAAAAGATAAGTTTGCGATTCCGACCCATGAAAACGTTTTATTCAGCATTTGCTAGGAATAATCTTTGGTGTATTCTTTGTCTCTTTGTCCCTCAATTCAGAAGCATGAAGAATAAATAAACGAGGTTTCTTAATCGAATATGTCGGGATACAAGTCAATTTTTGTGGAAAAGTAACCCGCAGACCTGAACGCAGGGCAGATAATAACCATCGTAAAAGAGGTTTTGTTAAGGTGTGTTAAAAAAAGGGCAATCGAGAATCATAATTTAAGCCTCGTTTACATTTGGCCTACGGAGCCCGTCCGGTGCCCGTATCTCGCCGTACGCATAAAATCGTGCGGTGCCCGTGCGGTGACATACGGTGCCCGTGCGATCATCGCACGGTCTTACGGGCACCACAGACACCTGCGATCTCGTTTAAAAAAAATGTTATACACATCTTTAAAAATCGCAAGCCCGTTGCCTTGTGCGGGCACCGCACGGTCGCCGCACGGACATCGCACGGAAGCCTTGCGATGATCGCGCGGAAATCGTACGATATGTTAACTATCAAACATCCAAAATCAAACCCGTAGAATCGTGCGATAACCGCGCGGCATCCTCTCGATGTCCGTACGGAAACCGCAAGATCTCCACACGGGAATTTCACTATTACCTTGCGATATCGCACGGGACCCGTACGGTCTCATTAAGGTATGTTCCCACTCAAATATTTTCAAATCGCACGGTCATTATAAAGGTCATTAGGCATTGTGAACACATACGTCGCACACCGTAGCTGTCTGCGATGTCCAAAAATCGTAAGAAAAATCGCAGGCTGCGATATCGTACGGCGACCGTGGCAAATGTAAATTAGGCTTTAGATTTGATTTGATTTGAATTTGGGTTTTACGTCGCTTTCAACAATCTCTCAGTTATATCGCGACGACTGGAGCACCTAACGATGGATTCCTGGTATTTCTCACACCAGTACTACCACCACATCCCTTTCCTAGCCTCCAGTTGCTATTCCACACAGGTTTACGATTATCTACCCATTGGTGGAAGACCAATGTCGGAAAGGATAAGTGTCGCGGCCGGGGATCGAACCCATGCAAATATAGAACTAGGCTTTAGAGACAACAAGTTAATACAATAAATGGTATATCGTGGTTTTATTGACCCGAATCTGACCATTGCTTTTTAGATGAAGTAAAATCTGATTATTCATATTCGGCTTTGCACGTGCTTTCTTGAATAGGAATGAAAAACAAACGGTATTGAATATATATTGTGTTCATTGATAAAATGTGTCGATACATGTAATTGTTTATTTTGGCATTTTTTTCCACAGAGGTCAAATTCGGGTTGAATAAAGAAAGGTATAATTCGATCATGCATGATATTTATTGTAAATGGTTAAAACCGACGTTTTCGCATGCTAGTTCACAGAAATGTTAAAGGTTTTATTAGGAAAGCCTATTTATAGTAACGTAGGGCGATAAATCATTGTTTACACGTTGTTAAGGAAGTAAAACCCACATGGGTATATGCGATCTTAAGAAGTTAATGTGTTATTTAAAAGATCATCAATTTAACAAAAATCAACGGTTTATATTATCACCCAACAAGGTATGAACACTCAAATATTGTTTTAAATTATTTAAAAACCTTTACACTCTAAAATAAACGTTCTCATAGTTCACGTATATGAAATTCAAAAACGAAAGTAGACTAATTTTAATATCACATTGGTACACAAATATATCGAGGAGCCATTGCAAGATATAAAGTAAGAGTATTGTAGAGTGAATAGACATGCACTGCTAACTTGAGTTGACCTATCAATATAAATGTGACCCGTCACGCGAAAAGAGACCATCAGGGTAGTGCGTTAAGTGTCGATCCTTGTCAGACTGCGCGGACGGCGCAGACTGACTAGGGTCGAAACTTTTTGCACTTTGCTTATTTTCCGAGTCCAGAAAAATCAATCTACCTTCATGTGAAAGAATTTTTTTGAAATGACACCTCTGGTGTACCTATCAGGCTATGCTAAACCAAATCTCTTTTTCAAATATTTATTTTACTGAGTTCCGAGATGCTGCTTTTTCGCATGACTTGTCGTAAATATGCCCATCGAAATTCGCTTTGAAATTTGAATAGGTATGTATACTCAATCGGGGTTTTAGAATTGGCCATTTTCACAGCGGATCAAGAGATTGAGAACTGATCGAGCTTCGGCGTTATTCATCTCATGAATGATAAAGGGAGGTTAGGGTGAACGGGTGTGATCTGCATCGGTCGAACTTCATACCCATATATTTTTTTGCGTGTCAAAAGTCTTCGTGTACGATCGAGTAGAAAGAATGCCCGAGAAGCGGTCGTCAAGCGATCGTGTATCGATCGGGTGCAAATCGAGCTGGTCGTAAATAAGTCGTTGAGAGGTCACGAGTCAAGCAGATTTACAGGCAGTAAAGTTAGGCTCTATCCTAGACTGCGCGGGATAAGCCGACAAACATTGAGTTGATAACACACGACGGTGTTCTGTTCATAACCGGATTGTGTAATTTTAGTGACATTTTGTTCTAAAAAAGAAAGGCTTTTACATGGCCAAATTGGTAAATGAGTTCAGTCGTGTATTGATTTTTGTGTAAAGCGATATCTTAAAACAAATTTTGTACTTGACTTTCTTAAGTGCACATGATAAGCCGACAGCACTGTACTTATGACAAAAAAAACTGGTTTCTGCCAAGTAAGTCTGTAGTTTTAAACGAAAACCGTCGGGGTCGGACTTAGTTAAGAGGGTTGCTTGATGGTCTTGGTCGACTTTCTGTTTTCTAAGTTTACGTCGGCTCAGAATCAGAACTGTATGCTTTTTATCGTAAATTCTTTCAAAAATACCTTAATTTATAATAGATTGAATAGTAACGTTGCGTTGATGATCGGGAACTAGGTTATTTCGAGTTCCTACAACACAGGACTTGCAGATCGAAGGTCGGGTGTTTCCCGAGAGACCTATAGAAATAAAGTGCAATGGATTTTCCCACGACATGCGATTTTAACCAATCAGAATTCTTTCATTTATTGGATTGGAATTATCATGGTCTATATTGTGTTTTTATAAAATATTTGTTGAATAGTTTTCGGCCAAATTTTGAGGCAATCTGTCTTATCATCCTTAACGGAATTGGTAGGAAATTTTAGAATTATTTCCATTGAATTTTTTTTATCAAAATTACCATTACACTATAATGAGGCTTAATTTAGAAAAAAAAAACTATATTTTTTATTGCTAAAATATACAAAACGTATATATTGTCAATCAGAATCTGAGATTTTTAACGAAATCGGATTTTTTGAATCATGTACGTAAATAAATGTAAAATATTTATATCTATGTAAACAACAATTGACAGGCATAATCCTTTAGATTTAACTGAAGCAAATTATCCTTTAATGATTTTTGGAAGCTCTAGAGCTTTACTAATAAAATATGAAAATAAAATCAGCAAAGATAGAGAGTATAACCACTTTACATTATTACTCTCTATTGCATAAAGTACATTTTCGGGTAGTTATAGACAATTATCATGAAGCCTGTATTAATTAACCTGATATCACATGTTTGATAACATAAAATGGTATCAGACAGCCTTTTTTAGAAAAAAAATGCAAACACCTGAATTTCTTTGATTTCAATGGTTTAATGGTTAATAATTAAGCGCTGAAAAATGATTGCATGACAAATAGAATAACGGGTAAGTTTCTTAAAATATCAATGTTATCCAGTCTCGGCTGTGAATATTATCATAACGCGGCAAAACCTCGTCATGATAAATTTTCCCAACCTCAGCGACTAGATAACATTGATAATTTAAGGTTCATGTAAAGTGTTTGAGACCAAATTTTAGGGGCATTCATTTGCCAAGAAAAAGCAGTATGTCCAGGTATATTATATATCAAAATGAAGCTATTTATGAGCACAAGCAGTTGAAAAACATAAGACTGTTATAACTATAGCGGTATAGCCAAAACATTGTGGAAAAGGGTCATTTTGTACAGAACAAGAAACTGCATGACTGTTGGATAAAATTGGCTCATATTTTAACAAAGTCTAGCCTAAAGTACCATCCAGGTAGTGCTACAACCATTGGTATAAAACTTAGCCCCAAAACGTAGTTATGCAAGCAATTTATTTTGACTTATTTTATAAACACATATGTCATATATGTCATTCTAATTTTGTAAACGTGTAGATCTTTTTAGGGTATGGTGTGTTATCACAACATAAATAGACATTAATTGTTTATATACCTGTAAGGTTGATTAGCAATATATCAATTTCTATTTCACAGAATCATAAATATGTAGTAATATTGTAGTTCATTGAATTAAAAAAAACTATAATTTGAAATAAATCGCTGAAATATTTCATAATATTATGGTGTGATGTTGCACCATACCTATCGTGTATTTTGAAAACAGACCAAACCGGTTTGACATGTATGTTGACAAAATAAATGGAAATTGATTGTTTCAAAAGAGCCTTTTGAGAATGAGTTTTAAATCTAAGGTTGTAGCACTACCTGGATGGTACTTCAGACTGTACTTTGTTAAAATATGGGGCGGTTTTATGCAACCGTCATGCAGTTGCTTGTTCTGAACAAAATGACTCTTTTCCACAATGTTTTGGCTATACCGCTATAGCTATGGCGGTCTTATGTTGCCTAACTGCTTGTGCTCACGAATAGCTTCATTTTGATATATAATATACCTGGACATACTGCTTTTTCTTGGCTAATGAAGTGCCATAAATATTGGGTCTCAAACTCTTTACATGAACCTTAAGACACTAACAAAATATTTTCTATTTATCTTGTCACTAGGTAAAAATAAATATTGCTTGATAAAAGGGAGTACGATAAACTTGTTGATATAAGGTCACTTGATCACGTGACAGCTTTTATCATATCACTTGGTAATGTGATCTGCAGGATCTCCTTTTTGCGGCTGTAAGGTCTGAAAAAGAGTCCTCTTTAACACATTTTCTTATAATTTGAGTGTCGATTTCTGAAAACAAAAATAATACAGTAAATTCCCTTAATTTCTAAAAACCAACCGCGACCATATCGATAACGTAGTACATGACTGATGATATAATCTATAAACTTGCGACGAAGCTTATCTTGTGTGTTTACAAACAAGCCCAAAAAACTGTCAGGATTTTAAATTATTCATGTGAAGCGATTCATAGGTGGCAGTATTAAATTGATTGATTGATTGAATGGAGTTTAAAGCCGCTTTCAACATTATTTCAGTTATATCGCGGCGGCTGGAGCACCTAACAATGGATTCCTGGTATTTCTATCACCAGTACAACCACCACATTCTTTCCTAGCCTCCAGCCGCTATCTCACATAGGTCTACGATTATCAACCCATTGGTGAGAGACAAATAGTCGGAAAGAATGAGTGCCGCCGTCGGGGATCGAAGGCAGTATTAAAACATCAATTTTAAAAAAATATATATATTTGCTTTGTCATTATTTAATAATATTTTTTTTTAATTTCTTTGATACTGCCACCTGTGATTCAACACAGAGGAGTATTTCTGAGATAGTAGCTATGCACCTGATCTAAATCTATTTCCGTCCTCTGATTGAGAGCAAGGGAGGCATTGAATTGAGATTTGCTTTTAACTGCATGACAACAAAACTTGATAATAAAATGACGGGTTAAGATGGTGACTGACTAGAAAATCACCCGATTTATATCTTCTTAATCATAAAGGTTTGTGTTGATTGATTAAGTGTTCTGTTGTTGAGGATTTTTTGTTATAGCATCAGAAATCCTTACAATTATCGAGTTCTTAAGTCGTAAAGATTAAATTTCGGTAGGTCTAAATGAATATCGAATAAAAGATTGTAACAGGATAAATAGAACAGATGAAAGGTGACTTGAGATGGAAAAGTTTATCGGGCTCGACTGCGCCTGCCCGATAAACGCCTGTCGACCCTGGCGTAATGCTTTGGTTAAAGTTTTGCGTCCAACTGTGTCAAGTCTCTGTTTCTACTAAAATTTTTGCTTGGAAACTTTGCAAATACTTCTGCCTAGCATAAAATTTGCCTCTAGGCAAAAATTCATTGCTCTGATTTTGAATTAAAGTGGAATTGTAACCCTCGGACCTAGAAATCTTGGTTAAGTTAAGTATTTGATCTCTGTTTCTACTAAAATATTGCTTGGAAACTTTGAACATTCTTCTGTAACCATAATATCAGCATGTAAACAAAGATTCGCCAGTCTTGTAATTGAATTTAGTTGAATTTTTACCCTTTTCGGACTTAGAAATCTTGGTGTTGTTTTTACGTGCAATTGATTCTCTGTTTCTACAAAAATTATTGCTTAGAAACCTTTGCACATGCTTCCTTGACTATAAAATCATATGCTATGCAAAGACTAATTTCTCTGATATTGAATTAAATGGAATTTTCTAATATCATCATTGATTTGCTCCTTCTATCCAGTACTATGACAAGTGGAGTTTCACTGTCCTCCTACAGTTCTTGTTTGGTATGGTGTGTTTTCCGGTTGATATTCTGCATCAAGTGTTTTCTTATTGCTCATTAGCCTACACACAACACAAACATGGGCTTTAGAAAAGTACGGGATAAATTTGTCGCATTCCTTTTTTTTTTCGATATCTGTCTATGCCGGAAAATGAAATAAAATAATAAAAAAAGAGGATAAAGAATTCCATAAAACGAATTAACAGAATTAACAGTAAGCAATGAAATTTATCGAAAAGAATCAAATAGTAATGATAGTTTAGCATTAGAATTAAATCTCTTGAACAAAAGAAGATAATTTATTATATGACCGACGTCGCAAGAGTGAAAAACCCCGTTGAATATATTTAATATTACAAGGGTGTTATAACACTGGTGGAATAACTATGCAAATGAGCTCAGAGCGAATAGCAACGCTATTTTTAACCGCGAAAATGGCGACATAATGTATGAATTGGGACGTCAGTTTTAAACGGCGTATAAGTAAGTTTCGCGGAAAAATTGAAATGTCGAACTTCAATAATTTTTATGATTTTTTGCGAAAATTCGAGCCATATTATATATAGAATATCAAATTTATGCTCATAAAAAACCGAATTTAAACTCGTCATCTTAAACAAAATAAAATAAAAAAAAAAAAAAAAAAAAAAATACCGGCGCAGCCTCTTTATTATCTGTTTATAGATAACACGTTTATTAAATTCGATATTCAAAGACCATTCATTAAATATTATCTATTTATTTCATTAGAGAAACAAAAAGGGCTTAGTTGACGATAAAAAGCTCGTATAGGTTTGAATAAGCTTGAATAGGTAACAACAGCTTATTGATTCTATGTAAATTAAAGGAGTGAGATATTTGACAAACCGTCCTCGAAAAAATACAGTAACCAAACAATTAAAGAGACGTGAACAGAACTGTCCCTTTATTAAGTAATTTTGTAATTAAATGTAAGATAAATTGGAAAATAAATCATATATCCGACTCCGCGCCCATTTGGACCGGGTCTGTTAGTTTAGTGTCACTTATTGGCGAACGCTTTAGACCACTGCGCTACGGACCCAATTATAACATTGCAGCTTTTCATTCAATCTCAAAGTTAAGTTCTGATAATGTCCTCGCGGATATTAACGAAAAGTTACAAGAACATTGTCTGCGAGTGACGGGGAGGGTCAACGACCGACCGCGAAGTGGACGTCCGGGGGTCACAACGCCACGTCAGGATCGGTTTATGATTCTTACGTAATCGCCATCTCACAGCTAGCGAAACTGCAAATAACACTATAGGCAGTCATAATCGCAATATTCATCCCGATAAGGTTCGAAACCGCTTACGCGACAATGGCCATAGAGCCCGACTTTCCTATGTCGGTTTGCCGCTAACTCCTGTGCGTCTCTAACGCCATTTGGCTTAGTTACAAGCACACTTACCACGAAATTTTCCTATAGGCAATGGAGACGGATATTCTTCACCGTCGAATTACGGGTCACACTCTACCGTTCGAACCGCCGACGTCGTGTATACCGACGTCGAGGCGAACGTTACGCCGACGCATGCGTCGTTGAACGAACTAGGTTTGGCGGTGGTTCGGTATGTGTTTGGGGCGTCGTCTCCTATGGGTTTAAATCACTATTGATTGTGATTGACGGTAATTTAAACGGCGTCAGGTATAGAGACGAAATCATCAGCCCAAATGCCGTCCCATGCGTGCAAGCACGGAAACTGATATTGCAGCGAGACAATGCCCGGCCCATACACCCACTCGATTGGCATTCAGTCCAGATCTGTCCCCAATTGAACACTTGTGGGACGAACTGGATAGGAGGGCAGGAGACGTCCAAATGCCCCGACTAACCATGTCCAGCTCACACATGCCTTGCATGAAGAATGACCCATAACATCTCCACGATTAACATCCTGCTGAATTCTATGCAGAGACGAATCAGGGCTGCCACAGCTGATACATGTATGTCCAAAACAAGAAGGGTCATCGTTAAAAGGGGTTATTTTCTTCACATAATCAGCATCGAAAATCGGTTGAACCTTCAACAGCTGGTTCCATACAGATGACATTTCATAAAAAATATATAATAATCTAAAAATATAATTTATCCCTTAAAACAGTCATTTTAGGTCGTCTACCGTTTCTTTTTTTTCGACCTAGTATATTTCAATATAGATAAACCATTATTCCTTAATGGGTTGGTTAAGATTTAATACGACGAGGTAACCAGTACAAAGGATTTCGGTGTTTTATCGATTTGTAAAACCTATATTATATAGTGAACTTTCGTCTAATCATCGATATGCATTCATTACATAGGCGTAACCAGGACTTAAATTTATATTCACTCAGAAGGCGACCAAAGAATATAGGATAAAGTCGATATATGGACTGTGACAAAAGATGAAAGCCCTCCTTCCGCTACCCTTTTCTATGATTTGCACTTGTGAATAATAAAAACATCGTAACCACAGCTTGAATAAGCTGTAGTTTCGATGATATGATCATCCATCACGAAATCATTCAACAGATGATTATTTACTTTACGCGCTTGCGTAAATTGCGTAATGGGAGTTACGCCCTCGCATTAAATGTGTTTAAACAGCCCTGTTTTTGAGTCTGATTTTTTAAATTGTTCTTGGCTTCAGTTCATATAAGATAATCTCTCTAATTAGCCTGGAAAGGCATGCTGATTTCTTTTTAAAAATGTAGATTTTGATGAGACCTAAAGCATATATGAGCCTGTGCGTGACATTTCCAACAATTTGAAATGTTCTTGAAATACAAACATTGAGTAGTGTTACAGATGCACAGGCTGGTCAGAGTCTTCACTATGCGCATATTTGAAATTATTGGAAATCTCACGCACAGGCTCATATACCTTTTTATAATTTGAGCGTTTGTGAATAATCAAAACATCGATGTTATGAATATTCATCACCGATGTTTTTCAACAGAGGATTATTTCTTTTACGCACTTGCGTAAAGAACGTAATGGGAGTTACGCCCTGGCTTAGAATGAGGAAAGGTATTTTTTTGCAAAATGTGCCTACACCATTTTAAAAGGGCAGTTAACTCTCGAACGCTAAAAAGCCTGGAAATGTAGTACTTATAAGGTACCCTGAAATTTTGATAGTTGGAGTAGGCCTATAAGTGTATTGTCAAAACTGAGCTCGGACGTGGGCGTTGAGTCCATTACCATATATATATCAGGTATATTTAAAAGGGATATTATAGGAATTGGACCTTATCCCTTCTTTTAAAGTTTGAAATCACATGTATGAGTAAACCTTACAATTTAAGCCAAGCAATACGTTTCATTTGAAAGGTAATTTATATCCCTTTTTCTGTATTGTTTTAACCTGCTTTGTCTGTTTTGAAAGAATAACACGGGAATTTTAACCGATAAAAGTAGATGTATCTAGAACTGTCGCAGAGCGGACTTATATCCCCCCACCAGCACTTTGTCAAAATGTAAGTGCTTTAAATGCAAGATGTGTTTGTAACAAATATTTAGGTCATATACAGCAATTGCATGAAGTTTCATGATTCTAGATCCCTTGGTTCTTGAATTAGAGTCTGGAAACAAAAACTGAACAAAATTTAATGTGACTTTGACCTTTGACTTATGTTACCTTAAAACAATAGGGCACTTCCTAGAGTCATAAGTAACATTTACATAGTTTCATGATTCTAGGTCGCTTGGTTCTTGATTTAGAGTCCTGAAACGAAAATTGAACAAAAATTTACTGTGACCTTGACCTTTGACCTATGTGACCCCAAAACAATGAAAATTGCAGGTGCACAACTTCATATAATAGGATTAATTACCCAATTTGGTAACTCCCCTTATGGATACTGAGTTTTGCAATTTTAAATTTTGACTACTCCCCCTCCCCTTTCCATAAAAAGTTCAAAGTGGCATAACTCTGAAATTAATCACTGGATCAGGATGAAAATTGCAGGTGCACAACTTCATATGATGGGAAACAACCTGATAAAATTTCAGCAAAATTGGTCCAAAACTGTGGGAGAAGAAGAGGACACAAAATAAGAAAAATGTACCCCCTCCTAAAAAAGTTCAAAGTGACATAACTCTCAAACTAATGACCGCATCTTAATGAAAAATGCAGGTGCACAACTTCATATGATAGGAAAGAACCTGATGAAATTTCAGCAAAATTGGTCCAAAACTGGGAGAGGAGAAGATGACACAAAATCAGATGTCTACGCCGGGACGGACGGACAGACGGACGGACGGACGGACGGACGGACAGACGGACGGACGGACGGACGGACGGACGGACGGACGGACGAACGGACGGACGGACGGACGGACGGACAACATGATTCCCCGATAACTTCGTTGTGGGGGGGGGTATAAAAAGTAGATAAAAATGTAGCTCGTGACAACACCCAGAATTAAAACGACGTTGGAACTGCAAAACAATATACCGCACGGTTATAGATCTATAGGTAAATTTTGCTCGGTGAGCCGTGAAATCAACCTTCTACCGTTAGATTCTCGTGCCATGTGTTCGAAATAAGTAAACCAGGTTTAAATAATGCATTGAGAAAGTTTAAAATTTACCCTTAAAATCAACGTTACTGCTTGTCTTTAAACGTTAGGTTCACTCAAACATGTACTTACATAATTGCAGTGAAGGGACCAGACTAAATTCCTATCATTTGCTTTTTAATTATACCCGATTTACCCATGATAATGGACTCAGCGACTACGTCAGAGCTCAGTTTACAAAATACACCTATACGTACTTTCGCTGTTAAAAGAGAAAAAAATAGCGGATTTTTTTGACAATTGATATCACTAGGTTATAACCTCCCCTTAAAAAATATGTGAATCAGAGCACATGCGTCCTTCTTTCACCCAGATAAGACATTCTTACAATTATATTCGAGTGTTAAATATAATGAAAAAAAAATCTTTAAGAACCGTTAAAAGATTTTTTTTGTTGTTGAAAAAAAATAAAACTCAATAAAAATAAAAGGTCTCTTTTAACTTATATTAATTTTTCAGTCAAATTAGCAACGGATTCACGATCGTATTCCTTGTTATTCGAAGCAGTGGCTCTCGAATGTCTCAAAATGTTCGATTGGGAAGTTAACCCTGTATTACTGCACACACATAATGCGTTAAACAAAATGCAAAGAGTTTGACTAGATGGTTTGGTGTTTCAAATTTATTCAAATAAATTGTTCAAAGTGCACTAGACACAAATGTGAGCTCAACACATATATATAACACAACAAATGTAAACTTGATAATAGAGGACAACATGTTTTTTTTTTACATATAATTGAACAACATTTTAATTTCTATTCAAGAGAGAGAGAGAGGGGGGAGAGAGAGAGAAAGAGAGAGAGAAAGAGAGAGAGAGAGAGAGAGGGAAAGAAAGAGAGAGGGGAGGGATATGGGGGGGGGGAAATAAATATTATTAAAATGTTTTAAATGTCTATAATTGAAATTGTCCAGATATGCCGTTGTGGGCGTACATCCAATACCAACCAAACCGTCTTTCACTGTACTTAAATTGTGAAATCGTAAGCATAGGCCTACTGCTAAAATCTCGTACCATTGGCTTGTATAAAGACGTAGTACATTGTACAAGGATCCAGCACACAATCGGCCCATTCGGAACATTACTCGGCCATTTCCGTAAACTGAAATAGACCTCGGATGTATGTAAGGCGGATGGGTATGTAACAAAATCGTGCATTTTGTTAGGCGGAAACAGTGTAAGAAAAACTAGCACTGTAGATTTATATCTTTTACAGTAAATAATGGCTGAAAAATCTTAATTTGAGAATGACAAATCATTTTTCAGCCGTTATTTAAGAATCTGAAGATATTTATATTAGGTTTCGATGGTTTCACGTCGGTGACTTAAGCGAGTAGCGTTGGCGACGTCGAATGTTTTCACTCAAAGTTTCGAGGGCTAAAGCCATTTTAACTGACGTCATCGAGTTTTTCCAAAGGTTTCCTGTATCTTTTTTAAAAATAGTCCGTCTATGTACATCCGAGATTGGCCGGGTGGAGTTCCGAATGACAATCGGCCATGATAATTTAAATAATAGACTGGCTCCGTGGCTGTCAGTTAAGTTTAAGTTAAAGACACACCATTCATGTTTTACCTCCCATATTCTCTATCAAAGTACTGAAAGTACTAAAAGCTAGCAAAGCATAGATATTTCAGTAAGTCTTCCTTTTCAAGAATTATTACGATACAAAATCAGGGTTAAAATAAATCGAGGAGTTTAAAAGCATACATTCGAATGAGTTTTTTAGTTGAATAAAGTCCATCCAAGTAACCGTTCAATGTAGTGTGCATAGAGAAAATTCTGGTCAAGCTTGGTCATTACGGCTTTGCACAGATTTGATATTCTTGGAAATCCACATTCCAATACGCTGTACAATCGTGAGTATGAAATATTTCTCATAAAACCCGAGTTTTCTTTTCTTTTTTTTTTTCTGTTCAAATGTTCTCATTTTCTAACTGAGTCCCCTTTCTGACATTACAAGTATTTTGGCCATTGTTCATCACGGGTAGGCCAAATTTTCACGTCCCTACGTTTTTATTTTCACATTAACTTTGCTCTTTCAGAAGGTTTTACCATTTTGACTAACAAACTGAAAAAGTTTCATCACAAATGAGCTAAATATATGGCGCTTAGAATGTAAACAAAGAAAGTATCAACAGGTATCCTCCCCTCGTGTTTTCATATGGAATATTTCAAATTTCAATCTTAATGACCTGCCAAAAAATTACTATCGAATATTCATGAATTGTCGCCCCTATGATATATACACTAAAGAGAGTCGATGTCGAACTACGTACGAGGGATATCTAATTATCACACAGCTCACCGGCATACTGAATATGTTGGAATTTCAGGATTTTTTTTTTTTTTTTTTACAAAGTAAGGATTTTATCCCCCACCCCACCCAACACACACTTTTCTATTCCTGCACACTATGTAAATGCTTGTTTCCTTATTAAAAATAAGTTTAAATTTTGCTCCCAAAGTCCGTCATTCTGGGTAGTTCTTTAAGAACAAACGACTTCCAAGCGTTAAAACTTCTAGCTTTAACTTTAAGCTGTAGGTACGAGCTTTGGTTGCAAAATCACCTTTTATTACTTTCATTAAATAAATTATGGAATCTGATATGAGAAACTGTGGAGTTTCTATTTGGAATCGGTCCTAAGATGCATCTTGCGCGTCGGGCCTAGGAAATGCGGCTTAATCAAATTTTAGTTACGATGTTATGGCATCCGCCGATATTACGGATTCCCATTTTTTAAAATCTTTTTAGCAAGGCTTATTCAGGCGAGGGAAATCAACAGTCATTAAATTTCATTTCAAAATCATTACCAAGTCTTTGAATTTTTCATATTTAGGGTCCGTGTAAACTCAAATCATTTTAAGTTCGGGTCAGTCTGTGCAGTCGGACAAACATAGACCACGGGTAGGCCTATAACCAGAAATTTGAGCCTGTGCGTGAGATTTCCAACAAATTCCAATATGCGCAAATCAAAGACTCTGACCAGCCTGTGCATCCGCACAGACTGACCAGAGTCTTCACCATGCGCTTAGTAAGTAGATTGACCTCAAAGTATCTGTAGACTATTAGGTAACTTTACAGTATGCGGCTGTCTACGCTTCTCATTGTTTGCACCTCAGGAACATATCAAGTTGTTGAAAATGTCACGCACAGGCTCATTTGAAATTTATGCGCGCAAAAAATCCATCCGTGATTATGGCAAGAAAAATTGAAAAAATAATGAAAATGATCATAGAGGATATTGAATGAGTGGTCATTGAATACTGAATTTATAAAACGAATCATCTATAAACAGATAAAAACGAGGCTGCGCCGAGTTTTTATCTGTTTTAGATGACGAGTTTTATAAATTCTGTATTTTGTGAGCACAAAATTTATATTCTGTTATAATATGACCCGAATTTTAGCGAAAAATCGTCAAATTCTTGAAATTTTAACGATTCAAATTTCCGCGAAACTTATAACGCCGTTTAAAAATGACGTCACAAAATATAGATTATGACGTCATTTTTGCGGTTACAAAAAAGCTTTTCTATTCGCTCTGACCTCATTTGCATAGTTATTCCACTAGTGTAATAACACCCGTGTAATATCCAAAATATTCAACGGGGTTATTTCACTTCGGCAACGTAGGTCATATTATTATAAAAATAATTATTTTTTTTCCGATCTGAATAGGGAAGGAGGTAGGCCTTCAATTGATCGATAATTTTGATTGAACCGCGGTCAGCTGATCACTATTCAAATATTGCAACAGCGGCTTGAATAAGCTGTCACGGTTACGTTGCTCATAGGCGTAGCTAGGATTTTGAAATCTTTACGCATTTCGAATGCAACCACCAAAGAGTATATAGGATAAAGGCGATATGTGGACAGTGACTAAGGACTTATGTCCTCCAGCCGCTGCCCTTTACTATGATTTGAGCGTTGTTGAATAATCAAACATCGTAACTACAGCTTGAATAAGCTGTAGTTTCGATGTAATGATCATTCATCAACGAGATTGGACGAAATAGGATTTATTTGTATACGCAATTGCGTAATGTGCGTAATGGGAGCTACGCCCTTGTTGCTACATAAATGATAATCCATGTTCACTGATGGAATGGAAATTTTCTGCATTCGTCGATTCTTTTCGATCATCCCAGATTGCCCTTTCGATGATAATTTAAGCCGCCGTCATAGCACAGTTGGTAGCGCGTCGGACTGTCAACCTAGAGGTCCCGGGTTTGATCCCAGACGGCGGAACTCATTCTTTCCGACTATTTGTCTCTCACCAATGGGTTGATAATCGTAGACCTATGTGAGATAGCAGCTGGATACTAGGAAAGGATATGGTGGCTGTACTGGTGAGAGAAAAACCAGGAAACCATTGTTCCAGCCTCCGCGATATAACTGAAAAAATGTTGAAAGCGTCGTTAAACTCCTTTCAATCAGTCGATGATACCTTAAGGTAGTGGACCCGATATATCGGAATTCATTAGGAAACCTTTGTTAACATTGCGATAGATCATTAAACCCGAAATGTTGTTGAACCATTATAGATCCACTAGATCTACATGTACCTTAATGCCTTAAAGAATACAATCATAAAGAAATCATAAAGAAACCACGTGTTTTAAATCTTTTGAATAGAGAGAAGAGCGTGTACGGTTTTCGCATTTTAAATCATTGCATATTTTACCTCCCTTCAAAAAATTGCCAGAAAGTCTTGATATTTTGTTTAATTTGTAAAGATATTAAGTTATTTTTACTTATCAATCACTTAAAAAAAATATTATATAACAAATATTCCGCCAAATAGTAAGAATTATACATATAAAAGAAAAACATACATTATTTAAAAAACACTACAAAAAATATTTATACATGTATAAGTCACTCTTTTTAACATAGACGTTTGTTTAGACTGGATGCTATCGTGCCCCTATCGTGGGGCACGTTAGCTCAATTGTTTGACCCGATTGAAATCGGTAATTTGATAATAACAGCAGACTTAGAAAAGATAAATTTTGTTCATTCAAATATTAGACTTATAATCTGTTCATACTGTATATAATAACAAAGCGATTTAATGCAAAAGTGAGATAAGGTTTTTACACCTCCATGATAAAAATACCGTGACCATTTCCGTATCTCATAATTAATATTTTGTAGCAAAAATGTTATGAAAATAGTTTAGAACAATATACCACCCAAAATTTTTTAAGGACCACTTTTTCTTTTGAGGATATTTTGCTGTAAACATATTGACCCCATTTTTTTTCTTTTACACGAAAGAGGGTAAATATTCGGACTTGATGACCCTGTAGCCACGAGGAGCCCGTGAAAATGGATACCCGACCCTAAACGTGTTTCATTCAACCTTGTTTCTTCTAGCACATTGGTAAATTATTCGAGATTTTAACAAAGTTATCGCATCTTTTACTTTCGGTTTCGATTTTGATAAGACACAAATGCGTTTAAGGCGACATCTTAGTCAATGCCTGTTTCTGGGTTGTCTCAAAAGGCACGTTGTTAATACCCTTGGTGTGTCCAAGAGTGTTTTTCCCCACAATGTTGAATCGCAAACAAACGATTGATGCAGTTAGGTATTTGCATGCTGGGGGTCGAGAATGTTCAACCAATGATTTTCAAGACCGGTTTTTTTTTTCTTTTTTTTTTTTTTTTTTTTTTGGTTTAGGCACGGCGTCATCGATTTGACAATGCAACGTTACGTTATTACTTCCAGAACGCTGCGGATGAGAGAATAAGTACCAAAACCATCAGAAATCGGTTGCATGATGCTTGCCTGAGGTCAAGAGGGCCTGCAGTCCGAATTCCATTAACCCGATTTCACTTGCAAATGCGTAAAGCATGGGTACACGTACGGGGTCATGTGAACTGGACCCGAAATGACCCGGCCCCGCCCTTTTTACAGACGAGTCCAGGTTTTCTGTGGACTTTACCGATAGACGTCAGAGGGTCTGAGGGATGCCAAATGAGCGTTTTACTCCCTTGTGTGTTGCAGAACATAATCGGTTTGGCGATGGCTCAGTCATGGTTTGGTTGGGAATTAGTGCTCCATGTCATTCAAAACGGGCCGAAAATGAGATCTTAGATGTTACCGTTCGAACATATGCAAGTGCAGTTTATGAAATTTTCATTCTTATGGACGACAATGCGCATGCAGATATAGCCAAAATAACTAATCAATATCTCGAGTAAGCAACAATCTTCCGTATAAAATGGCCAGCTTGATCCCCGGTTCTAAATCCTAAAGATTATACTTGGGACATGTTACAGACCGCTTCTTCAAGTCCAGTGCAACCGTAATAAATTGAATACAATTATCGTTGCCAAGTTTCATATTACCTTTGGCATGGCAAAATTTATGATGTATGTATGTGTATGTGTGTATTTATGTGTGGCGCTAACCCCATCGGTAAACAAATACATGTCTGAAAATAAGACGTGTTCGGTAATTTCTATAACTCCCTATGTCTTGTCCCCCTATCAACTTTCCCACTGCTTTCTTATGTCAGGATACATGGATGCGCATATGCGTAACTAGGATTTTGAAATTCATACGCGACCAGCATAGAATATAAAGGATAAAGGCGATATGTGGACTTAGACAAAAAGATGAGTGTCCTCAATCCGCTGCCCTTTTCTATGATTTGAGCGTTGGCGAATAATTGAAACATCGTATCTACTGCTTGAAAAAGCTGTAGTTTCGATCTTTTGATCATTCATTAACAATATTTTTCCAAAGAGTTTTTTTTCTGTTATGCACTTACGTAATGTGCGTAATAAGAGTTACGTCCTTGTGCGCAACAACGTTTTGGCCTACATTTCGCCGCAGTATACCAAAACGGTTTTAATGATCTTCTATGACATTAGAACAGAACAGAACATAACATATATTTTATTTCGGACTTAGACAAGAATGTTTCTCATCCATACATGAATATCAAATACAAAGGACATCCGAACGTAAAGTTACCGCCTAATAAATCCAGCCCTGCCCTGAGTTCAGGATGACAAAATGGTGCAAACTATTTCTAAATTTAACATCGCTTTGCACGTGTACTTGCTAGCAAAGCGGGATATGATTTGCAAACAGTTTGTACCTTTCAGCTCTACTGAACGAAGTCCAGTGAGCCGTTTTCATGGCGGAGTGTCCGTCGTGCGTGCGTGTGTCCGCCCATGCTTACGTCCGTCCATGCGTAAACTCCGAGTTCTAAAACATTATCTCCTCCCAAACAAATGTGCGGATTTCAACGAAACTTAGTAGAAATAATCCTTGATTGATCCTCTTCTTGAATTGTTCAAGAAATTTTGATTGGCCCCCAAATCTCGGCGTAGCAGGGCGGGGCATTTTTCATGTTAAAATCTTTAAATATCTCCTAAACCATTGGACCGATTTCAATGTAACTTGGCATGGATGATCCTTGAGTGAACCGTTACTTTGATTGTTCTAAATATATTTTGACTGATCCCCAAATATGGGCGTGACAGGGTGGTGCATTTTTCATCTTAAAAATCTTCTCCTCCCAAGCCATTGGGCTGATTTCAATGAAACGTTGGATGGATATTCCTTGGGCGACCCTTTACTTTAATTGTCAAAAAAATGATTGACCCCCAAACATGGGTGTTGCAGGGCGGGGCTTTTTTTCATATTTAGGCCTATATCTTAAACTTCCTTTCCCTCCAAAAGCTTTTAGCCGATTTCAATGAAACTTGTCATGGATATTCTTTGGGTAACCTTTACCTAAATTGTTCAAGAGATTTTGATTGATCACCAAATATGGGCAGGGCGAAAGTCTTTGGAAATTAAGCCAGTGGAGCGATACAGGCCCTTTTGGCCTCTTGTCTACATCATCCTTAGGCTTCCTCAGGGCTGCATTTCAGTGCCGAGAGATGACGATATATAAACCAGCGCCCAAGTTTGCACCTCGCATTGCCAATCCCTTATTGAGAAATCAGGTCACCAATTTTGGGGCACTCGCTTTTGTAGTGTTAAGCTGAACTGAGGGCCCTTTAACACCCATCCTTTGTAATGCAGGTTCAAGACACTCGGTCACTTTTCGAATTTAAACATTTATACGGTGAACCCTTATTCATTATTTACCTCCCTTTAAAACTTTTACTATTCATATAGTTATTGTAGCAATATTTGATAGATCTACATAGAATTTAATTATTTCAAAACTGATTTCACTCACACAAATGAACGCTGTTATAAATTAAAAGTAAATGTTTATTGATAAAAAAAAATCAATACCAGAAAGAGACACGCACACTTGTGAAACAACTTGTAATTATTAACACTGTGTTAAACTTTTGTAGATCGTAAAATAAACTGATTTGCACGGATTCACGTGTAATGAATTATATGACCCGACTAAAATCGGAATAATTCTAATGATAACTATATAACAAAGGAAAAGGTCACTCTTTGAATGTAAGCAAGGTTAATGTTGAATAACTTGGTATCTAATAGCATAGGCGTAGCTAGGACTTTGAAATTTATACGCACTCAGAAGGCGACAACTAAAGAATATATAGGATAAAGGCGATATGTGGACTGTGACAAAAGATTGATGCCCTCTTTCCGCTCCCTTTTTATAATTTGAGCGTTGGTGAATAATCAAAACATCGTAACTACAGCTTAAATAAGCTGTAGTTGCGATGTCATGATCATTCATCAACGATATTTTACAACAGATGATTATTTCTTTTACGCACTTGCGTAAATTGCGTAATGGGAGTTACGCCCTTGAATAGTCTAGAAACACTGGCAACTACTAGTGGACAAAATAACCATGTTAACAGACCAGAGATATGGGCACCATTCTAATTCGCTCACTCTGCTCTCAATTCATTCATTACAAACACTCACTCAAACCGTTCTAAAACGTCCTAAAATCACTTAAAAGGGAAGATCAACAACTGAATTCAAAAAAGACTAAGTTATAGTAAAATCGCAATTTCACTGACATTATTGAACTTTCAAGTGTCTGATTGGTCCTTTAAGAGATAGGAAAATATGAATGGAACTTGAATTTATACTTATTAATTGGAGATAATTAATAATGCTAAACTTTGTTCACCCTGAATAAAACTAGAACTGTCGCAGAGCGAACTTATACCCCCCCCCCCCCCCCAAGCACTTTGTCAGAATGCAAGTGCTATTAGTGCAGGATGTGTTTGTAACAAATATTGAGGTCATATGCAGAATTTGTATGAAGTTTCACGATTCTAGGTCGCCTGGTTCTTGAGTTAGAGTCCAGAAACGAAAATTGAACAAAAATTGACTGTGACCTTGACCTTTGACCTATGTAACCCAAAAACAATAGGACACTTCCTTGGGTCATAAGCAATATTAACATTAAGTTTTATGATCGTAGGTCGCCTGGTTTTCGAGTTAGAGTCCAGAAACGAAAATTGAACAAAAATTGACTGTGACCTTGACCTTTGACCTATGTAACCCAAAAACAATAGGACACTTCCTTGGGTCATAAGCAATATTAACATTAAGTTTTATGATCGTAGGACGCTTGGTTTTCGAGTTAGAGTCCAGAAACGAAAATTGAACAAAAATTGACCGTGACCTTGACCTTTGACCTATGTGACCCAAAAAACAATAGGGCACTTCCTTTGGTCATAAGCAACATTTGTTGAAAGTTTCATGATTGTAGGTCACTTGGTTATGCTATGTTTTGTACTATGTAGTGTAATATATAGCTAGAAACACGGTAAGTGTATAAAGCTTTTTTGGAAATAAATGGTAATACGCTATCCAAAAAGGAAATGATTGCAGTTTATTGTGTCAAATGCAAAGTGTCTCACCCCTCGTGTTTAAGAGCTGATAATGGGAAAATATTGATTTTAACTAGATAGGTAAAATCATTATTTTGAAACCATTTCATTCTCAAAGATTACTTTTTGAATGGTATAAAGCCAAATACAAACCATTTTACCGACGCTCTGACGTAGGCGCCGAGTCCATTACCATAGGTTAATCGGGTATGATTAAAAGCAAATGATAGGAACTTAACCTTGTCCCTTCACTGAAATTGGGAAAGTACATGTTTGGGTGAACCTTATGATTTAAGACAAGCAGTAATGTTGGTTTAAAAAGTAAATTTTAAACTTTCTTAATGCATAATTTTAACCAGGTTTATCTATTTCGAACAAATGGCACAGGAATCTAACGGTAAAAAGTTGATTTCACGACTCAACGCGCAGTAGATTTTGAGCGGTGAGCTGTGAAATCTACTTTTAACGGTCAAATGTCCGTGCTGTTCTTTCAAAATTGATAAAACAGACATAAAAAAAGATACAAATTACCTTTCAAATGAAACTTAGTGCTTGTCTTAGAACCTAAGGTTTACTCATAAACCTATGGCAATGGACTCGACGCCAAGGTCAGATTGATTGATTGATTGAATGGAGTTTAACGCCGCTTTCAACATTATTTCAGTTATATCGCGGCGGCTGGAGCACCTAACAATGGTTTCCTGGTATTTCTCTCACCAGTACAACCACCACATCCTTTCCTAGCCTCCAGCTACTATCTCACATAGGTCTACGATTATTAACCCATTGGTGAGAGACAAATAGTCGGAAAGAATGAGTGCCGCCGTCGGCCAAGGTCAGAGCTCAGTTTGGAAAATACACCTATAGTGAAGTTTGAATTAAAGAAAAACACAATTTGTAGACTTTAAGGGCATAGATTAAAATGCCAGGACTTTCCAAAATTGACATGGAACGTGCATTTGGATACTTCTCGGTGGACTATCAATGACAAACTGAAGTTACGCAAGGATTGCGATCGTCCCCGACCTGGCCAAAATTCAGCGACGACTCCACGTCAGGATCGCTATATGTGACACGACAGCTAGAAACGTCTCGATCAAAACCATTCCATATCACTCGCTCAGCGCTCGATTAATTCATTTGAAACACTGACTCAAGTCACTCAAAAACGATCCAAACTCACTGTTAAACATATTACAACATTTTCGTTCAAAATAATATTAGCTGGGAAAATATCGGGATTTCATTGAATTAATTGAAATTGTAAGCTTCTGATTAGATCTTGAAGAAATAGGGAGGTATTTAAAGAACATTTATTCATTTTTTATGGGAGGTAATTTATATCGCAAATTTTGTTCATCCTGAACAAAATTTGCGATATTGAATATTATCTCCCATTAAAATTACTCTAAACTCGCTCCACACACCCATTCAATTTCATTCCCAGATCATTCATCTTGTCAATTTCACGATCATGTGTTGCTAACTGTAACTTAACGTGGACTTACACGTTGAAATGCCTGTTCAAAATGATCTGCATTGCTATTATGGGAATGACATACGATTGGCAAGCCTCAATGTTTTATGTTCAGAGTAATAGTTAAGTTCGCTTTTAGCGATTCAAAATTAACCTAAGTTTTATTCTCAGGTGAGCGATGTTATAATTGTGATCGACCTTTGTCCGTAATTAGCCATAGCAAATCCGATATTTATATATAATGCATACTTTGTTAAAGGAACAGGCCAAGAATACTCAGTTTTGACATTTAATTCAACCATCTTACAACAATAAGTTTTTTAGATAAAATTTTAATAAATGTATTAATTTCATGAAATATTGAGTAAAAAAATTCATTCCTTTATTAGGCCTTGAACGAGAACTATATTTTTTGTAGGAAGGGAGGTAATAAGAAACAAGCGCTTTCTTCCGAATGCAAACTGTGTAAACCTTGGAATATCGGCATGGTAACAGCAAATATGAAATTTTAAAGTGTTTTCATGTTATTCATTGCATGTTCGTGTTTTAAATAAATAGGCCTACTTAGCAGAAAACACTGGCGCTACTAAGATTTTGAAATCTATACGCACTCAGAAGGCGACCTCCAAAGAATATACGGGATATTTGGACTGTGACAGAAGATGAATATCATCCGTCCCCTTTTTATGATTAAAGCGTTGGTGAAAAATCAAAACATCGTAGCTATAGCTTAAATAAGCTGTAGTTTCGATGTTATGATCATTCATCAGCGAAACTTTTTGAAAGAGGATTTATTTCTATCCCGCACTTGCGTAATGTGCGTAATGGTAGCTAGAATTTATACTCACTCAGAGGGCAGCAAATACAAATGAATCGTACATATAACGCATACGTGTTAACCTAATTTTTTGTTGCTTTTCAGTATTATAATTTTCAATAGTCTATTTATTCATTTATCTATTTATTTATTTTTTTTGGAAAGGGGGGGGGGGCGTTTTGAAATTCTCGGTCGAGATGCAATGTGAGCGGAATACTGCCATCAGAGAAGAAATTGTAGGGGGCGTAAATCTAAATAGTGAAATGCCAAAAAAGCTGATTGAATAAGTGCAGTTTGCACGTTTCCTACTAACACTGATTTACTGACCGAATTCTTTAGAGTTTAATCCAAATGTACGACAACCCATAACGATTCATATTACACAAACATTGTAACAAAAGCAAAGATTTGCGTGTTTTTCGATTCAGAAATTTAATCGAAATAGAGTTTTATCCACTCATCCAATAACGTTTCAATACAATCTTAACTAATAAACTTGTTATTTGATACAGACAAATTTATGCAAACTATATACATTGTAGTTTAAACACTTGGGACATTACAGCCAACTTTAAACAAAGGAAAACGGACTGACGGACAAGAAGACGTTTGTGGACGTTTATGTCACGCCAGTCAAAGGAAAAATATAACATTGAAAATAAAAGTATTCATTTGTCGTATTGTAGAATGTCACAAAGCCTGCTTCATCAAGGGCTCCATTGAGCGCCAATACAACAGGTTTCGACTGTGAAATTAGATTGATATACTATTTACAATCCTGCATCCCTAAGCATATGAGGCTTCAGAACTGCCTTAATTAAGATGCGTTTTCGAACCAAATTAAGATAAGTAAATTCTATTGCCTGTTTCCAAACCGATGGTTCGCTCAACCACTTACACTTAACCCACAATCATCGAGTCACAAGTCGGGCTGTTAACACTTTAGCGCCCCACGCAGCCATAGCCGCGACGTTGGCTTCCAACTCTCATGTGTACCTATTAATACACCTGGGTGAAGAGGAGCAACGTGGAGTCAAATTTTTGCTCATAAAAATTCCCATGGTCTGGTCGAGATTCGATCCCGGGACCTTCCGATCCCAAAGCCACCAATGGACCACGCACTAATAAAAGGTAACCATGTTGACTCTATCTTTGCCAGCCAAGGTTGAAGCCCACTACATACATACTACACACGTAGTGGGCATGACCCTTAACGGGTATACATGTAGAAATTTAAAGAATGACTATTTCTAAATTTAATATTTACCCTCTTTTACTGATCATATTCACCTTAGAAAAAATGGTAATATTACTGAATAGATTCAAAAAAGAAGTAAGCAGACCCCTAACAAAATAATGCTCTAACGTAATTATTTGCCAAGAATGAAAAAAAGAAGTACCATACATTGCCAATAGGTAAATTAAACCACCATAACTCTACCTGGCCTATTTTTTGAGTTATTGCCCTTTGTTGTTTTTCAGACTTGAATCTTGTCCGGAGTATATCTCTAAAAGTATTATAGCTAGGATCATGAAACTTCACGGGTGTATAGCTCTTACCAAGGGGGAGTGCAGTGCACAAGAACCAAAACTCTACCTAGACTATTTTTTGAGTTATTGCCCTTTGTTGTTTTTCAGACTTGAATCTTGTCCGGAGTATATCTCTTAAAGTATAATAGCTAGGATCATGAAACTTCATGGGTGTATAGATCTCACCAAGGGGGAGTGCAGTGCACAAGAACCATAACTCTACCTGGCCTATTTTTTGAGTTATTGCCCTTTGTTGTTTTTCAGACTTGAATCTTGTCCGGAGTATATCTCTAAAAGTATAATAGCTAGGGTCATGAAACTTCATGGGTGTATAGATCTCACCAAGGGGGAGTCCAGTGCACAAGAACCATAACTCTACCTGGCCTATTTTTTGAGTTATTGCCCTTTGTTGTTTTTCAGACTTGAATCTTGTCCGGAGTATATCTCTAAAAGTATAATAGCTAGGATCATGAAACTTTATGGGTGTATAGATCTCACCAAGGGGAAGTGCAGTGCACAAGAACCATAACTCTACCTGGCCTATTTTTTGAGTTATTGCCCTTTGTTGTTTTTCAGACTTGAATCTTGTCCGGAGTATATCTCTAAAAGTATAACAGCTAGGGTCATGAAACTTCATGGGTGCAAAAAACATTCACATAAAATAACCTCAGTTCTATTCAAACCCCCAGTTTATACTAAGCAGTGTGACGGGCGTATCTTGTGACAATTTGGCACCTTGTTCAAGATTTTTATTATAATTTGTAGCCGACGCTTTATTTATCTTCGACATTCTAAATAAATCATAAGACCTATTGAACGTTGGGTTGAAACATTTAGCGAGAGGGAAAAAATGATCGTGTATTGCTGACTTCAACGATGATTAAAAATATCAACTTGTGCAAAAAAGTTTCTATGATTGAAATAATTGAACTTGACATTGATCTTGACAGACTTTGTATCGATTTTATCTTATAACTATACAAATATCTGTATGATAACATCCCGTATGATATTTTTTATGTTATCACATAGTTATTTTTAGAACAATGATATAATGCGGGTTATTTTTAGAAACTTGCATTTCAGTTAGAAACATCGATGAGAAGAAGGCAAATAGAGGTTATAAGATACATATAATTCATACATAGTGTATTGTATGAAAAAAAAATCTAACTCGTTTGTGAGAATTGATAATTAATTTTTTCTCATACAAAACACTAAGTATGTATTGTATATATCTACTACAACGTCATGTTACACAATAATACACATTTGAAACGTAAATAATTTTTTAATTTAAGAGATAAAGAGAGTATTTGTTGATTTCATGGAGGTATGACACAAAAAACCTAATCACACTGTATAAATTCGCGAGGCGGATTCATACATTAGTGTGATTAAGTTTTTTCGTAGATTTGACAACTATGATTAAGGACCATATGCAGCATAACTGGTTGTTTGTAAATGCATAGCCCCTACGCCTAGTAAGCATCCAATCTCTACTACGAACATTATTTAGTAATCGCCTGTGTTGATGACGCTTACGATAATGCTTCGGCTGCGAGGATGTAGTAAGATCAACTCGCCTCATTTCATCAAAATCTTTCTGAAATTTACGACTCTTTGATTTTTTTAAATTACTTCCCTTTATCTTTATTGTATCTAATTTTCCTTTAATGGGTAATATTTACATTATGAATGAAAATGTGAATAAAAAAACAATTTTTTTATCAAAAAATAATTTGATGTAATTGATCCTATAGATCAAACTCAAATTTTAAGAAATGATAAAAACTTATTCAATAATCATTGACAACGTTTATAAATATCAGAATATTCCTTTGTGAAGGTATTAAGATCTTACAGGATTTTTATATTCATCTGAAAGTACTGATGGATTTAATTCTGAATTGCCGAAAGGCGAAATACCAAATATGACCTGTCACGCCATAAGGGAGCACATTTGTTGTGGGTAACGTATCGACACCAGCCAGACTGCGCGAATTGCGCAGACTGACTAGGGTCTAAACATAGAATGTACAACCTTCCTTCCAGTGAAGCCGCCGTCATAGCGCAGTTGGTACATGAAGCGCGGAAGACTGTCAATCTAGAGGTCCCGGCTTCGATCCCCGACGGCGGCACTCATTCTTTATGACTACTTTTCTCTCACAAATGGAGTTGTTAAACGTTGACCTATGTGAGAAAGCAGCTGGAGGCTAGGGAAGAAAGTGATTGTTGTACTGGTGAGAGAAATACCAGGAATCCATAGTTAGGTGCTACAGACGCCGCGATATAACTGAAAGCGGCTTTAAACTCCAATCAATCAATCAATCAATCAATCAATCAATCAATCAATCAATCAATCAATCAATCAATCAATCAATCAATCAATCAATCAATCAATCAATCAATCAATCAATCAATCAATCAATCAATCAATCAATCAATCAATCAATCAATCAATCAATCAATCAATCAATCAATCAATCAATCAATCAATCAATCAACCAACCAACCAACCAACCAACCAACCAAACCAAACCAAATCAAATCAAATCAAATCAAATCAAATCAAATCAAATCAAATCAAATCAAATCAAATCAAATCAAATCAAATCAAATCAAATCAAATCAAATCAAATCAAATCAAATCAATCAATCAATCAATCAATCAATCAATCAATCAATCAATCAATCAATCAATCAATCAATCAATGAAAGAATTTCTATAGATGCGACCTCTGGTTGACATTTGCTGGACCCAACCTCTTTTTCAAATATTCATTTTACAGAGTTCCCAGATAGCCCCCTTTCGCGTGACGGATCTCAAATATAGAAGGGAAATTACGGAAGCTCGCCGTTTACATTTTTTAAAGCGAGAAGTCTATCTGAACGCCCAGCAAGCGCTTTCAAATAAAGACCGTTTGCGAAACAGCATATGAGACTCCGACTGAAAACACACTCATGATTTCATTCCTAAATCATTCCAAAATCATTCACCTGGTCAAGTTCATGATGTTGTTTACTGTACTACCATGTGCAAGGCCCAATATAGCTCCGCTCCGTAGGGGTGTATCGAATAAGTTCACACAGGCAATTGTTTCAGAATCCGAAATTGATCATATTCGGTATTATAGGCCTACTAATATTAAATTATAAACTTTAAAACAAAATATTAGATCTAATTGAGAAATAATTGTTTGTGCCGGATTGGAGCTTAACCTAATGCTTTACGCAAAGCGCATTATTGCAGTGCGTTAAAGGAATAATAAGAAAAGAATATCGTTGATGAATGATTATTACAGCGACAGTGCTATAGTTGCGATGTTTTGATTATTCATCGTAGAAAAGGGCGGTGGACATTCATCTTTGGTCACAGTATAGACCTGCAATTTCAAGTGAGTGATCAAAGATCAATATTACAATGAAAATGATAGGAGATAACGGTTTCTCGGACCTCACTCTTTCTTGCGGAACTATACACATATCAACTTTGTTTATCTTATATTTTCTATTATGGTCGCCTTTTGAGTGCTAATAAATTTCAATCTAGATACGCCCTGGCTCCGAGGATGGTGTTGTTTGGAGAATAAAATCTCATGACAGATCTTTTATATCTATTCAAAATTTATGAGATTACAGTCATTATGAATTACTTCCCTTTGGTCAAATTGTATCTTATTTTGCCTGAATAAGGAATTTTTGCATGATAAATTGAAAAAGAAAATAATGTTCATGTAAACATATCTTTTTTTTTCAAAGTTAATCGCTAAAAATGACATTTTGGATTGAATTACGTTTGATATAGATAAATGAAACCCATCTAATAAATATGCACAAAGTTTATATAGATTAGAAGAAACCGATTTATAGGTATTAACATCTGACAGGATTGTTATATTCATCTGAAAGTACTGGATGGATTTAATTCTGGATTGCCGCAAGGCAGTATCAAAATATCAAATTGTCACACTCAACCAAATGATGCAAACTCCTAAATGATTAAACCCCGTGTTTTGCGCGTACAAAGTGGCGGCAAATATCCTTTCCGACCTTTGTCTCTCACCAGTGAGTAGATAATCGTAAACCTATGTGAGATAGCAGTCGGAGGCTAGGAAAGGGTGTAATGGTAGTACAGATGAAAGAAATACCAGGAATCCATTGTTAGGTGCTCCGACCGCCGCGATATAACTGCGAAATTGTTGAAAGCGGTGTAAAACGCATTCAAACAAACAAACATATTTGCGCGTACAAAGCGGCGTCTAATTTTTCAGACATTATGAATGCAATTTCATCTTTATTTTATTTTTTATTTATACAATATTTTGAGAGGGAAACACTTTTAGCTCTGCAGCCAGTCTACCAAGTGGCCCTCTACATTAATAAAACAAATATTTACAAACATAAAAACGTAAAAAAACATACAAACACAGTTGTGATATACGACAAGGGTACAATAAACTGTAAAAATGAAACAGGGGTCTATGGTGATAAAATTAAATTATCGTTTTAAATAATGTTGTATGAAGAATTATATTGCTGGTAAGATGCTATGGTGAACAGTTAAAAGTTTTTGGTGAATTAGATCATTAAAATATGTCGGGAAATTAAGCAAATCCGGATAAGTTTAGATTTATTTTACCTGATAAGGATATGTGATCAGCATTTGATTGACTCAGTTAGCGTGTAAAATCGCGCGACGAGCAAAGATTTTCTGCTAATTTGAGACATTTAATTTTGCATATTTTGCATGTTCATCGCGCACAAAAAGAATAATTGGTCTAAAAATGCATTCATTTGAATCTTTGCGGCTTTCCTAAGCATAAAATCACATCCTCAATACAGTTATGCATGATGCTACAGCGTGGTTTGCTTACCAATAAACGTCGTTCAACAAAATCGAACCTTGTCAGATTGAGAACGTCATTAAAATTGATTGAGCATTCATGTTCCAATAGCAATCGAGGCCATAATTTTATAAGGCTTTTATTAAGCAAATCGAACTGTCATAGAACGCCATAGCACCATTCAACGACAAGTTACTGGCCTAGCAAAGTACCAATGTCTAACGTTGGCGTACACGTAACGTCTGCATAAAAATTAAAACTTTTGTTTTGAAATGGCTTGAAATGGCTTCTAAAACTCTATAATGCAACATCAACACATAGCTATTACCAAAGAAAAAGGTGTGAGGAGGTCAAATCTCAACAATTTAAGTTCTGCCTGCGCGTATGCAGCGTGCGATACGTTATCCAAAACTAATTTGACTTTTAATTTTAAAAGGTCTTGACCAAAGTATGGCATCAAATTTACTCACTTGTTTTCTTCCAACTTTGTTGAGGGAGAGCATTCCATAATTTTGATGCAGAGGATGAAAAGGAGCGATCGTAAAGCACAGTTCTAGATCTTGGTATTGACAACATAGCATTCGAAGAGGATCGCAATGGAAGCGAATGAGCTTCTGACATTGGCTTTAGTAATTCAGTAATATATTCAGGAGTTAACCCGTTCAATGCTTTGAAAGTTAGTACGGCTTTATCGAACATAATACGTTTTGGTATAGAAAGCCATCCCAGATCATCGAGCATCTGGCTAGAAGGTGTCATACAGTCAGCTTGCAGAATAATACGAGCAGCTCGATTTTGTAATTTGGCGATACGTTTCATCATTAAGATTCGACGTAGCGCCCCATGTACTGCATCCGTAGTCGATTAGCGGCAAGATATAACTTTTGTAGAATATTTTTTGAATATGTTGAGGTACGTATGACGAAAGCTGCTTAAGGTAGCAATGGACACACAGTGTCATTTTTTCCGCCCAATGAATTTTTTTCTTGTTCACATATGTTGTAGATTAACATTGTATAGTCATTATATCAAAATTTGAAGGTACCTTTCCATGCTTGTTTTCATGCTAGAGTTATCTGCCCTTGAGTGGTACTGGCCGTTTTTCAGTAAAATAGTTATATTCGTTTTATGTCTATTATAAACTCAGTACCAGCTGATAGCTATAAAACATATACATGTTGATAGACCTTATACATGTACACAATGGCTGTTGCCAAGGAAATTTCTCTTTGATCAATTGCATTTGCATAATGTACCTTCAAAAGTTAGAAATGCACTATTTTTTGTAATTTTAATGGGGCAAAATGCCACAAAAACCTAAATTTTGAAGAAATTACCCAATGAATTTTTCTTATTTTCCGATATGCTTTAAAACCACATTTTTGCTTTATTTGGTGAAAATATCAGCATACCTTTCCAAGCAAATAAGAAAGTTTTTTTCTTTATTTTATAGTGACCCCTCCTAATTTAACACTTTTTAAGTATTTTTATTGTTAAATTCAATGATCAAGTCATTCAATTGTTATTAAATGTTGAAAAGAATCCAAGTTATGAATTTTTACCATCATTGTTCTACGTTATTTCCATAAGCAGAATCTTATGTAAGCGGTCTTTTTGAACAACGCGCAAAAAGAGCCGTAAAATAAACGAATACCCACTTCCGGTTAATAGAGTCGGGAGGCCGCTGTCCATTGCCACCTTAAGAAGCGAAACCTTGGTAGATATAAGTGAGCACAAATAATCTATTTGTGGTGTCCAAGTGAGATGTTCATCAATAATGATGCCTAACAGTTTTTGATTAGATACTTTTTTAATTTCATGGTTGTCAACGGTCAGATGGAGTTCACTAGTTTCATAAGACCGCTTTTTCGATTCAGTTATCATATACGTACTCTTGTTAAAATTGATAGGAAGCTTGTTTTGTTTATTCCAATGCGTGATGGCGCGAAAGTCAATCAACATTAGTTCGTTTAATTGGTTTATTTCCTGGTTATTTAAATGAACCGTCGCATCGTCAGCAAATAGATCAGCATAGCAATGTTTCAAAATTAAAGGCAGGTCGTTTATAAAGAGCAGGAATAATGTGGGCCCCAAAATTGAACCTTGGGGAACGCCAGATTTAATATGAGCAAACGTAGTTATATATTGGTCGTTTAAAACTGTTTGTTGACGCGATTCAAGGTATGACTTAAACCATTTCAGAGAGGAGTTACTGAACTTGTATGCTAACAATTTTTTGTAACATAATTTCATGATCAACTAGGTCAAAAGCTTTCCTAAAGTCGATGAATATAGACCCAATTATATCTCCTTTGTCGATACTTGACATCCAACTGTCTATTAATTTAAAAAGTGCTGTCTGGCAGCTATGTTTCTGTCGAAAGCCTGATTGGCTCTCGTGAATAAGATTATATTTAAATATGACGTCAAATGCACATTAACGTGCTTTTCGAAGATTTTCGAGATGGTGGGCAATATGGAGATTGGTCTATAATTGTTCGGATCGGATTTACTTCCACTTTTGTAAATAGGGAAGACTTTAGCAATTTTAAGCTGTTCCGGAAAGCAGCATATCGAAATACTTTTATTTATTAGGGCAGCTAAGCTGTGTGATAGGACAGAACTTAATAATTTCAGAATTCTAGGTCCAAGGCCATCAAGTCCCATTGCTTTATACGGGTCAAGATTGTTGATGTATACAGCAACCTGCTCGGGTGTTATGTTTGGTATTTTAAATTGTACATCATTTGGTATTCTATTATTATTGAAATTTACTAGATTAGCAAAATTAGTAGTTGAAGATTCGTCACCTCCGAAGAAATGAGATATATTGGCAAAGTACTCATTGATGTTAGAAGCAATATCGCCCGGAGAAGTGTAACGAACTATTTGAGTGGTTGTCTTTATTGCTGGCTTTTCTAAAATGTTTCCATATTGATCGTGCATTCTTCGAATTAATTACCGAATCGCTAAAGTATTTACGCTTAGCTTCCCGGATCAACTGTTTTACTTTATTTCGATATTTTTTGTAACATGACCATGATGTGCTATTTTTACTTTTATCTCTAAGATTTCGAGCACGTGCAATGTCGTCATTGTACCAGTCAGGTAAAGACTTCACTTTGACCTGTTTGGTAATTATTGGAGCGTGAAGGTCCAAGTTCTTCATGAGTATACTGTACCAAATTGATAGATCTTCAGTTATGTCCGGACTAGATGCCGTAAAACATCTTAAATCACCCGTAAGATCTGAAATAAATAAATTTTCATTGAAATTCTTAAAGGATCGATAAGAGTGGGTAATGTGATCCGATTTGTTTACCCGATTGTTAATTTTTCTCTTAAAACATATTTGAAAGTGATCACTCGAGGCAAAAGTCGATACAAAAGATTCTACCATATTTTCAGGGTTTGTCGTGTAGACGTGATCGATAATTGTAGAGCTTGATTCGGTTACTCGAGTCGGATCTTGTATGAGCTGAGAGATGTTAAATAATTCTATCAAATTGTGCCATTTTTTGTTTCGATCCGGACTTGACTTCAGGTCAATATTAAAGTCGCCCATTATAATAAGTTCAAGGCCGGTTGTCTGTGCTAACGATAGCTCCTCTTCAAAAAGATCGATCCAGTTAGAGTTAGATGCAGGAGGGCGATATACAGAACAAATTAGGAATGGTTTAGAATTTGGTAAAGCTATCTCTACCCAAAGTGTTTCAATGTTTGAAATTTCTAGTTCAGGCTTACGTTTACAATTAATTGATTTTCGAAAGAACAAAATTACACCACCTCCAGTTTTATTTTGTGTGTCTGATCGATCTTTCCGCATAAAATCAAAGCCATCAATGGCAATTTGACCATCACAATCAGAACTTGTCAGAAATGTTTCACACATACCAAATATGCCAGGGCAATTTTCAAGTGCTAACATAATGCGTATATCATCGATTTTAGGGATAATATGTCTAATGTTTAAGTTGGAAAAGTGAAGCCCATTTGAGTGAAAGATTAAATTTGAAAAACTACTTATATCTTCTTCAAGTATGGTTTCGTTATGGTCAATATAACCGAGTTCATAAGCAGAACCAACATTCAGCGATTCATAATGCACTGGTGCACTAGAATTGTCAATAACTGAATTGTCAATAATTTGGTTATGGCTCGCAATTTGGTAAATGTCAGAAACACCGCTGTAAATGGATTTATTTGAGATATATTCGGTGATCTCGCATTCAAAATCAACATCTTCATCGAAATATGAATATCTATTTTGAACATTTAGATTAAAAACACTAATTGAATGTGTTTTACTGGAAGGTTTAGTGCACCCATGAATATGCTAATGATTTTGATACTCATTTACCCCGTTGTTTCTGCCATTAAACCAGCATTCATATGTACCATGTCCTCCTACAGAGCAAATGTGACAATAGCTTTGGACATTTTTAAATGACCTGTTATTCTGTCTATTCAGATTTTTATGTCTATTATGGTTTTGACCTTTGTAGTGCACTTTGCCTCTTGGGTAAAAATCAGTTCGACCTGGGCCATGAATACAGGGTTTCTCGATGCTCGTGGTCTGTGATCGATTATTCAATCGTGTTACTCGATGCACTATATCGAAGTTACTCAGCAGTTTTCGAGTACCGAAGTTATTTGGATGAAGTTTATCCTTATGAAAATAAGCGTCAGCAATATCTCCAGATGCAAGTAGGAAAGATCGGTAATGATCAACAAAGTCAATATTGCGATCGTAGCACAGAGTCTTTAAGCAATCGTTATATCTGTCAAGATCAACACCTACTCTTGGTAGTAAGCCAGACACAATTATACGCCTGTTTTCAGATGTAACTCTGTCCAAAAGTGACGAATACGAATCGCAAAAACTGGCTAAGCCAATGCCTTCATCCGCGTCATTACCACCTTTCATTAGGGATTCCTGTTATTTCTCACACCGGTACCACCATTCCATTCTCATTTCATTCTGACTGGATTGTTATATTCATCTGAAAGTACTGGGTGGATTTAATTCTGGATTGCCGTAAGGCAGTATCAAAATATCAAAATGACAAACTCAACAAAACGGTGCAAATTCCTGGATAATCATGCCCCGTTTTGCGCGTACAAAGCGGCGTCTAATTGTCAGGCATTGTGAAGGCATTAACATCTGACTGAATTGTTATATTCATCCGAAAGTACAGGATGGATTTGATTCTGGGTTTTGTAAGGCAGTATAAAAAATCAAACTGGCAAACTGAACAAAATGGTGCAAATTCCTGGATAATCATGCCCCGCTTTGCGCGTGCTACGCGGGGTCTAACTTTCAGGCATAAGATTTTATATACTTATTTGTGGGCCTGAACACGGATAGATTTTGTATTTATTAGAATATACCGATGTGTCGGCACTTACATCTGACTGCCGGGATTGCTATTTTCACCTGAAAGTACTGATGAATTTAATTTTTTGATTGCAGCAAGGCAGTATCAAACTCGACGTTAAGTCGAACAAAACAATGCAAATTGCTAGACAATTGCATCCCGTTTTGCACGTGCACTTGCGGCCAAGTGGAGTACAATTTCAAGCATTTTGTACTTTTTGTAATCCTGAACACAGATTTTGTATTGATCAGTATATACCGAGGTGTCAGCATTTACATCTAACCGGATTGTATATCCACCTGAAAGTACTGATAGATTTGAGGTAGTGGACCCGAATTAGCCAGTCCGCAACAACTACATATTTTTCACCATGTTAACCGAGGTTTCCTAATGAAAATCATTAGGAAACCTCACTTAACACTGTTGAAGTTCATTACTTCTGAGACGTTGCAAAAGTATTACGGGTCCACTACCTTGATTCTGGATTGCCGCATGACAGTATCAAACTGAAAATAAACGCAGCGTTCAGCCGTGCTCTAATGCAAATCCTAACGTAACCGGAATAGTGCCGTTGATGCAAACTTGAGTAACGCATGTGTGTAAACCAAAACTTTTGTTTGGAAATGCTGTGGAAGCTTAGGTCAATCTTCGAAACGGCACATAGGTGCCTTGCTCTTCTTATAGGGATGAGTTTTGTTTTTTTTTGTTTTTTTTCACTGCGTTTATAGCGATTTCACTGACATAATTAACATTGTAAGCGTCTGGTAGGTTCCTGAAGAAATAGGAAGGTACTTTTAAAACTTGTATGCATATTTTATGAAAGGGAGGTAATAAAATATCGCTAATTTTGTTTCTATTGAACAAAATTGCGATATTGGATTACCTCCCATTAAATTCAAGCCGCACCCCACACTTTTTCGATTCCAAAGCCATTCACCTTATCAATTTCATGATGTTGTTAACTGTAAAATATGAAGTTTATCCAATTTTGTTAAGAGAAATGAGGTACATAACCTTTGGCGGACAGATAAATCGGCCGAAGGACGTATTTACGTTAAACTTTCTGAACAATTTGTATGTTTGATTTGTTTTAATCGCTTCGGCTAGAGCACCTAACATTATAGATTCCTATTATTTCTCACACCAGTACCACCATTACATTCTTTCCTTGTCCCCAGCTATAATGCCACAAAGTGTGACTATGATTAACAACCGAATGATGGGAATCAAATTGTCGGAAAAGGATGAGATCCACCGTCGGGAATCGGAGCTAGGACATTTAGATTGACAGACCAACGAGCTAAAGGCGCTATGATACTGCCTATATCTGAACGAGGGATGTGGTCCACCTATGCAGACCTTGTCAAGAAAAGATGTATATGATAATTACAAATGTTAAATTTAGACGAATATGTGACTGGATATACTAACGTAGTATGACCATTGCAGTCAGAGTATCAGCCAAAAGTAAACGTTTCTATCCTGTTCAGTCTGCAAAATTTAGCCAGAATTTGTTCTTTGAACAAATCTCCGAGTACGAGCCTTCTTGCAAATGTTTTAAGATGGATTTTCTACGCAATATAATGTTTCTGCATCATTTCTGTTGGAAAGTGATTGATGAAATTCATAAACTTTATTTGGAAAGTGAGACCAGGATAAATGTTTCTTTTTCCTAATCATCTTCATAATAGTCTAGGCGTGAAAGCATTTCCCTCTCAACCAAAGACAATCAAACTTTATACATGTATATTTTGAGCCCCACATACCATGGTACCAGAAGATTTATTTATAGGTCTGAAATGACCTGCAAGCAATTAATTGTGCATACATTAGTTTTAAATGTCAAATGCCTCGACTAATCAGTATACACATCTTCTTTAATGCTTTTCGGTGGTTTATCGAGAAATAACGGTATATTATCACTTGATAATCTCACCGCAAAAGCAGTGAGATTATCAAAATCTTATACCCTGCTTTTGTGCATTTCATCCTTTCTGACGTCCTCTACGCGGGGCAAAATAAGTGACGTCACATTGAACGTTGCATAGCAATCACGCGCAAAATGACGCGCTTTACGAAAACATGTCTAAGAAATTTCCCATTTTGTCTCATTTTTGCATTAAAGAAATAGAATAATCGTTTGTTTTTCAGTGTAAGGTCGATTAATATTTCATTTCGTGAACAACAAAAGCTATATTTTCACTCGTGGCTCTGCCACTCGTGAAAATATAGCTTTTGCTGTTCACTCAATGAAATATAAATCGATCTTACACTGAAACAAACTATATTCCTCTATTTAACCTTCCGCATTTTTTTCTGTGTGGCAAATGAAAATTCTGATCTCTCAATCAAATGTTCAAAATTAACAAACGGAAGTAATAGGATCCAAGTATTTCAACATTTTTTTGATAAAGAAATTGATCTTGTTTGTTGCTTTATTGATTTATACATGAGTGATTTTATCATTGTTTTGCGAGCAAACGTCGTGACTACAAACTGCGCAAGCTCGATGGGTCAATAAAGCGGTTTTGATCGTCCATTGAAGATATATCGATTACCATGAAAACATTTCCACTTGTACTTATATTATTTGTAAAGAAATATCTATAAAAGGTAATTAATTTTTTTCTGGCTGGATTAAGTTTATATTGGATATTGTGTGGTGTTCTTTTGCAAGAAATACTTATAGTCCAGTCCGCGATCGGACAGCGAGACATGGTTGTCACAAAGACGGCTCGGTGTTGGCTCGTTATTGCGTCCATGGATCCGTCCGTCAGTTTGTCAGTCTGACGATTTTAACCGGACATAGACGACAACATTAAAAATAACTTGGCACAATATTGTCCTTTGTGAGAAAATGTGCTGCATGTACTTGAACGATATTTTCAGATAGCCCAAAATTTAAGGTCATTATTCAAGGATAATTTTACAATTTACACTGGGGCCTTGGTCAAATACTTGTAGGCTCGAAATCAGTTGTCCAGTGAAAACCACCTAGTTCTTTTTGAAATATTTTCAGAGATTTTTTATACTAATACAAGGTATTATCAAGATTTGAATAATGTTAATAAAGACCCCTTACCCATGATTCCCTATAGAATGTTCCTATTTAACCATTTGTTCCTTAAGGGTTCATATTTGAGACTAGAAAATATTCTGACCAAAGTTCATGAAGACTGTGTCATAATTGTGACCTCTATGGTGCTTATAGCGTGAAAACATTGACATGACTGACCGTAACCTCTATTAGCATGTATTACATGCTAGACTGGTTGTCACATGGTATCTCCGTTAGGTCTCGTTTAACTTCCAACTTAACCAAGTTTCACAATATATACCTATTTAATGAAACTGTGATGAGTAGACACTTGTCATTGCACATGGGAAGAGTAAAGCATCTAAAGACGAAAGACAGTGGTTCGAGTCACTATGACAGCATATTTATTTTTCCAATACGTTTCAATTCATTTTATAGATTTGTTTTTCTTTTGAATAATGTTGAAGATAAACTCGATTCTCAAAGAGATTTGCGGTGTGTTATGAAATATTTGTTTTGTCCGTTGGCTTCTTTTTTGTTTTATTTGTTTGAATGGGGTTTAACGCCAGTTTTAATATTTTTTTCGGTCATATTGCGGGGGCTGGAACGCTAAACTATGACTGCCTGGTATTTCTCTTACGAATACCACGACGACAACTCTTCCGAGATTCCAGTTGCTACTCCCATGTAGTTCTTCGATTTTCAACTAAGTTTGCTTTTTAGACCATTTGACAGCGACTTGTGTTTTTCATATTTGAGTGTTGGAGTCAGAAAGTGATAAATGAAATGCGGTGTGCAAAACAATTATTGTCATTCAAACACGAGATAACTAGTCAAATGGGGCTATTAGAAAAAAAGAAATAAAAAAAATTTAGAAAGAGTGGGATGAAAGAAGATTCGAACTAAAGATCTCTGCACCTGTAGTCATCAGACTAGACCTCTCGACCACACAGTCAAAAAGTGTTTATTGGTACTATTACATGATACAAACTTTTTTTTAAAATCATACACTACACGGTTTTACGATGTTTTTCGAAAGCTTACGGCTACCCTCGATGATAAATGTATTCATTGGTTAATTTATTCATTGCATAAAGGTCAAGTTATGTCAATAATTCCACACTATACAAGGATGTTGTTATCTTCGACTCTTTACCTGTAATTTCTGATGGAATGTATTCATTTCTTTAGGCAAGCCAAGCGTTCGACAAACCTTCATGAATACTGGGACGAAATTGAGACCCCTTGGGTGCTCATTCGGAACATCACTCGGCCATTTCCGTAAACTACAACAGACCTCAGATTTATGTAAGGCGGATGGGTATGTAACAAAATCGTGCATTTTATTAGGCGGAAAATGTAAGAAAAACTAGCATTTATAGTAATTAACGGCCGAAAAATCTTAATTTTTGAGAATGACGAATCATTCTCAAAAAAATAAGATTTTTTCAGCCTTATTTAAAAATCTTAATATATTTATACTAGGATACGATGGTTTCACGTCAGTGACTTAAACGAGTAGCGTTGGCGACGTCGAATGTTTTCACTCACAGTTTCGATGGTTAACGCCATTTTAACTGACGCCATCGAGTGTTCCAATGTTCTCCCGTAATTTTTAAAAATAGTCCGTCTATGTTCATCCGAGGTTGATCGTGAGATTGGCCGAGTGGTGTTCCGAATGCTGGGGTGCTTATAAAGAATTTTTCATCAAGGCCTCTTTCGCCATGATATCTGATTGAATGTCCCTACAGCTAATTACATCGTGTAATTGACACCCATCGCGATCAAAACCATTCAAAATCAGTTTCATTCCAAACACTCATTCAAACCATACAAAAAGGCTCAAACCTATTGAAAAATACAGAATCAATAGCGTCATTCAAAATAAATTTAGATAGAGAAAAATCGCGATTTAACTGATATAATTCAAATCTTAAGCGTCTAATAGCTTCTTGAAGAAATAGCAAGCTATCTATGGAACTCGTATGCATATTTTATTGAAGGGGAGTTAATCAATATCGCAAATTTTGTTCACCCTGAACAAAATTTGCGATAAAGGAATACCTCCCATTAAATTCACTCAAAACTCGCTCCACACACTCATTCAATTTCATTCCGAAATCATTCCAAAATCATTCACCCTGTCAATGTCACGATTTTGTTAACTGTACTTTCAAAAGGATTCAACATTCGGTAAGCGTTTCATGAAGTACTTGCAAGAATTTTTTTGCGACGGACTTTCAATGAGCACAAAACTTTATGCGAGCTGAGCATTCGGAATATTGAAAACGTTGAACATGAATAGTGTTCAGACTAGTAATCGGCGTATCTTGAATTACCGGGGGTGCTTTAAAAAATGATATTTTAAGTTAATATATAGTTCAAGATTTGCATCATAATCATTGATGAGAAATAAGAAACGAAATCTACGTTCTCTATTTTCGTAGCTTATCATGTAGCTCGCCGTTGCAAAAAAATACTAGATTCAGCATAACAACACAAAATGAAATGTTAAATCCTTTTATTCTGCGTAATTAATGAACTGGCAGGGCGGGCTTAGCCGTGAGGTAATTTGGCGAGTTAACTTTTAAATATTTTGGGTTCATTGAAAAGTTAGTCGGCAATAATCGTGAATGCGTGCAAATAACTGTGTTCTAAAACCAAAAGGATTCACGTGCTTATAGAAAGTGAAAACATTTCATCATTGGCTTACCAAAGCCTGGTAACTTCAGCTTGGACAAGCTGAAGTTACAAGGGTTTGGTTACCAACCTACGCTTTACGGTCTCAAGTTAATTTTATCGACTATCTTTAGAAGTAAATAATAAAGAATAAAGGTTGATTTACCCTAACCTTAGGTGCATCGAACCATTACTTAGGAACCGCCCTGTCAGGGGAAATCGTGGATAATAATTTCAATCATTCTGCACAATTTGATCAGGATTTGTTCACCTTTATTTTTTTAAGTTCCTTAACTTCGAACGTTTTACGTTAAATTCTATGTATTTTTTCTTATGAATCAAGTTCTATCAATTGTTCAAATTCATCATTTGATACAACGAATGAAAATAAAGCTTTCCGTTTACGAAAAAATAAACCCAATAAAACAAACAATTACCACCAATGTCGTTTTGATGTCACGACTCAAGTCTCCGTGAGACATGCACCTAAATTCTCTACCTTCACACTCTCTCTCTCTCTAATCCAATCTGCCTTTCTAACTCCCTCCTCTTTCTTCTCTCTCTCTCTCTCCAACTCACCCTTTCCTCCACATCACTCACTCTCACCCTATCCTCCTCTCCTTTTCACCTACTCTCTCACTCCATCTATACCACCCTCCTCTTCCCTCCCTCTCTTTTCCCCACACTCTACATCTATCTGTCTTACCCTCTTTCTTTCCCTCTCCCATACCTGTCACTTCCTCTATCTCTCCCTACCACTCTCACTTTGTTTCTCTTTCTCACTTCGTCCCTCTCACTTCCCCTCTTTTACTCTATCACCTCGTCTCTCTCTCTCTCCGTTATCATTCAAGCGTCTATCACGATATACATGTATCTTCTCCTTCTCTTCTTTTCTCTCCATTATATCGTTATCTCTCTATCCTCTCCATTCATCATTTTTTCTACTCTCTCTTTCTTCGCTCACACCTATACAATTTTTTTACCATGTCACACTAAAAGGAGAAACGCATTTCAGTAGACTACATATGTATTATTATGAAAAGGGAATGTAGATACTGGTTAAGCTGCGCAGTTTATGAAGTCCTAACATAGTTTTGAAATCTAGTCGTTCCCTTCTAGTGTGACAGGGTAATTGATATGATATTGTAGAGGGATAGAGAGAGAGAGAAAGATAGAGGAATACCCATCGGGCACTCACTCCCAAATACATGTAAGAACATTCACGTATAGATGAATGCACATGAGTAGCTTATCAGCACTGAGGAATCGGAAAAAATGTTGGTTTTTATTTGAAAATTATATGTTTTTTTTATGGCTATCTGGTTATGAATATCTAATAAGCTCTTTTCAAATATTTTTATCAATCTTACTTAAATAGAATTCCAATTGGAAATTTTAATTAAATAAATAATACTCGATTGAAATCATCATACAGAAAAGAAAAATGCAGTCAATTTAACTGATTATTCTTGAAAAACAACTTTTTTCGTTTAAAATTAATTCTATAAATAACCTCTCTTAATGATCGTTCACACTGAAATACAATTTTATCAACTCTTGCATTAATCCGCGGATTAGCTGTGAGGGCTAGGCAGAAGGGCCGTTCAACAATCGATAATCCATTTTTTGCTGTCAGTCGGGAGTTCGACACCGGGAAACGCTAGTTTGTAGTTATCTTTTTCAGACTTTGCCAAATCGAAAAAAAAAATAATATTACAGTAAAACTTGTGTTAAGCGATCACTAACGGGACCACCAAAAAGTGGTCACCTGAGAGAAAAGTCGCTTAGTACACGTTTTCTTTACAAATTAGAAACATTTTTTTGATTTATCATGTGTGTAATTTCGAAATTTCTCCACAATCCTATGTTGTTAAAACACAAAAGAAACGTCTCATTGAGACGATTCTAATGAGCTTTAACAATTAAGTATTCATTTTCAATAATGTTTGGACCAAAATACGTTCTTTTTAAGATATTTTGATTAAAAGAAGGTGATTATGACAACGGTCGCTAAATAAAAATGGTCGCTTAATAGACGAGGTCGTTCGAGCAAGATTGACTTATTGTTTGAAAACAGCAATGAAAGAAAGAACCTTTGTCGACTCCCCGCCCTTTCATGTAGGCCAAAATTGTATAAAAATCGAAAATTCCCTTTGATATGTATTAAACAACAATTTTAAAAAAAAACATCGTACTTGACTTTTCAACGGTACCCCAAAAGTAGTCATAAAGAATACAAGGTGCCAAATTGTCACAAGACACGCCCGTCACACAGCTTGAGATATCTTTGGCTTAAGAGTAGAATTGAAGTGATTTCGAATGAAAATCTTTAAGACAACTTTTGTGTAGACAGACAGATGAATAATTGTAGGTGGAGTATATATTCTTTAATGCTTTTCGGTTGTTTATCGAGATAATACAGTAGATTATCGCTTGATAATCTCAACGAAAAAAACAGTGAAATTATCAAAAATTACCACCTGCTTTTGTGCATTTCACCCTATGTGACGTCATCTATGCGGGGCGAAATAAGTGGAGTCACAAAGAACGTTGCATAGCAATCATGTGCAAAATGACGCGCTTTACGAAAATATGTCCTAGAAATTTCACATTTTGTCTCATTTTTCCAATAAAGAAATAGAATAATCGTTTGTTTTTCGAGTAAGATCGATTACTATTTCATTTCGTGAGTAACAAAAGCTATATTTTCACTCGTGGCTCTGCCACTCGTGAAAATGTAGCTTTTGTTGTTCACTTAATGAAATATATATCGATCTTACACTGAAACAAACGATTATCCTCTACATAATTATGATCAAAGCTCATATACTATTAGAGAAAAGCCCTGAACGAGATTCAAGTATGAACGAAATTCAAGTATGAAAAACAACAAAGGACAATAACTCTGAAAGTAAGGTAGGTAGCGATATGGTTCTTTTGCACTACTCTTCCCCTTGATACATTCTATCTACCCATGAAGTATCATGCTCATAGCTCAAATACTCTTAGAGACTTGCTTCGGACAAGATTCAAGTTTGAAAAACTACAAAGGGCAATAAACCAAGAAATATGCCAAATTCAATAACAGACCTTTTGCACCGCACTTCTCATTGCTTGGCTATATCAACCCATTTAGTTACATGATCATATCTCAAGTACTTTTAGAGATATGCTCCAGACAAGATCCAAGTATGAAAAAAATAAGAAAGAGTAATCTAAAATTATAAGACAAGTGCAGTTACGGTTCTTTTGCACTGCACTGCACTGCACCCCATTGATGCAATCTATCAACCCTGCAAATTTCGTGATTACAGCTCTTATACTTTTAGAGGTATGCACTGGACGATATCCAAGTATGAAAAACAACGAAAGGCAATAACTCGAAAAATAAGCCAAGTGGAGTTGTGTTTCTTTTGCACTGCGCTTTCCCTTGATGAGATCTATCTACCCATTAAGTTTCATGATCATAGCTCATATACTTTTAGATATATGCTTCGGACATGATCTAAATATGAAAATTAACAAAAGAAATAACTAAAGAAATAAGCCAAGTAGAGTTGTGGTTGTTTTGTACTGCACTTTCCATTGATCAGATCTATCTACCCATGGAGTTTCGATAGCTCCTTTACCTTTAGTGATATAATGCGGACAAAGTCTAAGTATGAAAAACAACAAAAGGCAATAACTACAAAAATAGGCCATAATGAGGAGAAGAATATATCTGCCAAGTTAAAAAAATTGGACAGAAGGTTACGGAGTTATGCTACAGACAAAGAAGTGCTCGCCGCCGGACGCCGGACGGCACGGGTGATCACATAATGCGTCCCGTCTTCGACGGGCGTAAATTAATTTCAAAGAATAGTTTCAATACCATAAGAATTATAGATAAAAAAGTCCAAAACGACTTGTTTTAAATATTCAATCAAAACACTGAAAGTATTGCGATATTTGAATACTTTGAAAGCCCTCGCTCCCGCCCCCGCCCCTTAAAACAGTCCGTTGATATCATACAGACATATCTACATCAATAGCTGAAGAAAATCCTATTCGTATGGCGAGTTTTATAATTGTGTAAGTGGGAATGCATGTGCTTGTATGAAATCAATAGAATGTTGTAAGGTACCATTTGCAGTGATGCGCCAAAATATAACAAAATCATCACTACACATTTTCTCAAGGTTCAGTTGACTAGGATAATTATTTTTACAAAAAATATTGAAATTCAACCCATTCTATGAAACTTTCACCCAAACCCACCAATATGTATATAGGAGGAGTTGCGTTTAATAGCCGTGCGCAAGGTTTGTGAATTAAAAGACAATTTTTCCATGACGCGGCAAAATAACACAAAACCCGTTCAAAATGCATAAGGTCAGTTGACTGAAAACATTGTGTGAAAAATTATTGAAATCCGACCAGTAGGAGGAGAAGTTAGGTTCACACGATTTGGGGCATAAATGTTCCCTTTTACCGTGACACTCTATGTCTATAATTCATAAAAGTCCGACAGTATGCGGAAGGTCAGGTGACTAGGAACAGTCTTTGAAAATTTCATTTACATCCACCATTAAGACGTATGAAGGAACTGGCTAGCAGGCAAAATGATACCAATATAAGAACACCTTCGACGGCACATTAAAATGGGGCATTATTCTTTGCGCCCAGTGATATATCTTTGGTGTTTTAGAATACTCTCATGAATATTCGTGTCTAACAATTACTACACTTATATGTTGACTGACTACGGCCAAACAATTTTTGATAACTTTCAAGCAAGCTGGTTCAAGTTTTTCCCACAGTAATTAGGTACAAAGCAGGCAGTCACATTATATTACTACAATCGATTTCTGTGTGTCTCGGTAGTTTGATGGAATCGTAGGCGCCTCTCACGCAAGCAGCTCGGATTCTTTTCTTCAGCTGGCCTTTCCAAAATTGGACCGTGATTTATCGTACGTACAGTTAAAAGCATCATGAAATTGACACTCATTCCGATCAAAATCATTCTTAATTATTCACTCAGCGCTCCGTTCATTCATTCCAAACACTCACTCAAATCGATCAAAAACGCTCAGAAATCAATAGAAAACATTTAGAAATCGTTCAAGAATTTCAACAATAAATTCAAATCGATCGATCTTTTTTGCAATTTTATTAGTTGGTGTGGACTAAAAAGTGTCTCATTGATCCACGATGACGTATAATAAAAAAAAACAACGTTTATTTTATTAAAGGGAGGTAATTTATATCGCTAATTTTGTTCATGATGGATATTGGATTACCTCCCTTTAATTTCACTCAAAACTCGCTCCACACACTCATTCAATTTCGTTCCGAAATCATTCCAAACTCTTTCATTTTGTCAATTTCACGATGTTGTTAACTGTAATCAGCGGCTCTTTGTTCAATCTCTAGAGTGATTTTCCTTACAATAAAGTGTTCTCCTTTGGGAACTAATAAGTACAGTTCAATCTAATTCGAAGGAATCGTCCACTTTACCAAATCAAATAATTTAAATCATATGAAAACATGGCTTTATCACGACTGGTGTTGCCAATGATTTGAACAAATACTCTTCACTGTAAACTTGAACGACTCTTATTTAAGTAATGCCCATGACTTTAGATGTTATACTTTAATTTCGTTTTGTTCAGCGTCATATCACGTAAACCACTGCCATTTCGATAAAAAAAATCATTTGAAATCAATCACTCAGCGCTCCATTCATTCATTCTAAACACGCACTCAAATCGATCAAAAACGCCCCAAAATCATTTGAAAAAAGTTCGAAATCGTTCAAGACGAGGAAAAATTTATTCAATTCGATCAAATTATTCTAGAATTTTATAGGCTGTCAGTTGTGAGTTTTAAAGCGTCTGATTGGTCAACGAACACACAAAACAGGAAAGTACGTATATATACCGAGTTCCATAAGAAATTGCGCACTTTCACTTTTTGCATTTCTCTCGATTTCACAATGTTGGAGGAAAATTATGGTGTAAATTTGATACAATACTTTAGTCAAGACCTTTTGAAATTAAAAGTCAAATCAGATTTTGATAAAGTATTGCATGCTGCTTACGCGCTGGCAGAACTTAGATTGTCCAGATTTGACCTCCTTACAACTTTTTCTTTGGTATGAGCTATGTGTTGATGTTGCATTATATAGTTTTAGAACCCATTCTAAGCCATTTCCAAACAAATGTTTTAATTTTTTATGCAGACGTTACGTGGACCTCAACGTTAGACATTGCTACGTTTTTAGGCCAGTAACTTGTCGTTAAATGGTGCTAAAGCGTTCTATGACATTTTGATTTGCTTATTAAAGGCCTTACAAAATGATGACCTCGATTTCTATTGGAACATAAATGCTCAATCAATTTCAATGACGTTCTCAATCTGACAAGGTTAGATTTTGTTCAATGACTTTAATTGGTAGTCAAACCACGCTGTAGCATCATGCACAATTGTAGTGAAGATGTGATTTTATGCTAAGGAAAGCCTCAAAGATACATCTGAATGCATTTTCAGAGCTATTATTCGTCCAACGCGTGATGCACATGCAAAACATGCAAAATCATATGTCTAAAATGAGCAAAAAAAAATTTGCTCATCGCGCGATTTATCTTTTCAAATATCGTTTGCACATACTCTTTGGGATAGTCATACAACGTTTCATGGCGATAGATTGTGTAATTTCAGAGATATTTAAAATTTAAAAGGGCACACTTTTTTATGGAACTAAGTATATTTTATTAAAGGGGGGGGGGGTAATAAATATCGCCAATTTTGTTCACTGTGAACAAAATTAGCGATATTGGATTACTTACCTTTAATTTCACTCAAAACTTGCCCCACAAACTCATTCAATTATATTTCAAAATCATTTCCAAATCATTTATCTTATCAATTTCACGATGTTCTTAATTGTAAACGATGCGCTTTCAAGGCTGTGCTCTGGTTATTTTCGAGGTCTTTTCCGTGTAATCGCGAAAAGTTTCCGATTGCTGATGTATTATACCCTTTATGAACCATTATGCTATGAATACAAAATCCTATGTGGAATCGAGGGGTCCCTCTTCGTTACGCAAATCATCAAACCTTATCTATTAGACCTTAATTGTGCTGAGCACCACGAAAAGACAATAGGAAAATAAATAAAGGTTACTTTTGATGCTGGTGACAATGTTTGTTGTAAAACACCTAGAGTGAAAAAAAACTGTATTTTTGGAATTGAACGTGTAAGCCCCCTCTACCCACATTTTGTTGGTGCTATCGTCGGCCATCTTACTTGTTTCTACTTAAATAAGTCGATCCTTTATAGTTCCGCAATATTTAGGAATTCAAGATATTTCACAATTTTAACCGAAGTTTCCTAATGAAATCATTACGAAACCTCGGTCAACACTATTAAAGTTTATCATTTCCAAAAACGTTGCGGAACTATTACGCTAAATCCTCTTTCTTTTTTTGAAACGAGATAAAGCACGTAAAAATGGCAATAATGATACTTACAAAATGCTTAGAAATACAGTTACGTGCATGATCAGAAAAAGCAAGAAAAATTATTTCAACAAAGCTGTAAAAAACAAAGAAAACTCGAAAATTCTATGGAATAATCTTAAAGATATTTCAAACGTGAATCAGTCTAAAGAGATTACAATTCCCAAAAAAAATAGCCAAATCTGGTTCTGATATTGAGGGAATTCAAAACATAGTAAACGAATTAAACAGACATTTTGTAAATGTTTCTGATATTACTTCAAAAACCCAATTTTCAAAAGACAGATTTAAGTATCTTAGAGATATTCTCGATGAAAAATTGCGTCAGACTACATTCTCAATTAACTTTATTTCTGCCTATGAGGTACACTGTATCATCAAAAGTCTTGACTTAAACAAAGCGACAGGGTTAGATTTACTGAGTGCAAAAATTCTGAAACAATGCGGAGATGCTTTAACTCCAATTATAGCATCCATAATAAATAGGAGTATCTCCTCTGGAATTTATCCCAATGAGATGAAATTGGCGCGAGTCATTCCCGTATTTAAAACAGGTGACAAAAATGACCCAAGCAACTACAGACCCATCTCGATTTTACCAACAATCTCAAAAATATTTGAACAACACATTGCTTCTCAATTGCAATTATTCTTTAAAAAGACTAATATTTTAAATCGATCTCAGTCTGGGTTCCGAGAAAATCATTCTTGTGCGACAGCATTATCAAAAATGATAGATACATGGCTTCGTGATATGGATGATGGAAACTTGATAGGATCGGTTTTCTTAGACTTACGAAAAGCGTTCGATCTTGTTGATCATCAAATTCTTTTACACAAACTTAAACTATACCACTTTTCAGATAGTGCTCTAACTCTGATTGAGTCTTATTTATCTGAGAGAAGACAACTTGTCAAAGTTGGAAATTATAGATCTGAGTCACTGAAACTTAGATCTGGGGTCCCTCAGGGATCTATCCTAGGACCCCTTTTATTTCTTTTATATATCAATGATTTACCATTTAATTGTTCAGAGGTAGACATTGATCTTTACGCAGATGACTCTACAATGTACAAATCAGGCACTGACATAGTTACAATACAAAATAAGCTTCAAGACAGTCTTTCCATTGTGCAAGATTGGTGTGTTCTTAATAACATGTCTTTACATCCGACCAAAACGAAATGCATGCTAATTGGATCAAAACAGAAAAATTCAAACCATGGACCTCTAGTTTTGAGTATTAATGGTGTAGCTTTAGAAAATGTTGACTCTCAAAAAGTTCTAGGAATCTACATTGATAATCAACTAAAGTGGCATACTCAAATAGATTATGTGTGTTCTGGACTAAAGAAGAAAATATCTCTTTTCAAGTCTATATTGTACTACTTAACAAAAGAAATGAAAATGCTTTTCTACAACTCTTACATTTTGCCCATTTTTGATTATTGCAGCATAATATGGGGTAAAATAGACAATCATAACATAAATAAGATATATACACTTCAAAAACGAGTGGCGAAATTAATTCTTGGAAAGCCAATTAGAACACCCTCACATGAATTATTCAAAGAACTATGTTGGCTATCTTTTACAAATCGCTGTAATTACCATATTGCTGTGCTTATCCATAAAACATTAAGTCATGAAGCACCTGATTACATGTTGGATTTAATTCTTTTTTCTAAGAATGATAACTATGTGCTGCGATCTGAGACGCGAACAAATCTTACTCTGAATAAAATTCCAAGAACAAATATATACAAAAATAGCTTCAATTATAACAGTGTCCAAGTTTGGAACAACATCCCACTTGACATAAGAAATGAAACAAAACTTAAAATATTTAAAAAGAGGCTTACTAAGTATTATCTTGATAACCAATGAATGCTTAAAAAAATGAATTAAAATAAGTATCTGTCAGATGTATGATTATATATATTGTATCAATGTTTTCAATTAATTTCTTGCATATGTTAATGAAACGGATGAGAAATGTGTGCAGTTGTGTTGGTATGCGTGTGTATGTGTGAGATAGATAATTCATGTATGATTTAATTTTCTAATGTTCTTTCAATGTTAGAAGGCCATGTAGAATATAAGATGTTGTTATACGTATCTTAACATGTTACCTTCTTTAAATAAAGATTTTATTATTATTATTATTATTATTCATACAATCAAGAGTTTCCTTTGGTATTTAAGTTAACCTCGATTTATTTATAAAATAATTGATCCTGTGCGTGAGATTTCCAACAATTTCAAATATGCGCAAAGCAAAGACTTTGACCAGCCTTTGCATCCGCACAGTCTGACCAAAGTCTTCACAATGAACTTAGTAGATAGATAAGGTCTCAAAGTATCTGTAGACCATCAGATTACTTTATATTTACAGTATGTGGCTGTCTTCACAGCTTAATGTTTCACCTCACAAACATTTCAAATTGTTGGAAATGTCACGCACAGGCTCAAATAATTTCATTTTCGCGTCGATGTGTCCACCAATAAAGTCTTGTAGAGGAGCTTATATATGCAATACGTAAAATCCGAGGGTGGAGCCTCGAGGCCAACCACGATTTTGCTTTGCGTGTAACTCCTCCCCCATCAGAGGTTATTCGTGGACATATCACTGACCGTGGCAAAAATGAAACTATATCTATCAAAACACGATCACTATTCTGAAATTAGTTTTTTTACCCTCTTCTGGGTGGAAAGAAGTATCAACACATTACTTTCTCGGTGTAAAATTTATGAAAAACTAATGATATTGACCGTGGGAGAATTTCACAGAAATCGAAGCGCGTCATTTAGCACGTGGGTTATATGGCGTCAAAAGAATCAACGTTCGTGCTAAAGATGACACTCAGAAGAAAATTGGCGTTTTTTTGAGTCAAGGTTTGTAGGAGACTTATCCAGTCTCAAATATTGGCACCCACTGATTTTGATACAAGATCATCATGGGGTTGACCAAGTTGGCCAGAGATCAAAGAATCAAGTTTTTAAACCATCGATATTGGCTTAATTACTGAATGTCCGCACGTTCTTATCTATCCCATCGCTTACGATTTTGTAAATATACTGATTACGTCAATGACGTAATCCGATGATGTCATGGTGGCTGCCCTATCGTACAGGCGTCAAAAGCGACTTACCTTCACCAAGTCTACGAGATAATCTGCTGCTAACGTTTTATAAACGTACGTTTTTAACAATTGTGAGACCTAACTAAGATTAAAGCTTATAAAAAGTTTATATGGCATTTCAAGAGATCAACATTACGGATGTCAATAATCCGGGTTTAATTACGAAGCAACAATGTTTAGAAGGCGCACATGATGCTCAAATTCAAACGCTAGATTTTAGAACACGTTTGATTTTCGAATACGTTCACCATGATCAAACTCTCTGTCCTCAGGGTAGGTAGAAACTTGTTAAAATTGATAATTAATTCATTAATTCCCTTTAGTAGAATTAATTTATATCATGAATATTGATTGTTTACCAAGATATACTCGATAAAATGTCAACTTATTAGTATTATTGAATATAAATGCGGCATAAAAAGTAATAAATCTGTTGGAATAGGTCATTAACTTATCATTAACAAATTAGAAACACGGAGTTAAAATACACCAAATATATATAAAAGAAGCTTCGAGCGCTGTTGTAGTTTGACAGACATGGTGAAACCAGGTATTGTGACTAATACCCCCACCAGTGCGTGGAAACGCGAATTTTGCATGTCCTCATGGGACAGAACAACAACAACAACAAATTACACTGAGCAAAGGTAGTGCATGGCAATTCAAAAAGCTCGGTTAGAATTGGTCATGTTCTACAGAATTATTTTTTTAATTCATTTAAGGCTATGAACCAGTTAATCCTTGCCCGCGTTTGATCTCCGATGGCGGCACGCATCATTTCCGACGACTTGTCTCTCACACATGTGTTGATAATCGTAGACCTATGTGAGATGTCAGCTGGAGGCTTGGAAAGCATGTGATGATAGTACTTGTGAGAGAAAAACCAAGAATCCATTGTTAGGAAATCCAGCGGCTGCGATATAACTGAAAGGTTGAAAACGGTGTAAAACTCCATTCAAAATAACTGAAGTTAAGTTTAGTTTACATTTGGCATACGGCACCCGTAACTCGTAAACAAAAAACAAACAAACAAACAAAAAAAAAAAAAACAACAACAAAAAAAAAAACATAAAAAACAACAAAACCGAAAACCGTGCAGTGTCCTCTCGACGGCATACGGAGGGCATTCGATCGCACGGTTATACGGACGCCGTAGACCCTTGCGATTTTGTATTAAGAGTTCTAGATCTAGATTGTCCGTACCGGACACATCGTAAATACACCGCAGGGTCGCTGTTCGGTCACCGTGTAATGGTTTGCTGTTAAATCTTTATCGCATCATCCTACTGTCGCCCCACAGTCACCGTAAGGAGACCGTATGGCGGCCGATTTGTTTATTTCCGTTTATTTATCTTCGCTACCGTAGCATATGCCGATATAAGCGACGCCCATAGAAGACTGTTAGTTGTAACGGGGGATAGTGCAAGGATACATGACGAAACTACTACCGAGATCCACAATGGTTCTTTAACGTGCTCGGTGTAAAGCACCGTCTCACGGGACCTCGGTTCAACGTCTCACCCGAAAGGCAATTAGTTTGTCAGTGTGCCAGCCTGCGAATCGAACCGACGCGATCAAACTTCCATAGTTTTGAAGTCCGGTGCTCTACGAACTGTGCTTATCAGCGGAACCGGGACCATAGCATTTTAAATAAGTTGACTAATCAAACGGTTAAGGTCAGTGAGGGCATCGCGTGATTCCGTTGCAATTGCCGCATGTGTACCGCAAGGATTTTTGTGTCAGGCTTTTAAAAAAAACCTGCGGGCCGCCGACGCAGTATTCAATGTACATATACGCCGTAGACTGAAATACAAACAAGAGGACCATGATGGTCCTAGATCGCTCACCTGACTCTCTTTGATCACTTGGACATCACATCAAGTTAAAAGGCAGATGTCATTAAGAAGATAATTTCTACATCAAACCAAGTTTCACTAAGTTTGGGCCATATTTGTGGCCATTAGAGTTATTTCAAGTAAATAATCATTAAGACTCCTTTTCCTGTGATAAGGCATGAATCCTTCCCATTTTCAACAGAGTTCATTCTTGTGACCAGGCAAACGTTTTGACCAAGTTTCATGAAGATTGGACCATATTTGTGGCGTCTGGACCTCTTAAAAGAAAATTGTCATAAAGGCTTCTTTTCCCATGATTTGGCATGGATCCTTCCAATTTTCAAAAGACTTCATCCTCATGACCTAACAATCATTCTGACCAAGTTTCATGATGATTGGACCATATTTGTGGCTACTAGAGAATGAACAAAAAAATTGTCATTAAGGCCCCTTTTCTTGTGATATGGCATGGACCCTTCCCATTTTCTTTAGGGTTCATCCTTGTTACCTTACCAACATTCTGACCAAGTGAAGATTGGGCGATATTTGTAGCATCTAGAGTGTAAACACTTCAATTGTTGACGCATGACGACGCACGACACACGACGCACGACGAACGACGGACGACGGTCATTCAATGATCAATGATCATTCAATGATCACAAAAGGTCACCTTGAGCACGATGTGCTCAGGTGAGCTAAAAATCGCAGCGGCTACGATATCGTGCGGCGTCCGCGCACTACGTAAATTATAAACTAGTCTTAAGACATAAGATAAGATTTAGATTTCTAGGAATTTTACCTTTATCTTCTGAGCAATGTGTTCAAACCAAATTATGTGTTTTCAAACACCGAAGAAACGGCCTTTTCAGTCACAATCTACAAACTTTTATCTGCTGTGAAATAATTTAGACTAGCAGAGGGCTATCGAATCAGCAAACTTTCAAAATCGGACCCACGAGGTTTTTGATGTAGGATAAAAGGTACATATACAAAACCAAAAAATCCACCAGATTCTCTCTCCATAGCACAATTGTTTGATCATTTTAAAAAATATAATTGATACACAAGACGAAAACACCCAAAACGAACAATATCCACAAAGCAACATTGATATGCAAACCAGTGAAATTAATCCCGAATTGGACATGATCTTCACAGAAGAAGAAATTAAGAAAGCTGTATTTAAGCAAAATAACGGTAGAAGCCCCGGTATCGATGAAATTCCTTGTGAAATTATTAAAGTGTCTTACGAAATTATTGCACCTTTCCTCTTTGGCTTCTGTACAATCTATTGTTTTACATATGTATAGATCTTTGTTAACCTGTGTGTTTTGTACTATGTATTGTAATATGTAGCTAGAAAGACGGTAAGTATTTAAAGCTTTTTTGGAATTAAATGGTAATGGTAATGGCTTACCGAGGCTGGACACTTACATTTTGCGTGTTATCCACTGAGCTATTTGTTCAAGACAAACAGCGCAGAAACGGCCTTTTTAGTTAGAATCTACATTTTTTTATCTCTTTTACTTTTGCGACAAAAAAGGAAGAGGCTTATACATAATTTGATGTAATTTCCGTTTTAAATAATTACCAATAAGTATTTTAGCGTTTTTTTACAAGCTTTTCGGTTAAGTAAAGGAATTGAAATTATCTTCGTGCTGTTCTAATTTATTGTTCTAAAACCTGTTTAATGTGATCAATGTCTATCCTTGCGGAGGGGATACATTGTGAAAAAGGGGAAACAATTTCTTATATTTCATAAAAGAACAACAACAACAATTCCTTACTCCTCCTTCCTCTCCGTTTTTCCTTCGTCTCGAGTTCTTTCTTCATTTTGTCGACTGTTGGAATCGTCTGCTTCTATAGTTGACATGGTTTAATCCTAGTTTATTTTTAGCACAGATTTCTTTGCCATTGCGTTGATTTTGATCGGTTTATTACGGTTTACACCGTTTTCGACTGATGTGGTCATATTGAGCGACTGGAGCACCTAACCATGGATTCCTATTACTTCTTATACCAGTATTACCACAACACCCTTACCCAGCCTCCAGCTGCTCCATCACATAGGTTCGCGATATCAAACCATTAATGGACGACATTTTTTGTCTGAAAGGGTATTTGCCGCGGCCGAGTATCGAACCCGGGACCTCTCGAACGAGAGGCAGGTGCGTTAAAAACTGCGCTAAGGCCTAGGATTGCCGTTACGTTTTAATAAACCGTCGGTGCTGATATAAAATGTCGTAACTACGGCTTTACTGAAGCCGTGGTTACGAGATTTTTAATAACACCCACGAATTATTGTTTGTCCGGTATTGCGTCATTGTTAACTGGATAAAATCGTTCCCCATTGTGTTCTAACTTTTAGCTCTCTGCGCGAAAAAGGCATTTTCCAGTCCACTGGACCAAGGCTAAATAACTTTATTTCATGTGCAATTTTGGCATCTCTACCAAATCTGCCGTTATCTGCCTCTATATAAATGCTTCCCTCAGGCATCAAATTGATGCCGGTTCTACCTCCTTGACGTTTGACCGTAGAGCGCAGTTGGTAGCATGTTGGATAATCAATTTTAGATGAACTGGGTTCAGTCCCAGGTTGAATGGAAAATGTTTTGTGACCTATGTCTCAAGTTGGGTGGAACAATTCTGCAAACTCCAGTTGGATGAGCTGGCGATGTCCTCGAAAAGATGGAGTGTTAAGACAAAAAACTCACAAATTGGGCAAATATTTTACCAACTTTTATTTTCCAAATTTGAGCCCTTTTGATTGGCGAACTATTGCACTATCCCAGCCTCTCAATTATGCCCGATTTACAGTGCTGACAGCACTTTGATTTACAACAGTCATGCAGTTGCTTGTTCTCTACAAAATGACCATTTTCCACAATGTTTTGGCTATACCGCTATAGCTATGATAGTCATATGTTGCTCAAATACTTGTGCTCATAAATAGCTTCATTTTGGTATATAATATTCCTGGACATACTGCTTTTTCTTGGCAAATGAAGTGCCCTTAAAGTTTGGTCTCAAACACTTTACATGAACCTTAATTCGGAGGATGGGGGGACCCCATTCAGGTCGTACCAGAGCCATAGCGGATAGCGTTTAAAAGTCAATATGCAGAAAGACGGCTGTTTAATTTGCTAAAATATGGGTTTCGCATGTGGAAATTGAATACCTTTCTGACTGCTATTTTTTGAGTTAAGAAAAGAATCATTAGTCTAGACGCTATAGTTGCCTGTTTTCTTTTCTCTAGGCTTATCGCTCTCTGTCTATCGGTCTATCTCTGTCTGTCACTATCTCTACCTTTCTTTTCCTCTGTTTCTCTTTCTTTGAATTTAGAATTTTGACGAGACACTTTCCCTTGATTATTTTTTACATTTATAATTTCTCTTTTCTCAACGAATTCAATATATCACTTTAGAATGCCAACAGATTCGTTCACCATCAGTACTTTCAGTGCTTTGATTATAATATGTTCCTACGTCTCGGGGAAAAAACCCGTTGAATATTTTTGATATTACACGGGTGTTATTACACTGGTTGAATAACTAAGCAATGAGCTCAGAGTGGATAGCAACGTTATTTTGAATCCGCGAATTGACGTCATAATGTATATATTGCATATATTGTGACGTCAGTTTTAAACGGCGCTTTAAGTTTCGCGGAACATTGAAATGTTGAATTTCAAGAATTTCGAAGATTTTTTTTTCGCAAAAATTCAGGTCATATTATAAATAGCATATCAAATTAGTGCTCTTTTAATACCGAATTTAATAAATTTGTTATCTAACACAGATAAAAACGAGGCTTCGCCGATTTAAAAGAAGACTCGTTTAATAAATTCGGTATTGAAATACCACTCATTTAATATCCTCTATTTTAATCTTGCCAAAAAAATACCGTCATCTTATTACATGGGTTTCGTCCGTGACGTCACCGCTCGTTTAATCAGAAAGTATAAACATTTTTGGAAAGAATCGTTTCGAAGCTTGAAATTGTTTGTCTTGCAAAACTTAGAGCCATGGAAACTCAATGTACATAATGACAAATCCAAAGATTCTTCCTGCCTCGTTCTCATTTTCATTTCAGCGTCACAACTAGTTCACAATAAAGACCAGTGTGAAATCTCAAGCCGTTTTTCTTCCAAACTCAAGTAAGCATATCGTCAGTGTTCTGCCAAAATCTCGTAACTAGGGCTTGTTTAAAGTTATAGTTACAATGTTATGGTAAACAAGAGCCATGTTGGACATGGACATAAGTCCCCTACCGGCTTTGTTTGTCTCAATGTTTTCCCACGCCAATTCTATCAGGGACGTCAAAACCAGGTCTTGTTTTAGAAAGGGTTAAACAAGACTTACATGAGTTGTTGTCTCTGCTGTGCCCACTATACAATTCATGCAAGCAATAGACAGATGCAAGAAATAGTATCAATAACAGTTACCTTGTCTGATCCAAGATGTTTTTCTTCAGTCTTGTTGGTAAGAAATGAGAACTTTCACTGGAGGTGATTAATACTGCTGCATCACCACCCTGACTAACATGGCTTATAATTTTTTTTGCATTTTAAAACAGGTTTCATCAAGTTAGCTTGCTTAGTTATTAAGTTATTGCAGGATCCATTTTTTGCCATATTTTCACTATTTCCGTTACCATAGCAACCGCACTTTTTGTCAAAGAACAAAGATAAAATGATGTGCATAGTCTACACATTGTCATCTAGTCATATACCAAGTCTCATCAAATTAGCTTGCTTACTTATTAACTTATCGCAGGATCCAATATTTTTTGCCATATTTTCACTATTTCCGTAACCATAGCAACAACAATTTTAGTCTAAAAACAAAAATAAAATGATGTGCATAATCTACACATTGCCATATAGTCATATACCAAGTCTCATCAAACTAGCTTGCTTAGTTATTATCTTATCGCAGGATCCCATTTTTGGCCATATTTTCACTATTTCTGTAACCATAGCAACCTCAATTTAAGTCGAAAAACAAAAACAAAATGATGTGCATAATCTACACATTGCCATCTAGTCATATACCAACTTTCATCAAAAACGCTTGCTTAGTTATTAAGTTATCGCGGGATCAAGATTTGAGCGGACAGACGGACAGACGGACGGACAGACGGACGGACGGACAGACGGACGGACAGACGGAGGGCAAACCTATAGTCCCCTCCGGTGTGAACACCGGTAGGGGACTAAAAATGGACGTTATACTAAATGACTACATGTAACCGTTGACTTAACCCCTGTGTATGCTAGTAGAGTTTTATCATTTACTGCGACTGTGAACTTGAAGTGTGAACTGTGAACAAAACGGGGTCGTCTCAAAAGGAACTTGCACATATTCGCGTATCTCATTTAGAGGGGTTGCAGATCATAAGCACACTTTTTGGAACAATAGGTTTCGCTGCTGTGATGCATTTTCTATCACTACTAAGATCATTTAGTACAGTAGTTGCTGAGAATAATCTGTTAAACTGCTATCAAACAGTAACTGTCAAAAATATACTACCAGAGACAATAATGACATGTTATATGAGAAAGTTCTGTACAGAATTAAGTCTTTGTTTTTACATGTAATTATATACTTTTTCAAAAATAAGTTAAAGAATCAACCATATTTCCTATCGCCTCTATGGCCAATGATCTGCCAATGCATCACGACTCAATAGCATTTCGCCCATTTGCAATGTAGTTTCTTACGCTAATCTGTTATTAGCTAAGAAGTGTGTCCCCTAAAAAATGTTATAAGGTGTTAAGTTTTTTTTAACTGTATTTTACTGATTTTGTACTAACTTTAATAGCACGGACACGTTCTGCGACTAATTCCAACAGGCTTTCAGTGATTTGTCCTGTTACCGCGTGTCCTTAAACTGTATTAATCTGTTTTCGAAATATCTTTCACGAGAAAGATGTAGACTTACTCTTGACAGATGTATATTTTGTACCGTTTTCTGTTCAGAATTGTAATGTAAGAATATTCAATACACTATAAACTTGTGTAGGCAACTCAATTTCTTGCTTTCACGGACACACAATATTACTATGTGCAATTATCACGCACATGCTCATAGGGTTTAAGGTAGTAGACCCGTGATAGTTCCGCAACATTTCGGAACGCATGCTCTTTCACAATGTTGACCGAGGTTTCCCAATGAAAATCATTAGGAATCCTCAGTTAACACTGCTTAAGTTCATTATTCCGAAACTTTGCTGAAGTATTATGGGTCCACTATATTCCGTTTGACTTCTATAAGGACCAACGTTTTCATCAATTACACAAAAATACGTTGGCAAAAATGTTTTGTATTTGTCAATATCTTAATTTCAGCGATATACCATTCCAAAAATTATTTTTTGATGATAAAATGGTTTTAATATAATGAGTTTGGCTATCTCGTTAATGTTAATAATTTCGTATTTTCCGCTCTTAAACACGAGGGGTAAAGAAGGCTGTTTAGTTGTAAGATATTGTAAACATATCGTAAAAACACGTGGTTTTAAATCACTATAATTCCTTATTTGGACATGCTTATTAGCATTCCGACGGTCACGTCAGTTTAAATCTCACGTGATTTGTACCGTTGTAACTCGCATGTATGCTGGATTTTCCTCGTGAAAATCGCAACGATTTCGTTAAAATCTCCATTTTGATTGGTCTGAATAAGGGCGTATGGGGTTATTCTCAAAATAGATAAAGATTATTATCAATACCTGGTCAAATGGTTTTTGTACAAAGACAGGATAAAGTCAGTTTAATATCTTTTACACGTAAATTACACGGACAAATTTTATTTTATGAATATACTTTTTACAAAAACGGCTCACTTAAACTGTTCACTTTTGACTCAACCCCTATGAAAATAAGACCTAATTTTGGAGAGACAACTCGCTGTTCCGTTGATTATAGAAACAACAAGGTATGAAAGACCGGGAGTTAACATGCAGACGGACCGAAAAAAGTATTATTTTACTTTCAAATATTCTGAAAAACATCATTCTTCATGGTATTAGATGGAAAAATTGATATGACTTGCAAAACTTAGTTTTCACCTATAAATATTTGAGAATTTTGACCAAATGTTGGTCCATATAGAAGTCAAACGGACTTTACCTTATATGCAAAATACTATGCAATGCAGCCAAAACAAAAACATGTGTTATTACATGCGAGAGTGTGTGACTACGTATTTCTATGGTGGCATATTTTTGCCACGAGATACGAGATAGCAGTAGATCATGATAAGTTTAACAATATCACAATAAGAAAATGTTTCCAGGAAATATTATCTCGTAATTTAAAAATTTTCTCAATAATACTATCGTGATATCTTGAATTTGCTACAATTATGCCTTCTACTGACATCAAGATAAAAACTACCGCGAACCAAAAACTGACGTTCACGGCATCTATATTTAGAATACGTTTTTCGCATTTATCTATTTTTACCATTCGGCTCAGAATTCCAGTATTTACATTCAAGTCAGCAAAATGAGTTTTCTATTTATAGAAGTTTGAATTTCTAACGCAAAAACTTTATCTTGATGTTAGTAGTGGGCATTATTCGTTAAAGATAAAACATAGCAATATCACAATAATTTTATCAAGAAAATAAATATAATCGAGATACAATTTCCTGGAAACTTAATTCTATCATGATAATTTTTAAATAACCGTGATACTGCTACCTCGTATTCGTGGCAGAAATATGCCACCATATGTTTCTGGCCATAAAGCTGATGCCATCAGAACTTAAGCTTTTGATTGTCGAATGATTGTCAAGCAAATAAATCAGACTTATCCGTGTTCATGGTAAAATCATTTAAACGATCTCTTAAAACGGTTTTGGAACTGTTATCCCTCTCGGTTTATTCACGTGCAACGCGTGGCACATGTAACACGTTGTGATTCCGAAACGATTGTTTTTTTGTGTCCTGAACCATAGGGGCCCGAAACTACCCACCACCACCACACACACAAAAAAGACCAATAATTATTGGTCTATATGGTGGTAGGGGGTAATTTCGGGCCCCCATGTCCTGAAAACAAGTCATATTGTTATTTATGTATGAATTTATAATGTATAATGTTTTTTCTCGTGTCTAATTTTAGAATTAGTCTGGAAAATTTCTGATCCCTTGACTATAAGCTAAACATGTATGTCAGAATATTTTAGATCTTTCTAGAAAGGACTTTTAGAAAGTGATTCAAACTCTAGAATCTTCTAATGTTCTTTGCTATTCTAGATTCTTCTATGGTATTATATATAGGGGTTCCTACAGCATTCTTGGTTCACTTGGTTTAGACTAAAGGTTTCATACAGTAGTACTGTGTTAAACTAAAAGGGGATTTCTCGTTATCTTAAAAGTGTGATTAAAAGTGTGATTAGTTTTAAACTCGGATATTATTGGACTTATTATGTGTGGCCCATAAACTAAATTAATTTGGATCTAAATTTAAACTTTAGAATTAAACATTCAAGGAATCGTAATTTGCTTTTGTATTAATTTCATATTGTCAAAAATTCTGTTATTTTTGTCAATAAATATTGTTTATTGTAAAGTTTGTTGCTGGCTTCTTTGTTCTTGTTATATTGGCACGTAACAGATTTTGGGGCTCGTCTGGGATACGAACATCAGGCAAACAAGCAAACAAAGCAAATCAAATATTTTTTTCATTTAAATCTGCTGTTCAAAATTATTTTATACAGTAATTTCATATTTCAATTTTAATAAATCTAGAGTGTACTTTCACTATTATTTATCATAATCTTACATTCTTATTTGAACCCAGCAACACGCTACAATGTCTTTAGACTTTGGGTAAAAAGCTTGATTTGCTCAATCTTGCCAAGCATTATGAATTAAAAGAACTCATGTCCTCATTGCGAAAGCATTAAATTAAGAATATTTTGGTTCAATATTTTGTTGATGGGACCATTTTTTTATGAAAAGGCTCTGTCTCTCATTGATGTTGTTCCATCAGTTGCAAGCTCAAGAGAGTTTGAACTGTTAAAACTTCAAGCAAGAGAGAAGGAATTGGAAATTGAAAGAGAGAGAGATGAGAGAAAATTTCAAGAAAAGCAATTAGAAATTGAAGAAAAAGAAAGAGAAAAGCAATTTCAAAGGGAAAGGGAAGAAAGGGAGTGAGAAAGAGAAAGAGAAAAGGAAGAGCGAGAAAGAGAAGAGAGAGAACGAGAAATAGAGAGAGAGAGAGGGGGGGGGGGTAAGAGAAGAAAGAGCATTTCAATTACGATTAAAAGAATTAGAAATTCAAGATAGAGCAAATCAGCCCAGATATATGTACAGTATAATGACCATTTGATGTAACAAAACATTTTGGGCGTGTTCCTCCATTTCAAGAAAATGAAGTTGATACATATTTTGAACATTTTGAAAAAGTTGCAAGTAACTTGAAATGGCCAAAGGAGCAATGGACCTTACTCCTCCAAAGTGTCTTAGTAGGAAAAGCTCGCAGTATTTATTCGCAACTTAGAACAGAACAAAGCAATGATTATGATACTGCAAAAGAACTCATTTTCAAAGGTTATGGCTGGTTCCAGAAGCATACAGATAACAATTTAGAAGTTGTACCAAAGAATCTGGCCTGACTCACGTTGAATTTTCAATGAAACGAAGAAAAAATTTTTGACAGGTGGTGCTATACTAAGAAAATAGACCAAAATTATGATAAGTTTAGACAACTTATATTAATTGAACAATTCAAAAATTGTATTCAATCTGACATTAAGCCACATTTAGATGAAAAAAAAATGTTGAAACTATACATGAAGCAGCTCGTTTAGCTGATGATAAGTACCCTATACCTTGTACTTTTTGTAAAAAAAGGTCACCTTATTTCAGAATGTTTTAGATTAAAAAGGAAGAAGGAACTGGGTAAAGCCAAACCTACAGGGCTCACCAACCTTCAGCCTAAATCACAGCCTTCTTTTGATTAAATTCAATTGTTAAGGCAGAACCAAATTCAGCTTCATGTATGGAGATTTTTGGACCGTTCATGTTCGATGGTTTTGTATCACTTTCAGGTGATATTTGCCCACCTGCCCCTATTAAAATTTTAAGAGACACAGGAGCTTCTCAATCTCTTATTTTAGCAGATGCTCTGCCTTTTCAGCTCACCTTAGCATGAATAATAGACTGCGTTGGTCCTTTACCGAAAACTAAGTCAGGTTCTGAATATTTGTTGACAATTATGTGAGCTTCTACTCGCTTCCCAGAAGCAATTCCTTTAAGAAACATTAAGGCGAAGTCAATTATTAAGGCTCTTGTCAAATTCCTTAGTTTTGTTGGCTTTCCAAAATCAGTTCAGTCTGATCAAGGATCAACCTTCATGTCAGGCATATTTCAACAGGTTATGCATGAAGTAGATATCAAGGGCATCTGCTTATCACCCTGAAAGTCAAGGTGCTTTAGAAAGATTTCATTAGACCCTAAAGAATATGATAAGGTTATATTGTTTTGATACTGAGAAAAATTGCGATGAAGGTATTCATTTGCTATCATTTGTAGCTAGAGAATCTGCTCAAGCATCTCTTGGCTTTAGCCCCTTTGAGTTAATTTTGGTCATTTTTTTCGTGGGCCATTAACACTTTTGAAAGAGAAATTTCTTGCTGATGATGAAACACCCTTGAACTTCTTACAGTATGTTTCTTACTTTAGAAATAAACTGTCTAGGGCATGTGAGGTTGCTAGGTCAAATCTTAAATTATCTCAGAGCAAAATGAAGGCAAGATATGACAAGCATAGTATTGATAGGAAATTTAAACCAAGTAATAAAGTCCTTGCTTTTTTGCCAATACCTGGCCGACCCTTACAGGCAAGATATTATGGCCCGTATACTATTGATAAGAAAACAAGTGATTTGAATTATAAAAACTCGTTGAGATGGCTTTATTAGTATCAATACTCCTGGAAGGCATTACAGTTACAGTTGTAAACACTGTCCCACAATAATCAAATGTGATTGAATCTGTGAAAAATCTGTTCATGGTCCACCTTAACTTGAGAACTCTGAAATACTAAAGAATCTTGACGACACACTTTCACATTTAAAGCCATCTCAAGGAGAAGCGCTGAAACGGCTGATTAATGAATATGAACATTTGTTTCCCGACATCCCCAAAGGAACTGATAAAATATATCATGATGTCATTGTTGAAGAATCTCAACCAATAAAACAACATCCTTATAGAATGAATCGAGTGAAACAAAAATCCCTTCAAGATGAAGTGAATTACTTATTGGAGAATGATGTCATTGATCCTAGCCAAAGTTATTTCAGTTCACCAAGTATATGAATTCCAAAGCTAAATGGAACACACAGAAGGTGTACTGACTATCGAAAAGTTAACTCTATGACAAAAACTGACTCTTTTCCAATACCAAGAATTGATGACTGAACTGATAAAGTCGGTAATTCTAAATATGTTACAAAATTTGACCTTCTCAAAGGATTCTGGCAAGTTCCGCTCGCTGATAGGACAAAAGAAGTATCAGCATTTGCTACTACAACTGGTCTGTATCAGTACAAAGTTATGCCATTTGGGAACAAAAATTTCCTATGATTTTCAGCGGCTTGTAAATATAGTTATAGTTGGTTTAGATGGCTGTGACGCATACATCGATGATGTCATCATCTACACAGACACATGGAGTGACCACATTCAAATAATCAAACAATTCGTCGACTGCCTCAGTGATGCAAAATTAAATTTGGAAAAACAGCCTTTTGTCATGGTACTGTTACTTTCTAATGACATCTTGTGGGACAGGGTCAAGCTAGACCTTTAGAATCTAAGGTCAATGCTATCTCTGAATTTCCTGTGCCTGCTACTAAAAAGCAACTGATGCGATTTCTTGGTATGGCTGGCTACTACAAAAAGTTTTGTAAGTATTTTTCTATAATAGCCGAACCTTTATCAAACTTATTAAAGAAAAAATGTTAGTTCAAATGGAAAGATAATTGTCAAGTTGCCTTTGATCGCTTAAAAGCCATACTAAAGAGCACACCAGTTCTTTTAGCACCTGATTTTTAAAAATGTTCAAAATTAGCTGTTGATGCTAGTGATGTTGGTATTGGTGTTGTTCTTTTGCAAGAAGACGATGACGGTATTGGTCATCCAGTTTGTTACTTTTCTAAAAAAAATAAACCGAAAAACTACTCCACCTTTGAAAAGAATGCCTTGCTCTGATATTGGCTATCCAATATTTTGAACTTTATTTAACATCTGCAACTTCTCCTATAGTTGTATTCAGTGATCACAATCCGCTAAGTTTTCTTCACAAACTTAAGAGTAAGAACCAGAGAATATTGAGGTGGAGTTTGTCACTTAAAGAAGTTGATCTTGATGTACGACCCATTATAGGAAAAGACAACATTATACCAGATGCTCTGTCAAGAGTCTAAAATTTTGAATTGTATTATCTTTAATACTCAAATATCATTTAACAGTTACATTTCACTATTTTTTGTATATATATGTATGTATATATGTTTGCATATATAATTCTTTTTCATTTCTTCATTTCATTTCAAATCGTTTGTATTTTCATGCTAGATGTGCTGAAATGTTTCAGCGAATCATGATAATATCAATTGTGTGAAGTATATAATCATTGTATATGTTAAAGATAATGCAAAAAGAAAGATTTATCTCATAAACCTTTCTTTTTTCTTTCAATGGGGTGTGTGTGTTATGTATGTATGAATGTGTAATGTATTATGTTTTTTCCCATGTCTATTTTTAGAATTAGTCAGGTAAATTTCTGATCCCTTGACTATTAGGTAAACATGTATGTAGAATATTTTAGATCTTTCTAGAAAGGACTTTTAGAAAGTCAGTGATTCAAACTCTAGAATCTTCTAATGTTAAATGCTATTCTAGATTGTTCTATGGGTTTTGTATAAAGGGATTCCTACAGCACTCTTGGTTTATTTGGTTTAGACTTATGGTTTCATTTAGTTGTACAATGTACTGTGTTAAACTAAAAGGGGATTTCTCGCTTTAATAGGAATGAATAGCAAACTTTGTAAATATTTATTTTGTTAATTGATAAAATATGTCGGTAATTCTAGTTTAAGCATTTTTTCCACAGAGGTCGAATTCGGGTCAAACAATTCATGGTATAATACGCATTATAAATCCCTAAGTAGTGATATAGACCCACAAAGTAAAATGAGTGATCAAAGGTCAATTTTGTCTATACCTGTATAGACAAAATTTTCATTTGATCACTCATTCTTAATGGCGGAAATATAGTTTGATTGGGCAGGTATGTGGAAATAAACTACCCAAAGTTTGCTATGCACCAAAACTTTTTTATACTAATTTCAGGAAAAAATGAAATTTGTTTATAAGAAAGTTGGAAAATGGTCGATTTTTATCAGCTCATCAATTTTTAAGAAGAAAATAAAAGCTTTGTAATGATAAGAAGATTTAAATGTAGACAAAACAGGGAGACCCTAGAAATTGGTCTGTTTTCTTGAAAATTGAAAAATATCGAAATTGGCCTAAAAAGGTGTTCTTCCAATTTCATTTCGTTCAATAACGAATATGAGAGCCGGCACTGTCAATAACAGTCTGATAGCGCCTCTGCATACTTTTGATTAAGTTCTGGATTACTCTTTGGGGGAATAACAGACCATTCTTCTGTAAGGATCTGGCCGAGCTCCTGAGGTGTCATTGGCAGGACCTGGCGAGCCGAAACTCGTTATGCTCTACCGGATTTAAGTCCGATGAGCGCACCGGCTAGTCCAGGCGTGGAATGCCCTCTTTTTTGGCGATACTTTTTGGACTATACGGGCCGTGTATGGACAGGCATTATCATCCATTAAAATGCGGGCATGAAAATTTACACTCGCCTCAAATCTTGAAGTAAATTTATCAATTTAAAAGAAATGATTATTGTTTCATTTAATGAAAACACTCAGTGTTTCAACACTTTCGGCAAAAATTGCCTTTTCAAGAAAAGTGAAAAATATTTTAACACTACTACATAATGATATTTTGCCGAAATATTGAAATACTGAGAGCAAAATAGTTTGGATATGTACTGATTTGATTTTGTGATATTGACTTTTGTTTCGTACGATATCGCTTTTTTAACGATTTCGGTGCGTTTTTTAAGTGATTGTAGTGAGTGTTTGGAATGAATGAGTGGAATGAGTGCTATAGAATGATATTTGGTTTAAACATATTTCATTTGCATATAATAATCATGTACATAATAATTCACAAAGATAACATGCAAAAAGGATTAGAACAGAAGCTAAGCTTGTATAGTTCTTCTCCATGTCATTGGTTCAAGACGTGTACAAGTGTTTCAATTTACTAACCTTAATATAAAAAAAAAGTAGGTAGGAATGACGATCGGACAGAAAATGATACTGAATCTTTGAGTGTATTTTAAAATATTATCACTAATGGTCTTATGTTGGAGTTAGAGGTGCTATTTCAATATCGTTCCAATAAAGTCGTTTTCATTTTTTATAAAGTAGAAAAAATAAAACTTAAAGTGTTACACCGAATGATACACCGAATAAGAACCACTGTAAATCTAGTTAGACAAGAAAACGTTTACTATCCTTAATGTAACGATGGACCTCTTGAAATATTATAGTATTCTCCTGAAATGTCAGGTCGTTGTTTCCACTCAGTAGTGTATTGATATTGACATTACCAAATCTCAAAAGAGCATTTTGGAGCCTATTTCTTAATACGTCATAATTAGCACATTCAAAAAAGTAATGATACGTCGTCTCAATTCCGCCACAAACACAAAGTGGGGAGTCAATAATATTTTTCATGAACAAATGGTGGTTAAGAGAACTGCAATTGTTTCTGATTCGCGTGTGGATTACCTGAAGTTTCCTTTCTCCAATAAAGTACAACTTATTAGGAATAGGCTTGTTAATATTAAGACTGGGCTAATTCCTTTCACCATTTTAAAATATAACAAGAGTTTATGTTTTTTCCTTCTATCTTTAAGAGATTCCCATCCAGATTCTAAAGTAGGATCTAAAATAGATACCAACTTAGAACAACCAGTTACTATTCTAGCGCATTCGTTTTGTATTCTATTTAGTTGGTCTTTCGGCTGATTTGTACAATTATCCCATACTACATCTGCATATTCAATGATAGGGCGAATAAAAGTAAAATAGACAGTCTGAAGAGATTTTCTATCTAAACGATTTTTCAAGTTGCGCATAATATTAATTCTGTTCCATGCTTTTCCCATAGAGTGAGTAATATGACAGTCCCACGTTCCATCAGTTGATAAAATATTCCTAGGTGTTTATGACTCTGAACAGTTGGGATTGTGGTAGAAGACATGTGGAGATTGGGATGTGTAAGTATATTGATTTTTCGATCAATGATTCCGATTTCGATGGGTTAAACTTAACGATCCATTTCTGAGCCCAAGAATTAATTCTATCAATGTCTGCTTGTAGTTTGCGACCACATAAATCGGGATTGTCAATTTCAAGTGATAAGCTGGTGTCATCAGCGAAAAGGTTGATATTAGATTCCATGCCTGTGGCTATGTCATTAATGTAAACTAAAAACAGTAACGGGCCTAATATCGATCCTTGGGGGACACCTGCTTTTAAAATACATAAATCCGAATAACTTCTATTTAAGACAACTCTCTGGTATCTATGTGATAAATAATCGGAAAACCATTTCAAAAGTGAACCTTCGACGCTTGCACGACGCAACTTATACAAAAGACCTTTATGCCACACTTTATCAAAAGCTTTACTTACATCAAAAAAGATCATTCGAAATTCCTTCCCGCTGTCAAGAGCTTCACAGATTTTATGATAAAGCAAAAGTGTTTGGTTTACAGTAGAGTCACCAGGCAAGAAGCCTGATTGAAATGGAGTGAAAAAAATTGTCGATGAGAGGTGTGCAAATACATGCTTGTAAACTTTTTTTTCAAAAGCCTTCTCAATTGTATTTAAAAGAGAAACTGGTCTGTAATTAGATGGAATTGCGGGATCACCACTCTTGAAAATTGGGCATACATTTGAAATTTTCCATGTCAACGGTATAACACTCTTTTCTAAAGACGTATTAAACAGATCACAGAGAGGTTTTGATAGTGGGATTGCACCTTCGCGTAATATTCTATTATGTTTTCCATCTGGACCAGAAGCTTTTCCAGTGTTAAGATCGCTAAGAGTTTTGTAAACATCATCTGGTGTGACATTTATTGTGTTAAGTAACAATTCATTTGGAGGATATTGTTCTGAGGGTAAGTCATTTAAAGAGTCGTCGACATTAGATTGATTGGCAAAAAAAGAATTTAACAAGTTAGCCTTTTCCGTTTCATCTGTAACCAATGTATCCAACTCTTCGTCGAAAAGTGGAGGGATTTCTGAATTTTGTACTTTTGATGTATTAATGAATAATTTGATAGTTTTCCACCAGTCACGAGAAGTAAATAGCCCAGAGTGTAAATTCGCTACTAGGGTTTCGAAGTGTTCTTTTTTCCTTTGACGGATTAAGGAAACGATGGAATTCCGAAGTGTAAACCTATTCCAGTGATGTTCATTATTTCCGTCGTAATCCAGGGTTGTTCATAAGGTCTAACGGTGACAATTTTATAAGGGATGAATTGTTTAGCTGTTTGTAAAATAGTGCTAGTAATGTTACTTGTATATATATTTATATCATCACTTAGTAAAGTATTCCAATTAAAATTCGTAAGTTCTAATCTAAATGCATCATACTTGCCCTCTTCATATTTCCAAATAGTTCTTTTGAATGATTTACTCTTAGGTTTAATAAAATTAAATACTCCGAATACAGGACAATGGTAACGAACATTATTGTTGAGACAGGGTTCACCCACTCCTGACACTAGGTCAGAATTTTTATTTTTCACTAGGAGAAGATCGATTATAGAGGAAGAATTTTCAGTAAAATGGGTAGGCTCGTTTATACATTGGTACAGACTAAACTGAGTACAAAGGGAGTTGACTTTGTTAAGATGACAAGCATTTAACATGTTCCAATTAAAATCACCTGTAATTATGATGTCACGAATGTTCGTATCGACAGAAAGGTTAATGGAGTCTTCAATTAATGAATCGTATATCGATGGCGAATTTGGTGGTCTGTAAAATACACCGTATAGTATTGTTTTATTATTGCACAATTTTATTTGTACCCATATACACTCTAATTCATCTATTTCCAAATCATGTCTTCTCACGAAAGAAAGGTTAGATTTGATATAAACGATCACCCGCCGTATGATTCGGATTGGCTATCCTTACGCTCTGGTCTATGAAACAAAGAGTAAATAAGTTTGTCTGAAGATATATTTTTGTTCAACCAAGTCTCAGAAAATGATATTAGATCAAATTTCGAAAATTCAGAATGTCGAGTTTATTCCTTAAACTTTGAACATTGTAGTGTATAGTTGATAAATGATTGGGATACTTCAAGAAATCATACAATTCATGAGATGCAGAATCTTCGAAGAAAGGACCTGGGTTTGCACATCCCCTGATAGTACCGCGCTAAGAACAGTTAAAAATAAGGACTAAAATGCTCACAATAAAAATCTTCACAGGAAGGACTATTACAACACTGTAATTTTTATAAATACCGTACCGCTTTCTGGAATAAGTTTTCATTTTTGTATCATGAATTACCTGTCTACTCAAATGAAAATATATCAAGTATTTTGCTCGACTTTGTAGCATCAAAAAAGTTAAAAAAAAGTTATCAGTATGCCAAAACGGAAATGCAGTCTGAATGTTGAAATTGTATTAATCATAGGCTTAGTTTTTAATCTGGCCATGGTGAAATATGACTACCACACGTAAGGTTTAAAGTGTTCAACATGTAGAATGCAAAATCCGCTTCGACATAAATTATAGATATTAAATAGCACCCCTTCTGATCATCATAGTATTTGACATAATCTAGTAAATGATATGAAAAACATAGAAACAGTGAGGAAAAAACATAGAAAAAAATATGTACAAAAATAATCATGATATCCAGTTTCGATGAACATAGAAATGAGTGAATTGTTATCAAATTAAATGGACTAATGGTTGTTAAATTCTAAATAGGCTTTAGTCTAAGTATTCATGGAGTATTCAATCAAGTAATTAAACATGCGATTTATTTAAGGGTGCTTCACCCTTTTGACCGTCCGGCGAAACAAAATGCGGACTGGTCATTTAGGAGATACACATAAGACATACAAATTTACATACATGTACGACATATTTACAATGGGTTTTCTACTACAACAAATCATTCAATAAATAGATACGATTACACAAGCTTTTATAATTATTCTTCGTATTCAATTCAAAAGAAAAGGTTTTGTAATAATGATATTTGGATATAGAGAAAAAGAAATGAATTTGGTATTACAGAGAACTAATTGAAAGCATTTTTTTTAAATTTATGTTTATCATCCCCGACATAATTTTGATACAATATATTTTGGCCAAATGCACGAGAAAAGTAAACATAGTTAAGTTTATATTTGACAAATCGACAAATTTAGGGTAATGATGTAGTTATTTTTTAAAGACGCCGTCGGACACGAGAAATGTATTCTAGGTTGACACTCAATGTGATTTATGCATATCAGTGAAGCATAGAATAACACAACAAAAAACGAAACTAATTACCCATGTGGATTAGTTACATCTGCTTTGCCATATCATTTGCAGCACTAGGAATTTGAAATTCATATGCACTCAGAAGAATATATAAATGGTAAAGGCGTGGATTGTGAAAAATATGAATGCCCTCCATCCGCTTCCCCTTCTATGATTTGAGTAAGCTGTAGTTTCAATGCTTTGATGGCTCATCATCGATATTTTCGAAAGAAGCTTTAATTCTCTTACGCGACTGCGTAATGTGCGTAATGGTAGATACGCAATTATGCAGTGTCTTTACTTTAATGTTAACGTCAGCTGTTATGTTTCTATTAAAAACATAAAATATTTCGATTTCAACAGTTTAGGTAAGACAACAAAATATGCGAGACAGGTCTTCGACGAGTTCAGTTCATCCAAAATGTATACATTGCTGGGCTAACACTTTCCTGTTTTACAAAATTTTGGACCTGTCCCAATTCAAAAATTTTGCAGGCGAAAATTTTAAGTGGATTTAATTTGTAAAATAACCATTCTGTAGGTAGAAAATAGTGTGGAATAAGAAGAAACCGCTTGTCAGAAGCAATTTCTTCTTTTTTCACAATGTTTTCTCAATCATTAAATCACAGGCACGTAAAAAGCAGGGATTTAACAGCAAAGGGGTAAAGCAAAAATACAGCATGTGTCCATACATTGTAAGGACGCATACTATGCCAATCCACCAAGCCCCCGATATATTTTACGACTTTTTCGTTCATAAAACTTTATATTGTCCATTGTAATCAGGAAAAAGAAAAAAGAAAGTAATCGGGCCTCCGCCGGTAAAGGCTTGACCTTCGATTCTGTTTCTAACATTCGAATAAAAAAATGAAAAAAAAAGATGGGGTTGCATCGGTAATGATATTTCACGATGTTATTTACTGTACCAATGACCTCCTCTTGCTTCTCACACAGTACATGTACAGTTAAAAACATCGTGAAATTGGCGAGATGAATAATTTTGAAATGAAATTGAATGAGTGTGCGGAACGAGTTTTGAGTGATTTTAATGGGAGGTAATCCAATATCGCAAATTTTGTTCAGGATGAACAAAATTAGCGATATTGAATACCTCCCTTTAATTAAATATATATTCCAGTTCTATAGATAGCTTTCTATTTCTTCAGGACCCTGTTAAACGCTTACAATTTGAATTTTGTCGGTGAAATCGCGATTTTTCTCTGTCCAAATTGATTTTAAAAGACGTTGTTGATTCTATATTTTTCGATCGGTTTGAGCGTTTTTGAATGATTTGAGTGAATGTTTGGAATGAATGAATGAATGAATGAATGAATGAATGAATGAAGCGCTGAGTGAGCGATTTAGAATGGTTTTGATTGAGGCGAATGTCAAATTCTCGATGTTACTACTGTAGCATTGTTCACAATCCTGCTGCTAGAGGTCCCGGGTCCGATCACCGTTGGCCGCCGGGCACTCATTCTTTCCGACTGTTTGTCTTATCAATGGGTTGATTATCATAGACCTATGTGAGATTGCAGCCGGAGGCTATGAAAGGATATGATGTTAGTACTGGTGAGAGAAATACCAGGAATCCAGGTGCTCCAGCCTCCGCAATATAACTCGGAAAAATGTATTTCTCACACCAGTAGGCATACTTCCATTGTAATCTTTACTAGCCTCCAGCGTCTATCCGACATAGGTCTACGGTTATCGACCCATTGGTGGGAGACGAATAGTCGCTGATCGAACCCGGACCTCTAGGTTGACAGTCCGACAGGCTACCAACTGAGCTATGACGGAGGCTTGATCTTAGGAAGCATACAGAGCAAATGGAAAGCCATGTTTAACCTCCCTTTAAAAGCATTCAAAACGCGCCCATCGAATTTCATTCCAAAATCATTCACCTCGTAAATTTGTCGAGTTACTTATGTGTTTGATGTTTCAAGCTTTAGCTTGTCAGAAATTTTCATTATATAGATGGAAGACACTGCTGCTCAGCAGCTGATGAAAAATATACGGCGTTTAGTGACACGGTACTTTGTCAATTATATATCAAAATTATTTACGTGACATTATGTTACTCTTAATAAATATCTTAAACATGTATCATGTTACCATTTATTACTTAGAGGACTAGTGTATAAAACTTAATTTAATAATAAAGATATTTGTTCTTAGTTAATGCATGGTATTTATAATTTTGAATGTTTAGAGACTCTTTTATAAAGGGAGATAATAAGCTAATGGGCAAAAGCCTTGATCGGTTTTGCGAATTTTTATGAGAAATAGATCACGCATGATAGTTACATTATTGTAAAGAAAACGGCTACAGTAAACCTTCCAATCTATGGGGGCACACCGTACAACCAGTTGCGGCGATGACGGTTGAGAGTCAACGATGACAGCATCGGAACATTATGCCGAAGAGACGGTAGGTCAAATAAATTTATTCGTGTAAATAAATGATTGAAGCTTTGGTATTCTAAAGCAGATAAATGATAGGGTAAGTATTCAGCGCTTCTATAGAATAAATTTTTACTCATATCCCTCCCAAATAAGGCCACAATCATTGATTATACCGGAGGTTTCCCATGAAAAGCTACGAAATTAGACTTTATGCTCTCATATTTGGCCTATCTCTCAATAAATGCTATTCTAACTTGTACACAACTGAAGTCTAATCATCCGCCGATATGTCTTCCAATAATTCAAAAAAATAAACACACAGCCGGTCCCCAAAGACGACATGTAGTAAGAAAAATGTTGCCTCTGTAAACAGTCGGAATTTCACGGGGTTGACGTAGATGACAGAAATGAATTATTTGTGATTGCCGATGTCGACAGACCCATATTCAGATTCTCGCATAAAAAATGATCATTTTGGTGTCGTATTTTTCAATAACACACCAAAACAGTTTAGATCGATATACATGCTGACATTCATTTTCACTATTTTTCAAATGATGTGTCATATCGAAAAATAATTCGAGGGATTTAATGTAGGATTTCAAATACAAACCAAGAAAAAACAATTGTGATCAGACTGCATATCTCGTATACGCTTTTACTTGTATTCCAGTGACTTAGTATACATTCGACGAGTCAAAAAAGCATTTCTATTGGAAAACATAGTTGGCGTGCCTTTCATTATCCTTCGTTAACTTTCGATAATATCCACGAGTTCGCAAGAATGATTTTTATTTTAGATAAAATAAAATCTTGCTAACATAGCCAGGGATCGAAAAGGAGGATTATGAAAAATGAAAAATCTATTCGTTACTTTTCTAAAAGCTTATTTCATTTTATGTACAGGTCACTGAGCAATAGGAAATTACTTCATGTAGATATATAAGAAAAGGTGAGAGGGAGATTCGATCTTCGGACCTTGCACTGCCAGTCTCTGACCTAATGCATATATCTGATTCTTTTCTGTTATCACGATTGGGTATATATTGTTACTTGAATGTAATGTTTGCTTATCGTTTATCCATATAAGGAAGTGGGTTTCGAATACTTATGAAGGTAAGCAGGAATATCTATTGATTGATTGAATGGAGTTTAACGCCGATTTCAACATTTTTTGCGGTCATATCGCGGCGGCTGGAGCACCTAACAATGGATTCCTGGTATTTCTCTCACCAGTACAACCATCACATCCTTTCCTATTTTTTTTTTTTCCATTGTTGAGAGACCGATAACTTTCAAAGTTGACAAATTTAGGACAATTTGAAAGGAGTTTTACGTTGACCCTTGTAACAGAACAGGTGTTTGGTGATGTGATCTTATACACTTTATTTCATACTGACGCCAAGAAAAAACGCCTAAGTAAAATGTGAAATTTCTTTTCCAAGTGGCATTTTACATCCCGAAAAAACATTGGTTAATTTTAATAAAACTCCCTCTGCGAGTGTCAAATTGAAAGGATTTTGATCTCGTGATTTGGAATGTCTAAACGTCAGAAACGGTTAGTTTTTTTCGAGGAACATGTGCGCCTTTTTTAAGATTGTTGCTTCGATAAAAAAATACACATGTTTCTCTAGCATTTGATATGCATGTCAGGGATTCACGCATGAAGTGTGTATTTCAATTTTTTTAAACCTATCCTTTTCATGTTCTCAAAAATAACCCAACATTTTGTTTTAAGTTCAAATCAAAAAATACCCTATGCATTTGAATCTGACTTTATACACTGATTTAATGGTGGAAATCTAATAAACTACTTCTTCTTCTTCTTTATCTTCTTCTTCTTCGTTTTATGCATTTTTATTGCTTAGCGTCAGAAAGCGTTATTATAAGGAAATAGATTTAGGACCTTAATCGCCATTTTTGTTTATATTTGTAAACAAATTTGTTTATATATAACATTGTTGGCCTGTGTCTCATTTAATATTCCTGCTTACATTCTTTAGTATTCAAAACCCACTTCCTTATATGGATAAAAAATAGGCAAACATTACATTCAAGTCACATTATACACTCCTCAAAACTCCTAAGCGGCCACTTGCTTCCTTGGTCATATGTTATAAATGCCGCATAGTTTCATTCCGCTTTCGCTTGAATAATGTAGCCAAGTCATATACAAAGTCAACAAGAAAAAGTCAGCAAAGTAATTCAACGTGAAATGTTTTAAAATTAAACGAAACATGGAGTACCCTCGATTTCAAAGTTAACATTGGTGGGTGGGGTATTTTTGACATTTCTCGTTTAGATAAAGAATTTGTTGAAAGTTGTGTCATTTCTTTTAATTTTTTTAAGTCCAAAGGCGTTCTACCACTGAATTCAGTACATAAAATTGATGAGATTTGTGTTTTTCAAAAGTCGGAATTTTCAAATTTATCTAAAAATTGTCATTTTTGTGACTTTTGAATTTGAGGGTACTGACATTTGGTTCCGTCTTAAGGATTTCTTGGTACATGAATTTACAAAGCTATTGGACAGGATGGTGACTGACTGGCCACTCTTTGGAATGGCAAAGTTCACATTTCAAAATAAAAAGGAAAATATGTATGGAGAAAAATGGAGAAACGTCAGGTGGCCGCTTAGAACTTTTGAGTAGTATATAACCAATCGTGATAACAAAATAGAATGAGCTATATCCATAAGGTCAGACATTCTCAGTGCAGAGGTCCGAAGATCGAATCTCCCTCTCACCTTTTCTTATATATCTGCATGAAGTAATTTCCAATTGCTCAGTGACCTATACATAAAATAAAAATAGGTTTAAGAAAAGTTACGGATAGATTTTCCATTTTTCATAATCCTCCTTTTTCGAATTTTGGCTATGTTAGCAAGATTTTATTTTATCTAAAATAAAAATCATTCTTGTGATCTCGTGGATATTATCGAAAGTTAACGAAAGATAATGAAAGGCAGGCCAACTATGTTTTCCAATAGAAATGCTTTTTTGACTCGTCGAAGGTATACTAAGTCACTGGAATTACAAGTAAAAAACGTATACGAGATATTCAGTCTGATCACAACTGTTTTTTCTTGGTTTGTGAGTATTTGAAATCCTACATTACATCCCTTGAATTATTTTTCGATATGACAAGTCATTTGAAAAATAGTGGACATGAATGTCAGCATGTATGTCGATCTAAATTGTTTTGATGTGTTATTGAAAAGTACGACATCAAAAATGATCATTTTTATGCGAGAATCTGATTATGGGTCTGTCGATATCGGCAATCACAAAAAATTCAGTTCTGTCATCTACGTCAACCCCGTGAAATTCCGACTGTCTACAGAGGCAACATTTTCTTACTACATGTCGTCTTTGGGGACCCGCTGTGTGATTATTTTTTTGAATTATGGCTTCAAATTTGGAAAACATATCGGCGGATGATTAGACTTCAGCTGTGTACAAGTTAAAATATCATTTATTGAGAGATAGGCCAAATATGAGAGCATAAAGTCTAATTTCGTAGCTTTTCATGGGAAACCTCCGAAATAATCAATGATTGTGGCCTTATTTGGGAGGGATATGAGTAAAGATTTATTCTATAGAAGCGCTGAATACTTACACGATCATTTATCTGCTTTAGAATACCAAAGCTTCAATCATTTATTTACACGAATAAATTTATTTGACCTACCGTCTCCTCGGCATAATGTTCCGATGCTGTCATCGTTGACTCTCACCCGTCACCCGTCATCGCCGCAACCGGTTGTACGGTGGGGCAGGGGGGGGGGGGGGGGGGGGGGGTTCGTAAAATGTTGATCTACGGTCTAATAATATTACGACGTAATACAAAGCAAGTTCGGTACATTAATTACGACTCTGTCTTATCCAACCGAATGCAAAATTTAACGTTTAAAAATCATGCATAGGCCTACTTGTAGGCTGCATAATATCCATGTTAATTACATCGCGCGAAGGTTTTTCTTGACAAATCAAAGAGGTCATCATAACTTTGTCATAGGCGTAACTAGGACTTTGAAATTTATACGCACGCAGATAGCGACCAACGAAAAATATATAGGATAAAGTCGGTAGATTGACTATGACAAAATATGAATATCCTCCGTCCGCTCCCCTTTTCTATGATTTGAACGTTGTTGAATAATCAAAACATCGTAACTACAGCTTGATTAAGCTGTAGTTTCGATGTTATGATCATTCAGCAACAGCATTTCTAGAAAGAGGATATATTTGTATTACGCTATTGCGTAATGTGCGTAATGGGATCTACGCCCTTGTTTGTCTCAACTGTTCTGACTAACGTCGTTAAAAAGTCCTATTACGCAATATACGCAAGTGCGTAAAAGAAATAATCATCTGTTGAAAAATATCGATGATGAATGATCAGAACATCGAAACTACAGCTTATTCAAGCTGTAGTTACGATGTTTTAGTTATTCAACAACGCTAAAATCATACAAAGGGAGCGGACGGAGGGCATTTATCTTTGTCACAGTCCATATATTGCCTTTATCCTATATATATTCTTTGGCTGTCGCCTTCTAAGTGCGTATAAATTTCAAAGTCCTAGATACGCATATGCCTTATTAATTAAATGCGTGTTTCGTTCATAAAAAATGGCAGAAAACGTCTTAAATACCTAATCTAACAACAACCCCGCAGAAAAAAAACCATATGCTTAAATGAAATTAACGTTCCTCAAAGGCAGCTTATTTTCTACCAACCTTTTTAGTGTTTTCCTATTGGATTATCAACACAGTACAGTTCTCGTGCAAAACTGAACTGTGCTATGTCGTACAGTGAACAACTTCGTGTGATTAACATCAGGCTAAACAAAACCATTCTAAATCGCTCACCCATCGCTCCATTCATTCATTCCAAACACTAAACTCAAACCATTCAAAAAACTGTCAAAACGACCAAAAAAGATAAGATCAACAAGTACTTTCAAAATGAATTTAGCTAGTAAAAACTTGCGATTTCATTTTCATAATTATAATTGTGAAGGTCCGATTGGTTCTTGAAGAAATAGGAAGCTATTTATAAAACTCGTATGCAGACAGTTTCCGTGAAAAGCTTTCTATATATTCACAAACTCTTCATGTGCTTACAAGAGTCATTTATGTCTTTGACAGCATGGATTTTATCCACCAATTCCTTATAAGAATGTATTTAGTGATCTTATTGTTCTTAGTGAATTTGGAGCGTTTTTGTATGGTTGGGTTGAGTGGTTGGAGTGCTAGCGATTATTTGGTTGGTTAGTTGGTTGGTTGGTTTATTGGTTGGTTTGTTGGTTTGTTTGTTTGTTGGTTGGTTGGTTGGTTGGTTGGTTGGTTGGTTGGTTGGTTGGTTGGTTGGTTGGTTGGTTGGTTGGTTGGTTGGTTGGTTGATTGATTGATTGATTGATTGACATATCTCATCAGTTAACAAAATATACATTACATTTAATTATTATTGTTAAACGCAGTGCTTGCACTTCACTACGCCATGCTTAAATCAAAGAATTGATAGTACTGAAGGCGCAATACACGAGGTCAATTTTCTGGAATATAATCTTGATTATTAACCTTGTCCTTATCATGTATAGCAGATATTTTCTTACTTTTCACTGCAAAAATCACTGCTGTGTCAAAGATACATAAGTTTTATATATGATCTTGACGGAATACCCTGCTAATAGGGAAAAGAAGAAAATTCTGCCAACTAACACTTTCTCCTTTCTCCTTGATTAATTACCCTTTCTTCTACAAATTTTACTAATTTGCCAACAAATTGTATATAGTTTGCAACCCTTTACAATTTTGACCTGTCTAAACATTTGTTGTTTTTGTTTAATTTGATATATATCTCGGGTATAAATTAAAAAAATAATTGGGTATGAGTATAGGGTGGACCATATTGTGGGAAAGGGAGAAATCGATCCTATCAATTTCTTGTGTTCCAACGGTAAAATACAACTTCTTTATGGAATTCAGTTCAATGTAAAAGAAAGAGCCGACGAGCTTGTGCCCCTAAAAAAAAGAATTACAACAATTGTTAGACGGAATGATCGAATGGATAAATGGCCTGACTAGTAGCAAACCAATCTACTCAATTAAAATTATAAGAACGCGAGTTGCGACTGCCTGCAAAGCAGTGTCGGGCATAGTAATCTAAACCTTGGGAATTAGTTGTGTTTTGCGGATTCAGCGCTATATAGTGAGCATACCGCTCGACATATTTCCTTTGAACTGAGTTATGAATGTAGCTTACGATCCCTATAGGTTAATGGAACCCTTGGCTTCCCTTGCCTAAAAAAGCCTTGCTAAAAAGATTTCAAAAAATGGAGTGCATGCCTTCAAATGTCACCTTGCTAAAAAGATTTCAAAAAATGGAGTGCATGCCTTCAAATGTCACCTTGCCTCTTTATAAACCAGACCTTCAGCGCTTTTAGCGCTTTGATTACTTCATTGTTTTTAACAAAATATTGCGCTAACACCATGTCCTTATGAGCATCTGTTCCGGTTTCTTATCAAAGAGAATTCGTCTTTTTTCGTAATCGTCTTTATATGCCTTTAGTGTAAAGGAATGAGCAATTGCTCTTTCAGAATAGAGGATTGGTGTTTTGCCTAACCTTATGGGCAATTTGCATTGTTCAATTAGCAATAGATATGACGCTTCATGTTCCAGTCCTTGTGGTCAAAAACTGGTATTACCTCTGAAAGAAGGATAAACATTTTTGAAGCTTGATAACTGCTCTCCACCTTTACAATGAAAAGAAAAATAGATGTTGCGTCTATTGAACTGCAATGGATAAGTCATCAATATGATTAAATATTTTAACGTGAAATTTGCCGATTGTAAATATTTCCCCTTTCTATATGACTGATGCGTTTTGTCTTCACGTCAAAACATTATCAAAGTGCAATAATACTTCATGGTTAAATAATCCGGAACATTCTATGAAAGTTTCATTTAAATCCACCCAAAAATATTAGAGAGTTAAAACATCAATTAGCCAGTTTTCCATGACGCGGCATAATATAACAAAAGCGCGATCATGTGCATATGGCCTTATGATAAGGATTATTCCGGCAAATCCATCCATAAACAAGGGGTTGAACAAATAAGTTTTTTAACATCTCTATCCCCATTTACTAATGCCGCCTAACTGTGACAACATGCACCTAGCCAAACGATATCACACATTCTTTGACAGTTTAATGCAAATCCATTAATAACTGTCGGATAAACAAGTATACTTGTATAAACTAGGAAATGCACATGAAGGCTCTCTTTTTTTTCTGACGGCACATCATCAGAAACATTCTGTGAAAGTTGCATGAAAATCCGTACATAAATGAATGGTGATGTTAAAAATGAATAGACGTACAGACGGACCGACGCAAAATGATACCAATATACGTTTACCTTCAGTGGCAGATAAAAATAATCAATTTATGATGCCCCTTAACGCTCGGTTTCATTTGGCAAAACTATTGACAATAATTTTTAATTAGTCTTAAATAAAGTTTATTTACAATAATACTGTCGAATTGATCATGTATTGACGACATTAAACATTGAATTATATTTTGATTAAATTTTCTTGTAAATTTCATTGTGGTGTATTTGTTGCTTTACACAGAGCACTCTTCTCTGACACCACAAAGCCCCCTACCGGCCGAATAATATACTACATAAGTCCTACATCCGTATCATACTATAAAATCTATTGGCTGGACTAAAACTTGTTCTTTAACCCATTTAAATGCTAACTCGTGTATCAAACGTATGCTTAGTACATACAAGCAATTAGAAAAAAAATAACTCAAATTGCCATTTCCGAGTTTTCCTTCATGTCGAGCTTCCATGTCTTCCATAAAAAACCAACGGACCGGAACGAACTTGAAAAGACATATAAACGGAATATAATAAAATATCTTTCGAATATAGTCGTGCAGTTAACAGCCTCCTAATGAATCAACAAGACGCATATAATTTCAATTATGTCAGTGAAATAGCAATTTTTCTACAGCTTTATTTTTTTTTTTGTCTAATAAAGTTAATGATCTTTTTAATGATTTTGGAGCGTTTTTCAATAGTTTTGAGTGGATGTTTCGAATGAATGAATCGAGCGCTCAGTGAGCAATTTAGAATGGTTTTGGTTGAGATAAATGTCAATTTCACCATGTTGCTAAACTGTACTAGCTTAAAATATGTAAGATCAAACATGACTGCAGTACAATTATCGTCTTAGTTCACCATTATCATTTAATCGACTTACCCTTAACTCCCAACATCTTGCCTCAGAGTATCCTGTATCATAAAATGCGACACTTTCAATTCTAATTTCCTCCAAACATTGATATTTTTACATATTTTACAATGAAAATCCATTTTCCTTTGAGAATATACCGTATACTTTTAATGCAGTTCAATTCTTTGAAATGTATGCATGATTTGTCAATGATACTGAGCATATTGTGTAGCTTAAATCTAATTAATCACGACTCTCTAAATTAAATTCAATGTTCTCATTTAACCATAACTGACATCTTTCATCTCTTATCACAATTACATCATGGATTGCTTGACCAAATGTTTAAAACTTTGCAGCATCCTGATTATCTTATTTTTAGTGATAAATAGTGAAAAATACAGACCATTGCTGCATCTGTCCTTCTTTACCTCCAAATTCTGGTATCCTCCGAGTTCCCTGCATCGGGTTACCCCGGGTGAAACACTTGATAGTCAAAGTATGCCAGAGGACAAAAGTCTTGTCCGATTTTTAAATATGCAAATGAGGGATAATATTTAGGATGAGACATTGAACACCAATAAATGCGATATCAATTGAAAGGTGACGATTTTAAAATCTAAGAAAGCTTCGTTAATTTTTGATTTACGTCCTAAAGATTAAACGTCGAATCGTTAGAATCGCTATTTAAAACTGTCCCGTATAAAGTAAGGGTAACCTTTTCGGACCAAAAATCGTTTATGCATGTTCGTAGTATTCTTCTGGTAGATTTTATCAAAAGAAATTTTAGAAATTTAAGTGTCGCCGCAATTTTGAAATGCCTAAAATAATTTTTGTGTGGTCCTTTAGAGCTTAATGTCAGTGATAGACCTCCACGAACTTAAACATGTATCAATTTAAAGGTGACGATTAGATCTTTCAATGTAAGAAAGTTTCGTAAAGCTTTGATTTGTAGCTTAAGAATTAAACATCGAAAGATAAAACATGTTTGAATCGCTATTTACGACTGGCCCTAATAAAGTGAGGGTAACCTTTTAGGACCCAAAATCGTTCGTAGTGTCCATCTGGAAAATTTTTAATAAAAGGATATTTTAGAAATTGTTTAACACTCATTCTCACGTGAATTGGGATAAAAGTGTCGCCGCATTTCTAAATGCCTTAAGTGTATTTGTGTATATGTGGTCATTTGGTGCTTAATTCAGTGATAGACCTCCATGAGATTACAGTTAACAAAATCGTGAAATTGACAATGTGAATGATTTGGAATGATTTATGAATGATATTGAATAAGTGTGTGGAGAGAGGTTTGAGTGAATTTAATGGAATGAAATCCAATATCGCAAATAATGTTCATGATGAACAAATTTGGCGATATTGATTACCTCCCTTTAATAAAATATTCATACAAGTTCTATAGATAGCTTCATATTTCTCCAAGAACCTTTAAGCTACTTATAATTTGAATTATGTCGGTGATATGGCGATTTTTCTCTATCCAAACTTATTTTCAATGACGCTGTTGATTGAGCGGTTTGAGTGAGTGTCAAATGAATGAATGAATGGAGCGCTGCGTGAGCGATTTAGAATGGTTTCGATTCAGGTGAATGTCAAATTCACGATGTAACTAACTGTAGTTTATGTAAACTAAGGAAATGATCGTGTTTCGGAGACAATAGACGTGTTTTTATTTGCATTTTGTAATATTCGATACTGCCGCTTTTTGTTTGACGATATTTTTACTTTAAGCCGATATTCCTATTTCTAAAACAAAGATATTCTTCCAAATGAATCGTACACATGTCCTTTACCTCTAAATAACGCGCCATATACCGTATTGGCCGATTGCATAATCGAATGAATAATTCAATGAATAATCATTGAGCAAGATCCTCGGTGTCGACGAAAAAAGCAATTATATAGAGGATAATCGTTTGTTTAAGTGTAAGATCGATTTATATTTCATTGAGTGAACGACAAAAGCTATATTTTCACGAGTGGCAGAGCCACGAGTGAAAATATAGCTTCTGTTGTTCACGAATGAAATATAGATCGATCCTACACGAAAAACAAACGATTATTCTATTTCTTTAATGCAAAAATGAGACAAATTGTGAAATTTCTATGACATATTTTCATAAAGCGCGTCATTTTGCGCGAGATTGCTATGCAACGTTCATTGTGACGTCACTTATTTCGCCCCGCATGGATGACGTCAGATAGGATGAAATGCAGAAAAGCAGGGTATAAGTTTGTGATAATTTCACTGCTTTTGCGGTGAGATTATCAAGTGATAATCTACCGTTATTTCTCGATAAACCATCGAAAAGCATGAAAGAAGAAGTAATCTTCGATACCGAGACATTCAAGAGGCTAAATCGATGGAATACAGCCCAAAAACTGAACAGTTTCTATTCCTTAGCATGCTAAATTTATGCTTAGAAAATAATGCAAAAAAAAAAATGAAATTGACACCAGTTTGTTTACACCAGTTCATTCAAATAAGAGTTCTTCTTGCAATAAAGTAATGTTATCTTCGATACTACATTTTTCAATATGTTCAAAACAAAATCATAACGAATGAGAGCATCAAAAACTTTAACATAAGAAGTATAAACAATAAACACTGAAAATGTTGTATACAACATTCAGTGCGTTACTTGTGCTGTAAAATGGTGCGCGTTTTTTAATCATCGAGACCGTAATATTCGATAGCAAATTTTAATGCTCACGAAAAACTTCAACCAAAACACATAGATAGACCAGATATCAATTCTTATGTTATCTCAAGAATACAAAACAACAATTCCATGATGGGTAAACCTAATTCCCTAAATTAAAATGCTGCAAGATTAACTTTTTTGTAACCCTCGAGACCATTCTTATATATTTCATTGCAATTGATGTTTCACGCTGGTACAGTTATTTTTTGTTTTTAAAACAGCATTCTTAGTCTTGAAAATTATAAGTTTGACCGGACCACCATTGTTTTGCCATGACACTTTAGCGTGCTTTTGAAACTGTTATCTTCGATATTGTGAATATTGGGCAGAAAATATACTAGGACGAAACGCCGGGTAACCTAACATGATTTTTTTAAGGGATAGATTATATTATTGGATTATTATATTCATTTTTGTATGAAATGTCAACTATAAGGAATCAGCTGTTGAAGTTTCAATCGATTTCCGATGCTGATTATGTGAAAAAATACCCCCTTTTAACGATGACCCTTCTTGTTTTGCGAAACACGGCCGGACATATCAGTATCTTGTGTGTCCTCCATGCGCAGCTGTGGCAGTCCTGATTCGTCTACATGTATGCATGGAATTCACCAGGGTGTTAATCATGGCCAATGGGATATTATTCCATTCTTCATGCATGGCGTGTGTGAGCTGGACATGACTGGTCGGGGCATTAGGACGTCTCCTTACCCTCCTATCCAGTTTGTCCCACAAATGTCCTGTGAATGTTTCACACGAATGTATCAATTAACAAAAGAGAAGTTTGGTCAACAAGAAAATTTGCATTTAATCGATTGAATGAAGTTTTACGCCGCTTTCATTTTTTTCATGCTCCAAAAACTCTTAACATGAAATTAAGGTAATCATTATCATGTGCGTATAACTAGGGTTTTGTAATTTATACGCGCTCAGAAGGCGACCAAGATAGAATATATAGGATAAGGGCCATATATGGGCCGTGACAAAAGATGAAAGTCTTTCTTCCGCTCCCCATTTCTTTTATATGACTTGAGCGTAGGTGAATAATCAAAACATCGTAACTTAAATAAGCTGTAGTTTCGTTGTAATGATCATTCATCAACGACAGTTTAGGAAAGATGTTTTATTTCTATTGCGCACTTGCTGAATGTGCGTATTGGAAGTAACGCCCTCGTTTGAATGCCATCAATCTCACCGTGGCGGATCTTCTCTTACCACACCAGGGTGAAATGATCTATCTATCTAGTGTTACGCCTGCTTTATGTTCGATTTGTTTGTTTGTTTGTTTAACGCCGCTTCAACAATCTCGCAGTTATATCGCGGCGGCCGGAGCACCTAACAATGGATTCCTGGTATTTCTTTCACCTGTACTATCATTACACTCTTTCCTAGCCTCCGACTACTATCTCACACAGGGTTACGATTATCTACCCATTGGTGGGAGACAAACGTCGGAAAGGATATTTTCCGCCACCAGGGATCGAACCCACGACTTCCAAATTGGAAGTCTAATGCCTAATCAACTGCGCTTTGGTGGCGGCTAGCTCTATGTTCGAACCTTTATAGAGCCGCCATTATAGCGCTGAGTCCGCCAAAAACAACTTATTCCCAAGCTTTAGATGACTACGCCCAATACCGCTTTGCAGACAGGCGCAACTCGCGTTTTTATAATTTTAGATGAGTTGATTGGTTTGCTATTGGTCAGTAAATTTATCCATTCGATCATACCGTCCAACAATCGTAGTAATGCTGTTTTTCTAAGGGCACAAGCTCGTCGGCTCTTTCTTTTACATTGAATTGAATTCCATAAAAAAGTTGTATTTTACAGTTTGAACACAAGAAATTGATAGGGTCAATTTCTCCCTTTCCCACAATAAGGTCCACCATATAAATACTCATACCCCATTATTTTTTTAATTTCTCTCCTAGATATATATCAAATTACACTCATGTTGATTTACTGTCTGCAATCTGTTCCAAGTTGGCCCAGTCGAAAATTTTGTCGTCAGTTTAAGGGTTTAAGGATGGGCTTTTAATTTTTTTTCTTTTTTAGATTAATCCAGTAAGACAATCAATGTTTGTACAGGTCGCAATTGTTATGGGTTACAGGTAACATTCAATATGTGGGCACATTAGTAAAATGTGTAGCAGTTAGGGTAGATAATATTAGGGAGAAAGGAGAAAGTGTTGGTTAGCAGCATTTTCTTCAGTTTTCCCTAGCAAGGTCATCCGTCAAGATATAAAAGTTATGTATCTTCAATACAGCAGTGATTTTGGCAGTGAAAGTAAGAAAATATATGGTATACATGATAAGGACAAGGTGAAAAATCAAGATAATATTCCAAAAAAATTGACCGTCATGTGTCGTTTCTTCTATTCAGTTCCCTCGCCTTTAGTAACGACTATCAGTACTTCGATTTTAGCACAGCGTAGTGATATTCAAGCACTGCATTGAACACACAAAGCACTTTGTGTGTACCGTTTGTGTGTATAGTCCGTTTGACTTCAATATGGACCAAAATTTCGCTGAAAATCTCAGAAATGAATTAATAAAACGTATTTTTTTCTTGTCACATAATATTTTCCAACTTATACCATGACGAGTTTTGTTTTTCAGAATTTTTGAACGTCAAATAATGATTTTGTCCGTCCGTCTACGTGTTAACATTCACCTTTTCATACCTACTTGTGTGTGTATTAAACGGAACAGCGAATTGTATAACCAAAAATAGTACTGATTTGCATAGGGGCCGAGTCAAAAGTGTAAGATCTTTAGCAAGTAGTTTTAGTAAAAAATCGACTATTTTTATAAAATTAAGATTGTCGAAGATTATAACTACCTTTAGATATCAAATCTCAACACATTCTCTCTTTGTTCAGAAACCGTTTGACCAGATAATTGATAATTGTTTTATCTTTTTTGAGATGAACCCCATATTCACATGTTAAGACCAATCAAAAAGCATTATTTAACGAAGTTGTTTGGAATTTCACGAGGAAATCTTGATAAGAAGGCGAGTTATAACGGTAAAAAATCACGTGCTGTTTAAGTTTAAGATGGCATGACTGTTGATATGCTAATTAGTATATCCAAATAAGGAAAAAAAGGTAATTTCATCTGTCAAATGTTTTGTATAAAGCCACGTGATTTTACAATTATGTTTTCATTTTTTACTACTAAACAGCCTCCATCACCCCTCGTGTTTAAGAGCGGAAAATACGAAAATATTATCATTAACTAGATAGACAAAATCATTATTTTGAAATCGTTTTGTATTCAAAAAATATTTTTTGAAATGGTATTAAGCTGAAATTAAGATTTTACCTTATACAAATCCTTCATTCAAGCACAATTTTATGTAATTGATGAAAAGGTTGGTCCATATAGAAGTCAAACGGACTATACCGTCGCACGAATTTTGATGACATTTAGCCTACTAGACCTATTTATTTCGTGCGCGTGAGAACAAATAAAAAAAACTACGCAGTATACACGTTGTTCGGTTTTTGACTCGATTATCTTTTTTTAGGCAATTTCAGGATTCTGGTGTTTCCAATGGCCTGCTAAACCAGGCCAAAAAGTATTTACATAGCAAATTTTTATCTATTTATTACCTCCCTTAAAATTAAAATGTATCTTTTATTAGTATATTTAGAATTAGAAATCAGTTCTCAAAACCTATGGTCCCATACATTTACTTTACAATAATAAATTTTTGTACATTAGATGTAAAAAAAGCCTCCATAAGATAAATATGTACTTTAATTTACAACAAACCTTGTGTAAAATTTGCATTAGAAAAGTATATAAAATGATAAGGAATAGTATTATAAACTATTTGATCACACTGTCAACTGCAGTGCTGTAGTTGCCGATTCATATGGAAATATTTGGATTAGCTGCGTGCTGACCAAGGTGAATGAACAGAAAAATATGGTGAAATTGACACTCATTCCGATCAAAATCATTCTTAATCACTCACTCAACGCTTCATTCATTCATTCCAAACACTCAAATCGGTCAAAAACGCTCCGAAATCATTAGAAAACATTTAAAAATCGTTCCAGACTTTCAACAATAAAATTCAATCGATCTATTTATTCGACCATTTCATTAGCTGGTGTAGACGTTCAAGTGCCTGATTGGTCCACGAAGACGTACGCACGGAATATACGTTTGTTTCATTAAAGGGAGGTAGTTAATATCGCTTATTTTGTTCATTTTGAACAAAATAAGCAATATATAATTACCTCCCTTTAATTTCACTCAAAACTTGCTTCACTCATTCAATTTCATTCCGAAATCATTCCAAAAGCATTCATCTTGTCAATTTCACGATGTTCTTAACTCTACCTGGCTTCAAAATAAAACGCCTTGGACTTATGTGCGATAAAGTCTAGTATGCTTCGAAAGGTATTATAAAAATAGAATTACCAAATTCATGCACTTCAATTTCACATCTGTCGAACAAATCGATGGCTTAACGCGACACTGTCGTAACTCTCTTATTGAGAATTTTAAGGAGAAGCAAAAAATAACTTACATTAGGTCTGGCTCGTTGGCCGAGTGGTTAGCATGCTCGACTTGTAACCTGGTGGTTGCGGGTTCGAGCCCCACCAGAGCGGGTTAGTGTATTTGGGCAGGACATTTTACAGACAGAGTCCCAGTCCACCCAGCTGTAAAAGTGGGAAACAGTGGTTAGAACCCATTGCCTCTCTATCAATGTGTAGGATAAGATCTGGAAGGAGTTAGTACCACGATGGAAATAAGAGTCATTCGACCCCTTATTGTGTAAATCCTCTAGTTAAAAAAATAACAAACTGAATATCTTCATTAAAAAACTATATTGTAAAAACAAAAAATTAGCAAATCACTGTTCGCTCAAGAAAAATCACATATTCAATACCAATATCCTACATTAATCTTTCATCATTTCATTTATTTGATTTTGTTAAAAAAGAAAATGAAAAAAATAAAATTAGTTTTTACAGTATTCCCCCCGAAAGTCTTTTCAATATGCCGTAAAGATGTATGCAATCGTGACTATTGTAACTTGACTTACGACAGTTCTCCATTTCAATATACTCTGTCATTTTAGCCACACTATTTATGCAATATTGTATCAACTTTACCGTATTTTTAATGCTACACAAATCTTTGTTGTTTAAAACTCATTTAACCTGTAATACACAATTCTTTGCAATTTTTTCGAAAAAAAAAAAGTTTTGTCAGAAAAGAAGATTTTTTTGCATGGAAGATGCTTTCCTTTTCTATTAATACTTTAAATTTGTAATGATTCTTTTTAGCTGCAAAAACCTTTGAAGGGCGTGAGTTATTCCATTTTTTTCGTAATAGACAAATTTATTTTTTTTTATTCATTTATATTTTTCACACAAAGCAAACACGAATGAAGTTCCCAAACAATTTGAGCCTGTGCGTGACATTTCGAACAATTTGACATGTGCGTGAGGTGTAACATTTAACCGTCTAGTGCAATTAGAAGATTGCCTGACTGTCTACAGATACTTTAAGACCTTGTTTATCTACAAAACGCATAGTAAAGACTCTGATCAGACTGTGCAGATGCACAGACTGACCATAGTCTTTGCTTTGTGCACATTAGAAATTGTTGGATATGTCATGCACAGGCTCATTTCATTTCTTGTTACATTTCATGAACTTTCGATTCATTCAAATTACTCATTATTTTAACAAGTATATTACAAAAATACATCCTGCATTCATTGTCTTTCTATGGTGCGTACAGTTAAAACATCGTGAAATTGACATTCTTCTCAATCAAAACCATTCTAAATCGATCACTCAGCGCTCCATTCATTCCATACACTCACTCAAACCATTCAAAAACCGCTCAAACTCACTGAAAAATAAAGAATCACCAAAATTTACTTTGATAGAGAAAAATCTCGATTTCACTGACACAATTCAAATTGTTAGCGCCTCATAGGTTCTTGAAGAAATAGAAAGCTATGTATAGAACTTGTATGCATTTTTATATGAAAGGGAGGTAATAAATATAGCTAATTTTGTTCATCCTGAACAAAATTTGAGATGTATGATTGCCTCCCATTAAATTAACCCAAACCTGCTCCCCACACTCATCCAATAAATCATTCCAAAATCATTTACCTTGTCAATTTCTCAATGTTCTTAACTGTATGCAATTCAAAAGCTATAACTGCTTCAGAAATCTATGCTGGGATGAAACATTACAAAGTCATAATTCTGATACCATCCATAAGAATCCGTTCGATCCCAGACGACGGCACTCATTCTTTCCGACTATTTGTCTCTCACCAATGGTTTGATTATCGTAGACCTATGTGAGATAGCAGCTCGAGGCTAGGAAAGGATGTGATGGCAGTACTGGTGTGAGAAATAACAGAAAACCATTGTTAGGTGCACCAGTCGCCGCGATTTATCTGAAAAAATGTTGAAAGCGGCGTAAAACCCCATACAATCAATCAATCAGTCCATCAAAATTCCAGCCAAGCTGCAGCAAAGCTATATAGTTAACTTTATATACTCAGAACATAAAGTTTAGCGCCACTAAGTTTTAAGTTAATAAAATTTCTATCGAAAACTTTAATAACGTATCTATGTTGTCAAAAGGTTATAACAACCTTATAGCTATTGATTAAAAACGTTTCGGATGCACGTGCATATTCAGCAAGTCTCGTGCAATGACTGTGAAGCCAGGGCTCGTGCAAAGTGGAAAATCAGCTTTTCTGTCAGAGATACTTACGTCGTGTAGCTCGTGCAATTGTCTACATTTCGATTTGAAACTCAATCATGACAAGGCGTAGATTGTCTACAAATGAAAGATGGCGAATAATTGAATGCGAGATTCTGGAATGTCTTGTAGAGCCATTGCCAGACAGCTGGGGTATCACCACAGTGTCATAACACGTTTGGTACAAAAACACGCACAGACAAACGACGTTAAGGACCGTGTCAGATCTGGACGCCCTTGAGTAACGTCAATTCGAGAGGATAGATCACTTTTGCGTCACGTCAGACGTCTGCCCTTCACCAGTGCGCCTGTACTAAGTGACAACTGGAATACACACAGACGGGTCTCTATTTCAACAGTGCGAAATCGACTTCGGATGGCTGGGTATAAGGCACGAAGACCCCTCAAACGTCCCAAGTTACAACAGAGACACATCAATGAACGTCTAATATGGTGTAGAGCGAGGGCACGTTGGAACTTGGCATCATGGCGTCGGATCCATAGGTCAGATGAGTGCAGGATGTTGTTGCATGTCACCGATGGCCGAATTCGTGTTTGGAGACAACCTAACACCCGATTTGCACCAAAGTACATCCAACCATCCTATCAGGGTAGCGGTGGCTCCGTTATGATATGGGGTTGTGTCTCCTACGGCTGTAAACTGGACCAAGTGACAGTTCCAGGAACATTGACTGGCGATAAATATCGCGATAACATCCTTTTTCCTGTGGTAATTCCACATTTGGTAAATCACCTCTTCGAACAAGACCAGTGTACATGGATGATAACGCCAGACCCCACAGAGCAAGAGTCGTGGCGGGCGTTATGCAACGTGAAGCCATCACCACCATTTCACGGCCGACTTGTCGTCCCGATATTAACCCAAATCGAGCACCTGTGAGACATTTTAGGGCGCCGTATACACCGGGGAGAGCCTCCTGTACAAAATGTGGTTAAGTTAGAAGCAGCACTGCACCAGGAGTGGCAGCAAATCCCTCAACTCATCATCCAGAGGCTGATTCGTGGTATGCCGAGGAGGGTGCGCGCAGTGATCAATGCTCACGGATCTTACACACAATACTGACAAAGATGTGCCTGGAATTAATCGCATTTGTGTTATCTGACTTCTAAACCAAGATTCGTGTCATAGACAACACCGTAGGTCGGCTTTGACAATAGTTTTTCATGTTTTGAAAAAAGGTGAAAATACGTCATTTACATTTCAAGGTACAAAGTTAATAAAATTTATCACCACCCATGTATTGTTGTGAGATTGTTAAGTCAACATACCATTTTCAACATTGGAACTCAATATTTACATCCCTGTTATTTTGAATTAATGCAGGCTCCCTGCCTTTAAAAATCTTCTGTCTAAAAACTGGTGGCGCCTAACTTCTTGTTCTGAGTATAGAAGCAACTTTAATCTTTGACTTACGCAAAAAAATGAACGATAGATGTTTAGTTAAACAGGCCGCTGGTGATTTAATGACATTATCTCATGCTTTTGGGTTTCAGTTCTGTACATCCCCTACTCCTGGCTATACCATATTTTCCCGCGTTTTCAAATACCTAAATTTTACTGTAAAAACTTCAAGATTTTTTCTACCCCTGGTCCTTGATAATTGATTTTCAGCACGCTATTATTTCGTTTATTATTTTTGTTTTTAACCCTTTCCTGTCCAATCCCTGGTTTTTACGTCCCTAAGATTTTATAATTGTGAAAACATTGTAGAAAAAGAAGAAATTGTTTGTCACAAACAATTTCTTCTTTTTCTACAAAATTTTCTACCCTACAGAATGGTTATTTTTCCAATTAAATCCACTTTAAATTTTCGTCTGCAAAACCTTTGAACTTGGACAGGTCCAAAATTTTGTAATACAGGAAAATGTTAATTTCGTTTACTCAGGCGTATTCCACTTTACTAAGAACCATGCGGCATTGTTTCAGCCTTCAAAGAATATTAATAATTGTGTGTGTTCAATTTGAATATCTGCAGCCCTGCAGATTTAGTGTTGATATTGAAGTAGAAAAACGCATGTTCAATTTGTTTATATACTAGAAAAAAATTATATCTACGTCATTTTCATGACTCAAATTAATCGGATTCAATCAATTTTTATACTCAGAACAAATAACAAAAACGTTGAAATATTATTCTATTTCTTTTTTAAATTTTCTTTACAACTACCTGATTATAAGCTTTGTATTTTATGTAATATAAATATAGGGGAGGTAATACATACTGTTTCTTAAATAACGGTATAGGTAGGTTTTGTGCGGTGAGCCGTAAAATCCTCCTTTAACCTTTAGTCTTTGTCCTACATTATTATCCAATCAGAAGGCTGGATTTTCAAATTTTTTGAAGGTTTATTTTCCATAAATTTTCCAGCCTAGGTTTATTTTGATCATTATTTTATTTAAAAGTCGAGGTTTATGTAATAGTTAAACGCTAATAATTGAAAATTAAACGATTTAAACAGCCGAAAGGAGGGAGCGTAGAGACCGACTGAGGCTGTTTAAATCGTTTAATTTTCAATTATTAGCGTTTAACTGACTTAGTCTTTTTCCCGCCTTTTGTATTATTGACAGCATATTGCACGATTTGAAGGAAATAAGCCAGATACATTTATTACAAGTAAACGCCCCTCTCTTTCCAAATATGGAGTTGGTGAAATGTGCACGCAAATCTCGAGTCTTTATAAAGAGCAATTACAGGAGAAAATATGAAGTATAATTTGGCTTTATTTACCTGACAATATAGATGAACGAAAATCTAATATTTTTTTCACTCTGTTTTGCACCTTACTTCGAAAGAATAAAATACTTAACGGTATCGTTTTATGGTATGTAATAAGAAGTCTATTGATTTAATGTGCCAGTAATTGTTTACAAACTTGTGTATGAAGGGCAATCTAAGGACATAAACAACTAAGCAGATTATACTATTCTGTTGTACTTATCACGTGGTCATTGCATAATTATGAGGGGGTAGCTTCTAGTCTGTACGCATGCGTGGTATAACAGATAAACCCCGACGTTTAAATGAAATAATGATCAAAATAACCCATAGCTGGAAAGTTTATGAAAAATAAACCATCAAAAAATTTGAAAATTCAGCCTTCTGATTGGATGATAATGTAGGACAAAGACGAAATGTGGTCAGCCTAGAACTCCCCCTTCATAAATCCTGATAAGTAAACGTGAAAATCGTAAAACTCATGCACATGTTGCATAACGAATATCCTATGTAGATTTTGATCTGGCATGGCATGGATTACCATGTCGAATCTCAGCTTATGGAACGACAACTTTTCTACTTGCCTGTACATTTATTCAAGAAAAGTAACGCTAACTAATGAGATCTATTTGAACAGTGCAATATATCCTATACTTCTTTCTCAACGTTTATTCCAATAAACCTTTCGTTTAATTACTTTTGGTCCCTTTCTAAATTTGGCCAAATCTCGTTTCATGACCAGCTATAGATGAGGCGTATTATTGTCCACCAAAATTAACAAAGACAATTAATTTTGTTGATGACACAAGAAAACGTCCACGAAGAGGGTTATTGTATGTGCATATATCCAAGGTGTTGTGGACTGTATAACATCTTTTTTTCTCAACAGAATAGTATAATCTGCTTAGCTGTTTATTTCTTAGGTTGCCCTTCATACATAAGTTCGTAACCGTTTACTGGCACATTTATTCAATAAACGGAGACTTTTTATTACATGCGATAATACGATTCCGTCAACTATTCTATTCTTTCTAAGAAACGTGCTAAACAGAGTGAAAAGTTATTAGATTTTTGTTCATCTATATTGTCGGGTAAATAAAACCGAATTATACTTCATATTTTTCTTCTGTAATGGCTCGGACTCAATATTTGCGTGCAAATTTCAACCACTCCATATTCAAGTTAGGAAAGAGAGGGGCGTTTACTTGTAATAAATGTATCCGGCTTATTCCATTTAAATCGTGCAATATGAAGGGCAGGAAAAAGACTAAGTCAGTTAAACGCTAATAATTGAAGATTAAACGATTTTAACAGCCTCAGTCGGTCGCTACGCTCCCTCCTTTCGGCTGTTTAAATCGTTTAATTTTCAATTATGAGCGTTTAACTATTACGCAGTACACACGTTGTTCGGTTTTTCACTTGATTATACTTTTCCTAGGCAATTTGGATACTGGATTGTTTCCTATGGCTGCTAAACTAGGCCAAAAAGTATTTACATAGCAAACTTTTATCTATTTATTACCTCCCTTAAAATTGAAATCTATCTTTTATCAATATATTCAGGATAATAAATCAGTTTTAATAAAACTATGGTCCTATACATTTACTTACAAAAAAGTTCCGTATGTTAGATGAAAAATAAAGATCAAATGAAAAGACATTTTTCGAATAAAAACTAAATATATGTTTCCATCGGTTTAATTGAAATAAAAAGTTATGAAAGATTCGTGTTCAAGTACACACTACCAAAAGAATGATATTAACTAAAGTACGACCGTGATTTATTGGAAATTTTCACCTGGCCGAAAACCGGATTAGCGCACTGAGTGTGGCGTAATTGTAGGCATTCCTCTCAAAGGTAAACATGGCGAACACTGGTAATATCACAGCTATCGAACAACAACACGAAGGTTCGATATTGTTATACAGCTATCAACTTGTGCAGTCCGAGCAGTTTAAACCTTAGCAAGCGGAAACTACAAATATGTTTACTTTTTACCCCAAATCTGAGATATCTAGTCACGAATCTAACAAAATGATCCGAATAACCGTAAGTCGGAAACTATGGAGTGTATTTCACGCCGTTGACATAACGATGTAATCTTGTAAAAAAAATATGAATTCCAACTAAACGTTTTTCTCTCACAAATTAAAGTCGGCATTTTTCAGACTGTTTACCTATTAAATTTGGTGAAAATTTCGGTAATTGAGAGTCATATGTCACAGTGACAAATTATTTAGCTTCAACTTTGTTTATTATACAGATATCAAAACAAACATACAGTTAGGCTTGACATAACATATTTGATGGGTGGTCAAAATCCCACAACTACAAAGTCATTCAAATATATTATGCAAAATTAAATTGAGATTTTGAATAAAATTCTCACCTCAATAGGACTTTGACAATAAGATGGTTTGAAATTTCTTCAAACTTCAATTATTTATCGGTACATGTTCATTTTCCGCGATTTTTTCCCATTTATTTTATCCACACATTTTCACCCATGTGTTGACTTTATTTGAATTTGTCAAAAATATAACAAATAGATATCATAAACAAATAAGTAGAAAAAATAAAAACAAAAATAAACATAAATTTGGTCATATTCTGTTGTCGATTAAAAGTTATGTCTAGGTATATCGCCGATTGAAAATTGGTCTTTGGCGGCATGTCGGATGAATCATTTAAGGATATTATTTGTATTAACTAAGTCATAAATGTTTATTAATTGTATGTAACTGTGCGGTTTTGTTTATCGGAAGCATTGTGACATCTTACCGATTACACAACAGCGCACATGACAAATGATTTACCGAAAGGAACCATTTCTGCGTATGCGAGTCTGTGTAGAGATAATTCTTCTAATATGCCCATTATTTTCAAAAATCATTTCTGAAACATTTTTTTTTTAAATTTATACATTTCTTTTTTATTCCGGCACTCAAAAAATTTCTTTATGTTAAAATATGTTCACCATTTCAAGCTGCTACAAGTGTAGAGCAGATTAAATATCGTTAACATGAAGAAAATTTCATTTCTTTTTTCAACAAATAAGTATTTTAAAATATTTCAAATAGCGAAAAAACTATTTACACGCTGTGTACCAAGCCTAATATTAAGAAGGGAGATATAAAGGAGTGAGAGAAACAGACTAAAGGAGGGAGGGGGAAAGCGAGGCGGACAGACAGACCAGAGAAAATGCACCAAAGTTAAATGATGATGAGTGATCAAATTGACACAAATTTAACATTAAAAAGCTGTACTTGCGATAATTTGATAATTCATCGACAATTTTGTTCAACGCATAATACATTACTTATTACGCTCTTGCGAACTTTGTGTCATGTTATTACCCCCTCGGGCAAGATTTATAACAGGGGCAGATTTCTTCCTGGCTTTCGTACTGTTCAAGTTTATACGTTGACTTCAAACCCTCGAAATAATTTCTCAGAGCAAGATTTCGAAGAGACCATCCATTAAGCTTCAACTTAATTATATTTGACCCGTCACGCGAAAAGGGACCGACTGGGAACCCCATTAAATAATTATGTGTAAGAGGATTGGTTCAAGTTCAGGTCAGTCAGAGGTCGCAATTCAAAAAAGCTCTTTCAAGGGGAAGGAACAAATAACTTGATAATTCTTGTTAAAGAAAATCATCAAAGTGGGAAGAAAATCGAACCTTCTCGGTCTGCGCAGTCTGACTACGGTCGACACTTTACGCACTAGCCTTACGTTCTATGGTAAAGAATTTAGAAATTGGTGCTGAAACATCTTCTAGCGGATCAGAAGCTGCTAACGAAGCCTTTTTTTCTACCTATAGAGATATTCGAGAATGTTTAAACGGGTCTTTATAAATACTTTAAAAGTTCATTACATCCGAAATGTTGCGGAACTTAAGCACGTCCTATATCTTGAGCGTTATCGCTTTCAAATATTTCGAACAGTGAAAAGGCTAAAACTGCAGCACTGCAGGTGTATATATAACAGTTAGCTACCGGGATAAATTATAAAGGATAAGTCTATATATTAAACGGTTTTGTTCTGATTTAAGTAATTGAATATAAATACTTAAAACTGCTTTCTTTTTTGTTTTATACGCGGTATTCATTTATTTGTTTTTTTTTTTACTTTTCAACATTGACCTTGTGATTTTTAGGACTTTATGATATTATGAGATTAAAAGGGAGGTAAAAATACGTTCAAATAAGAAAGTGGAATTAATGAGACTTAAAGCTATCACCTTAACTCATTAAAGCAAAAGTATCGAAAAAATACTATCTCCCTTTTAACAAAAGTTTATCCTTTTCGTTATTTATGATATATAGGGAACAATCGGTATAATTTGGTATTATACTTTTATTGTTATGTTGTGAAATCATATTGCAATTAAATGAAAAAAATTCTACTGATGTTATTATTGAATATAAAATTATCAGATGGTGAAGTTGATATGACTTGCAAAAATTAGTTTTCACCAATTCATATTTGAGGATTTTAGCTAATTGCTGGTCCAAATGGAAGTCAAACGGACTAAACTATTTTGAATGTAAATTTGATCTTTGATTACTCACTTGAAATTGCTGATCTATTTGCGTGGATCTTATACAGTTAACAACATCGTAAAATTGACCAGATGACTGATTTTAGAATGATTTTGGAATGATATTGAACGAGTGTGTGGGGCGAGATTTGAGTGAATTTAATGGAAGGTAATCCATATCGCAAATTTTGTTCAGGATGACCTGATGTTCTATTACCTCCCTTTATAAATTATTCAAACGAGTACTTTAAATAGCTTTCCTTTTTTTTTAAAGAACAAATTAGACGCTTACAATTTGAAATGACGATTTTTTTCTAGCTTTATTTATTTTGCATGATGTTGATTTCATCTTTTTCCGAGTGGATTTAGATCGTTTTTGAATGGTTTGAGTGAGTGTTGGAATGAATGAATGAATGTAGCGCTGAGCGAATTGTTTGAAATGGTTTTGATCTAAACTTAAATGTCAATTTCACGACGTCGTTAACTGTACCACTTTATAAAACAACTAATTATAGTGTCATTATTGAAACCTAAAGAACTATCTCGCTGAGGTGAAATGTCCACAGTCACACTTACCTGCCAAGAGCGAAACTCCCATTACGCAATTTACGCAAGTGCGTAAAAGAAATAATTCCCTATTAAAAAATATCGTTGGTGAATTATCAAAACATCGTAACTACAGCTTGAACAAGCATACTCTTGGGGATAGTTATACGACATATATACGATATTTAAAATTCATAAGTGCACTTTTTCTTTTGGAACTAAGTATATTTATGTTCAATTAAGTCGTGAGAACACGCCATACCCTGCATAGATCTGCACTTTTAGAAAACAAGAATTGCATTTGAGTTTATAGAATAAGTCAAAATAAATTGCTCGACTAACTACGTTTTGGATTTTATACCAACGGTTGTAGTAGAACCTGGGTGGTATTGTAGACTGTATGAGCCAATTTTATCAAAACGTCATGCAGTTAATCTTTTCCACAATGTTTCAGCTATGCTGATATAGTTTTGGCAGCCTCATGTTACTTAACTGATTGTGCTTATAAAAAGCTTCATTCTGATATGTATACTCAGAACATAAAGTTAAGCGCCACTAAGTTTTAAGTTAATAAAATTTCTATCAAAAACTTTAATAACGTATCTTTGTTGTCAAACGGTTAGAACAACCTTGTAGCTATTGATTAAAAACGTTTCGGATGCACGTGCATATTCAGCAAGTCTCATGCAATGACAGTAAAGCCAGGGCTCGTGCAAAGTGAAAAATCAGCTTTTCTGTCAGAGATACTTACGTCGTGTAGCTCTTGCAATTGTTCACATTTCGATTTGAAACTCAGTCATGGCAAGGTGCAGATTGTCTACAAATGAAAGATGGCGAAAAATTGGAATGCGAGATTCTGGAATGTCCTGTAGAGCCATTGCCAGACAGCTGGGGTATCACCACAGTGTCATAACACGTTTGGTACAAAAACACGCACAGACAAACGACGTTAAGGACCGTGTCAGATCTGGACGCCCTAGAGAGTAACGTCTATTCGAGAGGATATAGCACTTTTGCGTCACGTCAGACGTCTGCCCTTCACCAGTACGCCTGCACTAAGGGACAACTGGAATACACACAGATGGGTCTCTATTTCAACAGAGCGAAATCGATTTCGGATGGCTGGGTATAAGACACGAAGACCCCTCAAACGTCCAAAGTTACAACAGAGACACATGTTGCATGTCACCGATGGCCGAATTCGTGTTTGGAGACAACCTAACACCCGATTTGCACCAAAGAACGTCCAACCAACCTATCAGGGTTGCGGTGGCTCCGTTATGAAATGGGGTTGTGTCTCCTACGCCTGTAAACTGGACCTAGTGACAGTTCCAGGAACATTGATTGGCGATAAATGTCGCGATAACATCCTTTTTCCAGTGGTAATTCCACATTTCGACAATCACCCTCTTCGAACAAGACCAGTGTACATGGATGATAACGCCAGACCCCACAGAGCAAGAGTCGTGGCGGACGTTATGCAACGTGAAGCCATCACCACGATTCCATGGCCGGCTTGTAGTCCCGATCGAGCACCTGTGGGACATTTCAGGGCGTCGTATACGCCGGAGAGAGCCTCCTGTACAAAATGAGGTTGAGTTAGAAGCAGCACTGCACCAGGAGTGGCAGCAAATCCCTCAACACATCATCCAGAGGCTGATTCGTGGTATGCCGAGGAGGGTGCGCGCAGTGATCAATGCTCACGGATCTTACACACGCTACTGACTAAGATGTGACTGGAATTGATCGCATTTGTGTTATCTGACTTCTAAAACCAAGTTTCGTGTCATAGACAACACCGTAAGTCGGCTTTGACAATAGTTTTTCATGTTTTAGAAAAAGGTGAAAATACGTCATTTACATTTCAAGTTACAAAGTCAATAAAATTTATCACCACCCATGTATTGTTGTGAAATTGTTAAGTCAACATATAGGTAGATTTTTGTGCGGTGAGCCGTAAAATCAACTTTTTACCATTCGATTCTCGTGCCATTTGTTCAAACAGATTAAAAAAATGCATTAAGAAAGTTTAAAATTTACATTTTAAACCAACGTATTTGTTTGTCTTCAAACATAGGGTTCACACAAACATGTACTTTCAAAATTTCAGTGAAGGGACAAGGTCAAGTTCCTATCATTTGCTTTTAATTATACCCGATTTACCTATGGTGATGGACTCGGCGCCTACGTCAGAGCTCAGGTTTGAAAATACACCTATACCATTTTCATCATTGGAACTCAATATTTACATCTTTGTTATTTTGAATTAATGCAGGCTCCCTGCCTTTAAAAATCTTCTGTCAAAAAACTGGTGGCCCTTAACTTCTTGTTCTGAGTATTAATCCTGAACATACTGCTCATTCTTGGCGAATAAAGTGGTATTAAAATTGGGTCTCAAATATTTTACATGAACCTTAAGGCCCAGGTTTGTCCTTTCACGACCCGAAAACGTACATCTTTTGCGGTATTAACCCTTTGCTGTTTAATCCCTGCTTTTTACGTGCCTGTGATTTTATGATTGAGAAAACAGTGTGAAAAAAAAAGAAGAAATTGCTTCTGACAAGCATTTTCTTCTTTTTCCACACTATTTTCTACCCTAAACGATTATTTTTCAAATTAAATCTTCTTTAGATTTTCGTCTGCAAAATCTTTGAAATTGGACAGGTTCAAAATTTTGTAAAACAGGAAAGGGTTAAGCGTTATCGCTTTCAAAGATTTAATCACGAAAATTCTCGTACTGCAGCCCTGCAGGTTTAAGAACTACAGCTTGGGAATAACAGACGTTTTGATTTTTAACTATATAATTTTTTTATATATATACTAAAACAGTTTTATTCTGATTTATGAAATACAATATGAATACACAAAATTATTATTTCTTTCAAATTTTACATACGTAGATCTATATACTTCCTACTTTCTGCCATTTTTTCAATATTTACCTTGTTATTTTTAGGACGATATGATATTATTAAAATTACAAGGGAGGTAAAAATATGTCCTAATAAGAATATAAAATCAATCGGAAATTACGCTATCTTTGTTTTGCGTCAACAAATCCCAAAGGCAAATCATACAATAAGGTCAAGGTCATAGGCCAACGTTACATAAATCACGCAAAAATCTAGTATTTTCAAATATCTTCAAGCGTATTGAAAATTGAGTACTCACATAAAGAATAATATAGATAGAGAGATAGGCCCTCAGGGTCATCTATCTAGGTCACACCTCAAACCTAATAATGATAAAGAAAAAAATAATTATAACACCGAATATCTTCTTTTGTTATTAAGATATTCGGTATTATAATTATTTTTTTCATTATCATTATTAGGGTTGAGGTGTGACCGAGATAGACTACCCTAGGTCCTATTTCATTTTTTCTTCAAATGTGATAAATATAAGTTTTTCAGAAAAAAGTATTTGCCAGAAAAATATCATAAAAGGCCAAATATGCAAAAGCTTTGTGCTATGTTAATGCAAACTGATCGATATACATTGAATAAAGTATATAATTTTATTCGATGTTCGCTTGTAATGAAAAAGAATTGTATAGTATTCATAATTCAATCGGTGGGGAATTAAAACATCGGTAAATGCAACTAAAAGGAGCTGTAAGTACGATGTTTTGGATGTCCTGCGAAGACTGATTACTTGCTATACTCTCTTTGTAATGAGTAATACTGTTTTTTTTATATTAATTGTATTTCATATTTATAATCTGACATTGACAAAATGATTTCGATGTTTGTATGGAAGAGAAACTATGTTTGATTCCGAAAATAAAGTTATTTCTATGTGTATGTCTATGTCTATGTAATTAAGGAGACCGACTTCGATTCGATTTACGGTAGCAAAAAATTCGAATGTGAAAATGCGTTTTTATATATAGTTATCTTTAAAAAAGGTTTTAATTATTGATTAACATTTCATTTTCCCGATCAAAATGTTTGAAAGTATAAATATTATTTGATTTTCGATTTTACGACAATGCTTTGGTGCGACGTCATACAAAGAGGTCTTCGACATGCATGTTTGTAGTGAATGTAAATAAATATCATCATATGACGTGGATTAAATGCGTTCAGGGCCGATTTAAGCTCATGCTTTCTAGTACTATCCCCATCGAGTTAGTACATTCCGAATGTCAGATGAACAATAAAATAAATCAGCAAAACCTCAGAACTTTTTTTACCTTGTGAAAGGACACTACTGTCAACACAGATCAGACACAAATCAGAACAGTTGATTCACGACTTAGGCAACAGTCATCTGTAGATGAATGCTGGGTGTTATGCAACAACATTCAAGTACACACGATGACTAACGCCTAATGCCAGAGTCTTGTAGAATTGACGAACAGATGAAAATCCTTTTGAGTTCAATGAATCAAGCATGAAACACCACAAAGTCTGAAATCCTTCCTATTATTCCTCTTCCTTATTATTCACTGTAGACTTTTCCAGGAACGAGATTAAAAAGTGACATCGGCGACGCGGCCATATTGGATTTACCTTCTGGCGTAATGTAAACAGTGCCTTGATTTCAGAACTCTAAAATCTTATTTATATATCGTTTCAAACAAATGAAAGGAAATAAAAAACGAAAGTAAGTAAGCATTTTTAAATTTGCTATCTTTTTTCTTGTGTTCATTGATTTTTAGTCGTTGAATATAAGTGATGAATTTCAGCTGTGTAGCATCTGACCTTTCGTGACCGCTGCCATTTTGAAACGTCACATGATCAGGGCATAATTATAAACGAGCTTGGATTGGCTTAATTTTAGAGGAATGCTGGGAATCTTATAATTTTCTGGTAGGGGAAACCCGCCTGTTTCGAATGATGCCACATGCAGCAGTGCATAGAAAAGTAAAAGTTCTGCGCTATTGTGTTGAAGTTGACCGATATTTGACCAGAAATCCTGCCCTTGTAAGTTGATAGAACATGGTAGAACACGTTTTTTATGATAAATTAACATTTAATTAACATATAAATGTGTTTATACACAGAATTTAGTCTTTCTCATTTGCCCTCAATGGACACGAATAAGCCAACCCAAATTTAGGTGGCCATTTTGAAAGATAAGTCATTAGTTTTCGCGACCCGGAAGTAACACAATATTTTACTTTATTTAGGTAACCAAACCGTTTTAATGAGTCGCTCGGCCAGTCCAGTGTTTGGAAAGAAGAGAAAAACTGAGGAACAGGTATAATAACTTGCTTGTAATTATTTATCAATGTTTTCTTTGATATTTATTGTGCTTTTTGTGTGTAACTAGTCTAGACTCTAGAAGATCTTTTTCCATTTTGCTTGCTAAATTAGCCTGCTTTCAATATTTACTCAACCCTCTAGTATAGCATGAATGTTTGTATGCACCATTAATCTTTTGTAGATTTATGTAGAATTTTACCATAACTAATTTCTTTTCACTTACAAAAGCTAACTGGGAGTCGGAAAAATGGTCTTTAAAGAAAACAGTTTCTCACACTCAGTCAGTTATTTTATAAACAAAGACTGAGTAAAAGTTTCTGAGATTATTTCATGGTCATAATATTTTACCATGGGTGGATCAAGAGGGGGTGTCAGGGGGACCACCCCCTCCCCCTGGCATTGGCTGAAAATAAATTTTTGACTAAATAAATTAAGTGTAACATCTACATATTTATTAAAGTTTAAGCCAGAATTTGAGCTTGGACCCCCCTGGAAAAAAATCTTGGGCTTGGACCCTCCCTGAAAAAAAAATCATGAACCTGCCCTTGTTTACTGATTTGATTGACTAATTGCCTCAAATTTTATTTAGTTGAGAAACTTTTTTTCTTATTTCCTATAACCTGCATGAATGCTTTCTGTACTGTACTTAACCAATTACCACACAGTGATGCCTTTGGATGCCCTACAAAATTATGACTTTGGAAAACATTGTTGAAAATGAAGACATTGCTTGTGCCAATCAATGTCTTCATTTTCCACAATGTTTTCTACCCAATTACAAGAAAGTTTGAATTTCACACACTTAAATGTGTCGTCTGCAACATCTTTCAATTTAGACCACCCCAAAATTGTGTTGTTTGGTAATGGGTTAATTATAATTTACAGATTCCTGTCCAGCCAGATTCTCAAAGAGATTTGTTTGCCTCTGAACCCGAAGTGAATGAAAACTCTCTTGACTTGTTTAATAGTGAGATAGATACAGTTGTGTCTGACAATGATTCAGTAATAGAACTTAATACCTCAGCTTCAAGTCAAGGTGTATTTTATGAAAATGATGATCCAATGATAGCCAGCTACTTTTATAATCCTGGAGAAAGAGGCGATTATAATATTAGGCCTGACAGTCCAAATCCTTCTACAAGTACCCCAAATTGTGAACAGCTTAATTCTCTTGATAAGCAAGAACTTTTTGAAGGAAATTTAAGATTGAAAGAGGAGAATAAACAATTAAATGAAGAAAATATACAATTAGTTGAAGAAAACAGAAAAATAAAGAAAGAAATTGAAGAACTACGCAAAAAGCTAACAAACTGTATCTGTACATGAACACAGTATCATCTTATTTTGAGCAGGATGGAATTAGGTAACCAGACTGTGTATGACTTTTATAAAGAAAAGGGTACAAGAGAGACAGTTGAGTGTATCAGCAAGCATTTACCTAATGTGTCAATACCACCCACAGACAAAGCGATTGAAAACTCAGTGAAAAGATTTGTTGAAAAAGTTGAAAAATTGTTAAAAAATAAGCATAGACCTAAAACAGCCGATGATTTGTCTGTTTTTATGAATACGTGTTTAAGCTTTCCAAAGGGGGATACTAACAAAAGGGGTTCACGTCTTTCAAATGATGAGCAGTTAGACTTGAAGCAGTCTTTAGTGGATGAAAAAAATAAAAATCAGTGCTTGTCCGAAAAACTGATTACATCTGAAAATGAAAAGTGTCAAACTGAAGATGTTGTTTGTGCAAAGAACAAACAAATTGAAAAACTCAAACTTAATCTAAAGAGAACTGCCGGTAGGGAAAGTTACTTGTTAAAGAAAATAACGAAGTTAGAAAAAAATGTGAATAAAACATGTAGCTCTGACATGCAAAATGAAGTTCTTCAACTTAGAAACCAATTAGCAGAAAAAGAAAAAGATATTGCTAATCTTCAAGAAAATGTTCAATATTTAAGTTGGTTAATTGAAGATATTGACAATGTGGACAGATTTATTCAAGTCTTTGATGAGCAAAGTAGGCGATATACATCTAAATTCAAATCTTGTGTGTATGAACTTCTGAAATTAAACGTTAGTTCTTCAAAGGTGGGAGACGTTGTTAAAACATTCTTGAAATTATTAAATGTGGAGCCAAATCGAGTGCCTGTGACTTCTACAGTGCTGGAAATGAACCTTCAAAGGTTATGTCTAGCCCAAAAGCAGTTGGCTGAAATTTTTGCAAAAGAAGATAATACTTGTATAATAACTGATGAAACTTCAAAGTTTGGAAAAAAAATCATGGGTTATGAGGCTACTGATTCTAAAGGAAATTTTTGGGTTCTTGGCCTTAGGGAGATTGAGACCAAATCAGCCGGGAATACGTTGGCAGTTCTGAAAGAAATTTTGCAAGACTTGGACACAGTTTCGGGCTCTGACAATAATGAGGTTTCTAGAGACATAATTTCACATATTAAAGCTACTATGTCGGATCGTGCTGCTACCAAATTGAAATTTAATGATCTTCTTCAGACCTACAGAAAAGACATTTTACCTTTAACATATGTTAACTATGAATCATTTAGTGAGGAAGAGAGATCATCAATAGAATCACTTTACAATTATTTTTGTGGTCTCCATGCGCTTGTCAATTATGCCGAGTCAGCCCAGAAATAGAAGAGGGCATTTTTGATGGGGAGAGCCCAATTTTTGACAAATCATTTAAAAAAAGTAGTGAGCCTGGCACATGTCGACTTGTGAGAGTTGCTTCAAAAGCATTTGGGGAGGGGAGTGAAGGTGACCAAAAGAGTGGCTGCCAGGGTTCTTTTAAGACTTACATTAAAGACTTTTTACAAGAAAAAAAACTCAAATCAGTACCTCTTAAGTCTTATAGAGGGTCGCGTTTCAATATTCTTTTTAGTAACGCAGCATCTGTTTTTTATTTGCATGAGAAAATGATAGAGTATTTACAAACAGTTGGTGCTGATAATAAATTACTTAAGGCGGTTTTGTTCGATTTGCAGGTGCCTGAATATGTAGCAGGCCTAAAAGCTTTAGGTTTGATTAGTAAGTTCATTACTTGTCCTCTTTGGTGTGTTTTAGAGGATAAAAATGTTTCCATGGCAGACATGAACGCAAAGTAATTGGATCTTGTCACCTTCTTGTCAGATGCTGCCATAAACACTGAACAGTTCATGAATGGTCAGTTGGAGTTATTTTCTGAGCATTTGAAAAACGATTATGTGTATGACTATATTGTTTCACCCAGTCAATATGATGAAGCTTGTCAAGGAATGTTACAAGTTATTCTTTCAGCCCTGTGCACATTAGGTAAGAAATTATACAAAGATCACCTTCCAGGCGGTACACTTGTTAATGAGGAAGCACCAATCAACAAAGGAATACCGAAAACTTCATGCTTTACGGAAAGTGTATTCGGTCAGATGGACCAGCTCATGCGAACAAAGCCAAACCTGAAAACGTTGGCAGCAGAGTCTGTTATTATGTTTGTAAACAACAGAACACTTGACTGGCTCAATTCCAAGAATGAACAAGAACAGAATGAACTTATTAAGAGAGCCTCCAAAGAAGTTAAGTCACTTAAGCTGAAATTTAGGGCTAGAATACACGAAATAGAAACAAACAGAAGAATAGCATTACAGGAGAAAATTCAAAAGAGGGAGAATATAGAGCGTGAACGTCTAAGAAAGCAGGAGGAATACACAAATGACATAGTGAAACATGGTTTATGGCAATCTGAAATAGAGGTAGACAACATGCTAGCAACTTATGAGCGTGTATCAGATAAAATTGATGTTTTGAAAACACAGTTGATGTTTAGGAAGGAGGTGTTGTTACAGGTTTCAGAAACAAACAATATATTTAATGTAACTAAATGTGTAGATGGAAGCCGAAAAAGTTTAAGCGCAGAAGAACTTGCTTCAAATATAAAAGCTCTGGTAAGACAAGCAGTTGTTAAAGATCAGGATAATGACTTGCAGAGGCATATTTTTGTTGGAAAGCGTGTCCGACACAGATTTGATGAGCTGCGAGGCGGGCGCAAAGTCACAGTGTGGTACACAGGGAAAGTAATATCGCAGGTGGCTATACTTACTGCTAACAACATTAAAACCCTTTCCAAAACGACAAAATTCTAGGGTGGTTCAATTCCAAAGCTGCTGTAGACAACAAAATAGATGTTGATAACTTTAGATAGAATTTGTGTATAAGGTAGCTGAGAAAATATTGAGGCTAAAGGAGGAAATGCTGATTATCAGCATTTTCTTCTTTTGCAGCAATGTTTTCCCCAACATTTTCTAATAGGGACGTCAAAACCCATTGTTTGGGAAAGGGTTAACATAATATATGCATCAAACATTTATAACCTAATGAATAAATGTTATTAAAACAGTCTGCTACAATACTAACTTCAATACTAATTAACAATATTATAGATTAATAAAATAGTATCATTCCATACTTGTTTACCTTACATTAAGCTAATTTTCATTCAAAGTGCACATTAACCTTTATAAAAAAGTAAGGAAATTTTAAATATGTAGAGATAAAATATGCAAACTTCTAAAGTTTTGTCTTCTTTATAGTTCAATTAGTTTAGAAATCTGTAATAAATTATTCATGGATAACAAATGATTAACCCTTTCCCAAATAAGACTGGGTTTTGACGTCCCTAGTAGAAAATGTTTGAGAAAACATTGAGGCAAAGGAGAAAATACTGGTAACCAGCATTTTCTCCTTTTGCCTCAATATTTTCCTTGCTTTGATATACACAAATCATATTGTTATTTTTGTCCTCTTTGTTGTCTTCAGCAGTTTTCAAAAGGGTTAATATCTTTATTATGAAATATTTTCATTTTGATTGGAAAGCAAGTATTTAATCTTCCTATTTTTTTAGGTACCAGGTTTTCCCTCCTGGGTTAACATTGTGTATGACGGAGACGAGGCGGTGTACACCTATCATCAAGTGGATAAGGAATTAGATACCAATGATATGGAAATACTTGTGTAACAATTTATTCTTCATTAGTAAGTATTTTGTACCTCATGTTTGTAAACCCTGATGGGGCATTACTTATAATTTCAGTGTTGGACAGGATCAAGTGTCTCAGGAAACCACATTTGGTTTCCTTCAATACACCATTAATTTTCCTTCGTCTTCAATAGATTTAATAATTATTAATATATTGTTTCATGAATTGGTGATAATATTTTATTTGAATTGATGTATAATATGCAAAATTTGTAAGTAATTATACTAATCAGGTGCATAAAATTTCAGCTGACGTTTTTTTGTTCTGGACGTGTCTTTTCCCATGTAATTCTCTGCTGACTTCAATTGAGATGACACTTGTGTGATCCTGTTCTGGCCTTACAACCTGATATCAGTGATTTAGTGACATTACTACACGCCTCAGGACCCATTTACAGTAAGATTTTTTAATTTGATATTTCTTTTATAGGCCTACTCTTACCAGAACTTGAATGTAAGTATACGACATGTTCCAGAAAAAAAACCATTTCCTTCTGACTTCAAAAGGCCATAACTTTCTTATACATTGATGGATTCTTTTCAAACCAAAAGCATTGAATTGCAAATAAAAGTACCTTTCCAATGAAGTATAACATGTAATATTTGCTTGAAAAGAAAATTGACCAAAAACACTAGATTAAACACATTCAAAACTTGCCTCAACCTTCGTGCAAGAACATTGATTCTATCTTATAAACAAAAACATCCCAAGAAATTATGACGTCATTAAACATCTATGACGAAACAGTGAGATCTAAGTGTAGATAACCGTTTTAAACTTCACATAATTTACACTAAAAGGGTATTTTCCCTTTACATGGAAACTCTATATTTTACACATTATCATCAATATCATGATTTGTATGTTTGTGTTTACAACAAATGTCTTGGCCATGCACTATCTTTCAAATTATCATACGCGGATCTAGATCTTTTCTCGGAAAGGGGGGGGGGCGGAGGGGGGATTTTTCTAGGATTTAAATCTATTTGCAAGTCAACGGACGCAAAACGTCGTAGCTTCATCATTTTTATTTCGTCGGTTGACTAAACGATCTTTTGAATCTATAGGCTTGTCTCATTTTATCACCATTATGTTGGCCGAAATTCTACGGGGGGGGGGGGGTTGTATAAAGAAGTACTTAACTACACAAAGCTTTTTTTATGTTGATCTAACGATTTCAACGTTTATACATTAAAATTACTTGTTTACAAAATAAGACAGGTCAATATAAATATATATATATAAACGTTTCGAATAGATTGAAGTTGATCACCACTTCAATTAAAATCACGAGCTTACACATACGGTCCATATGTGTTGAGTGCAGAGTGACCAAGACAAAACCTTCAAAGGCACCCATTCATTAATTTACATATCCGTTTATGTGTATAGAGTTAAACGCCGCTTTTAACCAGTACAACGATTACATACTTTTCTATTCTCCTGTTGATACACCACATAGGTCTACGATTATCAGCCCGTTTGCGGAAGACAAATAGTCGGAAAGTGTGTGTGCCGCTGTCGGGGTTCGAACCTGGGGCATTTTGTTTGATAGTCTGACGCGCTACAACTGCGCCTTGATGATGGTTTCCTTCTGTTGGTAGATCGGAAAAGCTTTTGTTCTGCTGAGTGACCTTTAATATTTTCATGCAGTCATGTAGAGCGGTGTCGGGTATTTCCGGACACCTAAGACGTTTCGGATGAAAAGATGCAGATGGACAATTGAACTTTTGATCTTGAGGCGTTTATTTACGGATACTACCTATTCTTGACAGGATTAAATAATAAAAAGTTACTCTAGCAAATTAATAATTTGTTCAAAACAGATAAAAGAAACCCATGTTGAGACATCTGATCTTGGTCGCTGGCGGGTAATCTCGGATGCTTAAAATAAGTAAAATAAATTTATATCTGAATTGGATTCAAACATCTTTGAAGCGTATTTTATTAATCTCTAAATACAAAATACAATTAATGAAATGCATTTATAGATACAGCATTTAGATATATCTTTGGGAAGAGTTCAAGATAATAATGATTTTCAAGAAAATAAACGCAGAGACACTTAGAATCTAGATCTATTCCGAAATACATTGATCTTATTCCATTCTATCAACCCTGTTTTAATGGTGTTAAGAAAAAATATAAGATATCAGTGGGCACATTTTATAAAAAATTCAATGAATATGTTTCAACTATTTTTTTTTTCTGAATAGGGAGGTACTGAAAAAAGTCACAAGCTTCGAACCTACGTGTTTTTATTAATTATCTGAGAATATCCAAATGAATTCAAGAGATCGCATACAATATAAATGGATGTGTGTTGAAATTTGTACTGATATCGTTAAGTTCTGACCTTTAAGAGTAGAAAGATGCGTTCATTTCAGATTTTTTTTAATCAATACGTTTAATCATTTCAAATGAAAACAATACAAATTATTTTCTTGTTTTTCTAGTTTTGGAATGTACGATGGAAAAACGGCATCCATATCTTTCTTGTCAAAAATTGACATATCTTATACCATTTTTGTCGCAAAAAAATATTGTTGGAACTCGTCGTTTGACAAGATTTTCGTCGGAGGATTATTCTTTTGAAAAGTTAGAATGCGCCTTTTACTAGAAGAAGAATGCACAAATATTGGGAAGTTCGAAGGTATCCGAAAGACCCGAAAGCAACATTTTCGTAGGGTCTTTCGGATACTCAAATCATGTTCAACTACAGTGTCATTTAATCTAAAAAGATGTGCGTTTTAGGTAGTAAATATCTCCAGTTGTTAAAAGTTTCTCTGTTCAATTTATATATCCCAAAAAAAGTGTTGAAAGAAAAAGACGAAGCTAAATAAAAAATTAGCAGTTATCTTAAATTGAAGGCTTTTTCCATATTGTCTTATGTAACAAATGCTATCTCCCTCCTTCATAAGATTTTATGTCATATGCATATGTGTAAATAAAACAAATATCTTGAAGAACAAAATAAAGCCCAAAAGAACCTTGAACCTTGACAATGCATAGGAGAAACACGTGACTATCCGAGAATACCCACCATCTGAGAATACCCGACACCGCTCTATATTTCATCTCTTTCTTGCCGTTATTTATAAGAAAAGAAAAGAAAGAACAGAATCTCCAGCTCTTTAGATTGCATCTAGAACCGAAACAGCAGGTTTTTTAGAAAAAAAACAAAAAAACCGGACATTTTCAATTTAGCACAGGCTTATAAATGGTGATTTAGCTACTTTTGAGACAACCCCTTTTGTGATGGGGGAAAGGCACATTAATCATAAAGAATGTGGAAGCAAAATAAGTGAAATGGAAAGACTTTCTTCACTTTATATCCGTGTTTATACAAGACATATTCTCAAAATGAGCTAATATCCTTGTTTTTTTTTTGTTATACGCCGCCGGAGGCGGACGTATATTGGCGTCATCTTCTCCGTCTGTCCGTCCGTCCATCCGTCCGTCCGTCCATCCGTCCGTCCATCCGTCCATCCGTCCGTACGTCCGTCCACTTTTCTTGTCAACGCAACTCCTCCTAAACTTCTGGCTGGATCTTCTTGAAACTTGGTCAATGTTATCACCTCAATTGGTAGATGTGCATGAAGGAAGGATTTTACGGTTCGTTGATTTTTGCCTGAGTTATGCCCCTTGATAACTTAGTCTCTGGGTCCAATTTTCTTGTCAACGCAACTCCTCCTAAGTTTCTGGCTGGATCTTCTTGAAACTTGGTCAATATTATCACCTCAATTGGTAGATGTGCATGAAGAAAGGATTTTGGGTTTCGTTGATTTTTGCCTGAGTTATGCCCCTTGATAACTTAGTCTCTGGGTCCACTTTTCTTGTCAACGCAACTCCTTCTAAGTTTCTGGCTGGATCTTCTTGAAACTTGGTCAATATTATCACCTCAATTGGTAGATGTGCATGAAGGAAGGATTTTACGGTTCATTGATTTTTGCCTGAGTTATGCCCCTTGATAACTTAGTCTCTAGGTCCAATTTTCTTGTCAACGCAACTCCTCCTTAGTTTCTGGCTGGATCTTCTTGAAACTTGGTCAATATTATCACCTCAATTGGTAGATGTGCATGAATTAAGGATTTTATGGTTCGTTGATTTTGGCCTGAGTTTTGCCCCTTGATAACTTAGTATCTAGGGCTTAATGTCTTCACCATAATTTGTAGATGTACATGGATCAAGGATTTTATGGCTCATTTATTTCCCTGAATTATGCCCCCTTAAAACTTAGTGCCTGGGTCTTATTGAAATTGCAGCCTTGTGAAGGCAACTCCTCCAAACTTTTTGTCTTGATTTAAATGAAACTTGGTCATTTTCAATTTGGTTCTGTCAAAATAAGTAGTGTCTACAATTATTTTCGTGAAACAGCAGCAAAGTGGCGGCGTATTTTGTGACGATGGCACTCTTGTTTTTTTTTAAAGTAAAAAAAGTACTTTTGGAACGCCCCTTTCCAAAAATATTACGGTGACCAATATTTTTTTTATTTCAAATTTTCAAAAAGCAAGTCCATAGCAACAAAATACGAAAAAATAACAGAAATCTTTAGGGCTGAATATGTCTAAAAAAGCTGTTTTATGCTAAAATTGTCATAATTACCATACAACTACATGTTAAAATTAGGATTTTCTTGAACGGCCCTCAATTGTTCAAAATTACGGTGACCCATTTTTTTATGTCTTGATTTACTCATTTTAATTTATTAATTATTACAGTTTGATCAAAATCTCTTGGGCAGATATCTTGTTCTGGAAATTGGTTTTGTAGTAGAACGGAATACTTTTGGGACGACCCTTTTATTCATTTTATGTAGAAATGTTGATCTCAATATCAGTAGATATCAAGGCCAAGATCATCTGACAAAACCGAGATGGTCTATCAAGGTCAAAATTGAAAATAATCAATCAATAATCAAGTTCAAAAAATAAAAGTATAGGTATAAAAACATTTCAAATAAAACCAGGTCTGTTGAAGAATTAATCCAAACACTGGAAATTTAAAATCATTTGACCATTCAGATAGGATCGTCTATAGTCTGGCCGCCAGATTCTTCTTTACAGTGGTTTTTCAAAGGGAATTAAATCATTACAAATCTTACAATTAAGTCCCCTATCTCTAATAAGAAGTTTTTGTTCAGCACTTGACAATATGAACTTGGATTAAAGAGGCTTGTAATAGAACTACAAAAAAAGATTTTCTGAAAATGCTAACAAAAACGACTGCGGCCTGTCTAGATCGTCTATCGAGGACACCTTTCAAAAATTAGCCCCGTCAAAATGAAATGTGACGTTTAACTATCGGAATCACTACTGATAACGTTGCTTGATGTCTGGTTATGCACGCGAACGTTAACGTCGAAAACAATTTTAAAAACGACGCTGATGTCATACCCTTTATTTTTTATAATGCAAAATGGTTGCGATAATTTATATACTATGTTTTAGTGACAGTTTTTTTAAACGTCTTCAAGGAGGCATTTCACCGAAATATTGAAAATGAGAGGGCTCTATCCAGTGTTTTCGTTACGTGCGATGTCAGTGCAAGTTTGGAGCGCTAACTCCATTTTTGAAGAGTTTGATGCGCAAAGAGGTTGCGCAAGAACGCGGAACTCCCGCAATCGTCCTTAATTATAGTATATAACTATACAGCATTCGGAACACCACTTGGCCAATCTCAGGATCAACCTCGGATGTACATAGACGGACTATTTTTAAAAATTACGGGAAACCCTTGGAAAAACTTGATGACGTCAGTTAAAATGGCGTTGGACTTCAAAACTTGGAGTGAAAACATTCGACGTCGCCAACGCTACTCCGTTTAAGTCACTGACGTGAAAACATCGTATTCTAAAATAACTTTAGCTTTAGATTCTTAGTAACGGCTGAAATCAATCTTAATTTTTGAGAATGATTAGTCATTCTCAAAAATTAAGACTTTTCAGCCGTTATTTACTGTAAAAGATATAAATCTACAGTGCTAATTTTCCTTACACCGTTTCCGCCTAACAAAATGCACAATTTACATCCGAGGTCTGTTGCAGTTTACGGAAAAGGCCGAGTGATGTTCCGAATGGGGTAGGCTTGCGTATGGAAGACGAGCAGGGGCCGACTGGTAGAGAATGCCGCGTTAGTTTCTGTGAGAGAAATACCAGGAATCCATGGTTAGGGCTTACAGCCGTCGCGATGTTACAATAAAACTGTTATAAAAAGCAGTTGGACCAAATTCGACCTATCTATTCACTATTTGGTGTAAAACAGCATTTAATATTACCTCCCTTAGAAAATGAAAACAAAGATTTAGAATTATTATCTTGAAAAGTTTGAAAAATCTTTATCTTAAAAAAAAGAAATAAAATTCTATATTTTTTATTTTGTAAAAAAGTAATAAAAACAGACTTCATAACATATTCTAATATTAAACAAATTATGAAAACATTTCTATAGCACTGGCAAAAAAAATAAACAAAGAGTACGGTACAGATTGGGTACGACGTTGTTGTTACAAACAAGGGAAGTAACTCGTACTGTCACTCAGTGACGAATTTACTATCAGTTTTTGACAAGCTGAGAAGCTTACAGACTACCAATTTCAAAAAGGACGTGCTTCGATGGCCGGACGGAAACATTCTGAACATCGTCCGGACTTCCGTAAAAACAGAAAAATATACTGAGTGACTTTAATAACGCAACAAAGGAAATTTGAGCACGTAAAATTATACTTAGTTCCAAAAGAAAGTGTGCACTTTTGAATTTTGAATATCTCTGAAATTAAACAATCTAACGCCATGAAATGTCGTATGACTTTCCTTAAAAGTATGTGTAAAAGATATTTAAAAAAGAAATCATGCGATGAGCAAAGATTTTTCTGTTAAATTGAGACATTTGATTTTGCATGTTTTGCGTGTACATCACGCGTTAGATGAATAGATGGTCTGAAAATGTATTCGATATAATCTTTGTGGCTTTCCTAAGCATAAAATCACATCTTCAATACAATTATGCAAGATGGTACAGCGTAGTTTGACTACCAATAAACGTCGTTAAAAAAAATCAAACCATGTCAGATTTGGAACGTCATTAACTATTGATTGAGCATCCATGTTCCAATAGAAATCGAAGTCATCACTTTGTAAGGTCTTTAATAAGCGTATCGAGATGTCAGAGAACGCCATAGTACAATTCAACGACCAGTTACTGGCATAATAACGTAGCAATATCTTACGTTGACGCACTCGTAACGTCTGCATAAAAATTAAAACTTTTGTTTTGAAATGGCTTTGAATGGCTTCTAAAACTCTATAATGCAACATCAACTCATAGCTCTTACCAAAGAAAAAGTTGTAAGGAGGTCAAATCTCAACAATTTGAACTCTGCCTGCGCGTATTCAGCATGCGATACTTTATAAAAATCTTATTTGACTGTTTTATTTCAACAAGTCTTGACTAAAGTATGGTATCAAATTTACTCCAAAATTTTCCTCCAACTTTGTAAAAATCAAGAGTAATACAAAAAGTGAAAGTGCACACTTTCTTAATGAACTCAGTATAGATTTGTTTAAAAATTAATTTAGCTAAAATCCGGCGTACAAAAACAAATAATCTGTTGAATCCACTAAATCCTTATTTAATCTAACGCTTTGGTCATCTTGTCGAACCAAAGGTTACGAATGTATTCGAGAAGAAGCTATCGATTCGGTACCCCTTGACTCGTGAAGATGCGCTTACATTAGTCGCCCGCAGAATGGGCGAGTGATACGCCTAAGATAAACGGTAGTCTAATGGCTCGGATGACATTTCCATCAATTTGACATGTTAGTGCATTTTAAATTAGATAGCCGATTTAGCATTTATAAGCTTATCTGACTGTATAAAGAAATTTTGTTGTCCTCATCTATCTACAAAGCGCATTGTGGAGACTCTGGTCAGACTGTGTGGATGCACAGTCTGACCAGAGTCTAGGCTTTGCGCACATTCGATATTGTTGGAAATATCACGCACAGGCTCATATTATTTTAAAAAATCGGTTTCGCAACTACTAGATGTGTCACTCGAGATAAGAAAAGCCCCTTGTGAAGCCACGTAGAGGCGTTGTTAACATCGCATATTTTCTCATTCATCTTTTTTTTTTTTTTTTTTTTTTTGCTTTATGGTGTTGAAATTGTACCTTGGTTTATTTAACCCGAATTTGACCTCTGTAGAAAAAAGGCTTAAATAACAATTACCGACATATTCATCGATTAACAAAATACATTTCACAATCAATACTGTTTGTTATTCATTTCTATGAAAGCACTTGTAAAGCCGAGTAGGAATTATTAGTTGTTGTTGTTTTTTCTTTTATTCATCTTGATAACGAGGTCAGATTCCGGTCAATAAAACCGCGCTATACATGCCTTTTAAATGATCAAGGGCGTAGCTCCCATTACGCAATTTACGTAAGTGCGTAAAAGAAATCATCCTCTGTTGAAAAATGTCTGATGAAATATCATAACATCGAAACTACAGCTTATTCAAGCTGTAGTTACGATGTTTTGATTATTCACCAACGCTCAAATCATAAAAAGGTAGCTAGCGGAGGGCATTTATGTTTTCTCACAGTCCACATATCGCCTTTATCCCATATATTCTGCGGTGATCGCTATCTGACTGCGTAATAATTACACAATCCTAGTTACGCCTATGATGATGATGAAATTCGTTGATTCTGATATTTTGATTGCGGTATCAAACTAAAATGATCATCGACCTTAGGGGATTTCTGCCACGGCGGCTATTTCCCTGAATTTTTCAGCTATTTGTGCACATATACATCTAGGAATTCAGAATTGAAATAAGTTATTTCTCTTTATCAAAGTGTGTGATTTTATAATTTGATTCACTTTGATTCATCAGTCAACAAAATTTGCGACTTTGGATTAACCCCCCCCCCCTCCTTCACACACACACATTAAATTCACTCAAAACTCGTCTCACTCAATCCAGTCAATATCATTCCAAACATAGGCGTATTTAGAACTTCGAAATTTATACGCACTCAGAAGGCAACAAACAAAGAATATATAGGATAAAGGCGAAATGTGGATTGCGACAAAAGATAAATGCCCTCCGTCCGTCCCCTTTATATGATTTGAGCATCGGTGAATAATCAAAACATCGTAACTACAGCTTGAATAAGCTGTAGTTCCGATGTTATGATCATTCATCAACGATATTTTCCAACAGATTGTTTTATCCTTTACGCATTTGCGTAAATTGCGTAATGGGAGCTACGCCCTTGCCAAAGTCATTCACCTTGTCAATTTCACCGCGGATGCTGTTAACTCTAGGACCTCTTGAATCAATTAATTCAGAGATGAGTAGGTATTTTCATTTCATGACGGTTTGAAACTAAAAAATGAGCCTGTGCGTGACATTTCCAACAATTTCACACGTATGCGTGATCATCGGAAATACTTTAAGTAGCCTGGATATTCACGCAGTGCAATAAAAATCAATTTTTGGTTGTGAATATCCATTTTAGATCCATATCCATCTAATTGGCGCATAGTTAAGACCCTGATCAGACTGCCCGGTGCACAGGCTGATACGGGTCTCAACATTGTGCACATTCGAAATTAAATGCTAATGTCATACACGGGCTCAAATCTAATTTACACCACTGACATGATAATATTGTTGTCTCCCTTTAATTAATGAGTATTTGCTCAAGAAAAAAAAATACTCTACTCTGAAACATATGACCAATGATTAATTTAAAAAAATAATCAAAAGATTTAAAATTAAACATTTAATGACGATTTTACGATAAAAAAATGCCTTTAGAATAATAGAAAAAATAATAACCATACGCGTACCTACTTTTTAGTACAATAAGAAATATTTATATATTTCTGGATGATACCCGATGTTGTCCTTCCTGTTCACAACATTCTAGTCAGAACTGCTGCGCTGCAGGAATAGAATTAATTACACTTTAAAAATTCTTTTGACAGCTATCAAGCTGGAAACTTATTCTGAAACGGACTTCTAAACGGCCACTTTGCATTTGACACATTTTAACATATCTATACTCATCTAATGAAGTATCTTTTATTTTCACATGAAAGGCCGTTCAATTCAATTCTTCAAAAAGAAAAGCGGATTCGAGTTTTTACCCTTGGTGTCTGTAGCTAACGGTCAAACACAAGAACCCTCAATCACGAAAGTCACAAAAAGTGCTCATTTTCGAAGAATTTCAAAATCTCAGCCAAAGAAATACACGGCGATTAATCCTATGAATGTCTAATTTCGTTGACTTTTGCATGTTAGATACCAAATCACTAAAGAAAATAACATTCAGGCTCTTTTGTTTCGCACAAAAGGGTTTTAATGCTAAAATTATCCCACCCACCAATGTTAATTTTGAAAACAGGGGTACTCTTGAATTCCCGTCAAATTCGATGCTTTCCTTACATTTTTTCAAGTCCATGTTTATTTAAGATTCTCGCTTAATGATTTTTCTAATAGAACTCTACTTTTTCCAATTTCAGATACCAAAGAAAATATTACTATTTCACCAAAAACTAAGAGGCCGTTTAGAAGTTCGTTTCAGTGTACACTGAAACGAACTTCTAAACGGCCACTTTGATTTTGTCGAAAAATGAACGTTTTCTTTCGTATCTGAAATGGGGAGAAGTCGAATTCTATTAGAAAAATCATTCGCGAAGTGTCTTCAATGAACTTCTAGCTAAAAAAATGTGAGGAAAGCAAAGAATTTGATGAAAATACAGTGGTACTCCTGATTTCAAAATTAACATTTGGTGGGTGGGGTAATTTGAACATTTTATTCTTGTATAAGACACAGAACAACCACAATGTTATTTTCTTCAATAATTTGACATCTGGCACGTATTTGCCATCGAAGTTTACCACTTATAGGATTAATTTCAAAATATTTCTTATGTCCAAATTTTGAAATTTCTCAAAAATGAGCACATTTTGTGACTTTCATAAATGAGGGTTTTTACTACAGACACCAATGACAAAAAATCGAATCCATTCTTCTTTTGAAAAACGCCAAATTGAACGACCTTTCATATAAAATGATAAAAGATACTTCATTTAATGCTTATAAATATGTTAAAATATGGCAAATACAGGGTGGCCGTTTAGAAGTTCATTTCACTGAGTGTACTCAGAACCCAGCCCTGCGTTCAGGATCCCGAAGCAGTGCAAACAATTCACTATTGAACCATGGTATAGTCAGAGACCATGACAACAAAAGTCACTGGTCCCTATTTATCTTTATCTTATAACAATACAAATATCTGTGTGATAACAACCCATATGATTTTTTTTATGATATCACATAGTTATTTTTAGAACAATGATATCATGCAGTTATTTTTAGAAACTTGCATTTCAGTTAGAAAATCGACGAAAACAAGACAAAAAGAGGTTATAAGATAAATATAATACGTACTTAGTGTATTGTATGAAAAAATATCTAACTCGGTTGTGAGAATTGATAATTGTCTCGGCAGAGCCTCGACAAGCCTCGACAATGATCAATTCTCCCAACCTCGTCAGATATTTTTTCTCATACAAAACACTAAGTACGCATTATATTATAAATATATATTATATTATATTATAATTTATATATATTAAACTCGTCTAAAATATGTTTATAAATATTAAAATAGCGTAGTTTACCTATAGTCAATCTATTAAATTGATGTCCGTAATTAAGTCTTCACATAAGTGAAGGCCAAAAAGACTGAAGGAAAAAACTAGATGATCTATGCTTAGCAAACAAAGAAGCATTACATGATTTTCATGAACTGAGGCCTGTAGTGTCGCTATGGAAATGTTACTATTATATGCAACTCGAGAGCAATATCCGTCGGTTTATGGAAGGGTCACCACTCGAGGTCTGTAAATTGAGGGGTTTATTGGTGGTCAAAGGACAAAGCGTTCGATTTAAAAAATCACAGAATTGAAAGAAAGGGTATCGGTGATGGTTTTTTTGTTTCATTCCTTGAAGTTTTCGTGCTTAAAATCGTTCCAATATTATTGGATGATTAACGTGTGAACCACGTGAGGTATATACCAATAATTATCCATAAAAGTTTTACTCTGTTTCAATATTTCGGCTATAAGCCTTTATCAAGAAATCAAAATAGAAATATTTAAAGCACTAACAGGTCAAAAAAGTTGTTGGAAATGTCATCTGAGTCATCAGTGGCCCTTTTATCTTAGGAATATCACTCGCCCATTCTCACGGTGGGCGACAAATGACACTTATCACAATGATATTCCTAAAACATGAGATGAAATATGGCCAAGTTGGAGATCGAACCCACGACCCCAAGTTTGGAAACCTGACGCGTTACCGACTGTCCAAGTCGGTCTTGGTAGTTATAAACCATCTGAATGGTCCTTCAAGAGATAGGAATATATATTTAGAACCTTTATGTACATTTTTTATAAAAGGGGGAAATTGTTTTGCTAATGTACAAAATTAGCGATATTGGATTACATCCCTTTCATTTCACTCAAAACTCGCTCCACACTCACACTCAATTTGAACTTGGATTAAAGAGCCATTGTATATCCGCAGCCATCTTTTGAGCGCATGGTTAAGACTCTGATCAGTCTGTGCGGTCGCACAGGCTGATATAAGTCTCAACGTTGCACACATGTGAAATCGTTGGAAATGTCATGCACGGGCTCAAATCTAAGTATACTCCGTATTCAGTTTGCGGACGTTATATTTTTCGCGACAATCAAATTTTAGCGTGACGCTTTCCCTGGTGGCTGGGAATTAATGCACATTTTGTGAACAAACCCTACACATATTAACCATATTAAGAAGATTAACAATGTCTTGAATTTCAAATATTAAATTAATAAAAATATCAATGCATTAAAAATTGGCTTCATGTTCCATTATTTAGCCACCTCCTTTCCAAATTATATAGGCCTACCCCATGTTTAGTTCACCTGAGCACGAAGTGCTCAAGGTGAGCTATTGTGATCGTATAATGTCCGTCGTCCGTCGTCAGTCGTGCGTCGTGCGACGTGCGTCGTGCGTCGTCCACAATTTCTTTAAACATCTTCTCCTCCTAAACCAGTGGGCCAATCTTTATGAAACTTGGCAGGGATATTCCTTGGGTCAAGCTCTACCAAAGTTGTTCAAAAAGGGTGATAATATGAAAATCTTTAAAAATCTTCTTCTCTGAAACCATAAGGCAGACCGCTTTTATATTTGGTATGTAGCATCATCTAGTGGACCTCTTCCAAGTTTGTTCATATTAAGACCCTGGGGGTCATATTTGGGCTTTGCCCGGCCCCAACCATTTTTACATAGAATCAAAGAGCGAAAATCTTTAAAAATCTTCCTCTCTGAAACCAGATGGCAGACAGCTTTCATATTTGGTATGTAGCATCACCTATTGGGCCTCTACCAAGTTTGTTTATATCAAGACCCATGGCTCATATTTGGGCTTTGCACGGGTGCATCCCTTTATCTCTTATGAGCACGAAGGGTAAAAAAATGAAAATCTTCAAAAATCTTCTTCTATGAAACCAGAAGGCAGACAGCTTTCATATTTGGTATGTAGCATCATCTAGTGGACTTCTACCAAGTTTGTTCATATCAAGACCCTAGGATCAAATTTGGGCTACACCCGGGCGCAAAGGCTTTTTACATAGAATCAAAGAGCGAAACTCTTTTAAATTCTTCTTTAATCGAAACCAGAGGGCACACTGCTTTTATTTTTGGTATGTAGCATCATCTAGTTGGCCCATACCAAGTTTGTTCATATCAAGACCCTTGGGTCATATTTGGGCTCCACCCGGGCGCATCCCATTCAGCTCATCTGAGCATGATGTGTGATTTGAAAAAGGAAAACCTTCAAAAATCTTCTTCTCTGAAACCAGAAGGCTGACAGCTTTCATAATTAGTATGTAGCATCATCTTATGGACCTCTTCCAAGTTTATTCATATCAAGACCCTGGGGTCAAATTTGGAGTCCACCCAGGAACACCCCTTTTTACATAGAATCAAAGAGCAAAAAGACATATCTGTCTTGCTCTTCGCTGAAAACGTTCCATGGTATTGATTAGAGGCAATTATCTTCTTTTTGACATCTGCCTATCCAATTAATGTGATGTCTCGGGGGTCAAAGAGACTCAGGTGAGCGATCTAGGACCATCTTGGTCCTCTTGTTTTGTTTCAAAATCGTAAACACAATGCAACTTTGACCAATACATGGTGCATAGACACAAAGGAATGTAAAAGAAAACGAGAATTAAATGTTTGGACCTTAATAAATTCTTTCAAGATAGATTTTGTAAACTACCGTTGAAATATGACGTCCTGACTCAATATCGTGCTCATCATCAGACGGTGGTCAACACTAAGCATTCTCAGCAAACAATTTTCTTGCAAGACCCCTATAATTTTTCTGATTAATAGATTAAGGATAAGGCTTGTAAAGCATAGTTTTTTCGATCTTGAATTGTTTTTATTTGAAGCCCATTCATAATTGCCTAGTTTGTAACGTGAAAATACAAAGCGCCGTAGTACACAATTGAGATGATAACACTGTTGCCTCCCTTTAATAAATGGGTCTTTGCTCAAGAAAAATATTCTACTCTAAAACATATGACTTATGATTGATTTGAAAAAGAAAGAAAAGCTTTCAAAATTAAACATATAATGACGATTTTTATGATGAAAAAATTGACCTTAGAATAAAAAAATAACCATAAGTATACCTACTATTTAATAAAATAAGAAATATATATATACATTTCTGGATAGATTCTTTGTTGTCCTTTGTAAAACAAAAAAGTATAAACTGCAGCGCTGCAGGGATGGAATTAACTTTCCCGAAATAACTCTTTAAACAGCTATCAAGCTGGAAACATCCGCAGAACTCAGACTAGCCTGGGATTCAGGCCCTGTATTTAGAAGTTTGTAACAAGGTAGATAACTAAGTAGAACCAATCAGACCTTAAAATGAGTTAACTTCTCTTCAAAGAAACCGGTTCTTAAATCAGGCTTTCAGAAACTAGACATTGCTTTTATATTACATATTTTCAATAATGAGCCTCTATTTAAGAGACGGCTACCAGTCTAAACCCACACCTGCGTTCAGGGGCCAGTTTCATCAAAACATTTAAGACGTATTTTTGTCTTACTGACGACCTTCGAAACAGTAACACCAACAATCACTTAACATAGGTATTGATAGATTGGTGATAAGTGTTTTTGGTCCTAAATATGTGGTAAGTCATCAGTAAGACAAAAATGCGTCTTAAATGTTTTGATGAAACAGGCCCCAGAACTCCAAAGCCCAGACGTGTTAGCTTTATTCACTCAATACTGTCTACTGCTAGGAGAAATTACTATCAAAACAACCCTTCTTCTTTAATGCTTTTCAGTGGTTTATCGAGAAATAACGGTAGATTATCACTTGTTAATCTCACCGCAAAAGCAGTGAAAATATCAAAAACTTATACCCTGCTTTTGTGCATTTCGTCCTATCTGACGTCATCTATGTGGGGCGAAATAAGTGACGTAACAATGAACGTTGCATAGCAATCACGCGCAAAATGACGCGCTTTACGAAAATTTGTCCCAGAAATTTCCCATATTGTCCCATTTTTGAATTAAAGAAATAGAATAATCGTTAGTTTTTCGTGTAAGATCGATTAATATTTCATTTCGTGAACAACAAAAGCTATATTTTCACTCGTGGCTCTGTCACTCTTGAAAATATAGCTTTTGTCGTTCACTCAATGAAATATTATAAATCGATCTTACACGAAAAACTAACGATTATTCTCTATTTATTCTCACTCTAGACAGTTAAAACACAGTAGATTGGAAAAATCGCTAAATCCACAAGCAAAGGTGTACCGTTAAGGTAGTGGACCCGAAACAGTTCCGCAAAGTTTTAGAAGTAATGAACTTCAACAGTGTTAACCGAGGTTTCCTAATGAATTCACCATAATCACTGCGGCAACCGAAAACTTTCTTAACGTGTATTCTTATTCATTAATATTTCTATTTCAAGTTGATTATTTAATTTATTTTCAAAAAAACAAGGTTTGATCACACTAATTACGATGGTAAATTACAATAATTATAAAAAAATTTAAATGACTAGTGATATTTACTTTAAATATGTATCTTATTATCATTGAAAAACAGTTTAACATTTAGTTTTGCCTATCAGAATTCTTAGTCTTTGTCCTACATCCAATCAGAAGGCTGGATTTTCAATTTTTTTGAAGGTTTATTTTCCATAAACTTTTCAGCCCAGGTTTATTTTGATCATTATTTCATTTAAACGTCGAGGTTTATATGTTATACCACGCATGCGTACAGACAAGAAACTATCCCTTCATAAACATGCAATGACCACGTGATAAGTTCACGTGAAAATCGTAAAACTCGTGCACATGTTGTATAACGAATATCCTATGTAGATTTTGATCTGGTATGGCATGGATTACATTGTCGAATCTCTTATGGATCGACGACTTTTCTACTTGCCTGTACATTTATTAAAGAAAAGTAACGCTAACTAATGAGATCTAATTAAATAGTGCAATATATTCTATACTTCTATCTTAACGTTTCTTCCAATAAACTTCTCGTTTAATTACTTTTGGTCCCTTCTAAATTTGGCTAAATCTCGTTTCATGATCGGCTATAGATGGGGCGTATTATAGTACACCAAAATTAACAAAGACAATTAATTTAGTTGATGACACAATAAAACGTCCACTAAGAGAGATCATTGCATGTTCATATAACCAAGGTGTGGTGGACTATATAACATCTTTTTATCTCAACAGAATAGTATGATCTGCTTAGTTGTTTATGACCTTAGATTGCCCTTCATACATAAGTTCGTAAACAATTATTGGCACATTTAATAAAAAAAAGACTTTATTACATACGAAAATACGATTCCGTTAAGTATTTTATTCTTTCGAAGAAATGTGCTAAACATAGCGAAAAAGTATTAGATTTTCATTTTAATTGTCGGGTAAATAAAACCAAATTATACTTCTTATTTATCTTCTGTAATGGCTCTTTATAAAGACACAATATTTGCGTGCATCTTTCATCAACTCCATATTTGGAAAGAGAGGGGCGTTTACTTGTAATACATGTATCCGACTTATTCCGTTTAAATCGTGCAATATGATGCCAATAATATGAAAGGCGGGAAAAAGACTAAGTCAGTTAAACGCTAATAATTGAAAATCAACGATTTAAACAGCCTCAGTCGGTCGCTACGCTCCCTCCTTTCGGCTGTTTAAATCGTTTAATTTTCAATTATTAGCGTTTAACTATTACTTAAACGTATTTACGTATGTCCGATATCAAACCATGAAGAAAAAGAAATGAAAATTCTTTTTAGAATTCATAACGGAGGTACGAAATTCAAAATTTAATCACATGAATACACCCTTCAAGTATTCTTGCGGTGTTATGCGGTCTCCATGATATAATATTTAAAAAAAAAACGTCTCTGTTTCTCAAGCTACTGTCACAGACACATGTTCTATGAATACTTTTATTTTGTATATATATTCTGCGTAATTAATGAACTGGCAGGGCGGGGCTTAACTGTGACGTAATTTGGCGAGTTTACTTTTATAGTTTTGGTTCTTTCAAATTTTAGTCGGTTATTATCGTTAATGCGTGCAAATAACTGTATCCTAAAACCTAAAGGATTCACGTGCTTTGAGAAAGTGAACACATTTCATCGTTTGGTTACCAATGCCTCGTAACTTCAGCTTGATTAAGCTGAAAGTACGGGGATTTGATAACCAATTCACGATTTAAGGTTTCGAGTTATTTATGTCGCCTCTCTAGGAAGTAGGTTATTTTAGATAAAAGCTTATTTCCCTTAACCTTAATTGCCACGACCCGTTACCTTAGCTCCGCCCTGCCAGGACATTAATCACGGATAATACTAGACAAAAAAGTCAGGGATCGAAACTTAAAGATTCCTTTCTAAGAGATGAACCACGTTTTCAAATCTCGTTTTATACTGTTACATGCAACTATTATTCTAAATATACATTTTATCACAAATAATAAAATTATGTCAAAGGATACGGCTACATGTAAAGGACACCTAACAAATCAAGGGCGTAACGAGTAAAACGCACATTACGCAAGTGCGTAATAGAAATAATTCCTCTATCGAAAAAAATGTAGTTTGTGAATTATCATAATATCGAAACTTCAAGCCGTAGTTATGATGTTTTGATTATTCGCAAACGCTTAAATCATTGAAAAGGGAAGTGGGCGGAGGACATTAATCTTTTGTCACAGTCCACATATCGCCTTTATATCCTATATATTCTATGTTAAGCTAACCGCCTTCTTAGTGCGTATAAATTTTAAAATCCTAATTAAGGTAGCAATGGACACATGGCGTCATTTTTTTCCACCCAATGATTTTTTTTCTACTTCACATATGTTGTAGATTAACATTGTCTAGTCATTATATCAAAATTTGAAGTTACCTTTCCATGCTCGTTTTCACGCTAGAGTTATCTGCCCTTGAGTGGAATTGGCCATTTTTCAGTAACACGTTTATATTCGTTTTAGGTCTATAAAAAATTAAGTACTAGCTTATAGCTTTAAAACAAATACATTTCGAAAGACCTTATGCATGTACACAATGACTGTTGCTAAGAAAATTTCTCTCTGATCAATTGCATTTGCACAATTGGCCTTCAAAAGTTAAAAAATCACTAATTTTTGTAATTTTACAGGGTAAAAATGCCACAAAAATCTATTTTTTGAAGAAATTACCCAATGATTTTTCTTGTTTTCCGATATGTTTAAACCCCATATTTTTCCTTTATTTGGTAAAAAAATCAGCACACATTTCCATGCAAATTAGAAAGTTTTTCGTTATTTAACAGTGACCTTTCCTAATTGAATGACGCTTATAACGCATTTTTATTGTTAAATTCAATGATCCAGTCATTCAGTTGATATCAAATGTTGAAAAGAAGCTAAGTTATGAAATTTTACCATCGTTATTCTACGTTATTTCCATAAGCAGAACCTTACGAAAACCGGTCTTTTTAAACAACGCTCAAAAAGAGCCGTAAAATAAACGAAAACCCACTTCCGGTTTAAAGAGTCGGGAGGCGGCTGTCCATTGCCACCTTAAGCCTATGCATATCCCTTAAAAACTAGAAATCGGTATCACAAAGGACCCTGAAATCAAATCTTTATCACGCAATAAAGCCTGTATTATCCTGATAACACTTGTCTAATAACATAGCATGATATCTGTCAATCTTTTTTTTAGAAACAGTTTGCATACACTTTCACCTGAATTTCTTTAATTTTTAAGGTTTATTACTATGCGTTGAAAATGATTGCATGATAAATAGAATAACACTTTAATGTCTTAAAATATCAATATTATCTGGTCTCGGCTGCGCGGACAAATTATCATGACTCGGCGGAGCCTCGTCCGGATAAATTCTCCCAACCTCGACCAGATAACATTGTTATTTTTAGACACTAACATATTATTCTCTTTTTCTCTTTCCGGTGTAAAATTCTGTAATTTCGAAGTGCTGCTTCATCCTTAACAATTCTTAACAAACCATCACTTAACAGTTCATCTGCTCCTTCTTATCCACTGCTTGGCGAAAGGGAGTCTGGACTGAGTTTTTTAAATCGTACTGCGAAGCAGTAGATTTATATCTACCGATTTTCAGAAATCCAGTCTGTTTGACCCAGTACATTTTTACCATTATCTTCTGAGCAATGTGTTCAAACCAAATTATGTGTTTTCAAACACCGAAGAAACGGCCTTTTCAGTCACAAACTACAAACTTTGTTTATACCTTATTTACTTTTCGACAAATAGAGAAGAGGCTAATACAAAATTTGATGTAATTTTCGCTTTTAGTAATTACCAGTTAGTATTTTCTGTGTTTATAACAAGATTTTCGGTTGAGTAAAGGAGTTGAAACGTACAATAGGTTAACTGTATAATTAATTTGTAGCACTTACAATATTACTGCTCTGAACTTTCTCGAACGGTCATTTACCAGTTGTAGGGCTGACAACCAATCAAATTCTGTTATGATTATCACTCGGTCAAAACCCACGCGTAAATTCAGACCACGTGTAAATTCAGATGGACATCGTCTGCTCGAAATGTGTCAATTAACTTGTTTGTCATTAGTCAATAGTCGTCTGCACTCAAACAGGGAGCGTGGGAAGTTTACTTTTTTTTCGCATGTGTTAACAAATAGAAATAATTTTGTAATTTTGAAATATTTGATTTCAATGAGCACTCTGATCACGCTCCAATCCAATTTCATTAAATTCAAATTTGAGTATGAAGAAAAATTATTCAACAACAAAAAAAAAACCGACAAAAACATACGATAAACTGATATAGGATATAGTTCCGCAACTTTATGTGAGTTTCGAGAAACCGTTATTGCCTATCATTTTCAATGTAAAATTGATCTTTGACGCCTCACTATAAATTGTACAACTGTAGCAGTAAGAGCGATCTTTTTTTAGAACAACTCATGAATAATCATAGAGTGCTGCTAGATTTAATCGATTGGTCAGAAACCAAAGATATAAATAGCATAGTTGGCGATTTCACGTGTTTCTTGAGGGAAAATGCATTTACAGTATTTGGGAAAACCCAATGCTTGAAATACAAACATGTTGGTAATCAAAATTGTAAATAGTTTAATGAAAAATGTTTGTTGCAAAACAGGCTTTTAAACTCTATAGAGAGAGGAATAATATGAACAGACAAGCTTTTAGCTTGGCGCGTGCTCATTATAACAACGTAAAAATCTGCTAAGAAATAATTTAGACTAGCAGAGGGCTATCGAATCAGCAAACTTTCAAAATCGGACCCACGAGGTTGGATGAGCTGGCGATGTCCTCGAAAAGATGGATTGTTAAGACAAAAAACTCACAAATTTAAAGATTTTACCAACTCTTATTGTCCAAATTTGAGCCCTTTTGATTGGCGAACTATTGCACTATCCCAGCCTCTCAATGATGTACGATTTACAGTGCTGACAGCACTTTGATTTTTAAAACGTTTACATTTTCAGAAAACATTCATGTTGTAGTTCTATAACAAGCCGCTTTTATTCAATTTCGCATAAACAAGTGCATAACAAAAGCTTCTTTTTTGAGACAGTAATCTTAATTGTAAGTTTTGTAATGATTAAATTCCCCTTGAAAAAAACTGACTGTAAAGAAGAGTCTGGCAACAAGCCTAGTGGAAAGGTAACGGCGTTCGATCCAGTTCTTTGCTTATTGCATGAATAGGATCCTTCTGTCACTTGAGCTATGTGTTTTTGGTCAAAAATCCTTTGTTGGCAATAAACCCTACGTATACGCCAGCGGAGCTTAAAGCCAGAAGCGGCAAGTCTGGTCTATCCGTGTTTTTTGATTGAGTGAGTGGAGTTTTAAGCCTCTTTCAACATTTTTTTCAGTTATACCGCGGCAGTTGGAGCACCTAACAATCAATTCCTGGTATTTCTCTCACCAGTACAACCACCACATCCTTTCAAGCCTCCAGCTGCTATCTTACATAGGTCTACGGTTATCAACCCATTGGTGAGAGACAAAAAGTCAGAAAGAATGGGTGCCGCCGTCGGGGATCAAACCTGGTACCTCTGGTTTAAACCTATTTATTTTACATCGATTGGGAAACAAGTTCTTACAACTTAGATTAATTCCTCTCGATTTTGCTTCCTGGAAAATTCACCAGTACTTGCGTCGAATGTGTGGGCCAATTAAAGATCCAATATCGATAGCCGCTCCCGGGAATCGAACTCAGGACCTTTGGGTCAAAAGGCCGACGCTCTACCCTTAGACCACAGACACCACCCGGGACCTCTAGATTGATAGTCCGGCGCGCTACCAACAGCGCTATGACAGCGGCTCGGACAGAGGTTCAGCGATCCAACTCTAAGAACATCGTGAAATTGGCAAAAGTTTCGATCGAAATCTAATCACATAGGCGTAATTAGAATTTTGAAATTCATACGAAAGCGACCAACAAAAGAATATATAGGATAAAGGCGGCATGTTGACTGTGCTAAAATTGAACGCCGTCCGTCCGTTTCCCTTTTTATATGATTTGACCGTTGGTGAATAATAAGCTGTAGTTTCGATGCCATGATCATTCCTCAACTACATTTTTCGAAAGAAGAACTATTTCTATTACGTGATTGCGTAATGTGCGCCATTGGGTCTGACTAGGATCAACGCTTTAATTATTACCGAGAGGGTCACTATTTGCTTGACGGCTCGCAAATTTTATCTCAAAAAGGTTTCCAATCTGATCCTTATTTGAGGTGATGGGTCACAAGATCGGAATTAATAATCGCATGGCCACAAAACGGCGGTATTTACTTTTTAATTCGGAAAACCACTCGGCCAATCTTACGATCAACCTCGGATGTACATAGACGGACTACTTTGGAAATAACGGAAAAACTAGGGAAAACGCGATGGCGTCAGTTAAAATGGCTTAACCCTCAAATTTGGTCGACTTTCTTTAAATCTCACAATAATTGCTGAGATTTATATTTGGAGTGCGGGAATTAGCTAAAATACAATGAAAAGGGTCTGAAGCTCGTTCATTTGACGTCGCGACGTCATTAAGGGGCAAACCCCTTTTCGACCCACCAAAATCATTATTTGCATTTTTTTTTCTAAATCTATCAGTCGATTTTTACGAAAAAAGTTTCATTTAGAAAGTCCACGAACGCCTAAACTAGTCGTTTAATTTCCGTACACATTTAGATAAAAAAGAGGGCCCAAATTGCTATCTTTTTCGCGATTTTTTAAGATTTGACGTTCCCTTTTTATTTAATTTTTTGTAAATTAATAGAAATCTCTCAATTTTTTTGCCCGGTGACCTATGCTGAATTTTTGTTATTTTGTTGCGAAAATAATGTTCTTTTCATTAATCAAATAAAAATGATATGTATTCGGGTTAGATTTTTTATCAATTTCGATTTTGTAAAGTTGTTGCAACACTTTTCGCCGAATACGACGTCGCACCAAAAACCATCGGTACTATGCTTATTTGGCGCTAATCTCCGTGTAATAACGCATTATAAAATATTTGAATTTAGGGTTTATTGTGAAATGTAGGATTCAGAAGTATCAAATCTGATTGCGCTTTTAGGAAATTGAAAAAATCACTTAATTTTCCATCCATTTAAAAAGACAGCTTTTGTGAACATTTAACGCGACGTTGAAGTATCCTTTGATTTGCGATATCTTCGCGGAATCGAATTGTACAAAAAAAAATCTAACCCGAAGACACATGGATTTTATTTCAAAAATCTTCAGCGGAATGGTTTGGCAACATATCTAAACTTTAGCATAAGTCATCGGACAAATTTTCGAGAAAAAAGGCAATATTTTTAGTAACTTTACTCGAAAACAGCAACGCAGAAGACATTAACATTTAGCACGTAAAACTTTATTGTATTTCTTACATTTTTCTCTTTATATGAATAAAAACTTAACATTGGGCGTCTAAATACAAAGCAAATGGAGTTTTCGGGATAAAAATTGACTTATTATTTCCATAAATAATTGACAATTACTGGTTTTGGTCCCTAAGGGGTTGGCCCATTGATGACGTTTTCCTTTTCCGTTTTTTTTATAGTAAATATTAGTTGTTTTTTTTTTGTTTTTTTTTTTTTTTTTTTTTTTTTTTTTTTTCGTGCCCCTCCGCCTTATATACATGCGAGGCCTGTTGCAGTTTACGGAAATAGCCGAGTGACGTTCCGAATGCAATAGATTTGTGACTCGTCAGAAGAAAATGGACCATCTTGGAACACGGCGGAGAAACACGTGACACAGTAATTTCAGAAGGTCGTCGAGAGTTAGAAGTGTTATTCTAATTGTTCAAACAAATAGCATTCAGCTGGAAATAAGCCAAAAAGCCACTCTATATTACTGCTCACCCGTAAACTTGAAAATATAGTAATTTCAGTGGTCTAGCATACGTTTTAAAAATTCTAGTGTCAGATCATTCAACAAAATTTGATGTCGCCGAAATTCATGACATGTTTATGAGGCCTTATGTTTAAGGTAAGTTATGCTTTGATTTGCTTTTGGTTAATTAAGATTAGCTGATTTCTTTAGTAATCGAAAAGCATAAGAAATACGGGAAAGGAAGATCAAAGATCTTAGTATTTCCTATTTAAAATTGGCAAACCCAGGGTTTTCATAGCAAAGTGACATGTTCGTTAAAGCTTGTTACTACTTACTTTGTCAAATCATTTCATTAAAAATATTATAAATAGTTGTGGAGCAATGGTATAAAGAAGAATAATTTCCTTCCATTTTCAAAATCTAGCAGCCTATGATTAAGTCAGAATAATTGATTTTAGTTGAAAATATATCATGTTCGTTACCGACATGTTCGTTACAAGAATCACATAACGCTGATACAGTGGAACTGGTGCTTTCATTTCGTCGAAATGTTAAGCAAAATTACTTATTACGATCATGGGTATGCAAAAATAGCATAAAAGTTGTCTTTCGAATTGAAAAATTTGCATTTCTGCCTATAATTTGCTAAAATAGATCACATTTTCTCCTTCAACATAAAGTTCGAAAACGGAGGCTTAATTTAAAGTTACATATATATTCTTATTTAAAAGGGACTCATATTTTCGGTAGGTTCTTTGTTAGGGACTATGAAGCAGCTGAAACTTTGAGAAAATGACCATGACATGTTCGTGATGCCGTGATAACGAACATGTCTCGGGTTGATATTACCAGAAAAATGGTCGAGTGCCTCTTTTTACACTCCATAAGTGACAAGAACCTCAAAACTTTAGATTTGTTTCAATCTCTGAATCGCAGAGGCACAATAAATTTATCAAAATTACCCTTTTTCTATTTCTTGTGAAATGTCCGTTATCAAGAGAAAAAATGTTGTTGTTTTTTCCATAACATCGTTCTATCAATTTTTAATCCGCTTAAATATTTGCCAAACTTTATAGAGAAGTTCATTTCATAATTTACATGCAATTTCCCATGAAAAACTGTAATAACATCAGCTATTGAGAGTGAATTCTTTTTCATTTAAAGGTAACGAATGTTTCATAAATGTGATTTATAGTAAAAAAAAAGGGGTGTTATGGTTCGAAAAATATATCGTTTTAAACTAATTCATTATTTTCCCTACCATTTCTACCTTATTTGAATAAGTTTTTTTGGAAATATATGCTCTCACATTACAAAAACTATCAAAACATAAAAGCATAATCAAAATGGATATGATACCTACCATAACATAATCCGATGAAGTAAACAAAGACCCAAGGAATACAGAGTGATTTTGGATCGTTGGATCGATGAGATTTTAAGACTTCGAAACGAGTTTATAGCCAATAAACTGATTTCTTAAGCATTTTAAGAAACTTGAATTATTCATAAAATGTTCGTTACCCAAGCCCATCTGCCAAAGTTTTATTAAATGTCGACAAACATGTCTTAAAGAGTTTAATTAACGTTAGGTTTCCTTTTTATATATATATTTCACGAGACCAATAAGAATAATAGCTTTGAGTTCCTACAGATTGGGAGGTTAAAAGTGAACTACATAGTGTGTTATTTTTTCATCAATCATGAAATGCAATAAATACAAGATCTTTAAGGCATGATTTTATTAAAAGGAAATCAAAAACTTCTTTATACCCGTTTGTTTTAACACAACAATTTGCACATCCTCGTTTGTCTCTTGATAATCGTTTTCTGTGCATTGACGTAACGTTAGTTAGCGTCTTGTTATTGAAACAAAAAAGACCGGTTTGTAATTGTAACACCCCCCTTTGGCAGCATCGATTTCTCTTGTCAAAGTGAATACATATTAAAACACATTTGATAATTACTGAATGTTATAAACACATACATGCAACGAGTGTATACACGTCTCTTTTTTTTAAATAAATATGAAATTTAATTTCACATTTTACTGCAGCCAAGTTGAATAGGGATTAAGACTGATGTTTATTTCTTTAATGCTTTTTGATGGTTTATCGAGAAATAACGGTAGATTATCACTTGATAATCTCACAGCAAAAGCAGTGAAATTATCAAAATTTTATACCCTGCTTCTGTGCATTTCACCCTATCTGACGTCATCTATGCGGGACGAAATAATTGACGTCACAATGAACGTTACATAGCAATCACGTGCAAAATGACGCCCTTTATGAAAATATGTCCTAGAAATTTTACATTTTGTCTCATTTTTGCATTAAAGAATTAGAATAATCGTTTTTTCTTTTTTTTTTTTTTTTCGAGTAAGATCGATTTATATTCCATTGAGTGAACAACAAAAGCTATATTTTCACGAGTGGCAGTGTATCTTACACTGAAACAAACGATTATCCTCTATGTAATTTGGAATTGTGTTAGGCCTTATGTCGTGTTTATCTTTTTTAATCCGCCAAATCTCCGCAATTACATGTAGAAGAAATTCGGTGTATGCCTGTGTTACCGAAAATGTAGACCGTTTTGCCTATTTTGTCTTATTTAATTACGAACATTAATTTCTTACAAACATTACTCTATGCTGAAATGTTGATGTGGATTTAAGACTTAAATTTAGTTTTGTAACTAATGTATTCGATTGTTGCGAATGTTTTAATCGATCCCGAGCACTAAATCTAGATTCATTTACATGTATTTATACGTACCTTAGACAGATGTTACGGCTTCAATCTACGCCGCTGTGACAGGTTATCTTAGACTGCATTTGTTTGTTTGTTCGTTTGTCGTTTTTTAACCCTTTTCTTATGGTCCATAATGCACATTGAACCATCTGATCCAAGAAAGCACGTTGGCAATGGAAGACAACAAATAACATTCACAGGTTATTCACGAATTCAAATCTGACGCAAGCCGAGTTCAATTAATTTTTGGATATGGCCGCTACTATAACAAAATGGTCACTGAAATACGTTCGATAATTGTATGGACAAGAACATAGAATGTAAGTGCCCGTCACTTTGCTTATGCATGCTGGGATTCTAAAAAGAAGACAAAAGAATATTGAACAATCGGAAAGAGGAAATATAGACTTAAATCTGAAAATAAAATTGTTTAGAAAATTCATGTATTGAATGTGTTGCTATTTGATCACATATTTCTGTAAATACGTACTAAAAACAGAGATAAAGCAAAGATACTTTTAGATTAATCGTCAAGATTTGGTCGGACTCGATTTATCAAAAATGTGTATCTACATTGTGTTATGTACGATCCATGTCTTCAATGTCTGATGATTGCCAAAATACTTGACTAGAAACCTGTCTTTATTGGGCTAATGTAATACATGTAGCATCATGTAGCTTAGCTGTACAATAAAATTACGAAAACCTGGACTGGATAAGAAACATACATCAATGCGTTTGCTATTAATATTGAAGTGTCACGTTCGGAAACAAAGATATTGATTTGTTCAAGAATACCGAATATTGAAGTTTGCTTGGCCTTTTTCTCCCTGTGATTTAAACAGGAATACCGAATATTGAAGTTTGCTCGGCCTTTTTCTTACGATCTGTATATTTTGAGATAGTCCCTGCTTTTTTTTTTTTTTTTGTTTTTCGTGTTCGGTTTCGTATTCGGATTCGTATTAGTTCGCAAATCCTTATTAGAATGAGTGTAATACGGGCTCATATCTAAGTACAATACTGATATAACAATACTGTTCTCTCCCTTTAATAAATGAGAAGGTCTTTCCTGGAGAATTTTTTTTCTATCCCAAAACATATGACTAATGATTAATTTGAAATTAAAAAAGACTTTTAATTGAACATTTAACAACGATTTTACCATGAAATAATGACCTTAGAATAAGTGAATAATTATAGTCGTACGTACTTTTATTAAACTAAGAAATAAATATATATTTCTGGATAAATAGGTTTTTGTGGTATCCATATAGCGTATGATGTTAAAACTGCAGCGCTGCAGGGATGGAATAACTTTCTTACAATAACTCTTTTGACAGCTATCGCGCTGGAAACACCCTCAAAATCCGGCCCTGCGTTCAGGATCCCGAAGCAGTGCAAACAGTTTTTCAAATGAACCCCGCTTTGCACGTGCAAAGCGGGGTATAAATGGAAAACTGTTTGCACCGTATATAGACTTGTCACCCGTCAGCAGGAAAATTGGCCATCAGAGGTGCGGTTTTTTAGATTGTTTAAGATTTTAAATCGAATTATCTCGCGCGATTCAGTTGACATTCAACGACGCAGCCCGAGCTATCCTGACTAAAAATCTTAAGAAATCTTAAAATTCTTAATCCTAAAAAACGCACCTCTGGAGACACGGCGGAGAAACACGTGACGCAGCAAATTTAGAAAGTCGTCAATAACTCTTCGGTTTGAAGCAGAGAACAAAGGCGTATCTAGGACTTTGAAATTTACTAGGGTTGATCCAGAAATTCGTAAAATGGGGTCATATAACTTGAGAAAACTTGATTTACAAAAATGAAAATTATATATTTATTTAATGCACAATATTTATTATAAATGTGGAAATTTTTGAGTATGCGTCTTCAATAGCGGCTGAAGAGTGACTAGTCAAAGGTATAGACCCCACACGTAGGCGGGGGGCAAGAACGTCGAATGCAACGTCATCATTAACTCATTTTTACATAGTCTATGTTTATTCTAATTTCTTTAATGCTTTTCGGTGATTTATCGAGAAATAACGGTAGATTATCACTTGATAAACTCACCGCAAAAGCAGTGAAATTATCAAAAACTTATACCCTGCGTTTGTGCATCTCATCCTATCTGACGTCATCTATGCGAGGCGAAATAAGTGACGTCACAATGAACGTTGCATAGCAATCATGCGCAAAATGACGCGCTTTACGAAAATATGTCCTAGAAATTTCACATTTTGTCTCATTTTTGCATTATAGAAAGAGAATAATCGTTTGTTTTTCGAGTAAGATCGATTAATATTTCATTTCGTGAAAAACAAAAGCTATATTTTCACTGGTGGCTCTGCCACTCGTGAAAATAAAGCTTTTGTTGTTCACTCAATGAAATATAAATCGATCTTACACTTAAACAAACGATTATCCTCTATGTCTTTCTCTGTCTGATAAACCTTACTCGCAGAAAGTATCATTTTTCCATTTGAAACTAAATTTGTGTAAAATTTCTATATGAATAGTTTTTCTAGTAAAGTTCTGACCCATATGCTGGACATTTATTTTTGAAAAAATAACGAGAATCAATTTTGACTAGATAGATCGTTGAAACAACCTTGCATTTCTAAATTCTCGTAAAAAGGCCGACCCTCTTTGAATATCCGAGGTAGTTTAAGAAAAGTTCCCTTTTGCACATGATCACATTTTTTCTAATTTATCTTGAATGTTTGGGATGGTGAATAGCTTAGATCATGACAAAATTTGATTTATAGACGGAATTCATATTTTGGCGTTGACGTCAGTACACTATTCCCTTGAATATTCTGTCTCATTTGAAATACTCGATATCCGTATTAACTTTTCCAACAATGGTATAACTATTACATTAGATTTTCATTTTGTGTCTAGTTTACTTCTGCTCAGAATTTTGAACAAATTATTTTGAAAACTTTCAGAAAATTTGAAGACAGATTATTATGACTTTTTTACGCTCCCCGCCTAAGCATACATATGTTTCTATGGTAACGAAAGTAAAGGCTGCTAAATTTAATTTTGCTTAAATGATAACATAAATTCTCTACGTACATATTGAACTGTATATTCAACAAATTCATGATACACCGAACAAGCTAGAAATGCGAAAGTTATAAGACTATTTTACGAAATTCTGGATCATCCCTCGTATACGCGGTCTCAGAATACTACAATTAAAGAAAATATACATGTATATATAGGATAAAGGCGATATGAGGATTGTGACAAAAGATGGATGCCCACCGTCCGCTCCCCTTTTTTATAATTTGAGCGTTGGTGAATAGTCAAAACATCGTAACTACAGCTTGAATAAGCTGTAGTTGCGATAATGTGATAATTCATCAACGAGATTTCCCAGCAGAGGATTATTTCTTTTACTCACTTGCGTAAATTGCGAAATTGGAGTTATGTCCTTCGAGAAGGATGGAAAATATCAGGAATGTGCTGACTGTAACAGATGTTTAAACATTTTTCTGATATAAATTTATTATTCGGCGTTATTAATGAACTGGCAGGGCGGGGCTTAGTCGTGACGTAATTTGGCGAGTTTACTTTTCAAAAATTTAGGTTCTTTGTTGTTAACGCGTGCAAATAACTGTAATTAAACCAAAGGATTCCCGTGCTTTGAGTGAACGCATTTCATCGTTTGGTTACTAAAGCCTCGTAACTTCAGCTTGATTAAGCTGAAGTTACGAGGATTTGGTTACCAGTTTATGATTTAAGGATTCGAGTTATTTAAACTGAAACCAACTTCTATTCGGTCACTGCATGTGACTCTCTTTTTGACATATTATCCAGAAAAATTACAAATAGAACATTACTTTCATAAAAAAACAAATCAATTTCGGGGATATTGGTAAAATAATTGTGTAATCAGGACCTACGAAACGATTGTAACAGACAAAAGAAGACACCAACCCTACTTTGAATAAGTCACAAAACTCTCCCAATTTGTAGGGAATTTTCAAAATTTCAGTCGAGGAAAACCTGTTTTGATGTTGAAAAATCACTCTCCTTTCAATGCCTTACATGTAGCTCAATAGCTCATTTGCGTAAATGAGGTAAATTTGTTAAACTAACCCCACCCACCAATGTTAATTTTGAAATTCGAGGAACCCATGTTCTTATGAAAATTAAATTGCTTTCCCCTGTGATGTGATTTTTTGTTGAATTTTGATTTGTCGATTTACAAAGTGAAGAGGCTATCAAGAAATACTTGCATCTTCAACATTATTTAGCTATACTTTTCGTGCTTCATTCAAGTGACCGATTAGAAGTTTGTTTAAGTTTATGTCGACCGTCTGTAGAAGTAAGTTGCTTAAAATAAAAGTTGCGTTATCTTCCGATTGGTGGTATTTTTCAAATACTCCGTTCGGAGAATATGACATGTGCAGACAACGATTTAAGTTGATTTACCTTAACCTTAAATGCAATGACCCGTTACTTAGGTCCCGCCCTGCCAGGGCATTAATTATGGATTATACTTAGTCGTCAATAACTTTTTTTTATCGGTAGATTCTTAACTGATTCTACACATCAATCAAATCCCTGGCGTTATCCGGCGTTCTCTCCTTATATAACATAGGCGTATCTAGGACTTTGAAATATTTACGCACTCAGAAGGCGACAACCAAATAAATAGGATAAAGGCGCCGATTTGTGGACCGTGACAAAAGATGAATGCCCTCCATCCGCCCCCTTATTATGCTTTGAGCGTTGGTGAATAGTCAAAACATCGTAACTACAGCTTAACGATAATTTTTCAACAGATGATTATTATTACGCATTTGCGTAAATTGGGAGTAACCTTTTTCAAATCCGTCAGGTTTTTACAGAATCATTTGGAATTATTGAACAAAAAGTGCCGGTGTCACGTGCCTACCCGCCCTTGGCCGTAAGTGCGTGAACTGTCGACTCTAGTCATACACCGGGAGTGGGGTTCTCAGACTTTTTCGTGGGACGGGTCCCACATTTTTTTTATTTTCATAATTATAAATATTTTTAATTGTCGTTTTCATTTCATTGCTTTCACGGAGGCGTGAAGCTAAAGATCTATTCAAACTATTTTGATAATAATTTTATTACTTCCCTTTATACAGAACTATATTTATTTCCTTTCACCACTAGAAGTTTAGAGTATATAACCAATCAATAAATCTATTGTATTATGCTACGAAAAAAAATCTTCTAGATGATTCTTTGTGTGAAAAATATGTAAAAAAAACTTAGATGCCCTTTTAATTTCCTATTTTGATAGTAAAATAGATAATTTATAAATTGTAGGATTTTGTTTGTGATAGTATAGAGTAAATCTCAATAAACTGCAGAGCTGTAGTATGGGAAACAATTGTTTGAATTTATAACTATTTGGACAGCCCTCAAGCTGTACAGTAAACAAGAGCGGAACTCCCAATAAGCAAATTCCTCAAGTGCGGAAAAGAAATATTTATCTGTTGAAAAATATCATTAATGTACGATCATGACAGCGAAACTACAGCTTATTCAAGCTGTTATTACGATGTTTTGATTATTCACCAACGCTCAGATCATAAAAAGGGGGCGGAGGGAGGACCCACAGATCGCCTTTATCCTATACTATCTTTGGTTGTCGCCTTCTGAGTGCGTTTAAATGTCAAAGTCCTAGTTAAGCCTATGGTAAACATAACTCTCATTCCGATTTAAACAATTCTAGATCATTCATTCATTCATCAATATTTCCTCCATATTGAAGTTGTATTCTGCGTAATTAATGCCGGAACTGACAGGGCGGGGCTTAACCGTGACGTATTTTGGCGAGTTTACTTTTCAATAGTATTGGTTCTTTCAAATTTTAGTCGGTATTCATCGTTTACACACATATAGTTTCAAATCTTAGCTCTGACGTACGCGCTGAGTCCATTACCATAAGTAAATCGGGTATAATTAATCAAAGTGCTGTCAGCACTGTAAATCGTACATCATTGAGAGGCTGGGATAGTGCAATAGTTCGCCAATCAAAAGGGCTCAAATTTGGACAATAAGAGTTGGTAAAATCTTTAAATTTGTGAGTTTTTTGTCTTAACAATCCATCTTTTCGAGGACATCGCCAGCTCATCCAACCTCGTGGGTCCGATTTTGAAAGTTTGCTGATTCGATAGCCCTCTGCTAGTCTAAATTATTTCTTAGCAGATTTTTACGTTGTTATAATGAGCACGCGCCAAGCTAAAAGCTTGTCTGTTAATATTATTCCTCTCTCTATAGAGTTTAAAAGCCTGTTTAGCAACAAACATTTTTCATTAAACTATGCGCAGAAAAGACATTCATGTGAACGGAGTTACCCACTGGTGGTAGTAAACAAACTTCTCATTTACCGCTACAATAATTAATTTACCATGAAATATCGTTATCCCATTAAGAAATGTGATAAACTCGTGCAAAATACTATATAAAATAAGAAAAAAGTATTTGTTATTTAAAGTAATAGAGAATATTTAATTTTTTTGTAATCGAATTGTTGTGCACTATTCTCGACGCCATTTTGGAACCCAAGTAACACCGGCCTGCCCGAGGATCAGAAGCGTCGAGGTTGAAAGGTTACAATGACATCACTAGTGTCGAAACCGAGGCCGTTCTTATGGAAACCCGGTTAACTCGGGTCGAAACCGAGTCCGATATGAACTTACCCCTATATCAGTTTATCGTATGTTTTTGTCGGTTTATTTGTTGTTGAATAATTTTTCTTCATACTCAAATTTGAATTTAATGAAAATAGGATTGGAGCGTGATCAGAGTGCTCATTGAAATCAAATATTTCAAAATTACAAAATTATTTCTATTTGTTAACACATGCGAAAAAAAAGTAAACTTCCCACGCTCCCTGTTTGAGTGCAGACGACTATTGACTAATGACAAACAAGTTGATTGACACATTTCGAGCAGACGATGTCCATCTGAATTTACACGTGGTCTGAATTTACGCGTGGGTTTTGACCGAGTGATAATCATAACAGAATTTGATTGGTTGTCAGCCCTACAACTGGTAAATGACCGTTCGAGAAAGTTCAGAGCAGTAATATTGTAAGTGCTACAAATTAATTATACAGTTAACCTATTGTACGTTTCAACTCCTTTACTCGACCGAAAATCTTGTAATAAACACTGAAAATACTAACTGGTAATTACTAAAAGCGAAAATTACATCAAATTTTGTATTAGCCTCTTCTCTATTTGTCGAAAAGTAAATAAGGTATAAACAAAGTTTGTAGATTGTGACTGAAAAGGCCGTTTCTTCGGTGTTTGAAAAGACATAATTTGGTTTGAACACATTGCTCAGAAGAAAATGGTAAAAATGTACTGGGTCAAACAGACTGGATTTCTGGAAAACGGTAGATATAAATCTACTGCTTCGCAGTACGATTTAAAAAGCAAATGATAGGAATTTATCCTTGTCCCTTCACTGCAATTATGAAAGTAAATGTTTGAGTGAAACTTACGTTTTTAGACAAGCAATAATGTTGGTTTAAGAGGTAAGTTTTGAACTTTCTTAATATGTTATTTTAACCTGTTTTACCTATTTCGAACAAATTGCACGAAATTGTAACAGTAAAAAGTTGATTTCAAGACTCAGCGCACAAAATCTACCTATAACTGTATCCAATCAAAGTGCTGTCAGCACTGTAAATCGGACATCATTGAGAGGCTGGGATAGTGCAATAGTTCGCCAATCAAAAGGGCTCAAATTTGGACAATAAAAGTTGGTAAAATATTTGCCCAATTTGTGAGTTTTTTGTCTTAACACTTCATCTTTCCGAGGACATCGCCAGCTCATCCAACCTCGTGGGTCCGATTTTGAAAGTTTGCTGATTCGATAGCCCTCTGCTAGTCTAAATTATTTCTCAGCAGATTTTTTTACGTTGTTATAATGAGCACACGCCAAGCTAAAAGCTTGTCTGTTAATATTATTCCTCTCTCTAGAGTTTAAAAGCCTGTTTAGCAACAAAACATTTTTCATTAAACTATTTACAATTTTGATTACCAACATGTTTGTTTTTCAAGCATTGGGTTTTCCCAAATACTATAAATGCATTTTCTCTCAAGAAACACGTGAAATCGGCAACTATGCTATTTATATCTTTGGTTTCTGACCAATCGATTAAATCTAGCAGCACTCTATGATTATTCATAAGTTATTCTAAAAATAGATCGCTCTTACTGCTATCCTATATCAGTTTATCGTATGTTTTTGTCGGTTTATTTGTTGTTGAATATTTTTTCTTCACACTTAAATTTGAATTTATTGTAAATAGGATTGGAGCGTGATCAGAGTGCTCATTGAAATCAAATATTTCAAAATTACAAAATTATTTCTATTTGTTAACGCATAGTCAACAGTACCCACCATGCGAACAAAAAGTAAACTTCCCACGCTCCCTGTTTGAGTGCAGACGACTATTGACCAATGACAAACAACTTAATTGACACATTTCGAGCAGACGATGTCCATTGCATCATCTACCACGTGGTGTGAATTTACGCGTGGGTTTTGACCGAGTGATGATCATAACAGAATTTGATTGGTTGTCAGCCCTACAACTGGTAAATGACCGTTCGAGAAAAAAACCAGAGTAGTAATATTGTAAGTGCTACAAATTTATTTTACAGTTAACCTATTGTACGTTTCAACTCCTTTACTCAACCGAAAATCTTGTTATAAACACTGAAAATACTAACTGGTAATTATTAAAAGCGAAAATTACATCAAATTTTGTATTAGCCTCTTCTCTATTTGTCGAAAAGTAAATAAGATAAAAACAAAGTTTGTAGATTGTGACTGAAAAGGCCGTTTCTTCGGTGTTTGAAAACACATTACTTGGTTTGAACACATTGCTCAGAAGATAAAGGTAAAAAGGTAGTGGGTCAAAGAGACTGGATTTCTGGAAACCGGTATAAATCTCCGATTTAAAAACCTAAAGGATTCACGTGCTTTGAGAGAGTGAACACATTTCATCGTTTGGTTACCAAGGCCTCGTACTTCAGCTTGATTAAGCTGAAGTTACGAGGATTTGGTTACCAATCTACGATTTAAGGTCTCGGGTTATTTATGTGGACACTCTTAAGAAGTAGGTCATTTTAGATAAAAGCTGATTTACCTTATACTTAAGTGCAACGACCCGTTACCTATGCTCCGCCCTGCCAGGGCATTAATCATCGATAATACGAATACGCATCATATACAAAGCACAAACCAATCGGGAACCTTCGGCGATTCTACGGAATAGACCTCGGGAATAATACGGGCGCAGCCATGAAAGCGCGTCATTTCGCACGTGGATTTATATGACGTCACGAACATAAACGATCCGGCTAAGGATGACGTTACATCAAACAAAATCAAGGAAAGAATAAAAATGGGCATATCATAATTTGAAAACAGAACGCAGTGTCTTTCTGCGTTTTGTTATCAAATTATAATATGCCTAAAATATCTCGAAAGACGATCGGAAAGAATTACAAAAATGTGATTTTCTTTATGCGTATTAACCGAAGTACCACCAGGGGCAAATTTACCTAAAAATGACATAAAAAATTACTTCACTTACGTCCGAGGTACTTTTCTAATTACGGAAAATTCCGAGCGATGTTCCGAAGGAGCTCAAACAACATAACACAAACGAATAATACAACTCTAGAGCAAAACATAGTATTACACAAAAGTACGTGTGAGTATGAGAATGTGTATAGTGTGCGTACGTGCGTGCGTGCTTGGATGCCTGATTGCGTGCGTATTGTATGCGTGAGTGTTTTTGTCAGAAAGCTAGAGTGAGATACTGACAGCGTCCAACTATCTATTCATTATTCTAAGCCAAGCAATCATGAAAATATACGTTGTATATTTTATGTATCGCGACGTTATTTTTTCGTCCTAGTATGTATACAAAAGTGCTTGTCAGAATGTGTGTGTGTGTATGCGCGCGCGCATGTGTGTGTGTGTGTATGCGTGCTTGGGGCCTGACCGCATACATACTGTATGCGTGTTTTTGTCAGTAAGCTAGAGTGAAATACAGAATGCGACCAACTATCTAGACCTATTTACCTCCCCCTTTGACCTCTGACTGAAGGCTAAACTAAGGGCGATAAGTAAGTCTTAAGTGTAATTAATTCTTGTAGAAAAGTTATTCGTGGTCCAATGGGGCAAATTTTATAAAAGGGTTGGGAATACATATACTTAACTCCAAAAGAAACGTCCACAAGTATAATGTCTCTTCTTACCTAACCGTTTATAACTTTATTGCATTTTTTTAAAAAACTGTCAAAATCAACTTTCTTTTCTAGATCGAAATTTTTACTGTAAGATTCCACGTTCCTTTCCGTAGGAACGCCTTTTTATTAAACGTTAGTAGTCATTAATTTCCAAGTTTTATCATATTTCAGGCGAGTTTTCACCATAATCACAAGATGAATGCTTACCCCACCCACTCTCCAACCATGCAATATGGATGAGCTACGAAAGATCTTTCAGACAAAATGGACAGCTTTTTGAAACCGATTTAATGTTTGTCTATTGTGGTAGACCTCACTAACGAAATGGGTACTCTTTTCCATCATTGATTAACTATTTTTACCCGTGTGAACTTTTTTTCAATTTATATTTTGTGGACGTCACCTTTACCGCGAACGTTGAAACGTCATATATAACGAACGTTCTAAATGACGCGCTTTCGCTTCTGCGAATTGCTCCAAACGTTAAACAGAAAAATGTTTTAAACCTATTTTACGTCCAGAACAGGGTATTATATGCAAATCCAAAGGACGAAAATGAAATTATTTTATGAATATGCGAGGTTGAATAAAAATTACGTGGACTTTTACTATAACTTTGAAATTTCCGGACGGAAATCAATAAAATTTTGAACACGTCATAAACCACTTTATGTTAACATAATACTGAATTTACAAGAGTTTGCTATGACTGTGATGATAGTAATCCAAAGTTTTAAAAATTCCTGATTAGGCGCCACCGGCGCAACCCATTTCGTAATGTAAATTCCTAGTGTTTCTACTCGTAATTGCAGGGTTTGACACTAACTCCTGCGTGTAATGAGTCCAGAGGAATTTTAATTTATGAAATCAACGAGTCCAAGCTAAGAATAAGGAGTCAACATTTTTATACTATGGGAAATAATATTATGATATATATAATGATACAATAATATGGCAACACAAACTTCCGTTGTATAAAAGGCCTTCAAAGGATTCTACAACATACACATAAAGAAATTTTGTGGAAAAAAGGGAATTGCTTGTGGCAAGCAATTTCTTCTTTTCCCAATTTTTACCTTCAAAATTAAGAAACCTTGCTCTGGATGGGTGGCTTGATTTTCTCATTTATGATAAAGGAGTCCATCGGACTCCTAGATTGCAAATTGAGGGAGCCCAGCCTTTGAAATTAGGAGTCTCGGACTCCTGGACTCCCCTAAGTGTCGAAACCTGAATTGTCCTATCAATCTGTACCAAACCATTCCAAACATAGCATATTCGCGTGATGATGTAATCTTTAAGACGGTTTAGAATTTAAGCGCAATCCATTCGATATTCTCGAATTTAATGTCAGTAAGCTAAGGGCACGAATCAATTTTTTAACTTCAAAATGACGTCACCGGTGCAGGCATAGACAACCGGACAATAATAAAGATCAAGGTGGATGATTTTGGAATGATTTCTAATGAAATTGAATGAGAGGTAAATAGTGAGCTTAGAGTGGACCTATTGAAAACCTAGCTGAGACATAAAATTGATGAAATGTGCTAAAATGTCTTCAAATGTAAGCAGGCGTATTCTATTTTAAATGTATGAGAGGTTTCTTTTTTTGAAATAGTAAGAGTTTCGGGGTGGGGGGGGGGGGGAAGATTTAGAGAATGAGAAACGTCTCCTGCACGTTGTATCTGTAGCTTTCACAGATCAACTTCAGTGCAGTATCTTAAATACACAATATATATAATCCATGATTAATGCCCTGGCAGGGCGGAGTCTAAGTAACGGGTCATTACACTTAAAGTTAAGGTAAATCAGCTTTTATCTCAAATACCTACTTTTACATAGAGTTGACATAAATAACTCGAGACCTTTCATCGTAGATTGGTTGACAAATCCTCGTAACTTCAGCTTAATCAAGCTGAAGTTACGAGGCTTTGGTAACCGAACGATGAATTGTATTCACTCCCTCAAAGCACGTAAATCCTTTAGTTTTTGGATACAGTTATTTGCAAGCGTTAACGATGATAACCAACTAAAATTTGAAAGAACCCAAAGTATTGAAAAGTAAACTCGCCAAATTACGTCACGGTTAAGCCCCGCCCTGCCAGTTCATTATTTACGCAGAATACTATAGTTCATCATTTTGCATCAGATTGGTGTGAAAATAGTTCTTAGGATGAAGCAATACAGAAAAGGTTGATTGTTGAGTTGAGTATACATCCACAAGTTCAAGTGAGTGATCAAAGGTCAATTTTGTCTATACAGTGTATAGACAAAATTGACCTTTGATCATTCACTCAAACTTGTGGATCTATACTTTTAAAAGCGCTGACATTCATCGGAGTTGTCATTACCGCAGCGTAATATTGAGGTCGTTACCGTGCGCCGGTACCAAATAACTACATGTTTTATAATGGTTGCTATAGGTGACCAACTAGTCGGATTGCTTCCAAATTTATATGAACAGTACAATACAATACAAAACAATACAATACAACTCCGTTATTGCCTCTAATACAGAAGATATTGCAAAGTAAAATGCCGCATTTTATCAACATAATAATTTTCTTTTCGAAATCTGTAGGCTAAAATCAAAATTTCTGTTAGGAAAGTCTACGTTATTGTTTGTTTCGCCCTCGTAGTTTCTTTCAGCACCAAAGCCGCCGTCATAGCGCAGTTGGTAGCGCGTCGGACTGTCACTGAATCTAGAGGTACTGGGTTCGATCCCCGACAGTGGCACTCATTCTTTCCGACTATTTGTCTCTCACCAATGGGTTAATAATCGAAGACCTATGTGAGATAGTAGCTGGAGGCTAGGAAAGAATGTGGTGGTTGTACTGGTCAGAGAAATACCAGGAGTCCATTGTTAGGTGCTATATAACTGCAAAAATGTTGAAAGTGGCGTAAAACTCCATTCAGTCAATCATTCTTTCAGCATCAAGGGGAAAGTACATTTATGTGAGAGAATAAACTACATGTTATGTCCACTGTCATTTGTAAATTTGCAACTGTAAGGACCTGTCCAAATTGCACACGCCTGTAGCGCTTGTTGACTCCTAACCGCTGAATATATGAGGGCGTAATTACCATTACGCAAGTGCGTAATAGAAATAAATCCAATTTTGAAAAATGTCCTTGAGAAATAATCATTACATGAAAACTAGACTAGAGCTTGAATAAGCTGTAGTTACGATGTTTTAATTATTTACCAACGTTCAAATCATAGAAAAGGGGAGCGGACGGAGGACATTCATCTTTCGACAAAGTCAACATATCTATTTTTTTACCCAACGGGGCGTTTTGCCCCACCCTACCCTATATATAGTCTATGTTGGTCGCCTTCTGAGTGCGTATTTCAAAAAAAGGCCTAGTTACGCCTATGTTTGATATGTTGTAATAGATCTAACACGTTTAGAAAAAGGCGATTTTTTTCAGTTTACTTTCATAGTGAAACTTCATATTAGGCCTAATTATACAAATGACGTTCAAAATCCACAGAATAGTCGCGAACTCAAACGCGAAATATACAACTAAATGTCTTGATTGACTTGATTTATCTGAAAATTGTAGGTTTGGCAGTGGTAAGATGGTAAAAAACTCGCTTGCCACGCTCGAATGCCTACCACTATCATATTATAGCGACTTTAATATAATTATTTCCCTTTATAAATAAGAAACCATATTATTTTAGATATCCTTAAGAAGTTGATTTCAGAATATGTATCTTGAATCAAATTACACTTTAATTATCAAAAAAGGAATATCAATTAAATACAGTTGAAATATTTGAAAACCATTTTATACACTACTTATTTACTTATTAAGAAATAAATATTTATTTTATATACTCTTTGAAAACAAAATTACATCAAATTCAGTCTTCTTCGCCGGAATCAATAACTTCAGCAGCGCTGCTGAGCGTGTTCGGCTTATACATTAACATTTTTGAGAGCCAAAGTGCTTAAATAATATTGTTTTCTGTTGTCGAGGAAAATATAATCCACGTTCAGGATGAAAACGATATCGAAGCGCTTTCGAAATGAAACCCCGCATTGCACGTGCACTTACGTGCATAGCGTGCCAAGTTTTATAGAGAATAGATGGTTGGTGTCTTGAAATTTAAATGCTTTTCGAGCAAGGCGTAGGAAATTATCTGGTGAGGCTTTTACAATCTTTTTAAAATTCTATTCGATATTAATATACGAAAATTTAATCTTATCCTGATTTACCACACCGACTACTCACTCACCTAAGGGTGAATTGGTGGATGAGTTGGGGTGATCGTTCACTCACCTAAATGACTTGATAATTGTAAGAATTACTGGTGCTGTAGACCCATTCAAAAAATATTTAAGAAAAGAATACTGAAATGATACTTACAAATAGTTCCGCGATTTAGAGTGAGTGATCAAAGGTCAATTTTGTCTATACCTGTATAGACAAAATTGACCTTTGATCACTCACTTAATTTTGCGGATCTATACTTGTATGATTGCGAAATTGTGAATCGGGTGATTGTCTACTGAGTCAATCGCCATCTCAACCGGCGTGCATTTGAATCTCAAGTTTTGTTGTCATGCAGCTAAAAGCAAACCTTAGTTCAATGCCTTGCTTTCACTTTATCAGGAGACTAACACAGATTAACCCTCGATGCAAAGATTCTCTCTCCGAAATCCCCATCCGAGTCGTACAAAATCTGTGTAGATCCATCCAGACAAATGTTTAGAAATACTAATAGTTTTCGATGTTGTATGTTATCACGCAAGTTAAGCTTCGTCATAATTTTATAGATTACGTCATCAGTCATGTATCACGTTATCGCTTTGTCCCGATTTGATTTTTAAATAAATGAGAGAAAATCGCGCGAAATATCTTTAACAGATATTGACACTCAAACTTTATAAAAAAAATCATAAGGAGGCCAATATCTATAGCTAGGGACAGGATAAACTTTACAAACATCTTACAATCATAATTTTTTTCCCAAGTACAAGTCATTTTAATTTGTGTCTGTTAGTCTATTGACCAAGACCTCATTGTCTATATACTTAGGGTTCACATAGTTAAAAAGAAAACATATTTAGATGTACAGAAGTAACACAAGTGAACATTAAACATACGAAAAACATAAAATAATAAAAATATAACAAGTGATATATGGCACAAGCTTTATGGCAAATATCTGATTTAGCCTTTTCCAAAGCAAGACCAGGCCCTGGTTACTCGAAAAAACGGAAAAAAAAAAAATACTAATGAGTCCATGCTCAACTTCAATGAAATACTCTTTCAACGTTGAAGGGTTTTTTTGATTGAAGTTCATGTTGATTTTGTGTGATTTGGGTATGCCGTATGGTACTCAGAATGAGTCTGAAAATGTACTTAAGTTTTTTTGAGAAACCGTTGCCAGATCTTGAAGTTCTAAGAAGAAAGTGTCGAAACTTTTTGAAGGGAAAGAAGTAAATACTGATTAACAACATATTTCTTTTCCTTTCAATATTTCCAGGTGATATACCTAAATTCCAAATACGAGTATATGTGTATATCTAGAAAAAAAATGAGGTCAGCTCTATTTGTTAAATTTGAATATGGTAAATTTATGTCATTTGGAAATAGGTTAACACAAAAAAAAAAAATGATTCAAATATGTATGAGCCATGGCAAAAGTGTAAATGTACTAAAGGAACACAAATGGACATAAGAAATAGAAAAACATAAACTGATAAAAAATATTAAAAGTGGCACATGACATAAGATTCATCAGGGCTCGTGTTTGACCCCTTAAACCAGGGTCTTGACCCCCAAAGATATGAAAATACCATAATTTGACCCCTAGAAATTTCTCCCAAGGGGGTCATTTTGACCCCCTTGAGAGGAATTACTACGGATCAAAACATGGTTTTATACCGAAGATTTTCACAAATTACTATCTAAAGTGCTACAAATTTACGAGTTGTATTAAATCATCACAAGAAATAGTCAAAGTTATTCTTAGATATGCAAAATTCTTCTTATGATTTGCTTTTCCTGTTGTTTTGACCCTTTCAAATTCAGATTTGACCCCCAGAATTTCTTAGGTGAGGAGTCAATGAAACACTAACACGAGCCCTGTTCATGGCAAATATCTGATTAACCCGTCCCAAAAGAAAATCAGATCTTGGTGTTCCTAGAAGAAAGTTGAAACTTTTTGAAGAAAATGAAGTAAATACTGATAAACAACATTTTTCCTTTCCTTTCAATATTTTCATATGATATACCTAAATTCCCCATATGTCTAGAAATATTTTGTTGTCTAATTTATTTGTTAAACTGGATTACGGTAAATATATGCCATGTGGAAAAGGGTTTACTCTAGAAAAGCGAGTGTGACTCAAATATGTATGAGCCCTGACAAGAGTTGTGCTGGATTCATAAATAGTGAGCAGAAATAAAGTAGAAAGATCATAATATACATGAAAATATTGATAGAATGGAATGAAAAATAGAGACTTTGTATAAACGATGACTAGAAAAAATTGAGAGTGAACACTGGAGGTAAAATGAATAGATTGATTAAATGAAACAAGTGAACCTTTTTGGTTGAGGTTTTTTTTATGGTTTATTTGTTAGCACCATAATAAATAAATATTGATTATTTTGTGAGTCAAACTAGAGATAAACATTTTACCTGCATGTACACAGCAAGAATTTTGTTACACAACAGCTTTTGTAATTTGCAATAATTCTGTACATACCTGACTGATTTGAAATAGATTTGAAAGAGATTTGAAAGAGAGAAGGTAAAAAAATGGCACTCAGGTCAAGTGCGCGATATCAGTAGACTGGTTATCAATAAATCTTCAATAAAACTGGGTGGATTCGAAAATAAATCCGGCACACAGGTAGCTTATCAATAATTGAAACTGAAAACCAAGAAATATAATTGATAAGTTCCTTGTGAGATCCATGCGTAAACGTCGAATGGCTGCTTTAATGTTGTAACTAAAGTTACTCTTCAATCGAAAGTCAGATGCGCGTTTTAAAACAGACTGGTTTCGCGAAAATTCCGAAAGACCAACATGGTCAATGTCGCTTCACACAATAAATCGACGAATCGAAACGGACATACGTATTCAAATATATAGTAAAACTCTTTGATAGCGTGTAACTACCATCAAAGTTTTAGCAGGACCTTTCACTTATTATTTTCCCCCATTTATGGACAGACGGTTGAAGCTCCGTCCTTATAGCCAGTTTATTGAAGTTATAGGCGTCTACTCTAGGTATGGTTCGAAATGTTGTGAAAATGTAACAAAATTCACCAAGTTTTCCGAAAAAAAAACTCCATGTGACCCCCCCCCCCCTCAAAAAAAAAAAAAAAAAAAAAAATAAAATCAAATCAAATGGCTCCGCGCTGAGCAATAAACGAGCTTAGCAAAATTGTACACATTTCATCGTTGGGTTACCAAATCCTCGTATTCAATTAAAGCTTGTCCCAGCTGCTATCCATATTAGGTCTACGATTATCAACCAATTGGTGGTAGACAGTGAAATAATCCGGAAGCTGAATGAGTGCCGCCGTCAGGTATCGCGTTCAGGATGACAAAACGGTGCAAACAGTTTTCTAATTATGCCCCGCTTTGCACGCAAGTGAACGTACAAAGCGGGGTATAATTTGAAAACTGTTTTCACCGTTTGGTGACCTTGAACGCAGGGCAGCTGAAAACATGCGTTTTGATTTACAAACTCCTATTAATCCCAAAGTCGGGTCATTTTCAGTCTCATTACGGCACTATATTACTTCCCTTATTTTTATCACACAAAATAGTCGCTAAAAGTAAAATAGGATAATAATTTAAAACCGTTGGAATTAACAATTGCATATCAAATTTTCAAAAATATTATAAATTACTGCTCATTTATATAAATTTATTTCATCAAAAATAAACGCGATTCATATATAACGTTAGATTCTTTAATAATATATGTATATATTTAACAGACATATCAACTGAAGTTTGTCTATACGCATAGTATCAAATGCAGTGCTGCAATCAATCAACAACTAAATTTTTGAAAGCGTATACGCTAAAGTAAAGGTACGACTTAACACGACTAGAACGCTCGAAACGATCGATCAGTAGGAATTTCAATACAAGTGTTCACCAAATTAAAAGTATGTTTACATGTCGAACAATATTATAAAAATTAACTTGGAAATTGTTGCGACAAGAAAAACGTGTAGCATGTAAATGGCATGTTATGAATAGGAGATGTCCAAGTTTTGAAGAGACAATAAATTGATTGATAATATATATACTCAACAACAAAAACAATGCATCACTAAAATGTTTAGGTAAAACATTTTTTTTTTAAAGTTGGTAATAATGATTTTATCAAAATAAATATTCTTAGTTCCAAAAGAATGGTTTTCCTTATTTTTGCAAAGCCTTGAGGAACTCTTGCTTTTGAAATCTGTTGCATGTTTTAGATATGACCCTTTGGAAACGAGTCATGAAATTCGTTACGTATTGTGCGGGCACCTGTTCAGCACATTTGGTGTTGAGGTTGGCCCTCCTAGAATTTCTTGTCCGGTAAAGAGTTAATTGCTTATATGGTATTTCCTAGTCTGACTAGAGACTCCCTACCATTTCCAAAAAGACGTTTGAGTTAACGTCACACCTGCGCCAACGTTAGAAATCGCTACGTTGATTGGTCAATAATGCACTAGCAGATTCAGTGGTGCCATTGCGTTATGTAATATAAGTTGATACGAAAAGAGGAAGATTAAGCGGATACATACGATTTCTATTGGAGTATGAGTGCTCATTGAATTTTATTGACAGTTTTCTCCGCACGGGGTTAATTTTCGACCACACACGAAAATTGTACGTCAACCTACTTTGTTTTATAGTGTACAATTGTCATTCAGACGTGAATGTATTACAAGGTAGGGCACAGGATTTGACTTAATGCGGTTCCAAAATAGTTTTTCATCAAATTTGGGATACAAAAGCAAATCATTCAAAATCAATGATCCTTTACTAGCCTAACGTCAATGAGTTTCTGGTGCCTTATTTTTCAAAGTATCAATGATTAACAGTGTCTAGGTTTGTCAAGCGAAATGTTGTGACGGTACATTGAATAAAAATTGAGATATTCGACATTTGAAAGTGCACACTTTCTTTTGGAACTGAGTATATTAATAAATTTATTGATATGTGACAAAGGGTGAAAACCGTTAACATATTCATTGGAGAGTGACAGAGACGGGAACCCCAAAATTATGTTCAAAATTTGGAAATCAGAGGAAATCTTTATCACTCATTATTGGTCAAAAGCGCGTGATTTCATATGCGTTTTTTGTTCACAAGAAACATCTGAACACGTTTCATTGAGGCAGTTACATCGTAAAATTTACACCCATCGCGATCAAAACCATTCAAAATCACTCGCTCAGCGATCCAATCATTCATTCCAAACACTCACTCAAACCATTCAAAAACGCTCAAACCCATTGAAAAATAAAGAATCAACAACATCATTCAAAATAAATTTGGATAGAGAAAAGACGCGATTTAACTGATATAGGTGTATTTTCAAAACTGAGCTCTGACCTAGGCGTTGTGTCCATCACCATGGGTCTATGAGAAAACTGTAAGATCTAAAACTAGCACTAAGTTTCACTTGAAAGGTAATTTGGATCTTTGTTATGTCTGTTTTATCTACTTTGAAAGAAAAGCATGGAAATTTAACCGTTAAAAGTAGATTTCACGGCTCCCCGCTCAAAATCTACCTTCATAATTCAAACCGCAAGCGTCTAATTAGTTCTTGAAAAATAAATATGAAGCTATCTATGGAACGTGTATGCATATTTTATTAAAGGGAGGTAATCAATATCGCAAGTTTTGTTCACCCTGAACAAAATTTGCGATGTAGGATTACCTCCCATTAAATTCCACCCAAAACTAGCTCCACACGCTCATTCAAATTCATTCCTAAATCATTCCAAAATCATTCACATTGTCAATTTCACGATGTTGTTAACTGTATAATCCAAGATTAATGCCGTGACAGGGTGGAGCCTAAGTATGGTTCATTGCATTAAATCTTCAGGCAAATCAGCTTTTATCTTTAAATACTCAGCCGCATTCTTTAAATCGAATGTTGGCAACCAAACCCTCGTAACTTCAGCGTGTACAAGCTGAAGTTACGAGAATTTGGTACATGTAACCAAGCGATGAGATGTGGTCACTTTCGCTGATCACGTGTTCTTATGGTCACGCGCGTTCACGACAATTGTCGGCTATTTTATGAAAGAAGCCAAACTTTTGAAAAGTAAATTGGCCAAATTACGTCAAAGCTAAACTCCGCCCCGCCAGTTCAATAATAACGCAGAATACCAAATCCTCGTATTCTGAATTGAAGCTTGTCCCAGCCGAAGTTACGAGGGTTTGTTTGCCGTCTTCCTGTAATAAGCTGTAGTTTCGATGTTATGATCATTCGTCAACGATATTATTCAACAGATAATTGTTTCTTTTACGCATTTGCGTAAGTTACGTAATGGAAGTTACGCTCTTGCTCAGACTCAGCCCTGTTAGGTTATACTTCCCAATTCGGAAGGTGCTTTTCTATTTCCAAAGATTGGTTTATTAAAATTTTGATTAGCAACACCGTTCTGTCAATTAATTTGTTTTAAAGTGTGCCATTCCTGGATTCGAGCCTTTGATCATAAGATTTGGTTTGAATGGGGGTTTACGACCCTTTTTACATCATTTCAGTCATATCTTGGCGACTGGAGCACCTAACAATGAATTCCTTGTATTTCTCACACCAATACCACTTTCACATCCTTTGGTTTAAACATATTTTATTGATGAAAAGTGTATGCAGAATGCCATAATGCAGAATAATAATTCAATTGGATTAGAACGAAAGCAAAGCTTATTGAGTTCTTTTCCAGTGGGATTTTAAAGGGTCAGATGACATATTATTCAGATAAATACTTCAGGAATAATTATCATCACTAAATGGTTTTAAGTTTTAAAGTAATAACCTACCAAAGCACCGTAGCAACATCTCATACGCTCAATATGAGATGGAATTACATGTACTATGCTTTGGCAACAGCATCCGTAATCAAAGATGAATAGTTAATTTACGGAAAAAATAATTAATTTAGAATGTATAGAGAATTTAGGATTCAAGCATGTTCATAGTGGTAAATGGGCAAAATAAAGGTTGAAGTAGAACGCTTCTTATATTTGATTTAGGAATAACATGAGATGATGAAATATTTAATACAACGTTAGATATTAAATCTGCCACTCAATTTTATAAACAAGTGAACTTCTGAAAAGATCTTATTATTATCTAAAGTTAGTCTGTCATCTCCACCTAACAATACATTTAGACTGACCGGGGTGAATTTTGAAACGTTATTGAATAATCTTAAGCGAATTCCTCTTTAAAATCTACAATCAAAGAAAAAGTGGTAACTAGATTCAATGTTTCCACACTTGCAAAGTGGTGAGGGTATTATATATTTTTATAGAAAAGATGCTGATTAAGTAGGCTACATTTATTACGAATCCTTGTATGAATTATCTGAACTTTTCTGTCTCCAAAAAAGAACAAATTATTCTGCTTTGGTTTGTCATTTTCAAAATAAGCCTTAAAGGCCCGTAATTGTGTTCCTTACCTCCAATCGTCAATCGCTTTCGGTAAAAAGGATTTTTTATGAAGATTAGTTCGGCAATTAATATTTTGTAAATTATCTGAAATTCGGAGGTTGTAATTTGAGTTATCACTTACGGAAGGCGGTATTAAACCTCCAGCTGCTATCCCATACAGGTCTACGATTATCAACCCATTGGTGGTAGACAAAAAGTCCAAAAGGATGTGTGCCGGCGTTGGGGATCGTATCCTGGACCTTTTGATTGATAGATCGACGCGCTACAAATTGCGCTATGATGGTGGCTTCCATAAGGTTTGGAGCTGTTTAATGAATGAGTTCGGATGGACTTTAATTTAAAGAAACTGATTTTTTATTCATGGGGGAATGAAACAAATCAAAGAAATATGGTGCTTAGCCTATTCAGACATACATACGTGAGATTGGTTTCGTTATTTTCATACTTCCATGAATTTAAAATTCATTTCGTAGGCCTATAATCATTTTTAATTAGCACAAATAGCTGCCATTTATTTCCCTATTATTTAATTATAAAACCAGCCCTGCGTTCAGGATGACAAAACAGTGTGAACAGCTTTCCAATTATGCCCCGCTTTGCACGCAAGTGCACGTGCAAAGCGGGGTATAATTTGAAAACTGTTTTCATGGTTTGGTGACCCTGAACGCAGGGCAGTTGAAAATTGCGCTTTGATTAACAAGCTCCCACTAATCCTGAAGGTGGGCCATTCGGCATTATATTACTTCCCTTATTTTTATTATCAAAAATAGTCGCTAAAAGTAGAAAATAAAAATTTTAAACCGTTCAAATTAACCAATACATAGCAAGTTTTTAAAAATAATATAAATTACTGCTCATTTATATAAACTTATTTTATTAAAAATAAACGTGATTCATATAAAGCGTTAGATTCTTTAATAATACATGTATATATATTTCAGACAATTCGATTAAAGACTTTGAAGAGTACTGTCAATTGCAGTGCTGCAAACATTGAAATATCTTTGAACTATATGTTTGAAGGCGTTAACGCTACGATAAAGGTACGACTAATCACGACTAGAAATCTCGAAACGATGGATTAGTATAGGTGTATTTTCAAAACTGAGCTCTGACGTAGGCGCTGAGTCGATTGCCATAGGTAAATCTGGTATGACTAAACACCAAATGATAGGAATTTAACCCGATCCCTTCACTGCAATCATGAAAATACATGTTTGAGTGAACCTTACGTTGTACGACAAGCAAAAACGTAAGTTTAAACGGTCGATTTTAAACTTTCTTAAATGTCACGAGAATCTAACGGTAAAACGTTTATTTCTCGGCTCACCGCGCAAAATCTACCTATATGAAATTCATTACAAGCGTTCACCAAATTATAAGAAAGGGCCAACTTATTTATCGCCCTATCGGGGCCCATTGTTATTGTTTTTTCAGCTTGAAACCCGCCCTGCTTTCGGGCTGAAAAAATGTTGCAAACCGTTTTCAAATTATACCCCGCTTTACACGCAAGTATACCTGTAAAGCGGGATATGGCATGAACCGGTTTGTCATCCTGAACGCAGGGCTTGATTCAAGCTGAAAAAACAACAAGAACTGGCCCCGATAGGGCTAGAAATAAGTTGGCCCTATGTTTACATGTTGAACAATATTATAAAAATAACTTGGAAATTGTTGCGACAAGAAAAACGTAAAGCATGTAAATGTCATGTTATGAATAGGGGATGTTCAAGTTTTGAAGAGACAATGAATTGATTGATAATACATGTCTTCATATACTCAACAACATAAACAAAGCATCACTAAAATGTTAAGATATAACAATTTTTTGTAAAAGTTGAGTATAATTATTTTATCAAAATAAACATTAAGAAATCATTGATTTGTGACAAAATGGATGAAAACTGTTAACATATTCGGCTTTAGAGAATGACAGAGACGGGAACCCTAAAATTAAAATTTGGAAATCAGAGGCAATCTTTATCACTCATCATCGGTCAATAGCGCGTGAGTTCATATGCCTTATTGTTCTCAAGAAACGTATGTCACGTGCCCTGCCTTCAGGATCACAAAACGGTGCAATCAGTTTTCCAATTATACCCCGCTTTGCACGTGTGCTTGCGTGAAAAGCGATGTATAATTGGAAAACTATTTGCACCGTTATGTGATGCTTTGGTCTTCCTTGGGTACAGCGATCAGATAGAAAATAAAAAAAAAAAAAACATCTCAAATATTGCAAAGACTTGCCAATCCCTATTTCGAAAAAAAAAAAATCCATCCCTCGAACACAATCACACCTAAAATTTTGTCATTCTCAAATTTCTTCTTAATTTTATTTTGCGAGATTTACCAGCAGCTCTTGTTGTACTGTAATATATTTCTTTATGTATATATTGTCCGTATTGTACCTTGTTGTACTTGGACGTGATAAAGGATATGTTCTGTTCTGTTCTGTTCTGTTCGTTTGGTGATCCTGAACGCAGTGCTGGATTTCTGCATACTGCCTCAATCTGGCACAAAACCATGGGTTTTCCGTTTTCCTTTTACCGACTCTCGATGTAAGTTCGTTTCTAAAAGGCTCAATTTGAGATAAGCTCACAAGTCATCGGTAATTAATACGCAATGACCTATATGCCCGCTTGCAGGCTGCTGTATGGCTCACACGGTAAAAACAAGTTGAATCCGAGTTCAAATAAGCCGGACTTGAAACCGAGATGATCTCGACTTCATGGTCATTTGCTATAACGGTTTTGATCCCGGGTTCAGACAAGCCTAGGTTTGAGCCAGAGGTTGCATTATTGTGAGTTCTTTTCTCGTTAATGGCTCGTGTCAATGCGATAATTACCGCTAAAGTATTGTAATTTATACGTGTTTCAAAATTGAAGTAAATCATACAGTAAAGAAAGAATTTAGTGAGGTTTTTTCTACTAAGAAAAAAGCCTGTTAAACTTATCTTTATGTCGCCAATGACTGTGTATTCGTTTCCAATATTTCCGTCGAAAAGTGTATATATATATAGTCCGTTTGACTTCTATATGGACCAACATTTGGCCAAAAATCTCAAATATGATTTGGTGAAAACTAATTTTTGAAAGCCATATCAATTTTTTCCATCTAATACCATGAAGAATTATGTTTTTCAGAATTTTTGGAAGTAGAATAATGATTTTGTCCGTCCGTCTACATGTTAACTCCCGGTCTTTCATACCTTGTTGTTTCTAAAATAAACGGAACAGCGAATTGTCTCTCCGAAATTAGGTCTTATTTGCATAGGGGTTGAGTCAAAAGTGAACAGTTTAAATGAGCCGTTTTTGTGAAAAAAAAATCGAGTACATTTATGAAATAAATTTTGTCCGTGTAATTTACGTGTTAGGGATATTAAACTGACTTTATCCTGTTTTTGTACAAAAACCATTTAACTAGATATTGATAATACTCTTTATCCATTTTGAGATTTACCCCATACTCCCTTATGCAGACCAATCAAAATGGATATTTTAACGAAATCGGTGCGGTTTTCACGAGGAAAACCCAGCAAAAAGGTGAGTTACTATGGTACAAATCACGTGAGATTTAAATTTAAACTGACGTGACCGTCGGATGCCAATTAGCATGTCCAAATAAGGAATTATAGTGATTTAAAACCACGTGTTTTAAACGATATGTTTACAATTTCTAATAACTAAATAGCCTTCTCTACCCCTCGTGTTTAAGAGCGATAAATACGAAATTTTTAACATTAACTAGATAGACAAAATCATTATATTTAAACCATTCTATCCTCAAAAATTAATTGTTGGAATGGTATAAAGCTAAAATTAAGATATTGCCAAACACAAAACATTTTTGCAAACGTGTTTTTGTGTAATTGATCAAAATGTTGATCCTTATAGAAGTCAAACGGACTATATATACTGAGCAAAAATAAAAAGTATCCACCCAATTAAACTTCGGATTTCTTTAAAAGTACACACAGGAATTCTATGAAACATATTGCAAATTACTCCCTAATCATTTGGAAATAAATTTGGACAGTTTTATGTGATTTGGAGAAGCCGCTGCCGAATCGTAGGCGCTAACGTAGCCAGAGGGTCGTTTTCAAAAATCGCAGACTCTCAATTAAATATTCAAATGATTTTCTGTCAGTTTTAAGCTTGCGAAATGCAATATTATTGCGTTAGGTATTCTGAATTGATAAGACAACTTGATTTCTCCTGCTAATTACTATGAAATTTACGTCCAATGAACACAAACATTCATAAAACATCTTGCGCAGATTCAAAGTTCAAATTAACAAAATTCTTTCTGCACGTTGCTTGTCAAGAAAGCCAATCCTAGAACGATCTATTTCATTTTTGCTGAACACAAAACAACATTTTCATTGCCACGTTACGTTAACGTTTCATCTTGCTCATTGGAGAGGCTCGTATGGATTTCAAGGACATTTGCTTGCCTTATACCCGTTAAAAATCAAATATCAATTGACTTAATTTTAAAGTTTTACGTTTTTATAGGTTCAGACATTTATTTCACTTCTGCTTGGAAATATCGGTTAGGAAGCGTAGAGGCAATCGCGTCAACGTGAAAGAGAAAATTTGGCGTGACGTCTTCCCAGTGGCCCTATTGAGTTGAAGAGGGCGAATGACAATACTACGCTATCGGAAATGGCCAGCAAACGCCTTTATTGTTCTTCTCTTTCAACTAACGTCTGTAAAATTTACTCAACGTTTCACGGTTTTTGATTACGCCTGTGGTCATGTTTTTCTAGGTCTCGTAAAAGAACTGTGTTGTACAGAACACAACTATTGTTCGATTTTCTTAACCACAGAGCTTTAGATGTTAAATTAATTTGAGAAGAAACTCATGATCAAACACGCTACGTACGTCGACGTAGAAAACAAACATTTTGACATTTATTGAAAAAAAAACTAAAATGACATGTTGCTTGAATGAAAAATCATGTTTGCATGAGAAAACGAAGCACTGCAAACACAATGGTACCGAAATTGATTATTTAATCTTAAGAATATGAAGAATATTGAAAAAAGAAAAGTGGATACTTTCTTTTTTTGCTTAGTATATATCGGACTGTTTCAAAAGGATATTTTTTCCATATAGTTTATCATTTGATAACCTATGGAACAAAAACAATCAATTTACGAAGCGTCCTTATGTTGTAAATAGTATCACCCAAGAAATACGTCAACAATTATATATTTATTTTAGTGGTGAGCATATTAGTTATATGCATTTCATTATAATGCTTTAATCGTTTATTAAATTATCAATTGAAACACAAAACATCGAAATTACAGATTTGGGGTAACATTTACTATGGATCCACGAAAAGACTTCCCATCCATGCTAGTGAATGCAATTTACGGCGTCTGATCATAGCGTATAGTTGTGTTTTTTCTACAAACATAATGCTGTATTTGTCCACTCTAAACTTATTGAATTTTTCATCCCAAATGGCATAACTTTGTACTGGTACAGACCAGTTGGAGTAGCAAATGCTGATACCTCTTTAGCCCCATCAGTGAGCGGAACTTGCCAGAATCCTTTGAGAAGGTCAAATTTGGTGACATATAAAAAATTACCGACTTTGTCAATACAGTCATCAATTCTTGGTATTGGAAAAGAGTCAGTTTTTGTCACAGAGTTCACTTTTCGATAGTCAGTAGACATTCATTCTGTATGTTCCATTTGGCTTTGGAACTAATATACATGGTGAACTGTAATTACTTTGGCTGGGTTCAATAAAATCATTCTCCAATAAGTAATTCACTTCATCTTGAAGGGATTTTTGTTTCACTGGATTCATTCTATAAGGATGTTGTTTTATTGGTTGAGAATTTTCAACAATGACATCATGATATATTTTATCAGTTCTTGTGGAGATGTCAGTAAACAAATGTTCATATTCATTAATCAACTGTTTCAGCTCTTCTCGTTGAGATGGCTCCGAATGTGAAAGTTTCTTAAGTATTTCAGAGTTCTCAAGTTTTTGCCTGTAAGGGTCGGCTAGGTATTGGCAAGAGAGCAAGGACTTTATCACCTGGTTCAAATTTCCTATCAACACTATGCTTGTCATATCTTGACTTCATTTTGCACTGAGATGATTTAAGATTTGACCCAGCAACCTCACATGCTCTAGACAGTTTATTTCTGAAGTCAGAAACATACTGTGACAAGTTCAAGGGTGTTTCATCATCAGCAAGAAATTTCTCTTTTTAGAGTGTAAATGGCCCACGAACAGAATGACCAAAAACTAGCTCAAAGGGGCTAAAGCCAAGAGATTCTTGAACAGATTATCTGACTGCAAATAAAAGCAAATGAATACCTTCATCCAAATTTTTCTCAGTATCAAAACAATAAGACCTCATCATAGTCTTTAGGGTCTGGTGAAATCTTTGTAAAGCACCTTGACTTTCAGGGTGATAAGCAGATGACCGATATTGTTTGATACCTAATTCATGCAAAACCTGCTGGAATATGCCTGACACGAAGTTTTATCCTTGAACTTAACTGATTTTGGAAGGCCAACAAAAGTAAAGAATTTGACAAGAGCCTTAATAATTGACTTTGTATTAATGTTTCTTAGAGGAATTGCTTCTGGGAAGCGAGTAAAAGCACACATAATTGTCTACAAATATTCAGAACCTGACTTAGTTTTCGGTAAAGGACCAACGCAGTCTATTATTATTCGACTGAAAGGTCATCAAAAGCTAGAACGGGTTGTAACCTTGCTTTTGGAATAACTTGGTTAGGTTTCCCTACCATTTGACAAGTGCGGCAACTTTTACAATATTCAGAAACGTCCGATTTAAGTCCAGTCCAAAGGAAATGAATCATAATCTTGTGATAAGTCTTCTTTACACCTAAATGACCAGACATTGGACTTTCATGGGCTATACTAAGTATTTCATGGCGATATGACGTTGAAACAACAATTTGGTGATGAACAGCCCAATCATCATCAGCTGAGACATGGTCGCAATTTTCTCATCAGAATACTTTTTATAGTAACATACTGGAGTCTGGGACATTTCTTTTTCGGGTAATGCCCTATCAATTAACTTTGAAATCTCAGGATCATTTTGCTGTTCCTGGATTAACTTTGGCTTTGAATGCGTTTCATGACCTTGGTCATTTGACCTTGGAGATGACTGACAAAATTTTGACGAGTCTGTCTGAGTATCAGGCATTATTTAGCCATACCCCGAGTTACTGCACATGAAGGGTTCCTGCAAAATAGGATCATCTGTTTGACCTACACTAGGTGTGTCAGTTACAAGAGGATTAACAACAACCTTATCTCCAGCTAAGTCATTGCCTAGCAATAAATGTACACCTTTAAATGGTAAAGAATGTTTAACACCAACAACCTCAGAACCAGTAACCAAATCTGAGGACAAATTAACCTTATGAAGCGGAACATTAATAACACCACACTCTACATCCTGAATAAGGACACTAACACCAGACGAAGTCTTCTCAGAAAAAGGCAGAACATCTGCTAGAATAAGAGATTGAGAAGCTCCTGTGTCTCTTAAAATTTTAATAGGGGCAGGTGGGCATATATCACCTTAAAGTGACACTCTTTATTAAAATTGACATATGAAATTAATTTCTCAAATAATTTTGAACAGCAGATTTAAATAAAGAATTTGTTTTGTTTTGTTTGTTTGATGTTCGTATCTCGAGACGAGCCTCAAATTGTTACGTGCCAATGTAACAAGAAAAAAGAAGCCAGCAACAAACTTTACAATTAACAATTTTTATTGACAATAATACAATTATTGACAATATGAAATTAATACAAAAACAAATTACAATACCTTGAATGTTTAATCCTAAAGTTTTTTATTTTAGATCGAATTTAATTAAGTTCCTGGTCCACAAATAATAAGTCTAATAATATCCGAATTTGAAATAAAATACGCTTTTAAACACACTTTTAAGATAACGAGAAATCCCCTTTTAGTTTAACACAGTACTACTAAATGAAACCATTAGTCTAAACCAAGTGAACCAAGAATGCTGTAGGAATCCCTTTATATAATACCTTAGAACGATCTAGAATAGCATAGAACATTAGATGATTCTAGAGTTCGAATCACTTTCTAAAAGTCCTTTCTAGAAAGATCTAAAACAATCTACATTCATGTTTATCTAACAGTGTCAAGTGGAAATTTCCCAGACTTATTCTAAAAATAGACACGGGATAATCCATTATTCATTTTACATTCATGAATACATGCATAACAGTATTTTTTTTCTGTTTGTGTATCTTCGTGGACCAATCAGAAACTTTAAGATCCACCGGCCAGCAAATCAAATCGTAAAATAAATTGATCGATTTGAACCCAAAATTTGATCGTATTGAGCAATTATGAAACGTTTGCTACAAAGCTATTTTGAAGCGTTTTTTGGAGTATATGGAATTAATGAATGGAACGCTGAGTGCTGAATGATTTTAATCGGGATTGGTGTCAGTTTTACGATGTTTTAAACTGTACAATGCCATATTGACGTCTCAATCGTAGGCGGTTTAAGATTGATTGATTGAATGAATGGAGATTAACGCTGCTCTCAACATTATTTCAGTTATATCGCGGCGGCTGGAGCACCTAACAATGGATTCCTGGTATTTCTCTCACCAGTACAACCGTCAAATTCTTTAAAATATACTAAAAGATCTTTAAAATTGCTTTATATACATCATATAAGACAAAAATCATAATAATTTATAAATATAAACGTTATTGAGGTTTAGGCTTTGATACCGTGTCAGCAGAGCTGCTGTCGCAGGACTTTCCAGTACACATTCTTTGAATAGTTTAGCAAACCCTAGTGCTACTAACATTAAAGAACTTAACCAAACACTTGACGTGAAAACTGTGTTAAACTAATCAAATACACTTGGACGAATTTTAACAAACACAGGGTGACATAAAATGATTGTTTTCAGGGATAAATTATATTATTGGATTATTATATTCATCTTTGTATGTTATCTGGTTGTCATGTGTATGGAATCAGCTGTTGAAATTTCAATCGTTTTCCGATGCTGATCATGTGAAAAATACCCCCTTTTAACAGTGGTCTTTCTTGATTTGCGAAACACGGCCTGACATATTAGTATTTTGTGTGTCCTCCTTGCGCAGCTGTGGCAGCCCTGAATCGTCTATGCATGGAATTCAACAGGGTGTTAATCATAGCCATTGGGATGTTATTCCATTCTTCATGAAAGGCATGTGTGAGCTATACATGGTTGGTTGGAGCATTTGGACGTCTCGTCCTTACCCTCCTATCCAGTTCGTCCCATAAATGTTCAATTGGGGACAAATCTTGACTGAATGCTGGCCAATTGAGTGGGTGTATGTTACTGTTGGCAAAAAATTGCTGCCAAATTCTTGCGACATGGGGCCGGGCATTCACGGTCTTGCTAGAAAATAAGGTTCCGTGTTTGCACGCATGAGACGGCATTTGGGCGGAAGCTTTCGTTTCTATACCTGACGCCGCCAATCACGATCAATGGGGATTTAAACCTATAGGAGAAGTCATCCAAAATACATACCGAACCTCTGCCAAATCTTTTCCGTTCAACGACACACGCGTCGATGTAACGTTAGGCGCGACTTCGGTATACACGACATCGGCCGTCGGAACGGAAGAGAGCGAATCCAGGATTCGTCAGATGAAGAATACCCATCTCCATTGCCTCACCATCGGAAAAATTTCGTGGTGAGTGTGCTTGTAACCAAACCAAACGGCGTTGGCGACGCACAGGAATTAGCGACAGACCGACATAGGGACGCCAGGTTCTTAGGCCATTGTCGCGTAAGCGGTTTCGAACTGTACCGGGATGAATATGGCGATTTTGAATACCTATAGTGTTATTTGCAGTTTCGCTAGATGTGAGATGGCAATTACGTAAGCGAGAAATTGTCGTAAACCGATCCGGACGTGGCGTTGTGACGCGCGGTCGTCCATTTCGCGGTCGGACGTTGACCTTCCCCGACATTCGCAGACGTTGAGCAAGACCTTCAATAGTTCGAATATGCACACCAAATTGTGCAGCAACCTACGGTTGGCCTTGACCCTGCACTGACAAGCAATGCTATACTGCGGCCTGTCCTCGCCCGACTTCCGACAATCGCGGCATTGATGCAAATTGCTCAACTTGAAGTAATCGTTGAAAAATCGATCTGAATACTTGAACAGTATCAAATAGACTGAAAATTTCCTTTGACAAACTCAATGACCTTCCCCTGCACGGAATTCTTGCATTTAAGCACGTGCCTCCAACGGCGAAGAGGTAAGGTCAGGCCCGCGTGGAGCGAGTTTTAAGTGAATTCTATGGTGGTCGCCTTCAGAGTGCGTAAAAATTTAAAAATCTGGTTACGCCTATGCATTCCATGCGAAGGGTAGAAGGAAAAATGAGAATAGTAGCCGCCCGAGGAAAAACTCTTATTTTGGATCTCATCATTTGAGCAACACTGTCTCCAGTTCTTATGCGTTTTTTTTTTTTTTTTTTTGTATTTATTGCTCCCCTTTAATTAAGAACAACTTTTTTAAAGTGACTATGTAGTCTTTTAATTGACCAGTTTCAAAAAGTAAATTCAGCAAGATTCATATTAAAAAATAGATATTTATTTTAAAAATGACCTGTTTAAATATATTCAGCAATATCGACAAACCTTCTTATGATAAGAGTACTGAATACATTAATATTTATGTAATATCGAATTTCAAGCATTGTACCGTTCAAGCCATATATAGTATATATAGAGAAAATAGAAGTAAATAACCTTTGAAGTGCTACAAGTATATGTAGCGCACATTCGATAACCAAAGAGTTAACCGATTAAAATCTCATTTGATGATACGAAACTTCAGGAAAGAATGGTCAGGTTTAAAAAACAATCGCCTGTGATCAATATACACCACACAGTTATTACAAAAGATAGCAAGTATCGATTTAGATTGTCCCAAGCCCCGTGTTCAAGATTAAAAAAAGATCCGTGAATATTTGGAAGTTTTACCCCACTTTGCACGTGAGTAAACGTGCAAAGTGGGGTAAAATTTCCTAAACATCTCGCTAACCTTTTTTATCTTTAAGTAGAGGCAAACATTTACACGTGTTTGATATATTCAGACAGCTTGTGATCTCCACAGACAGTTAGCGAAATAAATTTACACAAAGAAAAAAAAGTATTGCAACAGTACCCGAGGTTATAAAGCAATTCTCGTTTCAACATTTGAATTAAAGCCGTAAATCTGTTTTAATATTCATGTCAATGTATTAACATAAAAGATAATATATACTTAGCCAAAAAAAAGTTTAGCAAGGCTTAGTATTTTTAGCTAAATATTTTTCTGTAGCAGAAATATTGCAGTCAAATGAAGCAAAACATTGACTTCAATCTCTTAGCAATATATTTACGTTTTTCTTTTGTTTCAATGGCGACTCTACAATCACAAAACATAGCCAAAACGGTGGGAGGAGCTGATATTAAAAGTCACAGCCCGTCATTTTTTGTCAAGATTTCGGTTTCGCAATTCAATATCACGCTGTGCGGAGCGACAAGAATTTTAGCAAATGTTATCTTTGGTCGTTGGCTGCCTTTGAAAACAAAACGAATCTTCTGCGGGTTAACGTCTAGTTAAACGCCTATCGAAATTCTGAAGCTATAGTGGACGTGGCATATTTCAAATGATCAGGTCAAATTGATCATTGGAAGGTTCATGAGCCAATTGTCTCGTCTTTTACACCATTGACGTCATAGAAAATGGACAATACAGAAATGCTGTAATGTGATAATCCTCCGTTTATGACCTGGGGCCTCTTTCAAGAAAAATATCGTACGATTTATCTTATAAATATCGTACGATTATATTTAAGACGGTCGTAAACGGCTTTCATAAAAATATCGTTGAAAATCGCAGACTATACGACCTCATAAGATTATCGTAAAGTTGATCTTTCACATCTGCACGTGCTGATCATATGATATAAACTTCCGCGTTAGTGGGTAAATTGTCCCCTTTTTACTATACCAAAAAGGGTAAATCAGCAAACTGACCGTAGAAAAGCCATTTTCTTGAAGATAAACGCATGTTTAACGAGGTTTTTGAAACTAAATTCGTCGAACTACACACTTCTCATCGATATCTAAATATCTATGTCAAGATAATTATACAAGTGCTCATAATTACATAGTTAATTTAGCTTACACTGTCGATTCCCTTTCCAATGAGAGTAAACCGGCTGTCTCGCCGAAATCGGAGCAATCGAACATTGGACCGCATGCTAAAAATGCACTTGTTCTACTTAATGATCATCTCCACCAAGTTATCGGTGTATGACTTTATTATCATTTTTTTTATTATCATTGTTGTTTGTTTGTTTGGTTGTTAACTGGTGAAGTATATGCATGTATAAGAATATAAAATTGTTAAAAAGGTAAGATGAAAAAATGGCTCATCCATTTTTCTTATATGTACATGTACGATGTATTTGTTATGTAATTCTTCAAATCTGTATAGTTTTGTGCCTATGTGGAAGGTATTGAAACGAACTATCGAAGGATGGTATTGAAACGAACTTTAGATGGATATTATATTCCATCGCTTTCATACAAAATTACCGATAACTCTAACTTCGGTTCTAGTACAGTGCTCTTTGTCGTATCTGTGTAACTACAATAGTTATATGTAGCTTAGACATGTTTCATCTGGCTTAGTATCGCCGTTCAGTTATTGTATTTGCTTAATTATTTGCTCAGTTCATATTTTTCGAAAAGAGAGGGAACAAAATAGCGAGTGCAGCGGTTTTGTTGGTGATGTTGTTGTTGTTAATAAGAAATCCTCCTATTTATCAAGAATTGTATGGTTTTGACTTTAGGTTGTGGAATTTTCCTTTTAATTAACGTAGTTCTTGAAGCATAAAACACATGTATCCATATTGCATAATGTGAGAGTAGTTTGCTTTAAAAAAGTAAGTTACTTATATATGTACAAAAAATCTATTGATTTGGTATCTCCCACTCTCTGTGTCATTAGGAAGGGTTAAGCAAACATTATCAGTCATGATCATGAAAGGGTCGATTCTTACGTTAAATAAACATCTTAATACCACTATATAAACATTCTGCGACAATCGTACGATAATCGCAGAGTAATATCAAATATCGAAATGATGGTGCATCAATTGTTTTCAATATATCTCGTTTATTATACTTTATTGTTCTGGGAAATTTGGCATGTGCATAGCTAAATAATCGTTCTAACATCCACGAGAGTAAGAAAGAAATCCGAGAACATTTTAGGCTCATAGGGACAATATCGCAAAATTTACGACTGGTCTGAAGGTGTCGTATATTTTATCATAGATTTCACGATACGACGCCTTTCTTGAAAGCCAAAATGTTTCTTGAAAGCCAATTTTTATCGTACGATTGCGATACGACCAAATTTCAATCGTAGGACCTTTCTTGAAAGAGGCCCCTGGGGATTTTTCAAGAAAAATATCGTACGATTTATCTTATAGTTATCGTACGATTATATTTAAGACGGTCGTAAACGGCTTTCACAAAAATATCGTTGAAAATCGCAGACTATACGACCTCATAAGATTATCGTAAAGTTGATCTTTCACATCTGCACGTGCTGATCATATGATATAAACTTCCGCGTTAGTGGGTATATTGTCCGCTTTTTACAATACCAAAAAAAGGGCAAATCAGCAAACTGACCACAGTTTTTATATTAATGCATATTTAACGAGGTCTTTAAAACTAAATTCGTCGAACTACACATTTCTCATCGATATCTAAATATCTATGTTAAGATAATTATACAAGTGCTCATAATTGCATAGTTAATTTAGCTTACACTGTCGATTCCCATCCCAATGGGAGTACACCTGCTGTCGCGCCGAATTTGGAGCAATCGAACATTGGACCGCATGGTAAAAATGCACTTGTTCTAGTTAATGATCATCTCCACCAAGTTTTCGGTGTATGACTTTATTATCATTATATTTTATTATCATTTTTGTTTGTTTGGTTGGTTGTTTTCTAGTGAAATATATGCGTGTATAAGAATACGAAATTGTTAAAAAAGGTAAGATGAAAAAATGGCTCATCCATTTTTCTTATATGTATTTGTTATGTAATTCTTCAAATCTGTATAGTTCTATGTCTATATGGAGGTATTGAAACGAATTATAGAAGGATGGCATTGGAACGAACAAGTTAAGCAAGCATTTTCAGTCATGATCATGAAAGGGTCGATTCTTACGGTAAATAAACAACTTAATGTCACTATGTAAACATTCTGCGACAATCGTACGATTATCGCAGAGCAAAATCAAATATCGAAATGATGGTGCATCAGTTGTTTTCAATATATCGCGTTTATTACAAAATATTGTACTGGGAAATTTGGCATGTGCATAGCTAAATAATCGTTCTAACATCCTCGAGAGCTAGAAAGGAATCCGAAAATCTTTTAGGCTCATAAAGACAAAATCGTAAAATTTACGACTGGTCTGAAGGTGTCGTATATTTTATCGTGGATTTCGCGATACGACGCTTTTCTTGAAAGCCAAAAAGTTTCTTGAAAGCCAATTTTTATCGTACGATTGCGATACGACCAAATTTCAATCGTAGGACCTTTCTTGAAAGAGGCCCCTGGTCAATGTTTTGTTCGATGATTTAGGCGGCTTTCCTTGAATTGGTTTAGTACTCATTCAAAGTGATGAAAAGCGGAAATTTCAGACTGACTCGAGCTTGTAAATTTGAACTACCGACGTAAAACGCTTAAAAACTCACGGTACGCCGCAAATGGTAATCTGCAAAGTAAACATCGTTGATGCGGATAGCCAATCGATAAGCCTATCGCTCAGGCACCGACTCACTAAATTGATATTCACACAGACTATGTTACAATTCAACAAAGTGTTGCAAAACTTTTTTGACTATGTATATAAATAAGTTGTTATAAATAACAGCTTATTAACATAATCTTTAATTTTCATACAGTTATTTGAATTTAAATTTTGAGAAAATTCTCAGTTGAGCCACAACTTTTATAACCTCGGGCCCTGACTTTTACAGAAGTAGTTTTAAACAAATTAAAGTGAACTTTGGTAACTTGGCACAATTTATGCACAATAATACATTTCCAGTGGGTCTAATAATTTGTAATTAATCTGAAAAACAAGACTTTTTTCCCAATAATGAATTGTGCCATCTCATGCATTTTATTAGACTGGCTCCCGTCCCACTGATCTGAAGTATTGTGAAAAAGTAAGCAAAATTCAACTAGAGAAAGATAATTTCTTATCAGCTTATATTCTCTGACTGGCCGATCAGTGTGTCAGTTTTTGATAATATGGGAGGTAATTTGAAATAAAATAGTTAAACTTGAGTGGTCTACCTTATTGATTTTAAAACTAACTGACAGCCTTGGAGCCAGGCTAGCATTTTATGTCAATTATAAAAAAGAACATTTTTTAATCAATCATTCATACATGAATAACTAAGGTTGCATCGAACTTTTGATAGATAGGATTTCAACCTGCTTGTTGTCTCCGATCCAAAAGTGATCCACACACTTACTGTACAGCCAATATCATGTACATGCAAAAGCGAAGAAAATCACGGAACCCACTGTTCTCCTTATAGCCTGGATCAGAAGTAGGTTATGAACATAGTCATTACGAATGCAACATCTGTACATGTAACAACTGAGCAAGATTTTGAATTGGAGGTAGCAGTTCATATACTTGTCGACCGAGAATGTAAAAAAAAAATATTCGATAGGGTCATATTCTGTCTTAATTGAACGTACCTTCGAATTTACATACATTAAGATGTTGCAATACTTTTTTCCTTGTGTATATTTGACCCGTCACGCGAAAAACCCGTCGGACCTGGGAAGTGCGAGCATTTTCGACCCGGGTCAGACTACGCATATTGAGCAGGCTGATCAGGATGGGAACTTTTCATGACTGAACTATTTAATCTATCTAAAATGACTTTCCTACTTACTTCCTACTTGCTTACTTACATTTCTTTTTACTTTCTTCCTTACCTACTTAATTACTTACTTATGTTTCTTTTTTACTTACTTACTTACCTACCTACTTACTTACTTATATTTCTTTTTTACTTACTTACTTACCTACTTACGAATAATCAAGGTTATATTCCAAAAAAATGACCTCGTGTGTTGTTTCGTCTTTTCAGTTCCCTCGCCTTCAGTACTATCAGTACTTTGATTCGGTTGATTTTGACTTAGTTTTATCTGTCTTCTCGCATGGATTTCTTACCCTTTTTGCCTTCCACTATTGCGCATGCGCGGGAAATTCTCAATATAAACAATAACAATCAACTCTCCTAAAGGTTTTGACAAAACGGCTAAGGGTTTTCCTTATTAATAACAAACTGGTCTATTCTGATCAAGTTAAATAAAAAAATCAATTCTAGCGACAGTCAATGATATTGTTTTTTGAAATCTTAATGAAATTGTTGGACTGAAAAGGGTGAAAAAATTAATAAAATCTATGATGTTGGAAAAGTAAAAATGATTGAATCTAGAAAAAGTCGTGATTCTCTTTTCCTACAGCAGTTCTTATCTTTATTTATTTTTTTAGTTTGTTTTTTTTTTGGGTTGTTGTTGTTGTTTTTCTAATCAGTGCAAATAAACACCCTGTCACACAAGTTGTGTTGCCTTAATTCTACAATCACTTTCATTATGAAGAATGAAGATGTGCATAGACGTACCTAAGGTTTTGAAATTTATACGCACCCAGTAGGCGACCATCAAAGAATATATAGGATTAGGGCGAGATAAATGCCCTTCGTGCTATGATTTGAGCGTTGGTGAATAATCAAATTTTCATTACTTCAGCTTGAATAAGTTACGATGTTTTGATCATTCACCAGTGGCATTTTCGAAAGAGCAATTATTTGTATTACGCACTTGCGTAATGTGCGTAATGGTTGTTACGCCCTCGATGTGTTCCCTTGCCAGTAGATAGAACTTTTCAGAAGTTTCAATTAGAATTTATATCGTATCAGCAGTATTTTGATAAACATGTCTTTTTTGTGCGTGTTGGGTGTGTTTTCGTGCTCAAATGCACGCCGTCGACCGCACCAGTCCAGCTATTTTCTCATGAAATTAAGCCTAAACTTGTATTATGTTGGTAGTAAAGTTAGTTACATCGTGAAATTGACATGAATTCCAATCAAAAACATTTTAAATCATTCACTCAGCGCTCCATTCAGTCATTCCAAACACTCACTCAAATCAATCAAAAAACGCTCAAAATTTGTTAGAAAACATTCCGAAATTGTTAAAGGCGATCAACAATTAATTCAAATCGTTGATCAAGTTATTATACGAGTGTATTGGCTGGTGTGGATTTACGTTTATTTTGTTACAGGGAGGTAATAAATATATCTAATTTTGTTCATCTTGAACAATATTAGCATTATTGGTTTACCTCCCTTGAATTTCACTCAAAACTCGCTCCAAATACTCATTCAATTTCATTCCCAAATCATTCATCTTGTCACTTTCACGATGTTCTTAACTATATCTTCAAGAGGATCGCCCGGGCTTTAAAAGGCGTAATCAATCGCCTTTTTACAGTCCAAAAAGATGTCGCTTGCAAAATGTTTCAACATAGGTTTTTTTTCTTTTCATGTTTTCAAAGGAAAGCCGCTTTGCTCTCTAAGCTGTCTTTCATTGAATAATATTAATGAATATTTATCAACCATATATTTTGTTTTTTTCCCAAAATTGAGGTAGTAGACCCGTAATAGTTCCATAACATTTCAGAATGCGTGCTCTTTCACAATGTTGACCGAGGTTTCCTAATGAAAATCATTAGGAAACCTCGGTTTACACTGTTAAAGTTTATTACTTCTGAAACGTTGTGGAACTATCTTAATTCTTCAAAACTCAGTTCAACATCAACCAGATTTACATAGAATCGTCAGGCGAGGTAACTCTTCGTGAAAATGCATTTATAGATGGTTTAGATCTTTTCTCCATTCTTTTACATTTTCCTATCGTATTTTTATAGATAAGTCTCATTTGATATATATTTTTATATAAAATTATAATAAAAAAACTAAAATATGTATCATTTTTGGAATTTATTTTCAACGTAAAAAATCTCACCTATGTAAAATAAAAATAATTATTGGTATATAACTTTCCCTACTCTGGGACGAATTTGACCTGTCACTTCAACGTGATTGATACCAATTGACCTTGATATACACGAGCGTCACCTCGTCATCGGTCACAATTTATCAGGCGCTAGCTTGCTAGACGCGAAACAAACATTTCATTTCTGAAAGGTGTATAGGTAGATTTTGCGCGGTGAGCCGTGAAATAAACTTTTAACCATTAGATTCTTGTGCCATTTGTTCGAAGAACAAGCCGTTTTAAGCCGTTTTAAAACGGCTTTAATTAGCGCATTAAGAAAAATTAAAATTTACCATGCTTAATGTTGTAAACATTACTGGGTGAATAAAGGTTATTTTATGTCATGTTATGTACCATGTAAACCAACGTTATTGCTTGTCTTAAATCGTAAGGTTCACTCAAACACGTTCTTTCATGATTAAAGTGAAGGGGTCAGGTTAAATTCTTATTATTTGCCTTTTAATTATACCCGATTTACCTATGATAATGGACTCAGCGCCTACGTCAGAGCTCAGTTTACAAAATACACCTATATGTGTCGATCTATCCCGTTTTGTTTTCTTTAACCATACAGTAAAAAACATCGTGAAAATGACACTCATTCCAATCAAAATTATTCTTAACCATTCACTCAGCGCTCCATTCATTAACTCCAAACACTCATTCAAATCGATCAAAAACACCCCGAAATAATTAGAAGATATTTTGAACTCGTTCAAGACGTTCAGCATTTTATTCAAATCGATCAAATTATTCTATGATTTTATTGGCTGGTGTAGATTTTAAAGTGTCTGATTGGTCTGCGAAGACACACAAACAGAAAAGCACTATATCTTACGGTCGGACAAGGAGGTAACACATATCGCTAATTTTGTTCATTTAGCGATATCTAATTACCTCCCTTTAACTTCTGTCAAAACTCGCTCCACACACTCATTCAATTTCATTGCAAAATCATTCATCTTGTTAAGATGTTGTTAACAGTAGTCTTCAAGATCTCCATAGGCGCAGTAACAGCGTCGTAGGAACGAAGTTAATCACAGTAGTTATTATCCACGATAAATGCCCTGGCAGGGCGGAGCCTAAGTAACGGGTCGTTGCACTTAAGGTTAAGGGAAATCAGCCTTTATCTAAAATAACCTACTTCTAAAGAGAATCGATATAAATAACTCGAGACCTTAAATCGTAGATTGGTAACCAAATCCTCGTAACTTCAGCTTGATCAAGCTGAAGTTACGAGCCGGTTTTGGTAACCAAACGATAAAATATGTTCACTCTCTCTAAGCACGTGAACCCTCTAGGTTTTAGGATACAGTTATTTGCATGCCTTCACGATTATTGCCGACTTACTTTTCAATGAACCCAAAATATTTAAAAGTTAACTCGCCAAATTACGTCACGGCTAAGCCTCGCGGGCCTGCCAGTTCATTAATTACGTAGAATACAGGCAATTCATCATGACCGTAATAACACATTAAAATTGCCACAAGAGCTTCGTAATCATGCAAGAGCGTTGCTCCCATTACGCACATTACGCAATTGCGTAATACGAATATATCCTCTTTCGAAAAATGTTGCCTCTAAATGATCATAACATCGAAACTACAGCTTATTCAAGGTGTAGTTACGATGTATTGATTATTCAACAACGCTCAAAACATAGAAAAGGGGAACGGACGGAGGATATTCATATTTTGTCACAGTCTATATATTGCCTTTAAGCTATATATACTAGTCAAAACTTCTAACCGATGGTGTTTGGATATTCGTGAAATTTGCTTTGTGAATTTTTAAGCAACTTTCCAGATGATTTTGGCGAAAAGTTACCATTATTTCATTGTCGTAGACCTATGTGAAATAGCAGCTGGAGGCTAGGAAGGAATGTGATGGTTATACTGGAGAGAGAAAAACCAGGAATCCATTGTTAGGTGCTTCAGCCGCCGTGATATAACTGAAATAATGTTGAAAGCGGCGTTATACTCCATTAAATCAATCAATCAACCATTATTTCATTGAATTTAAAGCGCAACATGAGAAAAGCTCAAAAAGCTCTAAATTCAAACAGAGCTCAAAATATTGTCAATGTAGCGATTTTTGTCTCATGGGTCGTTAGCTGCAACATAGACTAGGAAAAAATTGAAAATGTTCGACATTTGTGTACGGCATATGGCCCTAGAAGAAAGTGATAGAGCTTATGTATGCGGAAATACGGTTCCTAGAAACAACACATAAAACACGTTTTTCTTCAAAAATGCATAGAATTTAGACTGATGATTCCAGTTGTGCTACAAAATGTAGGATATGTGAAAAAAATCAGTTTCATACATCGTTTTTTTCACACCAGACCATATTTGAGCATATTCGCTAGATAAAATGGTTTGCCGTTTGAATTTAAACACCATTTTACCATGCCTCCTATTCTTTCTGTTTCTCCTGTAGTCAAAGGTCACAGAAAATTGACAATGTTTTCTGATTTTTCTCTTGGTCTAGGTTGCAGTTAACGATTTGCGGACTTTGATTTGTTGAAAGTGTAATATCCCTAGCTCTATTAAGATTTAGAGCTTTTTGAGCTTTTACTTTATTACACATCCAAATTTGATAACTTTTGGTAAATCATTATGGAAATCCACGTACATTATGCTTAAAAATTCTCACATCAAATTTCATTAAAATGTTATAACTTTTAAAAAAGTTATCGTCATTTTTAAAGTGGCCGGTTAGGACTTTAAGTTAGTATATTATATGCTTGTCGCCATCTGAATGCGTATAATTTCAAAGTCCTACTTACGCCTATGTCATGAGCGCTGTAGAACCGCCATGAACACGCACAGAATCTCTTATTTCCGAAAAGTTGGTGTTTTTTCCGGCGATCCGCCACTGCGATCCGAAAAAAAATGTGTGATGGCCGTTGAAGCACGGTGTGGTCGCCGTCTAGTAAGACAGGCACGGCTTCACAAATAAAGAAAAGTTTTTCTTTATTTTAAAACAAGAGAAGCAGCACACACACAATTCACTTTTCAATGTTATTTTAGATCCACAAAAGAAAATTCATGAGAGATTGAATATATAGAGGATAATCGTTTGTTTCAGTGTAAGATCGATCTATATTTCATTAAGTGAACAACAAAAGCTATATTTTCACGAGTGGCAGGGCCACGAGTGAAAATATATCTTTTGTTGTTCACGAAATGAAATATTAATCGATCTTACCCGAAAAACAAACGATTATTCTATTTCTTTAATGCAAAAATTAGGCAAAGTGTGAAATTTCTAGGACATATTTTCGTAAAGCGCGTCATTTTGCGCGTGATTGCCATGCAACGTTCATTGTGACGTCACTTATTTCGCCCCGCAAAGACGACGTCAGATAGGTTGAAATGCACAAAAGCAGGGTATAAGTTTTTGATAATTTCACTGCTTTTGTGGTGAGATTATAAAGTGATAATCTACCGTTATTTGTCGATAAACCACCGAAAAGCATTAAAGAAATATCATTTATACTGTGACCTTCTCGGATGACTTAAAGGTAGTGGACCCGTAATAGTTCCGCAATGTTTCGGAAGTCATAAACTTTAAGAGTGTAAACCGAGATTTCCTAATGATTTTAAGGCATAAGAAAGCCTCGGTTAACATTGTGAAAGGACTATTGGTCCGAAATGTTGCAGAAAGAAATAACACGGTTCCACTTTTTATTTCCAGGGGTGTGGAAATACGACTTTTCTCCACTTGTCCATGGACAAGTAAAAGTCGATTTCCTTCTTGTCGGGGATCAAAAAGACTTGCCGGAAAAAACTAAATTGATACATATTGTGAGAAAACATTATTTTTAACGAAGAAAATGCTGTAACAAGAAAATGCTGATACAAACAATAGGTTGACTTTTCTCCTATATATGTTTTAGAACTTTGACAAGATTTACTCTGGTATTTACTTGTCCACGGACAAGTTGCCTACAAAACTGTACTTGCCCGCAAATGAAAAAGCCCAAGTCGGACAAGTCGGGCAGGGGAATTCCACAACCCTGATTTCACTTGAAAAATTTACAGAACACCTTTGAAAACGCATTATGTATATTTCTTTCTTTCTCGCACACCGAGTCGCATGGAAGTTAAAAATGCGTTATTGTTTCTTTGTTTGTATCTCGTTACACATGTTCATGGTCTTATCCATGCGATTTGAGCTTTTCAAGGAGACTCGAACAGGTGTACGTTTGGCACATCGGTAAAGTGCCCACCGATTTTATAGACAAAACAGATTGATTGATTGATTGAATGGAGTACGTCGCTTTCAACATTATTTCAGTTATATCGCGGCGGCTGGAGCACTTGGTTTTCTGGTATTTCTCTCAACAGTACAACCACCACATCCTTTCCTAGCCTCCAGCTACTATCTCACATAGGTCTACGAATATCAACCCATTGGTGAGAGACAAATAGTCGGAAAGAATGAGTACCGCCGCCGGGGATCGAACCCTGGACCTCTAGATTGACAGTTCGACGCGCTACTCACTGCGCTATGACGGCGGCGTGAACAGAACAGACTCACTCCATGTTTATCCAACGATACCGCATTATTCTGCGTAATTAATGTACTGGCAGGGCGGGGCTTAACCGTGACGTAATTTGGCGAGTTTACTTTTCATTAGTTTGGGTTCTTTAAAATTTTAGTTGGTAATTATCGTTAACGCGTGCAAATAACTGTATCCCAAAACCTAAAGGATTTACATGCGTTGGGAGAGTGAACACATTTCATCGTCTGGTTACCAAGACCTCGTAACTTCAGCTTAATTAAGCTGAAGTTACGAGGATTTGGTTACCAATCTACACTTCCAGGCTTCCAGGTATTTATGTCGACTCTCTTTAGAAGAAGGTTATTTTAGATAAAAGCTGATTTACCTTAACATTAAGTGCAACGACCCGTTACTTAGGCTCCGCCCTGCCAGGGCATCAATCATGGATAATACCTGCTCCGCGTTCAGGGGCAATAACAAACGCATCAAAATACAAGAATGATGGAAAATCAATCGACAGATCAAGGTATCTTTTATCATATTTCAGTTCTTATAATCTTATTTCATCGTGCCAACAGGGACCCACCATGCAAATAACTATACATGGATAATCTCAGCTCATTTTTGTTCATTTACGCTAAACGTATACTCGGATATGCCTTATCGGATGTTTTCACAACAACCCTCTCTCATAGTAATTTTGTGTATTGAGGCGGATAGGAACCATACGTAATTTCTTCGCGATTTTGCTCGTTATTTGCATTTTACTTTGGAAAAAATAAGAAAAAAAAACAAAATTTAAAAACATTTTTTTGTATTTTCTTTCTAGTAAAAATTGAGCATCTTCAGCTACTTAAACATCAAGATATAACATTAACTAGTCCACCTTAGATAACTGGAAGGCCTACTTTCTTTTCATGAATGAAACATTATTTAAGGCGGGAATAGTAAATGTAAACAAACTCAATGTCTGCCATTTGCAAATTATTTTATGAAGTTGGTCATTTTTGGATGCAAAATGTGAGATGTTGATACTTTTCTTAAAAAATGTAAGCCTCCTTCATTGTTCTTTAGCCTTTCCTCTACATGTAAGAATGAATGGTTTTATCTTTGGTGCAACAAAAACTTTAGTTGAACGAAAATAGAAAATGTGGTAAATAAGTCATATTTTCATGATTTAAAGACACCTTTTGAATTTTTTGTACATATCCAAACTATTTTGCATTCTTTAGTAATATTTCAAAGCAAAAATAAAAAGTATCCACCCAATATCACTTCGGATTTCTTTAAAAGTACACACAGAAATTCTATGAAAAATATTACAAACTAAGCTCTGATCATTTGGAAATAAATTTGAAAAGTTTTATGTGATTCGAAGAAACCGCTTCCGAGTTGTAGGCGTTAACGTAGCAAGGGTGTCATTTTCAAAATTCGCAGACTCTCAATTAAATGTTGAATTGATATTTCCGACAGTTTTAAGCTTGCCAAATGCAATATTAGTGCGTTAGGTATCCTGGATTGATAACACAACTTAAAATCTTCTGCTGCTTCCTGCCAACGCTACGTCAAATGGACACAAACAAGTATTAAACATCTTACGCAGATTTAAGGCTCAAATTTACAAATTTATGTCTGCACGTTTCTTGTCGAGAAAACCAATCCCAAAATTCTCGATTTCATTTTTTTGCTAACAAAAAACAACTTTTGCATTGCTACGTTACGTCACCGTTTCCACTCGCTCATTGGAAAGGCTCTTATGAATATCAAAGAAATATGTTCGCCCTACTTCCGTTAAGAATTAAATGGCTATTGTTTTGGTTTTAAAGTTTGACGATTTTATAGGTTAAGACATTTATTTCTCTTCCGTTTTGAAATAGTGGTTGGGAAGCGCCAATGCAATCGCGTCAACGTGAATGAGAAGATTTGGCGTGACGTCTTCCCAGTGACCCTATTGAGTTGAAGAGGGCGAATAGCAGTACTACTCTATCTGAGATGGTCAGCACGCGTTTTTATTGTTCTTCTCTTTCATGTAACGTTTGTAAAATTTACTCAATGTTCGACGGTTTTTATTACGCCTGATGTCAAGTTTTTCTCGGTCTCGTTACAAAACTATGTTGTACGGAACACAACTACTGTTTGATTTTCCTAACCGCAGAGCTTCATAGGTAAAATTCATTTGAGAAGAAAGTTGAGATCGAAAACGTGACGTACGTCAACGTAGAAAACAAAGATTTCGTCACTTCTTGAAAAACACCAAAAATGGCACGTTGCTTGAATGAAAAATGTTGTGTGCATGAGAAAACGAAGCTCTGCAAACACATTGGTACCTTAATTGATCATTTAATCAATCAAATGTTGAAAATATTGACAAAAGAAAAGTGGATACTTTCTTTTTTTGCTGAGTATATATCAGTTTTGGTCCAATAGAGTTCTTTGTATGAGTTTTTACTTTCATGTCCATTGACTCAGGCCATAAATCCTTAGTACGTAAAATACTCTTTATTTATTTACTTCCCTTTAAAGAAAATTATAAATAGAGCAAAAAATTTTTCCTTCATACATGTATGGCGAGTAAATAAAGGTTAACCTCTTTTCAATTGTAATGTTTGGGTTATTTTCATAATAATTGGATCTTTGTAAAAATTATTTTGTGTGTAAACTATATTCATGACATAAAAGGACATGTACATAATTTTTTATTTAATTTTAAAAATCCGTTTTGAATGTATTGCAAAAAACGTAATCTTTTTCTGCAGAGCTGCAGAAATCTGTCTGCAACTTTTTAACGTAGTGACAAACTATGAAAAGGAAGTGAACAGATATTTCAAAACTGCCTCTTTTATCCCTTGACGATTGATTGGTTGAAACCATTTTTAAAGTAAACAATCCTTTTGATGATTGCTTAAAACATTTTTTCAGTTATATCGCGGCGGCTGGAGACCTAACAGTGGATTCCTGGTATTTCTCTCACCACAACTACCATCATATCCTAGCCTCCAGCTGCTATCTCACATTGGTCTACGATTATCAACCCATTTGTGAGAGACAAAAAGTCGGAAAGAATGAGTGCGGCCATCGGGGATCGAATCCGGGACTTCTAGATTGATAATTAAATTTACTCGAAGCAAAGTAAAGAGACAGCTAAAGACATCGTGAACTTTTCAAAATGAATGATTTTGGGTAGCCTGGCCCCAAGGCTGTCAGTAAGTTTTAAATAAGGTACAGTTAACAACATCGTGAAATTGACAAGGTGAATGATTTTGGAATGATTTAGGAATGAAATTGAATGAGTGTGTGGCGCGAGTTTTGAGTGAATTTAATTGGAGGTAATCCTCTATCGCAAATTTTGTTCAGCCTAGTGAACAAAATTTGCGATACTGATTATCCCCCTTTAAAAAAAAATGCACACAAGTTCCATAGATAGCTTCCTATTTTTTCAAGATCCTATTAGACGCTTACGGTTTGAATTATATCAGTTAAATCGCGATTTTTCTCTATCCAAATTTATTTTGAATGACGTTGTTGATTCTTTATTTTTCAATGTGTTTGGGCGTTTTTGAATGGTTTGAGTGAGTGTTTGGAATGATGATTGGAGCGCTGAGCGAGTGATTTTGAATGGTTTTGATCGCGATGGGTGTCAATTTCACGATGTAATAAGCTGTACGCCTCTCAAGTTTTAATATTTTAAATTACCTCAAATATTCTCAAAACCTGACGACAGATTCGGACCAGTCAGAGAAATATAAGCTGATAAGAAATCATACTTTCTGTAGTTAAATTGCTCCTTTCACAAAACTTCAGATCAGTGGGAAGGGAGCCACTCTAGATTTTTGGATGAAAATGAAAGAGTGTGTGGAGAAAATTTGAAGTGAACTTAGAGGAAGGTAATCCAATTTCGCTAATTGATTTCATTATAAAGTAAATTAGCAATATATGATTACCTCCCTTTAATAAAATAAACGCACTTTTCTGTTTGTGTATCTTCGTGGACAAAAATCAAAAACTTTTGAATCCAAGCCAGCCAATAAAATCGCAGAATTATATGATCAATTGGAAAAAAATGATCGTGTTGATCGATTTCGAAATGTTTACAAATGACTTCTGAGCGTTTTGATAGATTGCAGTGAGTTTTTTTTTTAAATGAAAGTATGGAACGCCGAAGGATTTAGAATGACTAGGGTCGAAACCGGCTTTTCACACTATCATTATATAAGTACTTATATAATGTGTATAGTGCACTTTTCCTTGTTTATTTACTTAAAATAGCTTTAAAAATTTTTAATGTAATAACATGTTTAAACCCGATCTAAGGCAAACCTACTTCCTAATTTTTTTATAATCAAAGACTATAGAGTCATCCATAGAAAAGATCAAAAAGATCTGTAACACGTCCACCAATGCTGCCTGTGCAGATACTACCCTGCTAAATTAGCTCGACTGCACATGCAAAAATCATCAAGGCTTTGGCTTCTAAATTAGAAAAAAATGGTATATGGAACCAACAAAAGCATTCTGTAAATTTCAACATGTACAGTTAACAACATCGTGAAATTGACATTTGCCTCAATCAAAAGCATTCTAAATCGTTCATTCAGCGCTCCATTCATTCATTCCAAACACTCACTCAAATTGCTCAAAAACGCACAAACCATTGAAAAATATATATGTTATAAATGCAGCATGGCTTCATTCCAATTTTGCTAATATAATGCAGCCAAATAATTTATGAAGTCAATAAGAGAAAAATCAGTGAAATAATTCAACAAGAAATGTTTAAAAAATAAACGAAAGTAGGAGTACCCTCGATTTCAAAGTTAACATTGGTGGGTGAGGTATTTTGACACTTATTTTAGGATAATTGTGTACAAAGTTGTGGCATTTCTTATTATTTTTAGAAGGCACCAGACGTTGTATTACTGATATCAGTACAAAAAATTGATAGGATGTGCGTTTTTCATGTGGCGAAAAATTCAAATTTCTCTAAAAAATTGTTATTTTTGTGACTTTTGAATTTGAGGGTACATGCATTTAATTTAGTCTTTAGGACTTACTGATGCATGATTGGGCAAAACTATCGGATAGGATGATGGCTGAAAGGCAACTCTTTCGAAAGACAAAGTTTACATTTCAAAATAAAAGCAAAAAATATTTGAAAAATGGAGAAAGGTGAGGTGACCGCTTAGAACTTTTGAGTAGTGTACACAAAGTATTGTACATCATGTTGATATGTTGATTTCGCCACATCACAGTCTCTTGATAAGTTTTGTGTTTGAAAGATACCCGTAAACAGCTTCCCGTGTTCCATCGGCAACTTTATTTTCTGGAAAAAGCAGTCTCTTCCTGTTTATCACGGGGATATCTATTTTTAGAATTTCATTGCTAAGCACATTTCTTTGTTCGTAAAATTCGGGGCATTCGAAAAAAACATGTTCAAACGTCTCCAAAGTCCCATAGTGTTCACAGTTTGATTTTGGGAATGTTTCTCCGCCGAGATGGCTTATCTTTAGCCTTAATTTTGTATACGCATTGTCAAACTGTTTGATATTACTATACACCGTCAATGTTGAAGGGTTAGCAAATTACTGGAATTTCGCATGTGATGGTTTAAGTACATCCTCTTTGAAGGCATATTTAAAAGAATGTTCGATTAAATGGTACATCTCTTTGACACTTACTTTTACATCCCAAAATTCACCAGATTTTGACCCTACGTTTGCCGTATGATCGGCGATCTCATTCCCTATTATGCCAACATGACTTGGTATCCATATAAATGTTATTTCAAGGTTCTTAATATGAAGTTCTTTGATAGACTTAAAAATACTATATGAGCCTGTGCGTGACATTTCTAACAATTCCACATGTGAGCAAAGCAAAGCTTCTGGCCAGCCTGTGCAGCCGCACAGTCTGACCAGAATCTTCACTACGCACTATATTGATAAGTAGGGTCTTAATCGCTCCTTAGGTGGTCTGTATATATTTTTTGCTTTGTGTTTATGTACGCTGCTCAAAGTTTGTATCTACTTCACATGTGAAATTGTTTGAAAAGTCACACACAAGCTCATAATTATAATATTTCTGATCTTGTTTGGGATTTACCGCATTTTAAAGGCTGTAAAACACTTACGGAAACTGTAAAAAAACTGAGATTATTGAAGTTGTGAAGAGAGATGTATCTCTTTTGGTCAGCCATGTAAGGGCATTGTCTATAGCTACCATTCCACACGAGTAGGCCTATATCGATACTCTGTATCCAGCTTAAATCCAATATTATGGTAGTGGACCCATAATAGTTTTGCAATGTCTCAGCAGTAATGAACTTTAACAGTGTTAACCGAGGTTTCCTAATGATTTTCATTAGGAAACCTCAGTCGACATTGTGAAAGGTCATGAGTTCCGAAATGTTGCGGAACTATTACGGTTCCACTACCTTAATCAGGATTGTTTAACTTAATAGATCTAGTAGATATTTCTGCCATCACCCGCAATCGAATCTCAGGGACCAAGGGCGTAACTCCCATTACGCAATTTACGCAAATGCGTAAAAGAAATAATCCTCTGTTATAAAATATCGTTGATGAATGATCATAATATTTGTAGACTACCTTTTTAAATAGTCAATTTCAAACTGTTTGTTATGTTTGATAAATTGAATGAGGTTTAACGCCTCTTTAAACTGCAACTAATTATAATAACAAGAACTTTGACACGGGGGCCCCTTTTTCCATGACGCAGCTGGAATTCACTTAACTGCAAAAGGTAACAATGATTATTTAGTGGACATTTCTTTAAAATAAGTCCATAAATAAAGGAGGAGTTGCATTCACAAGAATTTTTACTAGAAGGCCCCTTTTCCATGACGCAGCTGTAATTCACCGAACCACGGCTACATAGGCAAGGTCAGGTGACTACGAACATTCTGTGAAAGTTTCATCCAAATCATTTTGTAAATGGAGAAGGAGTTACGTTCACAATATTTTTTACAAGAAGGACCCCTTTTCCATGACGCGGCTGAAATTCACCAAACCGTGACCATATAAGCTAGGTCAGGTAACTAAAAACATTTTGTCAAAGTTTTATCAAACAGGTCCAAAAATGAGGGAGGAGTTGCGTTCACAAGATTTTTTACATGAAGGCCCATTTTTCCATGACGCTATTAAAATTCACAAAACCGTGACTTTGTGCATAAGGTCAGGTGACCAGGAAATTTTTTTGGACGTTTCATCCATTTTGTTCCATAAATGAGAGAGGAGTTGCGTTCACAAGATTTTTTAAATGAAGGTCCCATTTTCAATGACAGGGCTGAAACTCACCATACCGTGACTTAATACGCAAAATCAGGTGACTTGGCATTCTGTAAAAGTTTCGTCCAAAGCGGTCCATCAATGAGGGAGCATGGGCGTATCTAGGACTTTGAAATCTATACGCACTCAGAAGTTGACAACTAAAGAATATATAGGATAAAGGCGATATGTGGACTGTGACAAAAGATTAATGCTCTCCGCCCGCTCCCTTTTTATGATTTGAGCGTTGGTGAATAATCAAAACATCGTAACTACAGCTTAAATAAGCTGTAGTTTCGATGCTATGATCATTCATCAACGATATTTTTTAACAGAGGATTATTTCTTTTACGCACTTGCGTAAGTTGCGTAATGGGAGCAACGCCCTTGAGGGAGGAGTTGCTTTCACAAGATTTTTTTTACATGAAGGCTCAATTTTCCATGACTCGGCTTAAGTTCACCAAACGGTGACGGATGGACGGACTGACGGACAGACGGAAAAGATAACGCCAATATACGACCTCCCCCGGCAGCGTTTGAAAACTGTAGAGAAAAGTCAATCAACAAGTCCTACTTTTTTCTTGAACTATCGTGCATCTTTGACTTTAAATAAATGTTATCTCCCTTTAAACTATTAATTTCTTTTCAATCGTGTATTAAGAAATATACATCGAATATAGTGTTAAAAGAAGCATTGATTTTATTTTATTTTATATATTCGTTTTCTAAATTGATAAAAAAAATATGTCAATTATCATTTACTTATGACCTCTTTAAATAGTTTTATATGTTATAATTGAAACTGAAAATTGTATATAAATTGGTAAAATTTCAGTTGGTTTGATTTGAGTGAAATGTTTAACGTGGTCTTATATACCGGAGGAGCGCTGGTATCAGCGCTATCTTGCTGGCCACGATTTGTTGATGGTGGAACCTAGTTCCGCTAAGCCATAAATGTACAGAGTTCCATAAGAAAGTGTGCACTGTCACTCTTAGTATTTTTCTTGATTTTTACAAAGTTCGGGGAAAATTATCGAGTAAATTTGATACCATACTTTAGTCAACACATTTTGAAATGAAAAGTCAAATCAGCTTTGGATAAAGTATAGCATGCAGCAGAGCTTAAATTGTTGAGATTCGATCTCCTTGCAACCTTTTCTTTGGTAAGAGATATGTGTTGATGTTGCCTTATAGAGTTTGAGAAGCCATTCCAAGCCATTTCCAAACAAAAGATTTACTTTTCATGCAGACGTTACGTGTACGTCAACGTAAGAAATTGCTACGTTCTTAGGCCAGGGACTTTTCGTTGAATGGTGCTATGCCGATCAATGACATCTCAATTTGCTTATTAGAGGCCTTATAAAATGATGACCTTGATTTCTATTGGAACAAGAGTGCTCAATCAATTTTAATGACCTCCTAAATCTGACAAGGTTCGATTTTATTCAACGACGTTTATTGGTAGTCAAACTACGCTGTAGCATCATGCACAATTGTATTGAAGATGTGATTTTTTGCTTAGGAAAGCCACAAAGATTGAATTGAGTACATTTTCAGACCAATTATTCGTCTAACGCGTGTTGCACATGCAAAACATGCAAAATCAAATGTCTCAATTAAGCAGAATTTTTTTTACTCACCGCATGAGTTTTGGTTCAAATATCGTTTGCACATACTCTTGGGAATAGTCATACGACATTTCAGGACGATAGATTGCGTAATTTTAGGGATATTCAAAATTCAAAAGTGCACACTTTCTTTTGGAACTAAGTATATATCAGAAATGACAATCTATGTCATTGAAATCACCTTTTTACAGGGGTTAATTGCAGGTTAACATCATCGTGTATTTGACATTCATCTCGATCAATACCATTCCAACTTGGCACTCACTCAAACCATTCAGCGCCATTTAAAAAAGAAATAAAGCTAGAAAAAAATGCGATTTTACTGACTTTATTCAAATTGTAAGCGTCTGATATGTTCTTGAAGGAAAAGGAAGCTATTTGTAGAACTTGTATGCAAGTTTTATTAAAAGGGGGGATTAAATAACGCTTATTTTGTTCATTCTGAACAAAATTAGCGATATTGGATTACCTCCCATTAAATTCACTCAAAAGTCGCTCCACACACTCATTTAATTTCACACCAAGAATCATTCCAATATTATCCATCTTGCCAATTTCACAATGCTGTTAACTTCAGTTACCATTCAAGTTGATTGGGGAAAAAGGTATGTGTCCAATTTGCTTATCGCATCGAATGTAATACATAATCAGACATACGTTCAGGATGACTAAACGGTGAAAAGTGTTTGCAAATTATCCCCCGCTTCGCACACAGTAGCATTAGTTCAGAGGGATATAATTTGCAAAACAGCTTGTACCATTTTATCATCCTGAATGTAGGGCTTGTTACGCCTGATGTTTTTATTAATCATGCAATAAAGGCTGTATTGACCTGATATCACCTGTCTGATATCACAACATGTTATCAGATAGTCGAGTTTTAGAAATAATTTGCATACGCTTTCTGGATTTCTTTGATTTTAAGGGTTTATTATAGTTAATCGTGAAAAAAGGTTGTATGATAAATAGAATAACATGGTAGTGTCTTAAATTATCAATGTTATCTGGTCTCGGCTTGGAGAAATTATCATGACTCGGCATAGCCTCGCCATGATAAATTCTCCCAACCTCGACTAAATAACATTGATATTTTAAGACACTAACACATTATTCTCTATGTACTGGGTGTGCAAAAAGAGATCAGCTATTTTTCTAATCAATTAACCAACCGATCGTCGCTATAATGAGAATAACATGTTAGTGTCTAAGAATAACAATGTTATCAGGTCGAGGTAGGGGGAATTTATCATGACGAGGCTTTTCCGAGTCATGATAATTCCTCACAGCCGAGACCTGATAACATTGATATTTAAGACACTTTCATGTTATTCTATTTATCATGCAATTATTTTCCAGTGCTTAAGTATGATAAACCCTCGAAAATCAAAGAAATTCAGGTGAAAGTGTTTGGAAATTGTTTTTCTTAAAATAGTCTGTCTGATATCATGTTATGTCAGACAAAACCCAAATGACGAATCAATGTTCATTTATGTCAGTTTGTTAAAACAATTCACCCTGCAAATTGGTAACAAGAAACTTTTAAAGCACTTTTCTCATTCTCATGCTATCACAAATATGCTTTCGACCAACACTTCAGTCTATATTGAAAAAAAATCTGTATTAAAAGGCAAAATCAAAATTTGTACCAATTGAGGGGACATTAATCTTTTTAAAATTTAAACGCATATTAAAGATTTTATCGAGAAAATGACTGCAAACTAAGCAATACATGTATTTAACATGTTCTAATGCTATTGTAACAAAAATAAATATTGAGTACTAAAAAGAATTAAATTGTCTCAATCATAAATGAATCAGGTAGATGTTCATCTTCTCCTGGCATTTAAGGTTGTGGACCCATAATAGTACTGCAATGTCTCAGCAGTATTGAACTGTAACAGTGTTAACCGAGGTTTCCTAATAATTTTCATGAGGAAACTTCTGTCAACATTGTGAAAGATTATGAGTTCCGAAATGTTGCGGAATTATTACGGGTCCCCTACCTTAAGAGATCCTTCATTTTTGCAAGTGTTGGAGTTTATGGCTCGCTGCATGCAAAAACGTGATTTGTGGCGAATTCAATGTCTTCGGGTAATGGAAACAAGCCAAACTAAAGATATGACGCACGGTGATGCTTAACATTTGAAATTGCACGTCTCCCGTTAAGTTCCATTTGCAATTTTTTCCAAACGTGCTGGTTAATTTCTATATTCTTTAAAGCGGCTCTTGCTCAGAATTTGAACAAAAAATACAAATTCGGTTGTAAAATACGGAAATATGTGTATTTTTATATGCTAAAGAATAGTAATGGAGCTTTAGCACTAACTGCAACTCATTTCATCAAATAAGATGTCGAATATTTCGAAGCGACGAAGTCTTTTGGGGTATCTCGTCTATTTATAGCGCGTCTATGAATTGCAAAATCAACACACCTCCACGTGACAGTGTCACATGACTTACTAAAATGAAAAAAAGCATGGCGGCTAGTTAATTTGGGTCACACTAAACGCAGGTAAAAAAATCGCTGATTACTGGAATAAAGTGTTCGGGAGAATGTTTAGAGAAAGGAAAAAACAAAGCGTGACTCATTTTAAGTCTTTAGATCATAAATATCGAACTTCGATTGGGATAATTGGCCGATAGCAACGGAACCTTTCAAGATAGGTGATACTCAGACCTATCATTCAACGTGGCTTGTATATTGATTTCTAATTTTAGGTGGTAAATTCATAGTACGGCATGTTGCTGATATCGATTGTAAGCGTTTGTGATATTTTAAATTAGTAACGACTGTAATTGAGCCAACTCGTTCCATTTTCAAATCAACAAAACGGTCCAACCTATAACTCAGCCCAAAATCATTTTATACCGATAACATTATTGGTTATTCGTTACGTATGATTAGTACAAATACAATTTTATTCAATTTTCATACAGTTGTGAGGACATTTATGTATGCATTGCCTTTAAGAAATATTTTGAATAATTCAAAGAGTTTCATATATTTAAATCTGAATATTATATTATCAAAAACAAAAAGATTTTTTTTTCAAAATAATAAATTTAACAAAGTAAGGTAAAACTGCACCATGTGTTCAAGTTACTATCCATAGGCTTTATATTTGAGCTGAGATGACCAGCCGAATTATTTGATGGGCAGAGTTGACTGGTAACCATTTGGAAGGTGTCAAATCGGCCTGTTGGAAACTCAGTCCGTGTGAAAATCGGCCTGATTATAGGTTGTATAATGTATAGCCTAGTAAAGCGGTGAATTTAAACACTTGACAGATAGTTAATCAATGTGTGAAGCGTACTTAAAGGATGTGCAAATTGGACAATTGGTGTGTACAACCTACGATCTTAATATTACATACAAATATAATTTATCATCTTCTTTTGTGCTAAGCAAAAAAATAATTTGAAATTTTAATCTTATCTTAAGGTGAATAAGTATTTAATTATATATCTTTTTATCTCACATTTACACAAATGATATAATAGTTAGATGTGATAAAAGTCTTCAAAAAATATATTCCTTATAAGTTGATTATTTTAAAAGACTTTTAACGAGTGAGTATTAATCTTAATGAAAATATAATAATAAAAAGGGATATAAAGACACAAAAATATATTTATATTGCATTATTATACACATACCCATATGAAATATATACAGACCGAGTTGACGGGCTGAGTTACTAACAGGTCAAGTTGACTGTGAACCATCTAGCAAGACTGTCTACGCATGACTGTCTACGCATGAGTTTTAGAGTCCGTACATTTTTTTTCAAAGGAATATAGAATATTACAGAAATCCTAGATCCACCTGATCCTGATCAGAAATAGCTTCCTTTGTATGTGCCAAGGGTTATTAAAAGAATTATTCGATCTCCCCAAAAATGAGTCGAATAATACTGCTACAAAAGAAAAAGGAAAAAAAAATATTGTTGCAGAGTGAGATTTTATTGTTTTGTGGTTGGGTTGATTATTTATGCTTTTTGTGGGGAAGTTTACATATTCAAGAATTTCTTTTGAATGAATTTTGATGATTTTGTGGCTAATTTAGGATGAAAAAAAAGGCACAGGATTTTGTAACTATGTGTTTTTTGAAGTATTTGACAGATTGTATAATTATTTAATGTGTATTTGGAAAAGATGCTGCATCATGCATGGTAAATTTAATCTTGTTTGGTTGTAAAGAGTTACAAATCAGTTCCAAAGTATCTATCATGCAAATGGTCCCAGATTTGATACCAGACAGTAGCACATTTCCTATCTAGCATTTGTTTCCATCCAATGGGTGAATAACCATAACTTATGATGGGTAACAGCTGGGGGCTGGAAGGCTTTGAAGGGATGAAGTGGTAGTACTTGTTCGACAAATATCAAGGATCCTTTGTTAGGTGATCAAGATACACTGATGTGACTGAAGGATAATGTTAAAATTGGGGATAACCCCATTCAAACAGATAAGCCTAGTCTTATATTTCAAAATCTGGTGCAGCAACAGCGACCCCTACTACTTTTTATTTACTCTTTAGTAATTGTGTTTCATGACAAAAAAGTGCAGTCAAATTCAATTTTATTTTTTTATGCCCCCGTATCTATAGATCGGGGGAATATTGTTTTACCGTTGTCCTTCTGTCCATCCATCTGTCTGTCTGTCTGTCTGTCTGTCTGTCTGTCTGTCTGTCTGTCTGTCTGTCTGTCTGTCTGTCTGTCTGTCTGTCTGTCTGCAAAAGTTTACGTAAAACATTGCCAATATCTTCAAGCCTATTCAAGATACTAGGCTCATATTTGGTATGATGATAGATCTTAATGATCCGCATCTGCTGATACCAAAGTCAAGGTCATGTGACAAGGTCAAGGTCATCTGTCAAGGTAAAAAAACCTAAAAAACTTAACCAAAAAACTTATCATTACCATTTGCTTCAAGCCTTTTCAAGATACAAGGCTAATATTATGCATGTTGATAGATCTCAATTATCCACATCTTCTGATACCAAAGTCAAGGTCATTTGACATGATCACGGTCATCTGTCAAGGTCAAATAATTCAAAAAAACTTAACATTGCCAATATATTCAACCCTATTCAAGATACTAGGCTCATATTTGAAATGATGATAGATCTCAATGATCTGCATCTGCTGATACCAAATTCAAGGTCATATGAAAAGGTAAAGGTCATCTGTCAAGGTAAAAAAACTCAAAAACTTAACCAAAAAACTTAACATTGCAAATATCTTCAAGCCTATTCAAGATACAAGGCTTATATTAGGCATGATGATAAATCCCAATGATCTGCAACTGCTCATACTAAAGTCAAGGTCATGTGACAAGGTCAATGTCATCTCTCAAGGTCAAACTTCTTAAAAATATAACAAAAAAAACTTTCATTTTTTCAGTAAATTCAAGCTTTTTATAGATACCCTGTCTCATAGTTAGCATGATGAAAGATCTCAGTGATGTTCATCTATAGTTATCAAGGTCAAGGTCATGCTTAAAGGTCAAGGTCAACATTTTGAAAAAAAATGCTGTAACGGGGGGCATTGTGTTTCACAAACACATCTTGTTTACTACATGTATTGTACATCTTATTTTTTTTCAGAATTGATATGCAGTTGTTTTGACTTATGGACAGTAGCAATCAATACAACACAAGAATGGCAGAGGAAAGCAGTAATTGATTGGGCATGGAAAAAATAGATTACCAATATTGAATATTCCTAAAGACCCATGGAACAGTTTATAATTTAATCCCATTCACTATCTTCTCTCGGCATAAATTCAACTCCAGCAAATCATTGTTGGGTATCATAGGCATCAATTTACAGCTTGCAAGCCCAAGCCATACTCAAACTTGTACAGAGAAGAAGGAATTCGTGGATTGACTATCTAACCAGATGATGTACCAAATCGATGTAAAATAAATAGATTTTGACCAAACCATATGATGTAGTGCAGAAGCCGTAGAATGAAACTTTTGTCCCTTTATCAAGCCAAGTTCTACAGTTCACATGCATCATCCAAGTTAACAAATTGTCATACACATCAGATCTGAACAAGAAACCAGTACTTTGAAATTCAAAATTCAAGGATAAATGTGTTTATTGTTGCTGAGAATCCTCAACATTGTTATACAGCAGTATTGGAAGACAATAGATTATTACAATTATTATTACCTGGGCAATTCCAAAAAAATGTTTCAATCAGATTGAAACAGGTTTTTTGAAGTTGAAAACTGTGAAAGTCACCAGGAAGTATAATTTCAATTTCAATTCAATTTCCAATGAATGTTCTGGGGTGTACAGGTATTTCAAAATAATGTTGCAGAGTATTTTGCATGCGAGATGCTTCTTTTGTTTAATAAAAAAAGCCTTATTATCCTGATAATCAGTATCAGAAGATTCAGGCATGTGGAGCTAATCAGGTGCTCAAGCATCTCGAGTCAATTGTGCCTTTAGATTATTATATCAACAAAACGTATTTTTGATATATCTCATTGTTTGTTTTCTGAAAATTTGGCTTGGTAAAAAAAATATTTTCTACTATTTGTTTTCTACATTTTCTTGGGGTTTTTTGTTACTGTCTAGACAATTTGTCTAAAGTACCAAATAACAGATACAGGTACAGTCAAACGAACAGGACCACCAAAAACGGTTGTTACAGAGAAAAGTCGCTTAGTAAGGACTGTACTTGAATATTACTCAAGTTAAAGGGCATTTTTCCTTTGAAAAATAATGGGCAATTGAAATGCCCAAACTACAGCTTAAAAAGTAGTAAAACTGTTTGTGTAGCCCATCTAGGAATATACTTGGAATATGTATCTGAGAAGTTTACTATTCCAATTAAATTCTACAGTTAAGAACATCATGAAATTGACACTCATTCTGATTAAAATCATTCTTAATCACTCACCTATGCTCCATATGGTCCAATCGTCATGAAACTTTGTCAGAATGTTTGTCAGGCCATGAGGATGAACTCTATTGAAAATGGGAAAGATCTGTGCAATATCTCAGGAAAAGGGGCCTTAATGACAATTTTCTTGTTTACACTCTAGAGGCCACAAATATGGCCCAATCTTCATGAAACTTGGTCAGAATGTTTGCCATGTCACATGGATGAGTTCTATGGAAAATGGGAAGGATACCTGCCTTTGAAACCCGCAAATAAATATTCGACTCCGTCTGGATTTGAACCCGGGACCTCTGTGTCCCAAAGTAGGTGCTCTGCCATGTTGCTATACCTTATCATGGGAAAAGGGGCCTTAATGACAATTTCTTTGTTTACACTCTAGTGGCCACAAATATGGCCCAATCTTCATGAAACTTGGGTCAGAATATTTGTCTCAAGGATTAGGCCTATTTAAAATGGAAGGGTTTCGTGCTAAAGCACGGGAAAAGGGGCCTTAATGACATTTTTTTGTTTACTCTCTAAAAGCCACAAATATGGTCCAATCATCATGTTTACAGTTATGTTAAGCCTATTCAAGATACAAGGCTCATATTTGGCATGATGATAGATCTCAATGATCCGCATCTGCTGGTACCAAAGTCAAGGTCATGTGACAAGGTCAAGGTCATCTGTCAAGGTCAAACTTTGAAAAAAACTGCTGTTTCGGGGGCATTAGTGTTTCACAAACACATCTTGTTTCTATAAAATCTTCTCCTCAGTAAATAATGGAAGACTTTGAACCAAACTTACAAGGAATGCTCCTTTAGTGACCCATCGCTGTTGTAACACAGTTGGTAGTGCGACGGACTATCAATCGAGAGGTTCCGGGTTCGATCCCAGGCGGCAGCACTCATTCTTTCCGACTATTTGTCTCTCACCAATGGGTCGATAATTGAAGACCTATGTGAGATAGCAGCTGGAGGCTAGGAGAGAATGTGATGGATGAACTGGTGAGAGAAATACCAGGAATCAAATGTTAGGTGCTCCAGTCTCCGCGATATAACTGAAATAATGTTGAAAGCGGCGTTAAACTCCATTCATCAATCAATCTTTTGGTGACCCTCTTTCAAAGTTGCTCTAGGCTCTTTGATTCAATGAAAAAACAAGCCTTAAATGGACATGACCAATTTCAATATACATGTATGGTAATAATTGACTTTTCTTAGAATGTAATTGATGGATATCAACAAAATTTCACAGGAATGATCCTTTAGTGACAAAATAACCTTTTGAGACCAGATAAAAAATGTTTTTTGGCGTGAGATCATTTCTCTATATGTTATATTGTTGAAACTTTGAAAATCATTTAAATAGAATGATACTGATTGATATCGACCAAATTTCTCTTATGTGATTCTTGGGTAACCCAGACTACAAAAGATATTGTGATTAGATAAAAAATATCTCTTTATGGACAAAGGTCATTTCCCTGTATGTAACCGTAAAAGTTCTAATAGAACCGCAGGTTGCATCAGAATCAACCTATTCATCCTATTCACATAAGAAAGGTAAGAGCTTTTCTTACATGCCACGCTACATATCAATGGCTCAGTGCAAAATGGTTGTAACTGAATATAAACATATATCCAGTTACAACTGTTTTGTAATTAGCCATCAATATTTGATAAGACGGTGGAGAAATGGCCAAATGATCAACATAATCTGTTCAAAAAACATTTGATTAGGGAAAAGGTGCATAAAACTTCTATTACATTTGTAGTGATATTGATTTTGTGGGTAAGGGCTTTTATTAGAGGCTTCAATAGATGGTAAAATCACATCAAAAATGGTCGATTTCAACCTACGAAAAGGGGATGGGGTAAAAAACTGCTTGGTCCATATTTGGGGGGTCATTCAAACTTTCTCAAGTTTTGAGCAGGGTCTCCCAAAGAACATTCATGCCAAATTTGGTTGAAATCCCATTATTGCTTACTGAGGAGAAGATGCTAAAATAATTATTGACCACTTGCAATGACTGACACACTCACGACAGACAAGAGGTGATCTGAACAGCTCACATTTAGCACGGTGTGCACATTTGAGCTAAAACACTTAAATTCTTACCTAATCATATCAGCAGATTCAGGCCCGTGGAGCGAATCAGCGACTCAGGTTGCTCTAAATGCAGTTTTATATAAGATACTGGTGCACCTACACATGGCTTCCTATTGTTTCTCACATCATTATAACCACAACATATCATCCAAGCCACCAGCTGTCCATCCCTTTTAGGCAAACTACCAATTTTTTGCCTATTTGTAGGAGGAAACTGATGCTTGACTAAGGAATTTGCACTTTCTTTGGTCAGAGGACATAATTGTATTAAGCCGAATGGTTCTAGGTAAATTGCTTTGTGGGTTTAACCAAAGAAAAGAAATGTCTATGACAAGAGGACCATGATGATCCTAGATCGCTCACCCGAGTCTCTTCGACCCCTTGGACATCACATTAATCAAAAAGGCAGATGTCAAAAAGGAGATAGTTTCTACATAAGATCAATAGCATGGACATTTATTCAGCCAAGAGCAAGACAGAATTGCCTTTTCGCTCTTTGATTCTATGTAAAGAGGAATGCGCCCGGGTGGAGCCCAAATGTGACCCCAGGGTCTTAATAAGAACAAACTTGGTAGAGGTCTATTAGATTATGCTACATACTAAATATGAAAGCTGTCTGCCTTCTGGGTTCAAAGAAGAAGATTTTTGAAGATTTTCCTATTTTCAGTCATTGTGCTCATATGAGCTAAAAGGGGTGCGCCTGGGTGGAGCCGAAATATGACCCCAGGGTCTTGATATGGACAAACTTGGTAGGGGCCCACTAGATGATGCTACAAACAAAATATGAAAGCTATGTGCCCGCAGGTTTCGGAGAAGGAGATTTAAAGATTTTCGCTCTTTGATTCCATGTAAAAAGGGTTGTTCCCTGGGGGGAGCCCAAATATGATCTGAGAGTCTTGATATGAACAACTTGGTAGAAATCCACAAGATGATGCTACATACTCAATATGAAAGCTGTCTGCCTTCGGGTTTCTGAGAAGAAGATTTTCATTTTTTACACTCGTACTCAGAAGAGCTAAAAGGGATGCGCTCGGGTAAAGCCCAAATATGACCACAGGGTCTTCATATGGACAAACTTGGTAGAGGCCCACTTGGTGATGCTACATACAAAATATGAAAGCTGTCTGCCATCTGGTTGCAGAGAAGAAGATTTTTAAGGTTTTCGCTCTTTGATTCTATGTAAAAAGGGTTGCACCTAGATGGAGCCCAAATGTTACCCCAGGGTCTTGATATGAACAAACCTGGTAGGGGTCTACTAGATGATGCTACATACCAAATATGAAAGCTTTCTGCCTTCTAGTTTCAGAGAAGAAGATTTTTTCAGATTTTCATATTTTCACCCTTTTTGCTAAGGGTAAAGGGAAAGTTAAGGGTGGATTTCCTTTTTTTGAACAACTTTGGTAGAGCTTGACCCAAGGAACATCCCTGCCAAGTTTCATCAAGATTGGCCCACTGGTTTAGGAGGAGAAGATGTTTAAAGAAATTGTGGATGACGGACAATTGACGAGGGACGACGGACATTGACCATCACAATAGCTCACTTTGACCACTTATTGCTCAGGTGAGCTGAAAAACAAAGAGACATGATCCCTTCTCTAATTCATAGGTGTTATGTGATCAGAAGACAAGATTTTAGCGTGTGCATGTCATTTTTAACAAATTCATCATGTGTAATGCACATAAATTGAGCAACAAGGACAGCACTTCAGATTTTAAAGTATGTTTTGTGCTTGTAAACAGACACTTTATGTAATTGGTCATCTATGAGCTTCTAGTGATGACTCTAGTAAGACTAAGAATACATAGGCTTATTTGAGTATCATTGTTGCACTCACGTGAAATTGTTGTAAGTGTCACATACAGGATCATTATTCTTTTAATGGAGAATATATCCATTAAACAAGAGTTACAAGGTGTCCAAAATTACTCAACATATTATGACATGACAGGGAACAAACTTGCTTTTGTTTGCAAGTACAAATGTATTAGGGTTAGCCACTTTCAATAGATTTTTCAAATATGTTCCATCAAAGGGACATACCTCTGTCAAAAGTTTAGGGACCATTACAAAAATGAAATATGTGACTGATCTCTAATTGATACTGATTCTTTCTAAGAAGTATGGTACAAAAGATCTAATAGTTCCTTTGAGATTGGGCAGATAAGTTTTCATTTCATGGCCATTTTTTTCAAAAAGTTAATTGACTGTAACCAAAATAGAATATACATAATTCTGACTACTATTTTATCTTTATAAATCTCACAACATTGAGTTAATTTGTTCTCAAAAAGTAAAAAGTATTTCAGTAGGCAAGCGTTAGTCAATGCTTCATACCAAATACATTTATTTGTGTTACATCGTAACATATATATTAACAAAGACTGTTTATCAACTTCTCAGTAAGCTTAATTCATAGCCTCTGACCACTGGCCCCCACTGCAAATCAGAGAATATTCTTATGGATAGTTTGACTGTCAAGGCTGATCATAATATGCTTATGAAATTTCAGCAAATTTCATATGAAGGTTCATATTAAAGTTTTATGGTAATGGGAATTTCTTTCACTCCTTTGCTGAACCAAGCAGAGAAATCTTCAATTATTCTGATTCTTGAAAGCACTTTTAGTTGCTTGATCAATTTGATTGATACCAGAGTGCTAATTTGGGTGGATGGACAATCAGACGTAGAAATGCCAGATATTGATTGACTTTTAAACCTTGCCCCAACAAAAATGAGCCCAAATGTGTCATAGGATGTTATCTACTGGTATACACAACAGTGCATATAGGATTGTGTGACAAGGGGAATATTAGCAAGAGGTTTGTCTAGAAAGCCACAGGCTCGAAATTCTTGTAATAGCAAATCACAGTTTTGACAAGATTTTTAGATATATTGGGTTCTCCTATTGATGGGATGATTTTCAAAGTTTCCACTATAAAACATAAAGAGAAATGACCTCCTCTCATAAAGACATATTTTTCATCCAGTGACAATGAATTTTGGCTGCATGATAATGAGTCACACAAGGATCATACCAATGAAGTTTGATTGATATCCATCAGTTACATTCTGAGAAAATGATTTTCAATGTTTCCACTATGTAACATAGACAGAAATGACCTCCGCCCATAAAATACATATTTTTCATCGGATCACAAAATCTTTTGGTAGACTGAAAAAGGGTCACTCAGGGATCATTAGTGAAATTTGGTTAATATCCATCAATTTGGTTCTGAGAAAATGTTTTTCAAATTTTCCACTATGTAACATATTGAGAAATGACATCCGCCCATAAAATACATATTTTTCATCCGAACTCAATAATTTTTGGTAGACTGATAAAGGGTCATTCAACTGATTGATTGAATGGAGTTTTATGCCGCTTTCAACATTTTATCAGTTATAATGTGGCGGCTGGAGCACCTAACAATGGATTCTTGGTGTTTCTATCACCAATACAACCATCACATCCTTTCCTAGCCTTCAGCTGCTATCTCACATAGGTCTACGATTATCAACCCATTGGTAAGAGACAAATAGTCGGGAAGAATGAGTGCCGCGGTCGAGGATCGAACCCTGGACCTCTTGATTGACAGTCCGACGTGCTACCAGCAGGGTCACTCAAGAATCATTTCAGTGAAATTTGGTTTAAACCAATCACTTACATTCAGAGAAAATGATTTTCGAAGATTCCACTATTTAACATAAATAAAGAAAAATGACCTCCGCCAATAAATACATTTTTTCCATCCGATCACAAATAATTTTTTTGTAGAATGATAAAGGGTCATTCATGTAAAATTGAATTGGAATCCATCAATTAGAAACTGACAAAACTCGCTTTTTACCATATTTGGAATTTAGCAACGCCTATAATCCTTGTTTTTCATTGGATCAAAATTTCTTGAACAACTTTGAAAGAGGGTCACTCAAGGATCATTTCAGTTAAGTTTGGTTAAAATTCATCCATAAGTTTCTGAGAAGGTTTTTTAAAGAAAAAGTTTACAACCGGACGCACATACGGATGGACGGACGCACAATGGACACAACGCCATGACAATAGCGCCAGTAGCCTTCGGTCGGTGGAGCAAAAAAATGCTGTTATTAGGAGATACTGTATTTTTTCGGAGGGAATTCCTCTAAATTCATGATCATATGTCTCTATCCTGGTATATTACCAGATCAAATCTAATTTTTTTGAAGTAATTTAAGCGACGAAGTCATGACTTACAATAATTTTACAAAAAGTTTTAAATTTCGCATTTTCCCGTTCTGTGAAGGAGCCGCTTTAAACCAAATGAACCACAAGAAAAGCAAACTTTTAAATATTTCTGTTAGGTTAATTGAGGAAAATCAAATTCCCGTTTAATTAAGTTTCTTTGTCACCAAAACTCGTATATTACGTCTGTTAAACGTTACAAATTACGTGTATGAGCGGGTGGATTTCTTTTAAACCTTTATACTAAAATGGTCGTCAGTAAAATTTCAAACAATTGATAAAAATTTTGTTTACAATCCACAATTGTAAAATATCAAATTTTAACGAAGATTCGGCGTGAAAATTGGTAAAGTTTTCTCAATATCTTTATAAATAATAAATTAATGAAATTTTGTGAAATTTGATAATAGATTTTTTTTCTTTTATATGTTCAAAAAAGATAATACGCCATAAACAACAAAATAAAGAAGGAATATATGTGTGGTCACGATATCTAACATACGCGAAATTTATAGCCGGTTTTCAAAATGATTCACTGCCGCATTTCAAAATCAAACTGATTATCGTAAATGATTCTACATTTTTCAATCACAAGGAAAATATTTCGCACAGTTACGTTTAAAAATATCAAAAATATTCAGATTTGGCTGTGTGGACATACTTTTGAAAAACGTATCATTTTTTCAACGTTTTACGTTTTTACATTTCGCGCTGTGCTTTTTCAGCAATCCAAAATCTTGAAGAATTTTCCTACTCCCTAACAAAGTTATAACATGTTTGTAGATTTATTTGTTATTTCTTTTAGTCATATAAAAGTATCCGAAACCTCTCACCACTGAGTAAGAAACTCACATGTTGCTTCAAGTTCAGGCGACAGCTGTTATTAACGTTCTCGGATAATTTGGATGTTTCGAAAATCCAATTACGTAGTACATGTGTTCATGCATTTATTATTTACTATTTTCAACAAGGTATGCCAGATTGAAGTAATAGAATTAAGAACAGAACAGTATTTAACAATATTTAATTTTACGCATACATTGTCATATTTATAACAATAATATACATACGATGAATTATTTTATATTTATTATTATTTAATTTTATTAAAAAAAAAGAAAAAAACATTTGGGAAGGCAAACAATGAAAGACACAAAGAAGTAACTGAAATGACTAATTTGTATCATTATTTATTTATTCTTTGCCAATTTCAAGCTCTATATTTACCTGAGCTTTAATGCTACTTTTTCTTGAATTAAGTTAAATGAAGAAAAAAGATATTGAATATCTCAGCTCAATTTTAGTATTCAAAATAAAAAAATATTAATTGCGGAGACCTTTACCTTCAGAATTGAAAGTCCTATAAAAATATTATGAAAAAATCATTGCAAACTAAGGCAAATGTTAACATGTTCTCACAATTTTCCACCAAAAGAGGAGGCGATTAAAAAACATGTGTCATATCCATAATAACGAAACAAATGGAAAACTTTACTCTAAATAACGTTTTTTTTTTCAGGAAGAAAAAGATGTGCAGCAACTTGCTAATGCAATAAAAAAGGAGTTAATATTGGGTGCTTATAGAATTAAATTGTCACAGTCAGGTAGATGTACTTAAAGTCCCTTAAGGAAGGCATTTAAGAAATTCTTCATTTTGAAACAATTAGACGCATTGTGAAATTGAAATTCATCTCAATCAAAACCATTCTAAACCGATCACTCAGCGCTCCATTCAATCATTCCAAACACTCAACCAAATCGATCGAAAACGCCCCGAAATTATTATAAAACATTTAAAAATCGTTCAAGACTTTCAACCATAAATTCAAATCAATCTATTTGTTCTACGATTTTATAAGCTTTCCAGTGGCTAATTGGTTCACGAAGACGTACAAACAGAAAAGTACGTTTATTTTATTTAAGAGAGGTAATCAATATTGCTAATTTTGTTCATCTTGAACAAAATGAGCGATGTTGGATTACCTCTCTTTAATCTCACTCAAAACTCACTCCACACGCTCATTCAATTTCATTCCAAAATCATTCCAAATCAATCATCTTGTAAATTTCGCGATGTTGTTAACAGTAGATTGCCACAATTAGGTAGATGTACTTAAAAGTCCTTTTAAAGTCCATTTAAGAAATTCTTCATATTGAAAGTGTTTCAATTTTAGAGCTTGCTGGATAAAGGGTAAGATTTACAGTTAAGAACATCGTGAAATTGACACTGAAGATGAATTATTTTGGAATGATTTTGAATGAGTATGTGGAACGAGTTTTGAATGGAATTCAAGGGAGTTAAACAAATATTGCTAATTTTGTTCAAGATGAACAAAATAAGCTATATCTATTACCTCCCTTTAATTAAATATACGTTATTTTCTGTTTGTGTGTCTTCATGTATCAATCAGGCACTTTAAAATCCACAACATCCTATACAATTGTAGAATGATTTGATCGATTTGAATTGAATGTTCATCGCCTTTAACAATTTCGGAACCTTTTCTAACAATTGGAAGTTTTGATCGATTTGAGTGAGTGTTTGGAATGAATGAATGGAGCGCTGAGTGAATGATTTAGAATGGTTTTGATTGGAATTAGTTTCAATTTCACGATGTAACTAATTGTATTATGAATTCAATCGACGGATAATGGTACCAAACCAAACTAGGGATTTATGAATACCTTATCGCAAATTCACAATGTTTTGATACTACTAGACTGTCCGCAGTCGTTTTTGTTAGTATTTTCAGATATGTGTTGTTGTAGTTCTATTAAAAGCCTCTTTCAACCAAGTTTATATTAACAAGTGCTGAACAAATCTTCTTTTCACTGGACAGGGGACTTAAATGGAATTTATGTAATGACTGACACATTTAATTCCCTTTGAAAAAATACTGTAAAGAAGAGTCTGGCGGCCAGACTATACTACTACCTGTGAACAAAATTGCATGAAAGGGAGAATATACCAGTAACGACTCAATGTTTCTAGTGGTGACGATTTACTGTTCCCTGTAACATTAAAGGATTGTCAATCTAGAGGTCCCGGGTTCGATCCCCGACGGTAACACTCATTCTTTAAGACTATTTGTCTACCACCAATGCGGGGTCGATAATCGTAGACCTATGTGGGATAGCAGCTGGAGGCTAGGAAAGAATGTAATGGTATAACAGTGATATAACAGCCGCCGCGATATAACTTATAAAAATGAAAGCGGCGTAGAACCCCTTTCAAACAAACAAACAAATGAATAAAATTAAGTCGAGAGACAAAACAAGATGATTTTCAGGCTTTTTTTTAAAAAAAACTTTTAGCCAGCATAAATATCGATATGGGGTATGCCTAAACAGATGTTTAGATAACCAGGAAATATTTTGGTATACTATCAAAATCAGTAAAACCACGCGTTTCTTCCGGGGCCCTTCATTTATGGTATAAAGGGACGAGTCATTGATCCTTTACGTTACTTTACCCCAATTGATAATGTTTTGACCCTACTTGCGTAGAAAATTGCGTTGAAAAGGAGAACATGATCAGTGACGACTCAATGTTCCCAGTAACATCCAAACATGAAGCCGCCTACACATCGCAGTTGGTAGCGCCACTCGGAAACCCTCGGCGATTCTACGGAATAGACCTCGGGAATAATAAGGGCGCAGCCATGAAAGCGAGTCATATCGCACGTGGGTTTACATGACGTCACAAACATAACTACTGAAGGATGACGTTGCGAAAAATAAAATCAAGGTAAGGTTAGAACTGGGCGTATTATAATTCGAAAACAAAACGCAGCGTTTCTGCGTTTTGCTTTCAAAATATATCATGCCAAAATGATATCCACAGACGATCGCAAAATATTAAAGGAATAAGCTTTTCTTCAAGCGTATTAACCAAAGTACCACCAGGAGCCGAATTACCAAAAAAATGACCAAAACTTACTACACTTACGTCCGAGGTACTTTCCAGTTTACGGAAAAGTCCGAGCGATGTTCCGAATCGGTTGGTAGCGCGTCCGACTGTCACTCTAGAGGTCCCGGGTTCGATTCCCGACGGCGGCACTCATTCTTTCTGGCTATTCAACCAATGGATTGATAATCGTTGACCTACGTGAGATAGCAGGTTGAGGCTAAGAAAGGATGTGATGGTTGTACTGGTGAGAGAAATACCAGGAAACTATTGTTAAGTGCGCCAGCCGCCGCGGTATAACTGAAAAAAATGTTGGAACCGGCGTTAAACTCCATTCAATCAATCAATCCAAACATGAATTCGATATGGGATATGTCTTAAACGATGCGGTGGCCAAGACTGATTACTTGGCCGGACAAGAACGTTATAAAAATCTATCATGAAAGCCACCCGGTCCATCCCATAGGCGGAACTAGGATTTTAAACTTTGATATGCACTTCGAGAAGGCAGGCGCCGTGACCACCAAAGAATATATAGGATAAAGGCAATATGTGGACTGTGACAAAAGATAATGTCCTCCGTCTGCTCCCATTTTCTAGGGTTTTGAGCATTGAATAACCTGTAGTTTCGATCATGATCATTCATCAACTACACATGGTTTTTCGAGAAGAGGATTTAATTCTATTACGCACTTGCGTAATGGTATATATATACAGTGGCTGATTTATCCTATTTAATCTTATCCGTAGGTATCCCAGGGTGACCAGGATGCTGCTGATATTATCATGGATATCAAATAAAAAGTGACGTGTCAATGTTCCTTTACGTTATCACATATAATCGGAGACGAAGGTTTAGGCGACCTTTTAACTTGACATTCGAACAGACAAATCACACTAGATCAAAGCCAATACGACTTGGACTAGAAAAAAATGTTATCTCCCTTTAAAATTCAAGTCTCAATAGAGTTCAATCAAGAAATACAAAACGTAGACTGTATCTAAAAATGTAACTCTATTTTCTAACAAATATAAGTGTTCGAAATTCAGTATAAGATTTATGTTTATAATAATTTCTTAAGACCTATTTAAAGAATTTCATATGTATAAATTTATACTAAATATCTAATATAATTTGATTACAAGCATTTTAAACCGTTTTGAATGAAGTTGTTTAACGTGGCTAAAATTACCGGAGGAGCGCCGGTAGAAGCGCAATCTCGCTGGCCTCGATTTGTTGATAGTGGAACCTAGTTCCGCTAAACATTGAACTATAGTTTCGCAAGCAAAAGTGAGGGTCAAGAAACCGTTATCCCCTATCATTTTCAGTGTAAAATTCATCTTTGATCCCTCATTTAAAAATGCTGGTCTGTGTGAAGGTGGATGACACGTTATGAGTCAGCACTACTACGGGTTCGAATCAGGGGCCTTTTACACCTATTAAGAACACTCAATCCCAAGGATAGAGAATTAAGAATTTACAACAAATTAACAAACACATTCTAAATTAAGGAATGGACTAAATTCTTAAGAATTTCTACTAAATGCTAAATGTGAAAAAATGGCGATTGTTCGCCTCGGTTCGGATGGAAAAAAAAGGTTTTATATCATTGTTATGACAAATTAAATACCAAAATAGAAGAAACTTCCCATTAATTTTTCCTTCTGGTACATATCTTATGTTTTCGGTTGAATTATTTATCGAATGACGACAAAGACATTCGTGACGTAATTTAACATTGAGAATGGTGTTTACATACCGACAGAATGTTCAATTTACACTAATCTTGGCGAATTTTAGGGGTAACACATTAGATTTACATTTACAAGGGAGGAGGGTGGTTAAGGGGAAATATATTTTAAGCGAAGTAAAGTTTTCGGGGTGGTGGTGTATGGACAGGTAAAACAGATAGAGGAATGAAGAGGGAAAGAGATTGTCATTTCAACTCGGGCATTTGAAAGCTTGGTGCATTTTAACTCAAGATTCTATTTGTCTGGGTGCCGATACTTTCCGCAAAGCTACATCTTGAACATGTTACAAGTTTAAAGAGAATCAGTCACATCTTCGAAAGTGACATAATTTTATTGAAAAATTGGAAAGCTCTTTCGGTGAAAGATTTAGGTAGCCATCATGTTGACTTTGTTACAAAGTTTGTGTTGAATTTAGGCCTAGTTGTTGTCTTTCTTGTTCTTATGATGTAGGCTGGCGAAATAGTGTAAATGATGATAACTTTCGGAACACCACTCGGCCATTTCCGTAAACTGCAACAGACCTCGGATGTATGTTAGGCGGCCATGATGAGTATGTAACAAAATCGTGCATTTTGTCGGGCGGAAAAAGTGTAATAAAAACTAGCACTGTAGATTTATATTTTTTAAAGTAAATAACAGCTGAGAAATATTAATTTTTGAGAATGACGAATCATTCTCAAAAATTAAGATTTTTCAGTGATTATTTAAGAATCTAAAGATATTTTTATAAGGATACGATGGTTTCACGTTATTGACTTAAACGATTAACGTTGTCGACGTCGAATGTTTTCACTCAAAGTTTCGAGGGCTAACATCCATTTTAACCGACGCCATCGAGTTTTTCCAAGGTTTTCCCGTATTTTTCAAAAATAGTCCGTCTATGTACATCCGAGGTTGATCGTGAGATTGGCCGAGTGGTGTTCCGAATGTGCATTCGGAACATCGCTCGGACTTTTCCGTAACTTGAAAAGTAACTCGGACGTAAGTGTAGTAACTTTTGGTCATTTTTAGGTAATTCGGCTCCTGGTGGTACTTCGGTTAATACGCATGAAGAAAATCACATTTTGTTTATTCCGTTTCCGATCGTCTTTCGAGATCTTTTATTCTTATTATAATTTGATTACAAAACGCAGTAAGACACTGCGTTTTGTTATCAAATTATGATATGCCCATTTTTATTCTTTCGTTGATTTTGATTTATGCAACGTCATCATTAGCGGGATCGTTTATGCTTGTGACGTCATATAAACCCACGCGCGAAATGACGCGCTTTCATGGCTGCGCCCGTATTTTTCCCGAGGTCTATTCCGTAGAATCGCCGAAGGTTCCCGATTGCCGAATGTGATGATATTTGTTGACTGTTCCGTGTAAGACGGTGCATAGTGCCGCCCACTACCAATTTTCCGAATGATTTATAGCCTCAGTGGTGACGCACTATACCTTAGTTTATTTGACCCGAATTTGACCCCTTTGAAAAAATTGCTTAAGTTACAATTGCCGACATATTTTACCAATTAACAATATATACTGAGCAAAAATAAAAAGTATCCACCCAATTAAACTTCGGATTTCTTTAAAAGTACGCACAGGAACTCTATGAGACATATTGCAAATTACGCCCAATCATTTGGAAATAAATTTGAACAATTTTATGTGATTTGAAGAAGCCGCTGCCAAATCGTAGGCGCTAACGTAGCCAGGGGGTCATTTTTAAAAATCGCAGACTCTCAATTAAATATTCAAATGATTTTCTGACAGTTTTAAGCTTGCGAAATGCAATATTACTGCGTAAGGTATTCTGGATTGATAAGACAATTTGATTTCTCCTGCTAATTTCAATTAAATTTACGTCAAATGAAAACAAACATTCATAAAACATCTTGCGCAGATTTAAAGCTCAAATTAACAAAATTCTGTCTGCACGTTCCTTGTCAAGAAAACCAATCCAAAATGCTCTATTTCGTTTTTTTTGCTGAAAACAAAACAACATTTTCATTGCCAGGTTACGTTAACGTTTCATCTTGCTCATTGGAGAGGCTCGTATGAATATCGAGGAAATTTGCTCGCCTTACACCCGTTAAAAATTAAATAGCAATTGACATAATTTCAAAGTTTGACGTTTTTAAAGGTGCAGATATTTATTGCACTTCCGCTTTGAAATATCGGTTAGGAAGCGTAGAGGCAAACGCGTCAACGTGAATGCGAAATTTTGGCGTGACGTCTTCCTAGTGGCCCTATTGAGTTGAAGATGGCGAATGACAATACTACTCTATCGGAAATGGCCAGCACATGTCTTTATTGTTCTTCTCTTTCAACTAACGTCCGTAAAATTTACTCAACGTTTGACGGTTTTTGATTACGCCTGTGGTCATGTTTTTCTTTGTCTCATAACAAAACTGTGTTGATTTTCTTAACCACAGAGCTTTAGAGGTTAAATTCATTAGAGAAGAAACTCACGATCGAACACGTGACGTACGTCGACGTAGAAAACAAACATTTCGACATTTATTGAAAAACACCACAAATGGCATGTTACTTAAATGAAAAATTATGTTTGCATGAGAAAACGAAGCGCTGCAAACACAATGGTACCGGAATTGATTATTTAATCTTAAAAATATAAAGGATATTGAAAAAAGAAAAGTGGATACTTTCTTTTTTTGCTGAGTATATATATTACATTCAATACCGTTTGATATTTATTCCTATGAAAGCACGTGCAAATTCGATCGGGAATAATCAGATTTTTATTCTTTAAATAGCAGAGGTCAGAGTCGGGTCAATAAAACCACGCGATACCCCACAGGGAGTCGGCACATGATGATTTTGTAATAGATTACTTTTTTTTATTATTATCAATGATTAATGCCCTGGCAGGGCGGAGCCTAAGTAACGGGTCGTTGCACTTAAGGTTAAGGGAAATCAGCTTTTATCGAAAATAATCTACTTCTAAAGAGAGTCGACATAAATAACTCGAGACCTTAAATCGTAGATTGGTAACCAAATCCTCGTAACTTCAGTTTAATCAAGCTGAAGTTACGAGGACTTGGTAACAAAACGATGAAATGTGTTCACTCTCTCAAAGCACGTGATTCATTTAGCTTTTAGGACACAGTTATTTGCACGCGTTAACGATGATTACCGACTAAAATTTGAAAGAACCCAAACTATTGAAAAGTAAACTCGCCAAATTACGTCACGGCTAAGCCCCGCCCTGCCAGTTCATAAATTACGCAGAATAAAAGTATTGAATTAAAAAAAATGGTCTGGAATTCACAGAGGCCCTTCAACCCCTGGCAAGCCGCCATCATAGTGGTACATGTAGTTCCGCGGTCGGACTTTCATTCAAAGGGTCTTGTATTGGATTCCAAATGGCGGCAGTAGGCCTAATTTTTCCGACTAGATCAATTTGTTTTCCAACAATGGGTTGATAATCGTAAACCTATGTTGAATAGCAGCTGGAGGCTAGTCATAAATTAAGATCATAGCGACTTTGACAGTTAGGCTCGCTTTGCCGGTATGGGTCACCTAGACTGGTAAACCTGTCCAATCTACGCTACCCTCCTCATAGGCGTAACTAGGACATTGAATTTTATACACAATTAGATGGCGACCAACATAGAATATATAGGATAATATTGACTGTGACAAAATATGAATATCCTCCGTCCGCTCTCCTTTTCTATGATTTGAGCGTCAGTTGTTGAATGAATCAAAATATCGTAACTACAGCTTTTATAAGCTGTAGTTTCGATGTTATGATCATTCATCAACAACATTTTTCGAAAGAGGATTTATATAGCATATTATACGCAATTGCGTAATGTGCGCAATGGGTGCTACGCCCTTGCTCCGATACTGTATCGATAGAATGAGACAGGCCCGCCAGTCAATGGTACACAACGCTTTGTGTACATAGCAACACGCAGTATCGGACTGAAGGAATGCTGTGCTCTGATTGGCTAATTCGAGAAGACCGAGTAGTCCATAGTGGCTGTGGGCTAGAAGAGAATGGTTGATAGAACTTTTTAGTTCAAGTTGGTGGCAGAAATACAAGGAATCCATTGTTAGGTCGCGATATGACTGAAAGTCTATTAAAAAACGGTTGCAATTCCCTTTGAAAAAAAGCATATAGCTTTATTATATTTGATACCTTTTTTCCTTAATTATTGCGATTGATTTCAAGAAAACGTGTTATCTCCCTTTAAATATTGAATTATATTTTCTTTAGAATTAATAAAAAAAATGAACAACTGTTAAAAATAAGGCAATATTTTTTGCTTTAAATATTAATTTCATAAATGTAGTATAAAAAATTAGAAAGTATTAATGTTTCTTATCTGAGGACATCTTTAGGGAATTTCCCGTATGCTAATTGATACTAGATATAGTATATAAATTGATAAAATTCTCTCCACGGCGGAATGAAATTGATAAACGTGGCGTCAACTACCGGAGGAGCGCTGGTAGCAGTGTTAACTTGCTGGCCACGATTTGTTGACGGTGGAATGTATTCCGCTGTAATAAACACTACACATCTGACCCGTCACGCGAAATGTAACCATCCGGGAATTCTGTAATATGAATTATTTAAAAAGAGATTTGCCCCAGCATAGGTCAAGCAGAAGTCGCATTTCAAAAAATTCTTTCACCGGAAGGTAGATTGATCATTCTAGGTTCAGAAAATAAGGACGGCGCAAAAAGTTTCGACCCTAGTCAGTCTGCGCAGTTCGCGCAGTCTGACTAGGTTCTATACTTTACGCACTACCCAGATGGTCCTTTTTCGCATGACGGGTCACATTTGATTAATCATGCGGTTTTGTTGCCCTGAATGCTAGGCGGTTGTAGTCCTAAAGGCTACAGTGGTTCGGCATTAAAAGAACAATGTCCCCGCGTTCCGGATCACAGAATGACCCTCTAGTAACCCTTTATCAATCTAAAAAAAAAAAAACACAAAAAACATTGTGATCAGGTGAAAAATTAATGTGTTTTTCCATTGGATTTCACTCAAAACTCTCTCCTCTCCTTCAATAGCATTCCGAAATCATTCTAAAATCAATCATCTTGTCAATTTATGATGTAACTAACTGTATGAATTGATATCATGATAGATCAGGCTGGGGTAATTGTGCCGTTGGCAACGGTTTGGACTAAAGTTAACAACATTGTGAAGTTGACAAGGTGAATGATTTCGGAATGATTTTGGGATGAAATTGAATGAGTGAGTTTAGAGTGAATTTAATGGGAGGTAATCCAATATCACAAATTTGTCCAGTGTGAACAGAACTTGTAGTGATATTCATTAAAACATACATACAAGGTCTATAAATAGTTTTCGCTCCCCTTTTCTATGATTTGAGCGTTGGTAAATAATCAAAACATCGTAACTACAGCTAATATAAGCAGTAGTTTCGATATTATGATCATTCATTAACGGTTATTTTTCTATTATGCATTTGCGTAATAAGCGTAATGATAGGTACGCTATTGGTTTTTATTATTGTTTTTTCTCGTTTTCATAATATTGAATATTGTAGGTCTACGTAATGTTCTTACCTTCAAAGGTTTCAGAGAATTGAAGATTGAAGATAAGTGAGTAAGGGGTGACCTAGACTGGTAGCCGTCTCTTAAGGTAGTGGACTCGTTATAGTTCCGCAACATTTCGGTATACATGATCTTTCACAATGTTGACCGAGGTTCCCTAATGAAAATCATTAGGAAACCTCGGTTAACATTGTTAAAGTTCATTACCTAAGAGACATTGAAAACTTATTACGGGTCCACTACCTTAAATAGAGGTACTGTATTAAAAGCATGTAATATAGAGTCTATGTCTAGTTTCTGAAAGCCTGTTTCTTTGAAGGGAAGTTAACTCATTTAAGGTCTGAATGGTTCAACTTCGTTACCTACCTTGTTACAAACGTCTAAAAACATAGACTGGTCCCACTGTCGACCCATGCATATATGATAGTCGACAGTGGGACCAGTCTACTAAAAAACAGGGCCTGAATCTCCCTTTTACTTTGAAGAGAAGTTAACTCATTTTACGGTCTGAATGGTTTAACTTCGTTATATACCTTGTTACAAACTTCTAAAAACGGGGCCTGAATCCCCTGTTTCTTTGAAAAGAAACTAACTCATTTTAAGATCTGAATGGTTCAACTTCGTTATCTACCTTGTTATTAAATTGGTGACTTTATAATGGAAAACACGATTGTAGTATCGACCATCAGTTGATCTTTTTTCCAACTAAGAACAAACTAGGTTCAAATACGTATTGATACTGATTGTCTAACACTACATGTAGTAAGTGCCTGTGCGGCTTATTTCGTACACGTCGCTCGTAGACTATGATTTAGTACTTGACCTCAGTCGCACACACATAACAATGGCTAATGAGTACCATTACGTCGTTTTGCGGCACGTCACGTGCAATGAAACTGACGTTCATTGTACCTTCAACAAACTTTATATACGTTTTCAAGCATCCTCAATGATTTAATAATGAAATTTGAATTTTTGGAGGACGATCGAATGAGGTTTGTTTATCATGTCGTTTTCATTTTTATTTAAATACGAGAAGCACATCGTTAAACCTGTTCTGTAAATGTAAAGTGAGATCACAGTTATGAGTCGATTCACATCTAGCCTACATGTAAAATTGTACTGACTGTCATAAATAACGCCTCACATGCATTCAGCTGTGGTTCAATGCGGGACATTAAATACAAGTACTATACGTTTTTGACGGAAGATACTGATCGGGATGTTGTGCAAAGGTGGGGTAAGGTTTTATGCTAAAACAAAACTATTCGGCACATTTTATTCAAGCTTAGAAATGACAACTGCCTTAAAGGTGTCAGTAACGAGTATGTCCACCATGATAAGCATTCAAAGCCTGCAGCCTCATTGCAGCCTTATTGAGCCACACATGTTACGCAGAAGGTACCTTTGGATGCGAGCCCGCTCCTGATGAGGAGCGTCAGTCAGCTGTTGCACCGTTTGAGGCTGCGATTGACGTTGACGTAAACGACATCCTAAGGCCCACACCATAACCCCGCCACCACTGAAGCGGTTATGCTCTAAAACACAAGTATACACATAACGTTCATTTCTACGTCGATATACCAGAACGCTTTCGTCGGCATGTGAAAGAATGAACATTGTACTCGTCACTGAACACAACTGTCCGCCATCGCCGATGTTATTTTAGCTCAAACGCGACGTTGTTGACGATGACGTTGTGAAAGTATCATGCCATGAAAGGGTCTCCTGCACATACATGTAACCCCATGTTCATGAAACCGGCGTCCTACTGTGTTAACACTAATATTCCTACCGTGATTACCAACAACGGCTTCAGATGTCGATGTGGCCGTTAAGAAAACGGCCACAAAGGTGCCGTTGACGTATAAAGTTGTCTTAACGTACAGATGTTGAACGAGGCCTACCAGATCAATGCCTGTCCTGAAGACCTCCTGTGGCGTTCACACATCTAACCAAACACACTATCGTTGATCTTGATTCGTTAAAACGTCTAGCGACATGATTTTGGGAACTGCCCATCTCCAACATGCAAAAATTGCGTGCGCGTTCTTCATTATTTAGCCTTTGCATTAGGGATATGAATATTTTGATCCTTCTTGGATGAATTTCGCGTTGTGTTTTGACTAACGAAGCCACGTGTACAGGTTTCGAAAAACAAACTCATTTCTCCAAGTCGCACGAGGCGTACGAGTAAAACCTGACGACAAACTTACCATGGGAAGCACGAGTTTGTGAAGAGAGTTTGTGATAGCAGGGTGTGTAGAATGAAGGCTTTAATTCAAATTTTTAGATAAAGTTATTGTTTTCTGCCAATAGAAAAAAAAAGTTCTATAAAAATGTTGGTGAGGCCTTTTTTTATGACAGTCAGTATACATCAAAAGACAAGGTAAAATCAACAATACCCATGTCGGGTATGGCCATTTCCAGCCTATATATTATTTGGCTAACGCCTGAGACTGTTTACTTTCCGTGACTGAATACGGACAGAGGTAGAGCTGGGACGACTAGACATGTGCGTTAAAGAAATAATCATCTATTGAAAAATATCGTTGATGAATGATCATAACATCGAAACTACAGCTTATTAAAGCTGTAGTTACGATGTTTGATTTTTTTCCAACGCTCAAATCATAAAAAAAGGGAGCAGACTATTTGTCTCTCACCAATGGGTTGATAATTGGAGACCTATGTGAGATAGCAGCTGGAGGCTAGAAAAGGATGTGGTGATTGTACTGATGAGAGAAATACCAGGAAACCATTGTTAGGTGCTCCAGCCGCCGCGATATAACTGAAGTAACGTTGAAAGCGGCGTTAAACTCCATTCAATCAATCAACATTTTTGTTACAGTCCATATATCGCCTTTATCCGATATTTTCTTTGGTTGTCGCCTTCTGAGTGCGTATAGCCGCCACCATAGCGCAGTTGGTTAGGCATAAGACTTCCAATCTGGAAGTCGTGGGTTCGATCCCCGGTGGCGGCAAAATATCCTTTCCGACGTTTGTCTCTCACCAATGGGTATATAATCGTAAACCTATGTGAGATAGCAGTCGGAGGCTAGGAAAGGGTGTAAATGGTAGTACAGGTGAAAGAAATACCAGGAATCCATTGTTAGGTGCTCCGGCCGCCGCGATATAACTGAAATAACGTTGAAAGCGGCGTTAAACTCCATTTAATCAATCAATCAATCAATCAATCAATCACATATCGCCTTTATCCGATATTTTCTTTGGTTGTCGCCTTCTGAGTGCGTATAAATTTCTAAGTCCTAGATACGTCTATGCTAGAAATTTTGTTTCTGGGTACCCGATGATTACTGTACATATACTTATCTTTTAAAATAAACTCAAAGGCACATCCAGAATTTCTATAAGGGGGGGGGGGTCGAACACACACGCACATTCCGACATGGATTTAAGGGACCGGTGGGGTGTTGCGAGTCTGTGACACGCAAGTAGGTAGCCAGGACTCTCAAAATTATCTTTACGGAATGATAATGGCACAGCCGAAGAATACGAGTCATTTCACACGTAGGTTAATGTGACGTAGACGTAACGACAAAAGTTTGATTAAGTTTTTCTCTAATGCATATATATTTTCTGGTTGTCGACAATTTTGTGAGTGTGAAATTTAAAATCGTGCTTGTGCCCATAGTACACGGCCTGTCATAGTCCATAGCCTTTAGTTCAGATCACAACGACTTGGAATTGCAACAGATTCCAACATTATTCTGTAGCTGTAGCAAGCATCACTCCATCTTTCGGTTTAAATCCCATTTTGGTAGCATCGGAGGGCTTGACGGGTAATGATTAAGGTCCCGGGTAGAAACCGATCGGGAACCCTCGGCGATTTCACGAAATATGCCTTAGGAATAATAATGGCACAACCATGAAAGTGAGCATCTTCGCTAGCCAAGGGTGATGCCTACTACGTAAAATAGCACGTAGTGGGAATCAGCCTTGGCTAGCGAAGATGGAAAGCGAGATGTTTCGCATGTGGGTTAATATGACGTCACAAGCATTACTGTTGAAAGATGTCTGTGATCTTTCAAGCTGTGGTTACGATGTATGGACCAAAATCAACGAAAGGTTAAAACTGGTCATTTCATAATTTCATAACAAAACGCAGTGTTTTTTCTCCGTTTTATTTTCAAACCATAAAATGCCGAATGGACCCCGTCGGACGATCGGAGAGCATTAAAGGAATTTTTTTTCTTCTTGCGTATTAATACAAAAGTACCATCTGACCCAGAATTCCTACGCTTATAGCCGAAGTACTTTCCAGATTACAGAAATTTCCAATCGAGGATTCAAATGGGGTTAGAACGTTACCATACCTCATTCGGGAACCAACTTGCGGCCGATTCTACGAAATAGATATCGAGAATAATATAATAAGAGAATAGATATAAAAGCACGTCATATCGAACGTGGGTTTATATGACGTCACAAACCGTTACTGATGACGTTGCGAAAAACATACTCATCGTAAGATTGCAATTGGAAAAAGGGCCTATTATACTTTGAAAACAATACCGCTCAGTGTTTAACTGCGTTTTGTTTTCAAATTTTAACATGACAAAAAAGATGTCTACAGACGATCGAAATGCATCAAAGGACTTTGAGCCTGTGCGTGAGATTTCCAACAATTTCAAATATATACAAAGCAAAGACTCCGACCAGCCTGTGCGTCCGCACAGTCTGACCGAAGTCTTCCCTGAGGGTTCAGTAGAAAGATAAGGTCGCAAAGTATCTGCAGGTCATCAGGTAACTTTATTTTACTTAACTATATTTACAGTATGTGGCTCTCTACGCTACTCAATGTTTGTACCTCACGAACATTTCAAATTGTTAGAAATGTCAGGCACGAGCTCATTTGTTATTTTTCAAGCGTATTGCCCAAATCACCGCCAGAAGCCGAACCCAAAATTATAACACTTACATGCACGCAATCGGGAACTTTCGGCGATTCTACTGAATAGACCTCGGGAATAATATGGGTGCAGCCTTGAAAGCACGTCGTTTCGCACGAGGGTTTATATGACGTCACAAACACCAACGATCCCGTTAAGCATGACGTTGCATAAAACAATATCGACGAAGATTAAAAGTGGGCATATCATAATTTGATAACAAAATGCATTGTCTAACTGCGTTTTGTTATCAAATTATGAAATGCCTAAACTTGAGATCTCCACATGTGTTCAGAAAGAATTAAAAAAATGCGATTGCCTTCAAGCGCATTGAATAACCGAAGTACCAGCAGAAGCTAAATTACCCCCCCCACCCCCACCCACCCCCCCCCCCCCCAAAAAAAAAAAAAAACACACCAAAAATTACTACACTTGCGTCCGAGGTACTTAAGAGTCAAATTATGATATGCCCAAAAGATCTCCACAGATGTTCTGAAAGAATTAACAAAATGCGATTGCCTTCAAGCGAATTGAATAACCGAAGTACCAGAAAAAGCTGAATTACCCCCCCCCCCCCCCCCCAAAAAAAAAAAAAAAAAAAAAAAAAAAAAAAAAAAATACAAAAAATTACTACACTTACGTCCGAGGTACTTAAGTGTCAAATTATGATATACCCAAAAGATCTCAAAAGATGTTCAGAAAGAATTAACAAAATGAGATTGCCTTCAAGCGCATTGAATAACCGAGGTACCAACACAAGCCGAATTACCCCAAAAATGACCCAAAATTACTACACTTACGTTCGAGGTACTTTAGAGTTTACGGAAAAGTCCGAGCAATGTTCCGAATGTACCCTATCCGCTACCAAGATACTCGAGTCGTCGTCCCAGCTTTCGTAGCCTATCTACCGCTAGAATTTGACTTAGACCACAGTGCTTATAGTCCGGCAGATATCTAGCTTGACCCGGAAGTAGGGTTCAAAGTTTTTTTCTTGACTGATTCTTGTAGCTAAGGCATTCCCAAACAAGAATCTGCCTGATGACATCTTGTCATCATTGAGCATTTTGATAAAATCGAGATGGCAGCCAGGACCATCGAATATTACGCCAACAGCTGGGTAGATCACCATGGTGACCTTTTAAATTGTTTTTTTGTGTGTTTATTTGCTGATAAGGCTTGAAATTAAAAGTTAATGACAAAATTAATGCATATTTTGACATTAGAAACTAGTATGGTAGTCAAGATGGCAGCCAAATCGAATTATTAAATGACATTTAAAGTATTTCTTGACCCATGTGACATAAGGATATTGGGAAAGGGTTTTAGGGCTTATTCAGTTAACATTTGTAAGTGGTTTTATGCCTAGGCTAGTGACAACTCTCATCTGTTATTACATTTATTCTTGAATTGAAGATGGCAGCCAGGAAAGAGAAATGCCAAGTTAAGTGTGTTTTAACCGGAAAATTAAGGTTTTTTGTCCCTATATTAATGGTGTCAACTCCAATTTCAAAGTTGTTTTAAAAATTGATCCCTCAAATGATAGATAACATTCGAGATGGCAGCCAAAAGATATACCCGAAAGAAAGTTTGAGGTTGCAAAATTATATTTAAAAATGATTCATTTTTACTAATAAAAAAACAAGTCATCATTTTGAAATTAGAAAAATATATATGCAATATATAAAGTACTAGTATTTATGTGTTCTAAGATGGCAGCCAATATTGCATAATTATCAAATTTCCGTTGTTTTTAAATGTTTTGACAATTCAAGATATAATATTTGCGGAATTCATGCATAGACAATCACTTTAACTTGAAATCTCTTGCAGAAAGACAAAAAGGAGGCCAACAATACATCCTTTTAACATGAATAACTAAATAGAAGTCTTACTTGACTTGCAGCATCATTACATACATGTATTCTAGTGAACAATGCATATAGCACCATATTGCATGGTAATCGAAAATAAAATTCTATTTGCTTTGAAAGAAAATAATTGCACAAAAAAATATAGTCATCTCATATTGATCGATGGATTGGTACAAAAGAGATGTATCTCCCAACAAACATTAAGGCAGTTAGAACTGTTTCATGCTGAATCATCGATATGGTCACATACTGACTATAAATTCTTTTATGAATATTTTTAAAAATAGTAGTTATTTTTATTATAATTCTTTTTTATCTGAATTATTTCTTTTTTGCTAGTTTACTATGGATATATTACCTTGCACTTAAGATAATAATATAATTTCATGATAACCATTACATATATAATCCTCAGAATTTCTTTATGAAATATTCTGATAGATTCATTGTAGCTGACCTATTAAACCACATCCATATGAGTATGTATAGTCATAAATGTTTATAAGTGGAAAAGAAGTTGTTTCGCTAAGGCCTTTTTAGCACTACAAACTTTAAGCGGTAAACTTAGATTGCATGTTCACAACCGTTCACCGTGCCATGTAAGCATGATGATTTACCATTCTGTGTTACCCTGGTGTATTGGATAATGCTAAAAATATGCAATATACTCCCTGTATTTGCGACAATTGCAAGCTTTGTTCAAACTAGATGTATGTGGTAAATTACAAGCACGCAGAGTGGCTCAAATGCTGAGTTATACACATACCTCACATCCTCAAAATCGCATTTGATTTATTCAAATCATCACAAAAGTTGGTGATTCAGTGTGGATATAACTGCAAATATTGTCAAAAGTGTTTGTTCAAAAGCGCCATTTTGCCTGTCCTTATTTTCAATTTGTTGGCATTTGATATATGACGATTTGGTAAAAGTATTGTAGCTTCACTGTAAGGCTTTAATTGTTTTCATCTTTTTGTTCATGTAAAGAATATCAACTGGGATTACTTACCAAACGAGCTGCTTAACACAATCGTGAGCAAATTTAAAAAGTAAGAATAATGAAAATGATAATTCAAAATATATTTACCGGCATAATGTGCAATAAGACATGTATGGTTGTAACCTCAGACAAGGCTGTAGGTTTCTGAACCTTAGACTTTTCGTAAAAAAGTTAGAAATCATAAGTCTTATATTTGCGATATAGGTTCGGAAAGCTTTGCCACCATTCCATTTATGGTAACTTGACCACTTACTCAGTACAATACATTGGTAACCACTATGTGGAACAGTTGCTGTAGCGCTCATCAACTTTTATGTTTACATCTTATCATCAACAGCTCTGATAGATTCAACATTTCGCTTTAGGCTCAAATCACATGGAGTATAAGTAACAAATGGTTAATTACCTTACTTTAAAAGTCATGAAAGATAAAATTGAATACGAGTCTCAGTTAATCCCCCACCGTACTTATGATGAGATCATTTTAGTGATTTATGCTTGAAACGAATGCGATCTACAATATTACATATCATTCTCTTAAAACCATACTTTTATTGGCGGAAATTATCATTTTAAAGCGAATTTAATTAGCAAGCTTAAGGGTCCTTTTAAAATGTAGTGGTCATTTCGAAATCACATATTTACTGTAATTATACATACATGTTTATTAACAAGTTTCTCGCGTTGTCACAATAGTTCAAATAAATTTAATAAAGACTGGAAGGAAAAACAGCGAGGCTGCCATCTTCCAAATAAGATGTTTTAATAATTTACATCTGAACATAGTTATCAAAAAATGGATTTTTTGCAGATATGTTTTTGCTATAGGAAAAACAGATCATCATATTCTCATGCGTATCATTAAAGTACATGTATTTTTAATTTATACACTCTCCTAACAGACTGCCATCTCGACTGCCATACTGGATTTTGCTATAAGATCATTTATTCTCCAACTTGCTCAGGCAGCAGATCAATAGCATAATATTTCACATGATAAGGTGTCTATAGTCATTTAAGACCGATTAAATTATCTGAAGAATTTGTTTTAGTTGTATTTTCAAATGATTACAAAAAAACCATATACACTTTTATTAAAACTATTTATCAAGCAGTTTTTCCATTTGGCAGCCATATTGACAACTATACTTATTCTTATCTTTATTCAAGGTGTTCATTACACCAGGAAACTTCAAATTAGCATCTTGTCAAGAACATAAGTAAATCATTTAGATGAATAATTCAATCATGGTAGCAAGTACATGAATGTTTTTAGTGGTCTTGGCTGCCATCTCGACTTTTCCAAACTATTCCATGATGGAAATACACTATCATACAGATTCGTAATAGGCTTGGCTATAATTACTAGAAAAATAGTTTGCAAAATACCCTGCAAACTTTAAGCACGAAGAAAACTTGTGTTTCCTAGCTGCCATCTTCAAATTCAAGATTTTCATAACACTAGATGAGAGGTGTAATTAGTCAGATATTTTGAGGTCATAAAAAGCTGACAGAAGTTTATTCAGAAAACTCCAAACATATTTCTAAGATCCTTATATCTTGCATGGATCGAGAATTGCTTTAAAAATATTCTAATAATTCGATCTGGCTGCCATCTTGATTACCACTCTCATATCTAATATCATGTTATGCTTTTTTTTGTTACATAGCTTCAGGTCAATATCTAAACAATAAATGAACACTCAAATCGGTTTTATATTTCAATGAGAGTGATCTAAGGAGCCATTGGCTTGATTTTTGATTGTCCTGGCTGCCATCTCGATTTTTTCAAAATGCTCAATGATGACAAGATGTCATCAACCAGATTCTGGTTGGGGAAGGCATTGGCTACAAGAATCAGTCAAGAAAAAAACTTTGAACCCTACTTCCAGGTTCAGCTAAAATATGCCATATTTCTGCCGGACTATTAATACAATTGCCGGGTATATTCCAACCGCGGTAAATGAGAAAATGTGGTATAGCCGGGAGTAGAGGTGGACTGACCTGAAATTTAACAAGCGTGAGAAAACGGTACTTAATTACAAATTAAATCACCTGTATACTGATAGAGTGAAGAAACTCAACAACAACAAAAAAAAAAAAAAAAAAAAAAAACACACACTCTTTCTCCCTATCGATATTCAATGCTTTTTGTCGTTTCAATTTTAGATTTTTTTTTTTTTTTTTTTTGATGAAGTCGGTTTCAAAAGCATCTTACTTTTACGCTTTGACACATGACGTTTACAGATGTAATTCAAAGGGTGGTAAAATTCCAGTGGTTTTGCGTTTCTGTGATCTTCCAGTAAAGTTAGAGACTGTGACAGTTAAAATTCGCTTTTCCCAATTTCTCTATATTAACTCGTCGAAGGTCTGTTTATAAACATTCGAATAGCATGGTTTACCTATAATAGATAATTGTTCGGGAGCCTTGGTAGGAACGTCACCCTTCTCGAAACCATGATACTCGATAACTCGTCCAAGCTCTTGACAGCCGACAGTAAGAAACAAGGGTGTAACAACTATTACGCATATTACGTTAGTGCGTAATAAAAATGAATCCTCTTTTAAAAAATATCGTAGATGAATAATCATTACATCGAAACTACAGCTTATTCAAGCTGTAATTACAATATTTTGATAAAATCATCAACGCTCAAGTCATAGAAAAGGGGAGTGGAAGTTCATCTTTTCTCCAGATTTCGCCTTCATCTCCAGATTTCGCCTTCATCATACAGTCAACTAACCAATAGCAGATCACTCCAAGTTCAATCAAATGTTGCCAACAAATGAGGTCTCTTACCAATACTGATTTTGAGCTGAAAAAATCACTTTTTTCAATGATTATTTATATTTCTCAACCATCGTTTGAACGAGACTCCTGCATCGAAGTAAGTGCAAATATGCATTTTGACAAGTAAATTCACAAAAATATGTCAAAAGAAGCTTAGCTTTACCCATATACTTAATCATGTCTAACTGTTTAACTTTATAGAATACGATTGTTTAACTTTATAGAATTGTATTATTTCGTAACAAAAACTTTGAATAGTTTCCAACTTTTATACTTAGATTGAACAAGCAACGAAGAAGAGCAACATACACTGAAGATTGGGACCGGCTATGAATAAGGAGAGCAGTAACTATAATAATTTCTTACCCGGACTTTTATAGTTAAATATAGCCATTGTTCAGTGAAAAAATGTCGTTTTAGGGTTAATATCTTGGCTATTTCAAATGACCTTTGTAAAAAATAGTGAAGTATGTCTAAAACGAGAGATCAACTATCAGAATTCAAGGGCGTAGCTCCCATTACGCACATTACGCAAGTGCGTAATAGAAATAAATCCGCTTTCGAAAAATGTCGTTGATGAATGATCATAACATCGGAACTACAGCTTATTTAAGCTGTAGTTACGATGTTTTGATTATTCAACAACGCTCAAATCATGAAAAAGGGGAGCGGACGGAGGACATTTCTCTTTAATCACAGTCCGCATATCGTCCTAATCCTATTCTATTCTTTGGTGGTCGCGTTCTGAGTGCGTATTAATTTCACAATCCTAGTTACGCCTATGGAATTTACTTTTTTGTAAGAGCTTCGCCATAGTTCAACTACTGGGTCTTGTGTAAGTAGTGATTGGTAAGACCGCTTAAAATCTTTTAGGACGCTTATATAAAATATTTCCTTGAAATTAGGCTGAACACGTAAGCAAACACTCTCATGCATGGTTCAGTTTTTCATAAGAGACAGTATGATAATGGTAATAGTATACATGTGTAAAATGTTTGCATCATTATAGCGTCGGCTCCGTGCTATAAGGACGTATAGGCCAATTTCCATTTTTTCTTTTATTGCATTTTCGCACACATATGATATTCCCGCGCATTTTGTGAAAATGCTGGACCTGATAGCTAATCGTATCCCCCCAAAAAATCTTCATGGACTTGTCAGATACGTCATATTTGCACCGGAAGTGGTCGAAAAGTGAAATTCGAAAATGACGTATTGACAAACATGTATTTGATAATTGTTCATGTTTCCTTAATGATAAAAATTTATTTTAGAAGATCAGTTTGAAAAAGAACACAACCTTTACCCGGGCCAGATTATTCGCGTGTCTCAGTTACATATATAAAAATCATTATATGCGTTTTTCACTTTTTTCGAGAAACGTCACACTCAACGGCTTTCAGGGTCTCCAACGCATCCGAAAAGATTCTTTTACAGGCAATTTGTCCTATATCTTATATAACATCAAATTTAATTTGTTTTTTTTTTTTCATGCATATTTCTTTTATACCTTTTTTTTTGTCTATACGAAATTTTGTGCCGTAAAAATTAAGTGAAAAATTGACGTACTTGACGATTTTTTTTTTGTTTTTCTTAAATAACTCATTATAGAGACAAAAATTTAATATTCATGACGACAGATAATATATTAAGTGATTTGATTTAAAAAAAATTTTGATCAAAATGGTTGTACCAGTGTTTAAAGGTAAAAAGATATTAAGTTTTTTTCCTTCTCCTGAAAAGTAGGCTTTTTCCGTATTTGTCCTTATAGAACGGAGCCGACGATAGGTTCATACGAAGAGCTAAACATGGAAATATATTGAGCTACTGAAAAGTAGAAATGTACAGAGTGACGTCACATGTAGTTATGACGTCACGCTTCTACATTCCGCGATGTTATGATTATGAAAGTGGTTCTTGGTTGATCCTGTGAGAAAGTTGGCACCTTAAATCGACAGAATGGTGAAATTGATAGGTTTTTACAGGTATTTAAATCTATTTTCTATTTGTAGGTTATTAACTGACATGTCTTTAACTTTAACATTATGTTAATACTCGGGTCGTAATCAGCGAAGCGCGAGAATCATGACTGCCATTACCGGTTCGAATTTTTGTCTTTGTTCCCGGCGAGGCGCCTTAAGGAAATATTAGAAGTATCCATCTGAATTTTCATTCAGCATCTTGCAATGAATGAGAGGGATTGGTGGGTGTGAAAAGGTGATTAGTGAATATAAATGTTATCTCCCTTTTAAATTAAAAGTGCATGTAAAGCGGATTTATCACGAACATGTGAAATACTATGCATAAAATACAGCAATATTTGAAATACATATTTTTATTCATTAAATGGTATGATAATTACGATTTGAAATCTTTTAAAGTAGACCTTTATAAAAATTACCTGCATGGTAATTGAAATACAAGATAATATATTAATGGATTGATCTCCCTTGCTCAATGAAAGAGGTTGTAGACGACAATAAACGCGGTAGTCTACGCCGATGCAGGGTCGGTCAGAGCGATAATTTGCTTACCGCGATTTGTGAATAGTGGAAAATATCCACTCAGCATAACGACCTGAATCAAAGCACTGATAGTACTAAAGGCCAGATCATATTTAAAGGGCATGGTTCGACTTCCATATGAAGCGGCCCTAATGTTTGTTAAACAAGATGTGTTTGGGAAACACTAATTCCCCCGTAACAGCAATTTTTATTCAAAGTTTGACCTGTCACATGACCTTGACTTTGGTACCAGCGGATGCGGATCATTGAGAACTATCATCATGCCAAATTTGAGCTTTGTATGTCAAATACTTTTGGAGAAAGGCAAAGGTTAAGTTTTCGGACAGACGACCGGACAGACGGACAGACAGACGGACATGAGTAAAACAATATGCCCCCGATCTCTCGACACGGGGGCATAAAAATTAAGTATGTGTATTCGTTCTTTAAAGCGGGTGGGGTACAGGTTTTTTGACACTTTCCGTCCATTTTAGCACTGTTCAGATCTAACTTTCAAAATAAGCCCGACCCTGCCACGCCTGTATTTTTCAGAATTTTGCGAACAATTTTTGAAATGAGCAACCCAAGGAACATTCTGGTAAAGTTTCATTCAAATCGTCCCAGTGGTTCAGTAGGATATGTAGTTTAAAGATTTCAAAGTGAAAAAATGCCCGACCTGCCACGCCCATATTTATCGGCCAATCAGAATTTAGCGAACATTTCTAAAAGAGGGTCACCCAAGAAACATTCAGGCAAAGTTTCACTGAAATCGGCTCGGTGCTTCAGCATCTTGTTGAACCAAGGGTTACGAACGTTTTACTTATCTTAAGGTATTCGAGAAGAAGCTATCGATTCGATGCCCCTTGACTCGTGAAGATGGTGGTTCAGGAGTAGAAGAAGTTTTTCTAAATTGTTGACGACCGACGACGCACGACAGACAACTAAATTAGCATCAGCCTAAAAGCTCCCTTTGAGCACGTTGTGCTAAGGTGAGCTAAAAATAAGCCAGGTAGATTTATGGTTCTTGTGCTCTGATCTATCTTCCCACGATGTTTCGTAACATTTAAATTACATATTTTTATTCATAAAAAGGTATGATTATAAGGATTTAGAATCTTATCAAAATACTCCTTTATAAAAATTACCTGTATAGTAATTGAAACACAAGATAATATAATAATCGATTGGTCACCTTTGGACAATGAAAGAGGTTGTAGACGACAACAAACGGGGTAGTCTACGCCGATACAGGGTCGGTCAGCGCGATAATTTGCTTACCGCGATTTGTGAATAGTGGAAAATGTCCACTTAGTCTAACAAACTAATACAAAGCACTAATAGTACTGAAGGTCAGATAATGTTTAAATTTGTAAGATCGATCATCGTGCTGAGTATTTTCGAGCTAATGCGTTAGATGATACCGCCTCAGATTTTCATCTTTCGGTGCCTTGAATGGGCTTTTTGGTCGGCTTCATTTGGTCAGTTTCTAACTTTTTAAGTCGCTTTGATATAAATTTACGCCTCATTGTGAAACATTTGAATGGTGTGATTCGGATATGAAGGAAAAGGCCAGAAAATATGCAGCTTTATAATTGTGTAGTTGTGAAACCCAAAATGTCGTACCTGCAGCTTGAATAAAGCCTTAGATACAATATTCCGGACATTAATCAACAACTTGTTTTTTTCTATAGAGACTTTATTGGTTAACGAAATTTTCGTTCACCAGTGTTACTATATACCCAGTAGGATCTTTATAGCTTATCTCAAGACCTCTCTCCGCAAAATCACTTTTAAATTCGTTAATGGCGTGATACTAGAATTCTTCATCAAATGAAGATAATGAAAATTACCCTTTAAAACACAAAATTATCTTGAAATGTTTAGCCGAGCGAATTGATGATCGGCGTAAGATTGTCGAGAGTTGGATGCAAAAACAAAGTTTGTGTCTGTAAACTGTATAAACAGATACTATGTTTTTGATTTAAGCCTATGCTGTTGCAACTTGTAGTAAATTGCCTGAAATGTGTAATCATTTAGGTCGAGAACTCTTGAACTTCTAAACACTTCTGTTTGGCCATTACACACGTGATGACCTACTACGATTTTATATGCCTTCTTATGAATGAAATCTGTACTTATGAGTTACGAAAGGTAGTGTTTACAAACGAATGGAATGTTCCTTTATTTTGCCCAAATTCTTATTAAAACATAAACACGCACCTCTTGATATGAAGTAAAATTCAACCCATTACAAGACAACTTAGTTCTCAACTGACCAATTTACACCCCTTGCTTAAATCCCGTTAATACCTCAAACCTTGTTGTCTTCTTGTGTAATGTAAATATCTTACGGGATTTTTGTATCATATTCCCCAAAACTTTTCCCTTGTGTTTTCATTTCGAACAATGACGGAATTCAGGGGATATAGCAATCTCGATATGATTTACTATAAATATAAGAATGTCGTTGTTATTTCGAATTAAAAATAAATAAATAAAATAATACAAGAATACGTGTAAACAATTATCTCAGCACAATAGATCTAATTTAAAATTTTAACATCATACGGAGAATGAAACGTCGTAACTTTAGAATACTTAACATGTAACTGCGATGTTTAAGTCCCCACTGGCATTTTTTGTCCCCTAGTTTTACACTGATAACAAAATATTCTTCTTCAAAGTACTTAACATAGTAACTACAACTGTATAGTAGCGCTTCTATCTCTTGGATGAGTGTATAATTTCCTCAATCCAATCATTCATCTATTTGTTTTACCGGAAGTACCGGTACTTAAAATATTACAAAAAACATCATTAATGTATATTGTCCATATCGTATCTCATTGTACTTGAATAAAAATAAAAGATATTTTTTGTTCTGTTCTGTTCCTTGTAGCATTAGAAATGCTTACCAGTCTAGTGACATCTGTGGTTTATGCGATCGGGTTTTACATAACCTTTCATCACGCGACAGTCAGTATTAAGGCGGGTTTTAAGAATTATGTGACAAATGTTTTAAATGTAAAACCTTTCTTGTACATTTTGATTGAATAGGGATGAACACCCCTATTAACAATTTTTCTGTAAAATCGCGATGGCTGAAGTACAGGCGATCTTTACATAATCTGAGTTTTGCTATATGGTGATTTGCCCAGTTTTCGTGGAGGCCCCTAAATTCGTGGTATTCCGGATAATCTTACGTCATTCTTAAGCACGCGACGTCCACGCGCTATAATTTTGTCGTTTGTGCGTTCCTGCGTCAACGAACACCCTACGCCATCTTCACTCGATTGTAATAAAGTAAAGAAAGAAAATGCGGCATAAAATGGTAAGAAGATGCCCTTTACCAATATTTCTATCAACAAATCTTTCAATTTATTTATATAAATTGCACCATAATTCCCATATTTTGCTTAAATTTGCATTTTTTCTCGAGCTGTCAAATTTCTCAGCGTCTGTCGGCCATCTTGTTCAAGGGACATAACCTTTCTTATGACTGTTCTTGTGAGGGTCGTTCAATAATTACAGAGTAAGAACAGAGTATTTTAATGATCTAAACTATCCATGTTTTCTTTGTGATTTAACTGACCAATTGCAAGTTTTAGCCATTGCTTTTGAAAAACAACTTATGGGTATGCATTATCTGAGGGCCGTTCAAAAAGCTTGTAAACACAATTTTTAAAGGTAATATTCTGCAAGGATACAATACCAATTTGTTTCATTGCAGATAAAACCACAAAAGATCCAGCAGAGATATAGACAGTATTTAGAGGAGAGCATGACCAAGGCTTATGAGGCATGGCAGAAAGGGCATTTAAGTGTTTATAAAGCAGCCTTCCTGTATAGGGTACCGGAACAAACTCTAAGAGACCGCACCAAGGGATACATTAAGCCTGAAAAAAGAAGTTCAGGACCTGACACAATATTGAGCCAAACTGAAGAAAAGTCTCTCTGTGATCATGTTCGTGAAATGGCATTGTATGGATATGGCTATTCAAACAGTGAGCTTAGGGAGCTGGCCACAGATACAGCTATCTATCTAGGGAAGTGGAATGACAAGGAAAAAATGCTTGGAAGAAAGTGGTTAAAGGGGTTCCTCCGAAGGTGGCCAGACATGAAAGCACTAAAACCTAGGTCATTATCTATGATAAGAGCTAAGGCTGTTAGTAAAAATGTGATTGAAAACTACTACAATACTCTTGAACAAATCCTAAATAAGTATGAACTCAGTGACAAACCTCATAGAATATTCAACATCGATGAAACCGGCATATCCCCAGAACACTCTCCACCTTCTATAATTGGACCTAGAGGCACTGCAATTCCAGCCATAACATCAGTTAGATTTGGAACAACAACTGTGATCTCATCGTGTAATGCAACTGGTCAAAGTGTACCACCTTTCTTCGTCTTCAAGGGCAAGCGGGCATCTGAGGACCTTTTGTCAGGAGCACTGCCTGGTACCGGATCTACCATGTCAGCAACTGGATGGTCAAACAGTCTAATATTTCACGAAAACATTGAGACGCACTTGTCTAAGCACATTCCCGGAGGTATCGGTACTGACTACACCCTTCTGATCTATGATGGAGCTACTTCCCATGTTAGTGTACCCTTGATAGAGTGGGCAAAAGAAAACAAAGTCATCCTGTTTGTTTTGCCAGCACATGGCAGTCATCTCCTGCAACCCTTGGATGTTGGTGTGTTCAAACCCTTCAAGACTGCATATAACAAAGAATGTCAGTCATTCATGCGTACAAATGTTGGGAGACAGATTACCAGATATGACATATGTAACCTGGTGTGCAAAGCATATCCAAAAGCCCTTACCCCAAGCAATATTATCTCATCATTCCGAAAGACCGGTATCTGGCCACTGAACAAGGATGTTGTTCCTGATGAGAAGCTTGCCCCAAATAGAATCACAACAACAGTGGCAGCCACAGAAGATGACCAGTCTGAACAAGTTACAGCCATTTCACAGCCCAACCCCAAAGAGATGCCCAACACAGACGAGCAGAGCAGAAGCCAAATGCAGACTACTTCAACTTATGCATTTTTGAAGTCCAAAGTGCCAAAATTTGTGCCCCCTTTCAAAAAGCCCAGATCTACACCAATCACAGTTTCTGGTCAAGCCATCACAGAAACCGAACTTTCTGAAGCCCTTATGTCCCAAGCTAAAAACAGAAAATCCCCTAATCAAAACAAACAAACTAAAGACAAAACAAAGTCCAATGTATCTAAATGTTCAAGTAACATCTCCAAGACAAAACCATTTAACCTACCAGCTCAAATTAATACCACAAACCAGTGCCCACATGAAGAACCAGGACCTAGTCATATCAACCTAATAGCCGAAGATAGTGAGCCAATGTCCGATGATGAAAACCCCAGAATCAGAACTGTGTTGTATATGTAAATTATGGCAGCCCAGAAGTCTAAGACAATGTCCACAAGTGCAGTTTGTGAGCTGGGCACAATGTGACAAATGTGCCCATTGGACTCACTTAAAATACTGCTCAACAGTTCAAGAAGTCAATGATAGAGAAAGCTTCCTTTGCCCCCATTGCTCTTGTTAACTTACACAACCATGACACCATAATCTGAATGTAAATGTGTTGATGTTAATATATTTTATCAAGTTGGACCAGTTATGTTTGTGTTGTTGCATTACCAAATTTTTCTTAAATATTCTAAACATTCTTACTGACAGATTTAGAATTTACGCAATGAATCAATAGGCAGAGGTACTCGAGAAGATCTTATTTTTATATCAGCCACTGTATTCTATTTAATGCAATTTTTAATCATTCACAAGGAATGCTTAATTTAAGAATTGCCCAGTTTTTGGAGGAAAATTTAGAAACAAGGAATTTGTCATTGACTTATTGAACGACCCACGAATTCTTGAGCCTCAATTCCGATGACGTCACAAATCGTATTGTTTTTCTTTAATTCTTTTTTACGTAATGGCATCAGATAATCATTCTTTCAATTAACTGCATAATACTTCAAGAGACCTGTATTTACAGCGTTTTGGTTGAAGACGAAACCTCGGTCTTTTATTTTGGAGGATGGATGACTCCATTCAGGCAGTCAAAGTTCCAGAGCCATAACGGATGATGTTTAATAGTCAAAATGCAGAAAAACTGCTGTTTGATCTGGTAAAATATGTCGAAAATGAATTATCTTTCTGACTGCGTTTTTGAGTTAAGAAAAGAATTATTAGTCTAGACACTATAGTTGCCTGTTTTCTTTTCTCTTTCGCCCTCTGTCTCTCTGTCTGTCTGTTGCTCTCTCTATCTTTCTTTTCCTATCTTTCTGTTTCTTTGAATTTACAGTGAAATTGCATAATTGCCGAAATTTTGTCGAGACACTTTCCCTTAATTATTTTTTTCATTTATAATTTCTCTTTTCTAAACGAATTCAATATATCACTCTAGAATGGCATCAGATTCGTTCACCATAAGTACTTTCAGTGCTTTGATTTTAATCTTTTTAGGCGAGGGAAATCAAAGGGGTCCATTTACCCATAGGGATCGTAAGCCACTTCCGAACTCACTTCAAAGGAAAAATGTCGAGCGGTATGCCTAGTATATAGCTTTAAGTCCGCAAAAAACAACTAATTCCTATGGTTTAATTACAAAGCCCGATACCGCTTTGTTGACAGGCGCCACTCGCGTTCTTATAATTTTAGTTGAGTTGATTGGTTTGCTACTAGTCAGTCAATTTATCCATTCGATCATTCCGTCTAACAATCGTAGTAATGCTGTTTTCTAGAGGCACAAGCTCGTCGGCTCTATCGTTTACATTGAATTGAATTCCATTAAGAAGTTATATTTTACTTTGGGAACACAGGAAATAGATAGGGCCAATTTCTCCCTTTCCACAACATGGTCAACCCTATACACATACCCCATTATCTTTTAATTTCTACCCTAGATATATATCAAAATACATTCATGTTGATTTATTGTCTGCATCATGTTCGGAGTGTGCCCAGTATAAAATTTTGTCGTCTGTTTAAGGGTACAAGTATCGGACAAGGCTTTTAAATTTTTATGATTAGATTAAGGCATTAAAAGACAGCAAATGTTTAGACAGGTCAAAATTGTAAAGGGTTGCTCAGCAAGGCCCTCCGTCAAGATCAAATATAAAATCTATATATCTTTAACGCAGCAGTGATTTTGGTAGTGATAGGTAAGAAAACATCTGTTATGCATGATAAGGATGAGGTGAAAAATCACGGTTATATTCCAGAAAAAAATTGATTGTTTTTTTTTTCATAAGTTTGGATTTGGACTTGGTTGCTTGGCATGTTAACCGGAGCATGATATAAGGAATTTTTGCGGGAAAATCGTTGGAAACACGTTTAAACTACAAATCAAGTTATTTCATGCACAAATTTATCGAATTCTTCCATTCGATTTTTCATTCTGCTATTCTGCCATTCTGCCAACTTCATTATGCTAGCAGAATGGCAGAATGAGATTTCAAATTCGCGAAAACTGTTGAGATATGACTTTTTTCACTCTCAATCACTTTTATTGCGTTCTAATATCATTTTTAATCAATTTTAGACAGATAGGTTTCAAAATGTTATTGTTTTTTACATTCGTTTGAATTAAGACTTGGTTGCTTGGCATGTTAACCGGAGCATGATATAAGGAATTTTTTGCGGGAAAATCGTTGAAAACACGTTTAAACAACAAATCAAGTTATTTCATGCACAAATTGATTGAATTCTGACATTCGATTTTTCAATCTGCTATTCTGCCATTCTGCCAACTTCATTCTTCCAGCAGAATAGCAGAATGGCAGAATGAGATTTCAAAGACGCGAAAACTGTTGAGATATGACTCATTTCACTCTCAATCACTTATATTGCGTTCTCATATCACTTTTAAATCGATTTTAGACCGATAAGTTTCATAAATTGATTGTTTTTTCATAAGTTTGGACTTGGACTTGGTTGCTTGGCATGTTAACCGGAGCATGATATAAGGAATTTTTTGCGGGGAAATCGTTGGAAACACGTTTAAACAACAAATCAAGTTATTTCACGCACAAATTGATCAAATCTTCATTTTCGATTTCTCATTCTGCTATTCCGCCATTATGCCAACTTCATTTTGCTAGCAGAATAGCAGAATGGCAGAATGAGATTTCAAATTCGCGAAAACTGTTGAGATATGACTTTTTTCACTCTCAATCACTTTTATTGCGTTCTAATATCATTTTTAATCAATTTTAGACAGATAGGTTTCAAAATGTTATTGTTTTTTTCATTCGTTTGAATTAAGACTTGGTTGCTTGGCATGTTAACCGGAGCATGATATAAGGAATTTTTTGCGATAAAATCGTTGAAAACACGTTTAAACAACAAATCAAGTTATTTCATGCACAAATTAATTGAATTCTGACATTCGATTTTTCAATCTGCTATTCTGCCATTCTGCCAACTTCATTCTTCCAGCAGAATAGCAGAATGGCAGAATGAGATTTCAAAGACGCGAAAACTGTTGAGATATGACTTATTTCACTCTCAATCACTTATATTGCGTTCTCATATCACTTTTAAATCGATTTTAGACCGATAAGTTTCATAAATTGATTGTTTTTTCATAAGTTTGGACTTGGACTTGGTTGCTTGGCATGTTAACCGGAGCATGATATAAGGAATATTTTTGCGGGAAAATCGTTGAATACACGTTTAAACAACAAATCAAGTTATTTCATGCACAAATTGATTAAATCTTTACTTCCGATTTTTCATTCTTCTATTTTACCATTCTGCCAACTTCAATCTGCTAGCAGAACAGCAGAATAGCAGAATGGCATAATGAGATTTCAAAGACGCGAAAACTGTTGAGATATGACTTTTGTCACTCTCAATTACTTTTATTGCGTTCTAAAATCATTTTTAAATCGATTTCAGACAGATAGGTTTCAAAAAATGATTGTTTTTTTTTTTCATTAGTTTGAATTTGGACTTGGTTGCTTGGCATGTTAACCGGAGCATGATATAAGGAATTTTTTGCGGGAAAATCGTTGAAAACACGTTTAAACAACAAATCAAGTTATTTCATGCACCCAATTTTGACTTTCGATTTTTCAATCTGCTTTTCCGCCATTCTGCCAACTTCATTCTGCCATTCTGCTTTTCTGCCATTCTGCTAACTTCATTCTGCTATTCTGCCATTCTGCCAACTTCATGGACATTTAATCTATTGGATTGCAATCATTCGTCTATTTTAGAGTACAATATATTTACCTTTCAACATTGAAACAATGAAAGATATATTTTTACAAAGTCTGCCCAAAGATCGAAGTTGTCGTTGTTCCGCAATATTGAATATTCATTCTTAAACTAGAGAGTATCTCGGGCGTACGTTTCGTAATTTTGGGTTATTCGGCTTCTGGCGGTACGTTGGTCAATATGCTTGAAGAAAAAAACACATTTCCTTTGTTGCTTTCCATTATCTACAGAGGTCTTTTGGGCTTAATATAATTTGATGACTAAACGGTTTTACTGCGTTTTGTTATTAAATTATTTTGAAAATTATTCAGTTTTTATTTTTTTTTCAAAGTCCTCTTGGTGCTTGTGACGTAATGTAAATCCACGTGCGAAACGACGCGTGGCTGCCCCCTTATTATTGCCGAGAACTGTTATATTGAATAATGATAAAGACATGATTTGCTGTTACATTTCAAACGGGACTTATCATTATCAATATCATTTTTCTGTTTGTTTATCTATTTTTGAAGCAAACATTATATAACTGGTAGCATTCGAAAGGAAAAAAAGTCCCTTTGCATTTATCTATATCTGTAAGAAATATGATTTTCATTTTCAAGTTTTCACTTCAATTCATAAGATCTGATCCGCTTTATTGACTGAATGCGAAATATCATTCTACAAAAATACATTATCATTTACACTCTACTTTAATTGAATTTGTTTGTTTTGAAATATCTCGAAATTCCTTAAAGAATAATTAAAGGAAATTATTCTAAGATGAGTGAAAGAACTAAATAGATAAATTGTCTGTAGAATTTTCTGACGTGTATATTATAGCATAAAAAATATTTAAGAATATCGTCAACACAGTATATTTCTTAACATGTGTATCAAAGTCTTATTAACCAAACAATTAAGAATGATATGTTAGTGTCTTTAAATATCAATGTTATCTTGTCGAGGTTGGGAGAATTTAAAATGACGAGGCTATGTCGAGTCAGTACAATTTCTCGCAACTGAGACCTCCTTCAGATTTCTTTGTTCAAGTTCGATGCACTACCCTGCCACGCCAATGTTTCGGGGTCAATCAAAATTTCTAGAACAATTTAAGTAAAGAGTCACCCAAGGAACATCAATGCCAATGTTCATTGAAATCGGCCAAATGGTTTGGAAGGAGTAGATTTTTAAAGATTTTATTATGAAAAAATACCCCGCCCTGCCACGACCATCTTTCGGGATCAGTCAAAATTTCTTGAATAATTTAAGTCAAGGTTCACCCAAGGCACATCCATATCAAGTTTCATTGAAATCGGCCCAAAGGTTTGGGAGAAGTTTTTGAAAGATTTTATTGTGAAAAAATGCCAGGCCCATATTTGATTGTCAATCAATTTTTTTGACAACTTAAAGAGAGGGTCACCCAACGATTATTTTTTTCTATTTGCTTGTCATTGTTATCCCCCGCCGAAAAAAATTTTCGGGGGGGATATTGTTTTTGCCATGTCCGTCCGTCCGTCCGTCCTTCCGTCCGTCCGTCCGTCCGTCCGTCCGTCTTTCCGTCCGTCCGTCCGTCCGTCCGTCCGTCCGACATTCGTTTCCGCGCTATTTCTTGAAAACTATAGACCGGATTTCAATGAAACTTGGCACACAGCTTCACTACAATGAGGTCATGCGCATATCGTCGGGGTTACCCGGTTCGACCGTCGAATTTAGAGTTACTGCCCCTGACTGTTTAAGCCATATACATACATAGTGATGTTCGTTTCCGCGCTATTTCTTGAAAACTGTAGGCCGGATTTCAATGAAACTTGGCACACAGCTTCACTACAATGAGGACATGCGCATATCGTCGGGGTTACCCGGTTCGACCGTCGAATTTAGAGTTACTGCCCCTGACTGTTTAAGCCATATACATGCATAGTGATATTCGTTTCCGCGCTATTTCTTGAAAATTATGGACCGGATTTCAATGAAACTTGGCACACAGCTTCACTACAATGAGGACATGCGCATATCGTCGGGGCTACCCGGTTCGACCGTCGAATTTAGAGTTACTGCCCCTGACTGTTTAAGCCATATACATACATAGTGATATTCGTTTCCGCGCTATTTCTTTAAAACTATAGACCGGATTTCAATGAAACTTGGCACACAGCTTCACTACAATGAGGACATGTGCATATTGTCGGGGTTACCTGGTTAGACTGTCGAATTTAGAGTTACTGCCCCTGACTGTTTAAGCCATATACATGCATAGTGATATTCTTTTCCGTGCTATTTCTTGAAAACTGTAGGCCGGATTTCAATGAAACTTGGCACACAGCTTCACTACAATGAGGACATGTGCATATTGTCGGGGTTACCTGGTTAGACTGTCGAATTTAGAGTTACTGCCCCTGACTGTTTAAGCCATATACATACATAGTGATATTCGTTTCCGCGCTATTTCTTGAAAACTATAGACCGGATTTCAATGAAACTTGGCACACAGCTTCACTACAATGAGGACATGAGCATATCATTGGGGTAACCTGGTTTGAATGTCGAAATTAGAGTTACTGCCCCTGACCGTTTAAGCCATAAACATACATAGTGATATTCGTTTCCGCGCTATTTCTTGAAAACTATAGACCGGATTTCAATGAAACTTGGCACACAGCTTCACTATGATGAGGACATGCGCATATCGTCAGGGTTACCTGGTTCGACCGTTGAATTTAGAGTTACTGCCCCTGACTGATTAAGCCATATACATACATAGCGATATTCGTTTCCGCGCTATTTCTTTAAAACTATAGACCGGATTTCAATGAAACTTGGCACACAGCTTCACTACAATGAGGACATGCGCATATTGTCGGGGTTACCTGGTCCGACCTTCGAATTTAGAGTTACTGCCCCTGACTGTTTAAGCGATATACATACATAGTGATATTCGTTTCCGCGCTATTTCTTGAAAACTATAGGTTGATGTAGATAAAAGATAACCTGTACCTAAGTTTGATACCAAGTCCATTGACAATGAAAATATGTTCGGCGGGGGATATCAATTCAACGAATTTGCTTGTTTTGCACTGTTTTGTGTCTTTGAATGAGGTTTAACGCCTAAAGTACCTTACAATAGATTCCTGGTATTTCTTTATACCTTGAATCTTTCTCAATTCTTCATCTGCTTTCCCACTTAGACTTCCGAAAATTCAACAATGTATTGGCGGAAGATAATTTTAGGTCGAAATGGATATACATTTATGCCGTCGCCGGGGATTGAACCTAAGGTACCCAATGGAAGCCTGATGAGCTCTCATTTGTGCTATGACAGCGGCCTTTAAGGTTGTTAAACCGTAAAATTTCCACAACATTTCGGAACTCGTGCTCTTTTGGAATGTTAACAGAGGTTTTCCTTTGAAAACATTAGTACACCTCGAGAAACACTGTTAATGTTAATGACTTCCGAAACGTTGCGGGGCGTTCACGGGTTCACTTCCTTAAATAATAGTATTTGTATTAAACCTTTGTACGATGTGAACATGAAGATGTGGTTAATTATTGTAAATTTTGTCATGTAAATAGCTGATTCTTGATTTTTAGAAAACCATGCATGTATTGTAGAAAATCATTTTCCCAATCACTCTGAAAATGGACAGTTATTTCCTTCATGAAATCGAAAAGATTATGGTTGATGAATGGGTTTGGAAACAAATTAAACGAATAGGGTGCGTCATTTTTAAATAAAATTAAGGGTGGGTTTAGAAAAATCACTTATTTCGTTAAAGTTCACGGACTAAGCAACAAATTAATACAGTTAACAACATCGTGAAATTGACAAGGTGAATGATTTTGGAATGATTTATGAATAAAATTGAATAAGTGTGTGGATCGAGTTTTGGGTGAATTTAATGGGAGGTAATCCTATATCGCAATTTTTTGTTCAGGATGAACAAAATGAGCGATATTGATTACCTCCCTTTAATAAGATATGCATACGAGTTCCATAGATAGCTTCCTATTTCTTAAAGAACCTAGTAGATGCTTACGGTTTGAATTATATCAGTTAAATTGCGTTTTTTCTCTATCGAAATTTATTTTGAATTACGTTGTTGATTCTGCATTTTTCAATGGGTTTGGGCGTTTATGAATGGTTTGAGTGAGTGTGTGGAATGAGCGCTGAAACGAGTGATTTTGAATGGTTTTGATAGCGACGGGTGTCAATTTCACGAAGTAACTAGTTGTACCCGCCTTCATGGAATATGTGGGAGGAGCGAGTTTGATTTTAATTAATCGTGGCATTAGCAGAAATAAGCGATTTTTTTCTTTACCTTTCTAAATGAAAATTAACATACTTTTGGGTTTGGGTGGATGTCTTAACGTATCTATTACACACTTTAAAAGCAACATCAGCCAATTAAATCATGGAAAGACATGGTCGGTTTGAATGAAATCGCGATCGCTTTAAACGATTTCGAAGTATTTTTGGGAAAATCGCGATATCACTTAACCCTTTCCTGTTTTACAAAATTTTGGACTAGTCCAAATTAAAGGTTTTCGAGACGAAAATTTAAAGTGGATTTAATTTGAAAAATAACCATTCGGTAGGGTAGAAAATAGTGTGGAAAAAGAAGAAATTGCTTGTCAGAAGCAATTTCTTCTTTTTTCACAATGTTTTCTTAATCATAAAATCACAGGCCCGTAAAAAGCAGCAAAGGGTTAAATTAGTCCAATAAAATTGACCAATAGAATAAAGGGAATCTTGATGATATGTCCAATGATATCACATACTCTTCAGTAATGCTTTTCGATGAGTTATCAGGAATAGATTAACCCTTAGTTATCCTACTTAAAAGCGCGATTACCTAAAGGTTTCAGGCATACATTAGTTACATCGCAAAATTGACATTTACCTCATTCAAAACCGTTCTAAATCGCTCACTGAGCACTCCATTCATTCGTTCCAAACACTAACTCAAACCATTACAAAACGCCCCAAAATTATTAAACAGATAGGATCAACAACAACATACAAAATAAATGTAGTTGGAGAAAAATCTCTATTTCACTGACATAATTTTAAATTATAAGCGTCTAATTTGTTCTTGAAGAGATAGGAAGCTATTCATGGAACATGTATACATATTTTATTAGCGGGAAATAAAAAAATATTGTCTTTTTTGTTCATCTTCTTCATGATCTCCCTTGAATTTCACTCAAATCTTGCTCCGCACACTCGTTCAATTTCATTTCTAAATCATACCAAACTCATGCAATTTCACGATGTACTTAACTGTTTCCTGCCTGCGTGCTTTTCCTGCTAATTGACGTTATCGAAGCGGGGCCAAATGAACAAATGAGGTAATAACTAAGTATCCACGTGCAAAACGATGCACATGAAAAAATCAAAGCACTTAAAGTACTGATGGTGAATGTTTCTGGCATTCTTTAGTGATATATTGAATTCGCTGTGAAAAGAGAAATTAAACATGAAAAGATTAATCAAGGGAAAGTGTCTCGACAAAACATTGGCAAATCTCACTGTAATATCAAACACATTTGTTTTGCATGTCCAATTTGTTCTCAAATAATACTGTACAGGAAAAAAAAAGAAAGAAAGAGAGAGAGATAGAGAAAGAGGCAACCACAGTGTCTTGGATATTTATTTCTTAACTCCAAAAAAAACCCCGCTATTCAATTTTAATACACCGAACCCATATTTGACCAAACTCAAATTCAAAGACTGGTGTTACTCTTACTAATGGCGATCATTAGATTATGATTATCTGATGCCATTGTGTAAAAAGAATAAAAGAAAAGACAATAACATTCACGTATATAGGTATTTTTTTAACAGATAATGGATTGTCCAGACAATGTCGTAGTTTGAATTCTGTTGCTCCTACAAATTGGTGGATAATCTTAAAGCCAAGAGGGTAGAAGGAGTAAGCTAGGAAAGGGTGTAGGTTCAAGTTAATAATACATCTGTAGTGAGAAATACCCGGAATCCATGTTTAGGTGCTTCATGCCCCAGGTGTTGATTCAAAATCCGAATTTCGTCCTATAGGTTATAATACAAGACCGTCTTTGCATATTAACATATATGGCAAAACTATTTATCAATCTTCTGTACCCCAGTCACCGCGATTTGACAGAGAATTTTTTAATAGCGGCGTTCATCCTTAGTCAAACAAAAGGCACAAGAAAGGTTGTAAATTTAAAACACGTGTTGAAAAATTCTTAAAACCCGTCTCAAGCCCGACTGTCGCTTGTTGGGCCAACTTATTTCTGACCCCGGGCGGGTACTATTGCCCGCAACATCAGAGTATCTCTCAGAAAGCGGGCTACCAGCTCTAGACTGGTCCACATATCGACTATCAGAATAGCCTAGAACAGGCTATTCTGATATTCGACAGTGATACCAGTCTACACCCGACCCGAAAGCGGGCGAGAAATAAGTTGGCCCGTCGAAAAGTTATGTAAAATCCAATTTTATAAACCTGTGTAACAATAACACCACACGACTTCTACACATCACCTAGAGCTGCGTTTTCACTTTGTTACCGGCGATAGTCAACCGTGGCTAAAACGGGACGAACGTGGGGCAACGCAGGGCAACGGGATAGGCAAACGTAACAGAAGGGGACCGCCGTGGCCACCGGTGGCAATTTTTGAGTTGTCAAAAAATCTCCCATGGTAATCCCGGCGGAAATGAGAAAAGTGACAAAACGGGATGAACGCAACAAAACGTGACAGCACGTAACATATCGTAGCGAAACTTGGAAGAGATCCGTAGCGTTACGGGTAGCTTGTTTTCAGTCCGGCAAGCCACGATTGACTTACGTTTTGTTACGTTTCGCCACGGATGTCTCACGTCTCATCCCGTTCTTCATGACCAGATAAGGTTAACTTGTCACGTTTTGTTGCGTTGATTTACGGCGTACCACGATGAGTGAAGGTGTTTGGTACATTCTGCTAAGGTGTGTTAAGTTATGATACGATCGTCACGGCGCATGCGAGCTGAGAAAAATAGATGAAATTCAAATCATATTTAAAAGAAGTCTTTACACTAAGTGAGCATTACTTTCTCTCGATGATATCAAACTCTATTAAAATCTTACAGGGTTGTATTTTTTACACTGTATAACAATGGTGCACGTTGTTAACCGACGTTCACCAAAAATTGGTGCAACATTTTCTCATTTCGTGATTACATTAGATGATTATAGAAAAACAAACTCGTTTCTTTGCCTTACATGAAGATCGAGATATTATTCATTTCTTCAAAAACAAAGGCTTTATTCTCACCAGTGCCCCACCACTATTGAAAACAAGAGGCTCAAGAGAACCTGCATCGCTCCACTGACTTTAAACATTTCCAGACTGTCATTAAACAAATCTTGCATTCTCGGAAACAACACTTTAAAGTCTCTTTAAAACTTTTTTTGTAATGATTAACTAGGTCAGGCTAGTATCAATCTAAAGGTCCCGGGGTCGATCCCTGAAAGCGGCACTCATCCTTTCCGACTAATTGGACGATAATTGTAGACTATGTGAGATAGCATTTGGAGAATAAGAAAGCATGTGATGGTAGTACTGGTGAGAGAATTACAAGAAATCCATTGTTAGGTTCTCCAGCCGCCGCGATGTAACTCAAACATTGTTGAAGGTGACGTTAAACCTCATTCAATCAAGCAATTACCTTGCACCAAAATACTAAATTACCATTAACTTGCATACCCTTTACCAATTTTACTACTTAATTAAGGTGATTGCAAAAAGTATACCAATCTTAACCCATGTTCAGGAACAATTTAAGTAGAGGGTCTTTCAGGATTCAATAAAATTCGGTCAGTTGATTGGGAAGACTATCTTTTTGAGATTTCAAAGTGATGATAAACCCCTCCGTGCCATACCCACAAAAACATTCGTGACCAATTTAAATGAAATAAAAAGGGGAATTTTCATGCCAAGATTCGTTGAAATTGTCCAAAATGAGTGGGAAGGATAAGATATATGAAATTATACAACATTCAATGAAATTATTGCAGTTGATTTGGAGGAAAAACTTTTTTTTGAAAATTTAAAGTGAAAAAGAAATGCCCCGCCCTGCCATGCCCATTTTTGGGGGTCAATCAAGATTTCTTTAACAATTTAGGTAAATGGTCACCGAATGAATACCCATACTAGGTTCATTGAATTGAGCCCATTGGTTTTTAGGGGAAATTTTTCTTAAGATTTTAAAGTGAAAAAGCCCAGCCCTGCAATGCCCATATTTGGTGGTCAATCTAGAATTCTTTCACAAATTAAGAAGGGGGTCACCGAAGGAACATTTCTATTAAGTTTGATTAAAATCTGTGTATCGGTTTAGGAGGAGAAGATATTCAGAGGAAAAGTTTACGCACGGACGCACACATGGTCGGGCGGCCGCATGGCGGACACACCGGCATGACTATAGCTCGCTGGCCTTCGGCCATTAGAGCTCAAAATCGGTTACATGCATTACAAACGAGTAAGAAATTCCTTCCTCGGGCGGTAGCTTATTTTGAGACATTGAACGAAATAGTTTGGACGTATCTCACATTGTGTTCTACCTAGTTCGACAACTTTGTCATCGATACTAGCATTGAAACGCCGGGATGCTTCGTAAATCAACAGGATAACGAGATCAAATCAAGTCAGGCCGAGTGAAAATTACTTAATAATTGTATATAAGCTCCGCTTTGCATTTAACATGTAAACACATGACAATTAATACAATCTATAACACAATGGGTGAGACAATTGTATAAATAGAAAAAAGAAGAAAGGATTTAGAGATGAATGCTGTATAAATACCTGTACTTCCATTAACCAAACGCAAGGGAGACAAACCTTGCATCAATCGTTTATCATTTAACCTATGCTTGTCCGCCTATAATTGTAATTTCTTTGACGCTAAGAAAATATACTTTACTCCAAAAGAAACGTCCACTAAATCTAAATTGTAATGATAGAAAATCTTTATACAAATTTTCATCTTTCTTTGCTAATTTTGGTAGAACAGCCATTTCGTCACATGGATGGGATGAAATAAGGAAAGTACCTGAAACCGCTACGCCTCTTTTGCCAACACCATCAAAAAGAAGTTCATACTAATGGAAATGGTTATGCCTGAATGGATAAGAGTACCCATTTCGCTAGTGAGCTGTACCGCAATGCCCAAAGTATTAATCGGTTTATAAAGGTATTTATTTTGTCTGAAAAACCTTGCGTAACCCACTCACATTGCATGGTCGTAGAGTGGGTGGGGTAAGCATTCAACCTGTGATTATGGTAAAACCCCGCCTTAAAGAAGATAAAACTTGGTAACTAATGTTCAATGACGATTTTCGAGTTTCAGTAGACTCGGCAATTATCAAGTGGAATTTCATACCGCCATTTTCCTTTCGAAATATGGCTTTTAAGACGCCATTTTTAACGTTTACAGGAGTCATAATGTCAACCAGATTTGTTAATCGTTAGTGTTCTAATGATCAACAGGTCTTCCGCTATGTTTATACAACAATACGGCTTGATGTGGGTATCTTATCTTCGCAGTAACAAGCAAAGACTAAAACACATGGTTAGTTGCACCAGTTTTTAAATATTCAATCGAAAAACTGATCTAAGCAGCTGAACGTTTTTAAACCATCCTTCAATTTTCATCGAACAGTTTGAAGTTTATATTGATAGTGCAATGCCTACTTTAAATAGTTTGTCTTCGTACATCCAATTTTGGTAGGTTACGTTCTAGCGTAACATTTTATGTCATGAAACATTTAAAGATTTTGAAACGGTTTATTCTTAGATTCTAAAGTGTCTTTCAATGCACAATAAATTTTTTTAATCAAACAATTGTGTAACAGATCCCACATACTTAGGGGTCACCTTTACAAAAAGGACGCTGCTACGGAAAAGAACATAGAACCTAAAAGTAAAAAAGTCGGTTTTTATAGATATTTAAATAAGAAATGCAAAAATATCATAAACGGTTGAGTAATTGAGAGAACATATTTTTGTGGACGTTTCTTTTGGAGTTAAGTGTATAAGATACAGTTGAAACACTAGAGTTTTCTAAAAATAATAATGATTATTGCATAAAATGAGCGTTTTCGGGTCGTTATAGGCATACGTTACGGAAAAAACACGGGCGTTAACGGCAGAAAACGTGGATTAATCAGTAAATTCACGCGCCGTTAACGCCCGCCTTTTTTTTTTCTCAAATATCACCGATTTGGGGCATATACAGCCTTTCGATTTATATGATACTCATCTTTTTCTGCAACGTTTGTTGATTTCAAAAATATGAATCGCTGCATTTTGTTAATATTAAGCTAAAGAATCGATTTTGACGAGTATGAATATTCACAAGTAAAATGCATGTAACATTTTCATAGTAAACGGTAATTTAGAGCGTAACTAAGGACGTTGATCTAATTCCTGCGTTAAATTTTGTGACGTCACTAATTTACCAAGCAATGGTGGTATAAACAAAAGTGACAGTGCAATGCATGACGAAATCTAGCCGGCGTTTTCTTAGGTTTGTTACTCGTTTTCAAGCGTTTCTATTAATTATTTCGCAATGTCCACTGAATAAATACTCTAGACTCTAGCCTTTCGTATTTTCGATCGTTAACATTTGCAGAGACCCTTAAAATGCATTCGCATTCGGTCAAAAAAACATTTTTCTCTGCAAATATTAACGCCCTCAAAAACGTGAATTAACCCTATAATGTTATTAGGCTAAAATTAAGATATTTCCATATACCAAACGTTTTAACAAAGGTAGGATAGTTAAATTGATGAAAATGTTTTTCCATATACGAGGGTTGTTTGATAAATTCGCGGAATTTCTTTTTTATTCTTTTTTTATTTTTCAACAACGGTCACGAAATTTCATACATGCATAAAAGGACATATCCAAATTTTTGGTATTTCATGATATTAAAATGTGCCTAACAAAAAGCTCTTTTTTCTGTCTGCATAGCAAAAGCGTTTTTAATATATCCGTCAAAACGGCGGGAATTCATTCAACGTTTGGTTAACGTTGTGACGTCATTCCCTGAAAATTTGCCGTTTTTGTATTGAAAGTTACCTTGTCCACAACGTTTTCAAAATCATGTCGCAAAAAAAAAAATCGTTTAAGTAAACTGACGTCATCGTACTTTAATTGACGAAGACTTGGTGTTAATGTGAAAAAACATGGAATAATCAGTAAAACTTACTTTTAATAACGCCTGGAATTTTAATACCCTTGATACCCTTGAATAGACAGATCGAGGGCATATTGTTTTTACCCCGCGTGTTTATTCGTTTGTCTGTTTATCCCATTTCACGTGTGTATTGCTTTTGACAAAACTTTGCATTTGCAGAGACCCTCAATATGATTTAACGTGTTCGTGCTTTGCATGTGTGTTTACGACACAAGACGCACGACACACAGCGGGCGATGGACATTCACCTGATCTTCGGAACATTGCTTGGACTTTTAGACAAACTGGAAAGTACCTCAGACGTAGGTGTAGTAATCTTGGGTCATTCTATAGATACTCGGCTCCTTGCAGTTCTTCGGCCAATACGCTTGAAGAAAATACACATTTCTTGAACGCTTTCCGAGCGTCTGTGGATATTTTCTTTGCATGTTTTAATTTGAAAACAAAACGAAGTACAACGTGGCGTTTCGTTATCAAATTATAATTCGCCCAGTTTTAACCTTTCGTTGATTTTATTGCTCGCAACATCATCTTCAGAAATGTTTGTGACGTTAAATAAACCCACGTGCCAAACGACGCGCTTTAATTGCTGCGCCTTTATTACATGTATTCCCGAGCTCTACACCGTTTAATCGCCGAAGGTTCCCGATTGTCCCCTGACTACATAAGTTCACTTGAGCACGATATTAATATTCCTATGGCAATAATACCCATTACAAGAAATTATATTTGAATGCTTTATCCAATCATAATTTTTGTACCAACGTGTATTACCTCTCCTTAATTTCACTCAAAGCTCGCTCCTCAAACTCAATCAATACTATTACGAACAAGTACAAAATTGCTATAGAATGCAGCATAAGACGAAGCACATCCTAAATGAACTTGTAACAATAAATTTTCGCGTACATGTAGTTTAGATTAACTCAGTTAACTCGATTTTTCCTTCACGGCTGGTTGATTTTCACTGGTTCCGCACTTCCCGTAATAGAAGTTAACGCAGGGGTACCAATACGAAAATTGTCGATTTGATGTCCGACTCATTTACGAAAATTGCCGATTTTCACCATACTCGCCGAAAACAATGGAAAAAGACATTCAAATTTAATTTGAGATAGGGTGCGTATCTGCGTACTTTACGCTAGCAATTGGTTACAATACGCTAAGATATGTATCAAAATGCGTACAGATACGCATCAAAATAAGTAAAAACGCTTTGTTTAATCTTTACTTAGCGTACCGAGTTTGGAAAACGACGGGATGAGAACAAAAATACAACGGAAACCCCAAGGAGTTTAAAAATAGATTTCTATGCTGTAAAAATAGTACACGATAGTCTCTTTAACCCAAAACTATGTGAACCTCCTCGCCCAATTAAAACTAGGAAAAAATCTTATTACGTCTTTTGCAGAGCGATATCGAGTTTTAATTTTGCGTATATCCGAGAATTGAAGATTCCCTTTTATCTCCGGTGACTTGTCAGTACGTTGCAAATGTTATTGGTTGATTGACTAATCATATTTTCTCCGTGTTCGAAAAACGCGAATCAAAGTAATTTGTTTCAATTTTAATCTTCGTCCGTGATCACCGTTTAGAATCGCAAAATGTCTCTCTAGGAAAAAAGTCCCCGTCAGTGAAAAAAATGAATTATACCTAGCAGACGACATTTAATTTTGTGTGCATACTCGAAACCCACATTAAATTAAAATTTACGTGCATTCACATCTTGTTTTTGGTTTCTTTGTTTGGGCCTTTTTTCGATAGATCCGAGGTATTTTTCTTCTAAAATTCATTTTCCATCAAAATCCCAAATTGTTAATGACATCTTTGGAGCAGACATTGTTCAAATAGATCTACGACATTTTTTCGCACTCCTATTAAAACTTCGATTTTACCAGCCCATTTAGCTTTCTAAGGCAAAAATAATTTTAATCCTAAATTCCCCTCAGTCAATGTAAAGATAGCTGGCGACATTCTTTCAAGTAACAAAAAATACGACACCCCCATTAATTTTTTATTTGTCCACAAAATTTTACAGTATCTCTAATTTGTCTCTTGATATTACTTTCGTTTTGCAGACGACGTTGGTACGAAAGTTATGACACACCAAACATATTTTTTACGAAGGTTATGACACCCCTCTAAAATTTGACTAACGAAAGTTATGACACCCCAAACTATTTTTTTTTACGAAAGTTATGACACCCCTGTAAAATCTGACTATTAAAAAAATACAATGCCGTCCTATCTAGATATTTTTCGTTTAATTCTCACTCTCACCAATAAAACAAAGAAAGTCAATAATAGCTAAGCAGATCTTATTATTTCTAGAACAAAAGTTACGAAACCCCTTTGAAAAATTATTATATAATGTGTTATATCTTATTCATCTTTTTTAAATAGTATTTCCTCCCAAAATTCACATTCAGATAATGGCTACTTACATGTAGCAGGTGATACTATTTCTGGCACTTAAGTTTAAACAACTATACAGATACACTTAAAAAATATTTCTTTTTAGTCCGAAATTCATATGGACATTACATCTTCTTTGAGTGACGAATTTGAAAAAAATACAACAAAACTTATGATAATTCTCCACAGGGACGCCATTTCTTAACCAGTTTCGTACCAACCAAAAACAGCTTCTTTTTTTCATTCCAGATTTGAAATTAAGATTAATTCTTTCATTTCTGAAAGAGGTCAAAGAAATTAATATGGAAAATATAATATGATATAATATGTGAACAGGCTAGAAAATGATTGTAATAGAATCTAGTTTTACTTATTTCAGAAAGGGCCTTTCCTCAAACAAACAAGGTCTTCCCAAGGATTTTAAAAATTCCTCATTTATATAGACAGAGACCTATAAAAGTTGACAATACATGCAAGGCTGTCCTTGGACCTCTCAAATAGATGAGCATAACACAGCCAAAGTGCAGTTGATTTACTATTTTTTTGTGACTTTTTAACAGTAGAATCACTGTTCAATGACTTTTTAACTTACTTTTCTTAAATATTACAATTTTCTCTATTTCATTTGGAAAAGTCTTTTAGTACACAATATACATCATGTATTCTATTAAAAGGGAGGGATACAAATGGAAGGAGAGAAGGGGGAAAGATTTTTAGCCATCATGCAACATTTTATTGATGATTTGGGGTTTAGGTTTTCATGTAGAGATGCTAAATAGGTGTCAGAGAAAAGAAAATAAGTTGAAATTAAATTATATTATATTCATTAAAAAAGAAGTTCAGATTCACAAAGATAAATAGCCTTATCCGCTATAAAACCACTGTAATAAACCTTTATTGTTAACAGAAATACAAAGTAATCAGGCAATATAACCGTGCACAAATGCCACTACGCCTTCAGAATTTTCTGGGGAGAACCCTGAACTGTCTTGGAAAACTGAACAATCGAGAAGTACACAAACAATATACCACTTCTTCTTTAAGGAGTGGTATTCTGCGTAATAAATGAACTGGCAGGGCGGGGCTAAACCGTGACGTAATTTGGCGAGTTTACTTTTCAATACTTTGGGTTCTTTCAAATTTTAGCCGTTAATCATCGTTAACGCATGCAAATAACCGTATCATACAACCTTAAGAACTCACGTGCTTTGAGAGAGTGAACACATTTCGTCGTTTGGTTACCAAGGTCTCGTAACTTCAGCTTGATTAAGCTGAAGTAACGAGGATTTGGTAACCAATCTACGATTTAAGGTCTCGAGTTATTTTTGTCGACTCTCTTTAGAAGTAGGTTATTTTAGATAAAACTGACTTCCCTTAAGTTTAAGTGCAACGACCCGTTACCTAGGCTCCGCCCTGCCAGGGCATTAATCATGGACAGAAACATAACAGAGTTATGAGATTTTTCTTTGCTTGAATGAAATAGCCCTACTTGAGCTGAAAAAAAATATCACCAAGAGGACCATGATGGTCCTAAATAGCCCACCTGAACCTTAATAGCATGAAATTCACAATGTTGTAAAGTTCAAGGGCACATAATTTAAGATGCAAGATTACGATCCTGCTGAAGTCGGAAACGGTAATTTTGTCAAATTCAATTGCACATTTTTTTTTCTATCCAATCATACTGAAAATCGAACTCATCCAAGATCTTATGGGGCCAAGTTCTGTTTTGATTCATAAATATTTGTAGATGCTAGCCATTTTGACGTTCAGGAGCACATAACTCCACACTTCTTTGTTCGATCTGACTCAATGACTTATGTTCATACATGTTTTGACCAAGTTTAGTGAAGATAAGTGAATATTAGAGGATGCTAGAGTGATGACACCAATATATGAACAGACGGACGCCGATTGCCATAAAGCGACCACAATAGGTCACCTTGACCACTTTGTGCTCAGGTAAGCTAAAACAGGGGTGCTGCGAGTCGGAAGAGATGAAATTTCACTGATAATTTCCTGACAAAATTTGAAAATTCGCTGATATGTTTTGTCATTGTAATTACTAAACAACAGGGCTATGATGGTTCTAAATTGCTCACCTGAACCAAGAACATGAGACACGGTCTTATTTGAATTTATCAATTTGTATCTGTGACTTAAAGACTGAAAACAAACTTATGGTCACCAACATTGTGTCAAAGTTTTGTCTTGATCGGTCACTATTTGTGGTTGTTGGAGTAAACACATAGTTAAACTTCAATTTTATCAAATCAATGTCAGATAACTGCAAATGCTTGACCAATTATACTGAAAATCAAAATATCCAAGATCTTGGATTTTGGATCTTGGAGATTTTTTTCAAATTCAAGGGCAGATAACTCATGACTTTCAGATCCGTTCAGTCCAAAAATCTTAATCGTGGGAGATCTTAAGATCACAAATATTGTGTCAATGTTTGGTCTTGATTACTCAAGAATTGTAGATGCCAGAGTGTAAAGAAAGTGGAAAACAGTCGAAAACGTCAATTTTGTCAAATTCAAGGGCGCGTAACACATGGTTTTATTGCAATGATATAGAGTAAACAAGGTGGAAAACAGTCGAAAAACAGAAATTTCGTCAAATTCAAGGGCATTAAACTCAAGACTTTTCAAACCATTTGAAATCTTATATTTCCCAATGTTTTGTCCAAGTTTTGTCCTGATTTGTCAATAATTGTAGATTCAACAGTGTAAAGAAAAGTCGGAAATTGTCAAACACGACATTTTTGTTAAATTCAAGGTCACATGACTCGTGGCTTCCTTTAAACTCATCTGTGATCTTTTAGTTAACGACATCGTGGTCACGTGTTGCCTTGATTGGTCAATATTTGTAGATATTAACAAAGTCAGAACTAGCTAGTTTTTATGTTCAATGGCAAATAACTCCGTACATCCTGGCCCGATCTGACCAAAAATCAAACTCTTTCGAAAACGAATGGTTATACATGTTTCGACCAAGTTTAGTCAAAATTGGTCAATATTTGTGGATGCTATAGTGAAAACAGAGACGGACAAAAAAGCGATCGCGATAGCTCAAATATTTGGCACTGTCGATATGCGATAATTTGCCGGGAGCCAGGTAAAGGGGGGCGGAAAACGTTCCAGCCAAATGTTGTTGTATTATTTCAGGGGCAAATCTAGTATTCTATTGGGCGCGATATAAATCGAGAAGATCTTTGTCATCTTTATCACTCTTATTTGACTTGTTCCTACACGCCATCTCGGAATGTTCTGCAAGGAATTTTACAGATTATATAATGCAGACAGCAAGCTAGATCAAGTGATCTGAAATAACACTTTCGTACCTTTAACTCCTCCCAAACAGTAGAATTTCATTTACTCCATTTTTCTAGCACGATTTCTACTACGATCGTAAAAAATGGGTTTTTGAAATAATTCTAAAGGGTGGATTATTCTAAAAGTAAACAAAAAATACAAAAAAAACACTGTCCGAAACGGACTCAAACCCTCGCCCGCACACACACATACACACAAGAGCAATGGCCCACCAGGGCTATTTTCCAGTATAGGTGTTTTCAATACTTGTTCTTTTCGCAATATGATAACAAATTGAGAAAAAAATGAAGTTCAAGAAGATAATTTAGCAACCACTCTGTGCGATAGTGTAGTTAAAATACTCCAGATAAAAAATGTAGTGTACAAATTGACACGTTCAAGAGGAAATAATTAAGGGGCTTATATAAGTAGGGTCATGGAAGTGCCCAAACACTGGTTTACACTGAAAATAACATTTTCTACAAATTTCAAGTAGAAGCAGCAATAATGTAGGCAAAATGCTCTGGGTAAAAACAAAATATCAAAATATATGAACTCAAAATTGAAAAAAAATATGTGAAAATGACAAATTCAAGGAGAGATAATTCAGGAAACAAAACAAAGTACAGACTTTAAAATTTCAGGTGCACAACTTCAAATGCAGATTCACATTATGTATTAATTTGATGGTAGTTACATGCAAAAGTGTGGCGAAATGCTCCTGACAACTATAATTTAGTGAAATTCGTATGTTCAAGGGGAGGTAATTCAGCAAGTATTGAGATTAGAAGCTCCAAAATTGCAGGGGCACAACTTCATAAGCAGATACACATATAAATATCAAGTAAATTCATGCAATTATGTAGGAGAAATTCTTCTGGCAACAATAATTTAGTTAAAATAACATCTTCAAGGGGAGATAATTCAGCAACCAATGACGGTAGGGGCTTAAAAATTGTAAGTGTACAACTTTTTATGGAAGGTAGTATTTATGTATAAATTTCAAAGCTATAGCTGTAATAACCTCTGAGGAGATAAGTTCAAACGGACGGATAGAAGGACAACCAGTTTTCAGTATAACCCCCCCCCCCCCCCCCTAACTTTGTTACGGGGGTATAAAACGAGAAAAATAAAAAGAAATATTTGCATGCAAAACCAACAATTTCTGAAAATTGAAAACTGTGATTTATGGTTTTTGAGGTTTGATAATATTAAGAACGTCGCTCAAAGTTATCTGCGGAAAGTTTGAACCCCCCCCCCTCCCTGACCTTTAACACATGATTGAAAGAATTATCGGCTTTCAAAACGCACAGTGAAAATCCAAAAATTTTGAAAAAAAAAATGAATTCAGACGCTTTTACATTACCACTTTCTAAAATTTAACAAAAAGACAACCAAAAAAGAAATGTGTAATGATTGTTTGTAAGAAATATAAATAAATTGAATATTGAAAGGAACGTTTCCGTTCATTTCCGAGTCCACTGACATCTTAAAAAAATTATAAACCACCTTAATATGCCCGGCCTGAGGGCCGTGCAATTAATTCCTTAATCACATGAGTGAACCTTGTAAATTTTCACGACGTTATTGGCTTTAGCATTCCATAAAATTCGTGTCGACTGTATTTTTACCATGGAGTATTTCTATTAATGTATAAAGATGGAGATAGGTAAAATCTGTACAAAACAATCTTTGAAATAAAGAATCTTGAATCTATAGGATAGCATAAATGTGAAAGGAATTTCTTCATTTGACTGTTTTGATAGCGATAACTATATCTAGAAATCTTTCTTGTATGAGAACAAAATAAAAACGTAGTAAATCAAAGTACTGAAAGCACTGATAAGTTGGAATGCGTTCAAGAGAAGGTGACCTCAAACTACAAACGAAGCTGACGCCTCCCGCACACCACAGGTGATCACATAATACGTCTCGTCTTTTGACGGGCGTATATAAATCAATGTATTTCAACAACGAGAGACGCTTAAACCTCTGAATCGCTATACAGGCCTGAATCTGATGAAAGAAAAATGATAACAAGGGGGCCAGAATGACCCTAAACCGTTCACCTGAATTCGATTGGTCCAGAAGATCTTATTCAAGAAACTTTCTGGCAAATAGTCATTCAAATTTGCCTAATTGTTGAAGAGGAGACATTATTCGAATTATAAGCAGTCATAATAGATCCTGCCAACCCATCCATTATAGAGGAGACTCAACATTAGCCCTACCCTGCCACGCCCACATTTGTGGGCTTATGAAAATTTTGCCAACAATATTTGAAGAGGGTCATCAAAGGAACATTCTTGTAAAGTTTGATTGAAATCTGCCCAGTGGTTCAGGTGGAGATGTTGGTCAAAGATTTTGGGCTCAAAATAAGCCCCGTCCTGCCATACCCATATTTATTGGCCAATTCGAATATAGCGACAATTTTGAAGAGGGTCACCCAGGGAACAATCTGGCAAAATTCCATTGAAATTGGCCCAGCGGTTTAGGAGAAGAAGAAGGTTTAAGAAAGTTGACGACGGACGACGGAGTCAGGGTGATCCTAAAAGCTCCCCTTGAGCACGTTGTGCTCAGGTGAGCTAAAAAAAGAAGAAAATGATACTGACCATACAGCCGACTGATGGACGCACAGGCGAACACTTATACACTCAAAACAGTTTTTATATTATTTTTCAAATGGCTTATGCTCCATTTGAGTTATCAATTACATTTTTAATTAGAAGTGTCGCAAAGTGATTTTTCCATGACGAAAAGCTATTTTGTGATTTCGACCTTTGTGACTCCAAAATTGGGCACTTTCTTGGGTCATTGACAACATTTGTGTTAAGTTTTATGATTTGAGTCAATTGGTTGTTCAGTTAGATTGGAAACTGTTAACTGTTAAAATTTACTAATGGCCGTGAAATGTATGACCCCGAAACAATAGGGCATTTCTTCGGGTCATGGGTAATATTTGAGTAAAGTTTCGTTCTTGCAGGTCAATTTCTTCTCCGTTTATCTAGCGGAAAGCCAAATGTCAATGGACTGAGAGACAGTCTTGATGAAATCAATATATGCTTCTCTACTTCCGATTTGGGGGGGGGGGGGGGGCAGCAGTCAATAACATCGTGAAATTGATAAGGTGAACGATTTTGGAATGATTTAGGCATAATGTTGAATAAGTGAGCGGTGCAAGTTTTGAGTGAGATTTAAGGGAAGGAATCCAATGTCGCTTATTTTGTTCATGATGAACAAAATTAGCGATATATAAAACCTATATAAAATATGCATAAAAGTTCAATCAAAAGCTATAAATCTCAATTATGGCAGTGAAATCGCGAATTGGATCTTGCTTAATTCATTTTGAATGTACATGTTGATCTTATTTTTTAATAACTCTGAGCGTTTTTGAATGGTTTGAGTGAGTGTTTTGAATAAATCAATGGAGTGCTGAGTGAGCGATTTTTTTTATATTGAGATGAATGTCAATTTCACGATGTAACTACATGTAACTGTATGATGGTGCTCTTAAACGTGTTGATGAGTAAGAATGTGAAGAAAACAAGTGGAACTAGTTGGTTTGGTTCGAATGACAAATTGTCTTGGTGAGTAATAAAAATGGGCAAAGATATTCATAATTCAATTAAAGGTATGGTGGCAAGGGTTTATGTGGATGTGTATTGGGTTTTTACAATGAAACCTTCATGTAAATAACTGCAATATGACAGAAAAAAACGACAATATGTTGCAAAAATATTTATTAACTTTAAAAGTGTATCATCACTTTAAGAAGAAAAAAAAAATATTTCGTAGCTTAGACAGAAATTACAATATAACACCTTGTCAAAAGTTGAATGTGTGATAAGGTCGTTCAGAAAGAGAAACTATACCTTTAAAAGAAGCTATAACATAATTCTACGAAAAAACAGGTCGCGACCTTACCAAATAAGGAGATCACGTGATTGGTCTGTGCTATTATCAATTCGGCTGACCTTATTGGACTTGACTTATCACATGATTTCCAAATATAGTAATGTAAACATGTGATACTAATATATTCGTACGCAACTTTCAATAAATGTAGTTTAAAACATAAATTAGCGTGTTAATAATATATGTGAATTGATAGTTGTGTAATTGTATAGCATTATAACTTTTTGATGAAATAAACTGTATGTCTTTGTCAAGTTGAGATATACAAAATAGGCCGAAGTGTATTCACATCCTGTTCACGTGATATGTGTTCTCAAAAGACCCGAAATGAAATTATCTTGTGTTCATTTTGCGGTTTTGTTAAATCTAAGTTGGAATTGCTCCGCATTCCAACTTAAAAATGACCCAATAGGGCCTTATCGCTCCACTGGCTTTAACATCACAAGACTTTCATGAAACAAAACTTATTTTGACTGAAAACAATACTTTGGAGTCTCTTTAAAACTATCGTTTGATTTTTAAACTGGGTCTGATAAACAACAAGGCGATTACAAATCGTCGATCATTCTTAACACATTTTCAAGAACAATTTGAGTAAAAAGTCATTCAGGGAGCATTTTAACCAATATTCATTGAAATCAGTCCAATTGATTGGGATGGGAATTTTTTTCATTGAAATTGGCTAAATGAGAGGAAAGGGGATATTTTAAAGTGAGAAAACCCTTGCCACGCCCATTTTAGGGTCATCAAAATTTCTTATGCAATCTAAATGCAGATGACACCAAAGATAATCCATGTAGAGCTCATTGAAAACGACCAAATGGTATTGGGGGACAAGATTTTTAAAGATTTTATTGTGAAAATAAGCCACACCTTGCCACATCAATATTTGGGGGCTGAATCAAAATCTCTTGAACAATTTAAGTAAAGGGTAACCAAAGCACATCCATGTTAAGTTTCCATGAGATCGGCTAAATGGTTTGAGAGAAGAAGATTTTTTAAGATTTTTTAGTAAAAAAAAAAGCCCCGCCTTACCACGCCTATGGGGGTCAATAATAACTTCTAGAACAATTAATTTAGGGGGTCTCTCAAGGAACATTTCTACCAAGTCCCAAAAATTCTTTCCATTGGCTTGGAAGAGAAGGTTTATAAAGAAAGAGTTTACGCATGGACGGACGGACGGATGCACAGACGCATGCAGAACTTCAATGACATTATGTAAGTTTTGACCATGTTTCCACTGCCGATCCAATCAATTCGATTTAGCCATATCAATCAATCGAGTAGACACTCATCGCCCCGACCTTGCTCGTTCATTCATGCAGGCAGAGCAATAGAGGACACTCGGCTATTCTACGGACGGGACCTCGGGAATAACATCCGCCACAAGGTTCGGAAAATTCCGTTTACCGGAAAGCACCTCGGTAGTAAGTGTCGTAACTTTTGGTCATCTATTTTAGGTAATTAGGCGCTTTGGAAGGGGTCGCGTATAGGCATTTTGGTCGGATTTGGTCTGGGTATTTAGACGATCGAGTTGATTAAGTCGGCAGTCGGAACACAGTATAATACCGTTTCATACGAAGTGTCAATTACTTGATACGAGTTTGATTTTAGAAACAGGAAATAACATCTATTAATTAATTATCGGGTGAAAGGTAACTCTATCTCTTGTATCAAGTTCGTGGTCTAATGAATTTGGTTTCAAATAGTGTTTGTGATTTACATATTCATGTACATATATCTTGTACATGACGAAATGTGTGTGTGACTGAAAAAATTGTCTTGGGGTACGGACTTCCACATGAGTTTTGGCAAATATAATTTAATCAAGTATATAGAGGATAATCGTTTGTTTCAGTGTATAATCGATTTATATTTCATTGTGTGAACAACAAAAGCTATATTTTCACGAGTGAACATTTAGCTTTTGTTGTTCAAGAAATGAAATATTAATCGATCTTACTCGAAAACAAACAATTATTCTATTTCTTTAAATTAAATGCAAAAATGAGAAAAAATGTGAAATTTCTGGGACATATTTTCGTAAAGCGCGTCATTTTGCACGTGATTGCTAAGCAACGTTCATTGTGACGTCACTTATTTTGTCCCGCGTAGATGACGTCAGATAGGATGAAATGCACAAAAGCAGCGTATAAGTTTTTGATAATTTCACTGCTTTTCCGGTGTTATTGTAGATAAATTCTACCGTATCATTTTCAAAGCCAAATTTCACAGCAAATTTGAGAATTTAGACCATCGCTAAATGTTTCTAAAAAATGCGCCGCGATATAACTCTTAAATGTTTAAAGCGGCGTAAAACCCCAATTAAACAAAACAAATAAGTGTGACATTAAATAAGATGGCATGCAACAATGGACACGTCACGTGACACGCTGGAGTATAAGTTTTGATTCAAGAGGTTTTGAAAAAATAGTGAAAACTAAAAGAAAGGATTTAAAAATGTCTCAGATAACCAACGTACATTTTGCAGAAAGCTCACGACATTAAAAATTTATTCAAATAAACTAGAACAAGAATTATGAAAATTTCAATAAAAAGGGTACTTGAAATACCTTGAATATGTTTTCAATATCACTGGAGGCCCGTTTTACTTGTTTTAATTTCTTACGATCATATTTTGCGTAAGTCAAAAATTAAAGTTGCTTCTACAGTAGTAAACTAAATATGGAATTCTGCCATGCATCATATCAATGGAATCGTCTTCTAAAGACGATCCCATTGAGATAAATGCAAGGCAGAATCTATCAATGAATGAAAACACCAGTAACGGTTTTGACTTACGATTATTATTATTATTATTTTTTTTTTTTCGTAGGAAGTTAAGTAAAACGAGCCTCAGGGCTACCTATACTTTCAAAGGACATAACTCAAGATACTTTTCCGTATGAATTATGCTCCCTTTTTCACCTATTAGCTTTATCAAATGTCTGCCTTTTCACAGCCCAGCATACCATTCTGTATTCCTTGTCCTTTCCGTAGAAAAAAGTTATGCTCAATTTTTTTTTAAAAAAAGGACGAAGTTAATTATCCATTGCTCTGTAAATAGCTTGACCATCCCCTTTTTGCCTATCAGATTACAATTAATTTCGCACTATATTTCGAGATACATTTCATGACGGAATTGGAAGCCGTCGGAAGAAAGGTAACTTTTAGCTAGCTATCTACATGTATCATTTTTTACATTTTTTATTTACTTCGAAATCATCTGTTTCTAATTCACTTATTTATTTTCCATCTATTTTTTTTATTTATTCACATTTATTTATTTATTTATTTATTTATTTATTTATTTATTTATTCATCTATTTATTTTTTATTCAATTTATACATCCAGTTGCAATTTCTTGATATAATTATTATTTATTCGATTCATCTACATGTTTTTTTTAATTAGAAAATGAAATATACATTTTTATTCCTCCGTCTCCTTGACTATATGTAGCTGGGTTTGTTTTTGTGTGTGTGTGTGTGGTTTATTTTTAATCACAACAAGTTAGATCTTGCATTGTAACTCTTAGGCACGAGAAAAGTAATTTAACCTTTAATTATAAACCTTTGTTTTCTGGCTAAAAAAAGTAGGTAGGCTTGAATTAACATATATTTTACATTTTTTGAATTTTTAGCCCTCCATCCTTCATAGGAGAAAACACGTGATAAGCAAACATTAACGAATCAATACATTAGGCATGTGGAATGACCAGCCTTTCTTTCTTTAGAGTTCTTCCTAGCGTCTATTGATACACATATTTTGTTCCTAAAAGAATTTAAAACTATTATTCCTATACGGCAGATTGAACGGTTCATATAAACCAGAATCTAAGTAAGTTTGAATTGGTGTACTTTGAGTTACATCTTTTGATATTTTTTATTTATCTTTTTATAAAAAGTATCTATCTATTTGCTATTTACTACAAACTCATTTCCTTATTATTAATTTGCTCATTAATTAATTCATTCTTTCATTATTTTTTCATTCAGAGTTTTTTACTTTTTAATTTTTTTTCATTTATTTATAATATCTATTTATTTTTCTTAACAATCTATTCAGCTGATTCATTCAAGAGTGTTATCTGATGTTTAGTGTCATGCGTACTTGAAATCAAAATTATTCTCTTCACATATTTTAGCTTGATATAATAAATCTAAAAAGATAAGATTTTACTATCAAAAACACAACTCTTTTTGGGTTACTTTGTGCGATAGCTTCTTCCCTTTTTTCATTTGGGTTCATTTGGGTACAGCGAACCAATTTTTAGCCAATCTGAAATCACGAAATCAATACAATCAACTTGATATTAAATTATGAACAATAGAAATCATTGTTACACTGTGGCGATTAAATGTGAAAATAGACATAAACGATCCAGATAACCACAAATGTAAAACAACGGTTAACACTACACAAAATTAATGTTTTTATTCTTTTCCAAGGGTAACCTTTGCTCAAGATCTTTGGTTTCAATCCTTTTATGCGCAATATCCATCGGAAAGCCGAATTTGGGCGAGACGCAACTCAACATACGAGTGTCTTTTAACAACAGGATAGAACCCGTTCGTTGCAGTGATATCTATTGATTCAAAAGTTATTAAGGTAATATCCTCTGTTGATTTATATCCTTTTTATATGAGCCTGTGTGTGAGATTTTCAACAATTCAAATATCTGCAACGCAAAGACTCTGACCAGCCTGTGCATCCGCACAGTCTGACCAGAGTCTTCCCAATGCGTTGAGTAGATAGATAAAGTCTCAAAGTATCTGTAGGCCACCAGGTAACTTTATATATACAGTATGTAACTGTCTACGTTGCTCAATGTTTGCACCTCACGCATATTTCAAATTGTTGGAAATGTCACCCACAGGCTCATATTCCTTACTCGTTGTAGATGTATATGTAGGAGGTCAACCTCGTGAGCCATCATTATTGTAGTTTTTGGACAGTCCCTATTTTTACGTAGCCATTCCAACATAGTTATAGCGAAGACGAACCCAAGACAATTTGATTCCGAGTTTTTTGTAACACTTAGCACATGATCTCTTCGCCGGGTAATTTCTAACCTCAACTTGTTATGGAAATCTAGAATAAGTTATTTAAGATTATATTATTATACACGTAATTAAATTGATTGAAATATTCATTAAAAAACCTCCAAACAATCGATAATTAGCCTCAAATGCTCGAAAAAGTAGAGTAATGAGTCGCGAATGATTTTTTATCCCCCGCCGCTTCGGCGAAGGAGATATGGTAATGGTCTCCGTCCGTCATTCCGACACTCCGTCACTTAATTTGGCCGGAGCATATCTCCTAAAGTATAATAACTATCAACTTGAAACTTAATAGGTTGATAGATCTCACAATAGAGAAGTGCAGTGCAAAAGAACTACAATAATTGTTTGCATACTTTTGGAGTTATTGCCCTTTGTTATTTTAGATACTTAGATTTTGACCGGAACATATCTCCTAAAGTATAAAAGCCATCAACTTGAATCTTTATATGTGGCTAGATTACACGGAGGAGAAGTGCAGTGCACAAGAACTACAACTCTTGCTTGCATATCTTAAGAATTTATTTCCCTTTGTTATTTTAAATACTTAGATTATGCCCGGAGTATATCTCCTAAAGTAGAAAAGCTATCAACTTGAAATTTCATAGGTGGGTAGATCTCATAGAGGAGAAGTACACAGTAACTATAACTCTTGTTTGCATAATTTTCTAGTTATTTTCCTTTTTTATTTTTAAGACTTAGATTTTGAAGGTGGCCTAATTCCTAAAGTACAAAAAAGAATCCTAAGTTTATTAGGCTTCAGTTTTCTATCAAGCTTCCATGGCAGGGGATGGCCTTTTCCCACATGGCTCTTGTTGGGCCCTTTACTGATATGGTAAATACATGATCTATGTGGTATTCATGTGATCTATACTTCCCGAAATACTCCAAATTAAAAACGCTAACATTTCGAATTCAATATATATATAACTTTAGATTCTTAAATAACGGTTTAAAAAAAATAAGATTTTTCAGCCGTTATTTACTGTAAATATATATCAATCTACAGATAGCGCCGGTTCGCTAGTTTTTCTTTCTCTTTTTCCGCCTAACAAAATGTACAATTTCGTTACATACCCATCCGCCTCACATACATCCGAGGTATGTTGTAGTTTACGGAAATGGCCGAGTGATGTTCCGAATGCTATATAGGATTGTCAGTTGATAGCTCGTATAAAATGTTGTGGCAGTACTACTATAAGAATTGCCAGGTAACTATGAGTTATTGCACTACCTTCCGCGATATTACTACGGTACTGCTGAAGGAGGTGTAAAGCTCCAATCAAACAATTTGATTTGATTTGAATTGGGGTTTTACGTCGCTTTCAACACTCTTTCAGTTATATCGCGACGACTGGAGCACCTAACGGTGGAATCCTGGTATTTCTCACACCAGTACTACCACCACATCCCTTTCCTAGCCTCCAGTTGCTATTCCACATAGGTTTACAATTATCTACCCATTGGTGGAAGACAAATGTCGGAAAGGATAAGTGCCGCAGCCAGGGATCGAACCCGTGCGAATATAGACCCCTGGATTAGAAGTCCGGCGCGCTACCAACTGCGCTATTGCCGCGGTCCAATCAAACAAACATATTTACAGAGAAAAAGTTAAGGGAGAAGGGTGGTCTTTAATTCTCTTTTTAACCCGCCCTTTGTTATGGGTACTTATCATAGGCGTAACTAGCTTTGTAAAATTTATACGCACTCAGAAGTTGACCACCAAAGAGTATTATATTGGATAAAGGCGGTATTTGGACTGTGACAAAAGTTGAATGTCATCCGTCCGCTCCCCCTTTTCATGATTTAAGCGTTGTTGAATAATCAAAACATCGTAACTACAGCTTAAATAAGCTGTAGTTTCGATATTATGATCATTCACCAACTACATTTTTTGAAAGAGGATTTATTTCTATTACGCACTTGCGTAATGTGCGTAATGGGAGCTACGCCCTTGTTTATTCGAATCGTGGCGATCAGACGACTCAAATGAGTACCCATAACGTAGGGTTCATTTAATATATTTTGAAATATTTGGATCTTAAATCTATCTCTCTGTACATAGCACTTATTCTGTGCTTTTCTTATGCAAAAATAGGTTTTAATGTTTCAAGCAATTGCTCTTATAAGACACTGAATGTGGTTCTGTGTTAAGGTTCATATACAAACTGATACTTTCGATGATATCTTCTCCAGAATCGAGGGTTAATACCTTATTATTATTTTATATAGTAAGTTTAATTGATTGTAGAGTCTCAACAAAGCAATTTCGCCGAAAAATAAGATCTCCTTTTGTCTGGAAATAACATTAATTATGGCAATCCTTTGACTTCCTTTAAGTTTTAATTAACTTAAAGGTAAATATATCCGTTGTATTTTTACTTCTCCCTTTAAAGCCAACGGTTCATAGTCCGGTCATTCTTTCATAAATTCGCATGTTTTAGAACTGAAATTTGAACTTTTGTCATGTCTGTAGTATTAGTATTATCTTTGTTGTGGTTCACATTATTGTTGGCGTGGGCGTTGATATTGCAAGCTTTTTATCAACATATTTTCTGTCTTAAACACTGGGACAAAGTGAATGCAAGAACACTTATTTAATTGATACAATAAATATTTGACATATTTTTTGCATAGACAGTTTGAGCATCTAATATTCCGCTAGTCACCCAACTTAAATAATTGCTAACATGAGTGTTATAAGAATCATCGACTTGCCTACCTATAAATAAAAGACGCTTTTGTTGATTTCAGTTAGTTACATCGTGAAAATGACATTCACCTCAATCAAAACCATTCTAAATCGCTCACTCAGCGTTCCATTCACTCATTCCAAACACTCACTCATACCATTCAAAAACGCTCAAACCAACTGCAAAATATAGAATGAACAACGTCATTCACAATAAATTTTGATAGAGAAAATTCGCGATTTCACTGACATAATTCAAATTGTTTACGTCTCATAGGTTCTTGAAGATATGTGAAGCTATGCAAAGAACTTGTATGCTTATTTTATTAAATGGAGGTAATCAATATCGCTAATTTTGTTCATCCTGAACAAAATTTGCGACAAAGCATTACTTCCCATTAAATTCACTCAAAACTCTCTCCACACACTTATTCAATTGCATTCCAAAATCATTCCAAAATCATTCACATTGTCAATTTCACGAAGTTGTTAACTGTTCGAATGACTGTGTATACCGATGTCTTATTGTTCTCCGCCGTTCGATTGAGTTATAGTAATGGTCTTCGTCCGTTATTCCGTAATTCCTTCCCTTTAGGAGAAGTGCAAAACGAAGGAACCATAACTCTTGCTTGCATAATTTTTGGGTTGATGCCCTTTGTTATCTTGCAAATCAGAAGTGCAAAGGTATCAACTATGCATGTAGTCATAAAAAAAATGATCCAAATTTCCTTTCAATTTATTTTTATATTTCATCATTTCACATTGATGCATTCTTTCAATCTATTCCAACCAAGAGTCATGTCATACTTGGCCACCAAACGCCTTTTAAGATAGATCTATCTATTTATAGTTCTTGTGTTCTACACTTCTCCTCAATGAGATTAATCTACATTGAGCCGATTTCAGTTTGTAAATGTTCCAGTTAAAAATGCTTTTAGCTAACCTGAGCACAAAAAAGTTCAAGGGGAGCTTTTAGGATCACTCTCAGTCCGTCCACCGTCGTCCGTCGTCGACTATCTTACAAAAAAAATCTTCCCCTGAACTACAGGCCGATATCAATTAAACATTACCAGAACGTTTCTTAGGTAACGCTATTCAAAATTGTTCGTAAAATTCTTACTCGCCCATAGATATAGGCGTGACAGGGAAGGGCATTTTTTCCACTTTGAACTATTTGAACATCTCCTTCTGAACCACTGGGCTGATTTCAATTAAATTTAACCAGAATGTTTCTAAGGTGATTTATTCAAGGATTATTCGCAAAATGCCGATTGATGCATAAGTATGGGGTTGCAAGGGTTTTTTTTTTTTTTTTTTTTTTTTTTTTTGAGTCCGAAATATATGAAGAACATCTCCTGTAGAACTGGGCCGAACTCAATGAAACGTAACCAAACGGTTCTTTGGGTGACCCCAATAATAAAAAATCGCAAAATAAGCGCCGCCCTGCCATGCCAATATTTATTGGCCAATCATTGCCATGCCAATATTTATTGGCCAATCAAAATTTTGCAAAATTATTTTGAAGACGGTCATGAATGGAACTTTGTGGAACTCTGTGGTAAAGTTTCATTGAAATCGGTCCAGTGGTTCAGAAGATGTCTTTCAAAGATTTCGGGCTCAAAATAAGCCCCGCTCTGCCACGCCCGTATTTATGGGTCAATCAAACTTCCGCAAACAATTTTTGAAAGGGTCAACCAAGGATTATTCTTAACTCTGTGGTTAAGTTTCATTGAAATTAACACAGTGGTTCAGGCAAAGATGTCGTTCAAAGATTTCGAGCTCAAAATAAGTTCGACCCTGCCACACCCATATTTATGGGTCATTCTATTTTTTGCGAACAATTTTTGAAGAAGGGTCACCCAAGAAACATTCTGGTTAAGTTTCATTGAAATCAGCCCAGTGGTTCAGGCAAAGATGTCGTTCAAAGATTTTGGGTCAAAATAAGCCTACCCTGCCACGCCCATATTTATCGGCCAATCAAATTTTTCGATTAATTTTAAAGAAGGGTATCCAAAGGAACATTCTGGTGAGGTTTTATTTAAATCAGCCCAGTGGTTCATGAAAAGATGTTGTTAAAAGAATTTGGGCTCAAACAAGCCCCGCCCTACCACGCCCATATATAACCGGCCAATCAAAATTTTGTGAACAATTTTAAAAAAAAGACATCCAAAGGAACATTCTGGTAAAGTTTTATTGAAATCGGTCTAGTTGTCGAGGAGATATCGTACAAAGATTTCAGGCACAAACAAGCCGCTCCCTGCCACGCCCATATTTATGGACCAATCAAATATTCGCAAAACGATTTTTGAAAAGGGTTACCCAAGATTTTCTTTTTGTGAATTTTCATTGAAATCGACCGAGTGGTTCTGGAGGAGATGTTGTTCAAAGATTTTGGGCTTAGAACAAGCCCCGCCCTGCCACGCCCATTTTTATGGGCCAATCAAAATTTCGCGAACAAGGAACATTCGTATAGTTTCATTGCAATCGGTCCAGTGGTTCAGGAGGAGATGTCGTTCAAAGATTTTAAAGTGAAAAAATACAAGGCCCATATTTATGGGCCAATTAGAATTTAGCGAACAATTTTTAAAGAGGGTCACACAAGAAAGATTCTAGCAAAGATTCATTGAAATCGACCAAGTGGTTCAGGAGAAGAAGTTTTTAAGATTGTTGACGACGAACAACGTACGACGCACGATGGACGACGTACGACGGATCACCCTAAAAGCTCCCCTTGAGCTCGTTGTGCTCAGGTGAGCTTAAAACAGGTATGCACCCTAGAGGCCACAATTGTGCCTGATCAACCTAAAAAAGGTCAGAATGAGTGTCTTGATAAAATATAAGCCGAGTTCGAAATGGGGTCAGATTGGGTCAAAAATTAAGACACTGACCCAAATCTTAGAAAAATCTTGTTAGCACTCTGGAGGCCCGACCAATCTGAAATTGGCCAGATTGTGTGGCCTGATCACATCTTGGACAAGTTCGAAATTAGGTCATATAATGACGATGAGTTCGTCTAAGTTCAACGAAATAAGCGATATCAAATAACATCCTTTCAATTTCATCGAAAACCAACTCCACAGACTGATTTAGCTCAAGTCCAAAATCATATCAAAAACATTCATACAAAATTATTTATTAAAAAAATCTTGACTAATCAAAAGTCAAATTAACTCAGAAATTGGCTTCGCTAGCCATTCAAAGAATATACCGTTCATTCATGCAGATTCAACCTTTATCAAAGAATTTTATATTCTTTGTCATAAAATTAGCTTCTTAAGTCGACAGTTCACAGCGAGGTCAAATTTGTTTAAGGAAACCACGTTTCATTTATCAAAGAATGAAAGCTTAGAAAATAATGGGGGTGAATAGCATGAACGACTGTGATATTAATCAAAACACTAAAAGTACTGCGATGTTGGAATGTGTCGAACGCCCCTCCCACTCTGTTGATTTCACACAGACTTATATCTACGTTAACAACTGAAAAAAAAAACTCTCCTTTTGGCGAGCATTCAAATTAAGCAAATCAAAGGTAATGGGAATGAATGTGCCGGTTTAACATCAACGGAATCGTGAAAGGCCATATCTATGGTGATGTGGCAAAATAGAACAAAATAACGACATTGTGCACAAAGTCAGGTGACATGGAACATTTATCTTTAAAATCCAAATCTGATCTTAAATATAGGATACTTGTATATATAATTTTTTTGCAATATGGCTTTTTTCTCGTGACCCAGCAGGATACATCACACAAACTCGACAATATGCGCAAGGGCAGGTGACTAGGAACATTCTGTGAAAATTTATCTAAATCGACCTTAAATGTAGGGGGAATTGCGTTTGCAAAATAATTGTAGACATACCGACGGACTGACGGACAGATAGAATGAAACCAATAGACGACCACTTGCGTCGATGTTTAATAAAAAACAGACATTTTCCTTGCTCCCATTGTTATATCTTTGGTGATATAAATTGCTTTCATGAATATTAGTGGCTAACTATGTCTATACTCACACACTATTATTTATCTACAATGACCTGGCACTCATTAAATATTCCTTTTGACCCCTATTGATAGTCGGTAAATTGTTTCTTAATATAGACTTATACTCGCGAAGTTAAGATGGAAAAATATGTATCACAGTTCGAAGTACACACGGAAATTTAGCGGTGGTGGTTAGGCTGCGTTCCCATAATCGGGAGGCCACGAGTTCAAGCCGGACTATGACCATAAATATTTCTATTTCTTTTTTTGGGAACACTTAATTGAGTACCGATTTTGATACTTTTGATATTTTGAACAGTGTTGCCTAAGACTATTTGTATTCGGCACAGCCTTTCCGTCAGCCTCAATTTGACTACTAAGTATTGTAAAGTCCTGTCCATTAATCATTGGTAATTACTGAAAAAATATAAATTTTGAAAAGTATCTTGATCTTTCTTTGAGAGATGAAGGGGCACTTTTTTTTTTTACAAAAAAATGATTGTATGAAATTAAAAACACATAGAGGGTTTGAACACGTTAATCGAATTCCTGTTTAACTCTTATCTCTATCTTTTAATTCAATACCATGGAGCAAATGAGATCTTTATCGTAACTACTTTTTAGTACAAGCTTACTAACAACTTATTATTTTTTTCATTTAGGTATGAAAAAAATCTTACTCTCGATCAGAATGCAATAATCTTGGTTGGTGCAAACACACAAAATTGAATGATGTCAGAATAAAATATATTGATCGTAACTGACAAAAAACTCAAACAAGGTACAAAATAATAATAAGAAATGTAATTAAAAATAAAAAAACGAAAAAAATCAATATGTTAACGATAATCACAATGATTATAACATGTGTCTCTGTCAGGAATTGAACTCGACCCAACAACTTATCGGTGTACGGGAAGGCGTCTGTAACCACTGTGCTACCGCGACTTTTTGAAAAGGATGTGTAATATTAACTAAAACGGTGAATGAAATTGGGTAACGATGCGGGATTACTCGAGCGTTAACGGACGTTAATGAGTGCCAGGTCATTTTAGATAAACAATACCGCCAAACAATTTTGATTACTTAATATCCACTAACCCTTATCCTTTTGAAATCAATTTACATTTCAAGCTATTTGCATATTTCGGCTCATTTCAAGCAGTCAGGATCAAGTTTCCCCACAACAATTTAGTAAAAGGCAGACATTGTAATCTTAGATCAGACTGAATATATGTGGAGGCTAACCTTAGGATATACCGTTTATTATTCTCAATTTTTGACGTAACATGATTTCATTGTGTTTAAAAAGTCATCGAGGACAGAACTCTGCACCACATTGTCTACGACAGTTTTAATGAACAGCAGGAAACTACGAAAGATATTTTGATTCCGAACCCTTAGTATATACCGTGCTAAACTATACGCACTGTAGTATCAGGGGAGGTAATTAGTCTAAGCCGAAGGGTCGTTAACCGAAATACAAGAAATCACGTGTAGCCGAGGGTAAGTCGATAACAGTGGTAATAATGATTAAGCCCTACGTTAAGAATAAAAGCGATCGAAAAACATTTTAAAAATAATACAAAGCTTAGCAAGTTTAGATACATGTATATACATTTGAGGAATCATTTAAAATGTTCACAAACAAATTTTCATCCGTCATCTCATGTCAGGATCGCAAAGTATTGTACAGATCAAATGACAACCACATACATTTGTAGATCATGTAATTGCCATATAAGGCAAAATGCCAAGCACAAAAACGAATTCATACGCGATTTATTATCCTATTTTTGAGTATTTTAGCAACTTAAAGAATGCCAGGAGGAAATCTTTGAATATAAACATCGTTTAAATTGCATGTATGATATTATATCCTTAAATTACTACTGATTGATTGTCCACACCAAGAGAAATAAATCGGCGTAGAGATCATGACATTCATGTATGTGTTATCAAAAACCCCGGAATGAAACTGCGTTTGGTTCATTTAGCGGTTTTGTTAAATCTATATTACATGTAAATAGAAAATGCCTGTGGATTTCAAAAAAAAAAAAAAAAAAAAAAAAAAAGAAATTTTATAACCGTCGGCACATTCTTATTATAACAAGACAAGAGGCCCATGAGGACCAGTATCGCTCCAATGGCACTTGATGCCTAACAGATTTATGAAAACTCATTAATAAATTGCATTTAAAGTATTAAGCTAAGACATAATCTATTTGTTAGTAGATAAACATCTGAGTCCAAGGTTGGTTAATGCATGGAATGAAAAAGAAAATTAAGTCAATAAGCAAAAGACCCTTTTTCCATGACACAGAATGATATCTCACAGGGTATATAGTGTGTGCAAAGTCGCATGATAAGTAACATTTTATAAAAGTTAATAGAATCTGTCAATAAATGTACAAGTTGTGTTTACAAGAAATGTTGCATCATAAAGACCCATTTTCCTTGACACAGCAATACCATCACCAAAATGAAATCAGAGAGATGTCTATCCAAAAGTTAATTAGGCATCAATCATTTGCATCCAAAAATTCATTTCAGAGAAGATATTTTTTTATATTTTGTCATCTGACACCTTTTTTAGTTGACACGACAGCACCCATGTTTTTCCTCATTCAAAATTTCTGGGAGAAATCTTAGAGAGCATGGCTAAATGGTCATGTGAAATTTGGTTGGACTCCAACCAATAGTTTGAGAGAAGAAGAAATGTTGTGTGTGTGTGTTGTTTTTTTTTTTTTTTTTTTTTTTGTTTGGTTTTTACATTCATGGTCATTTTGGGATGACGCGGCAACATGTAGCACCAAAGTTATCATCCCCCAAACAGAATTAAACGAAGAAATCTGAAAGAGCGTGTCCTACATATCAAATATGTACAGTTTTGTAAAATTCTGACCGCTGGGTTCTGAGATTAAGATATTTTTTTCTATTTTTACCATATGGGACCAGTTTTGGATGACATCGCAGCCTGTATCACCCAAGTTATCAGCCTAATCGGGATTTTAAGACTGAATTTAAAAAGCATGTCCCAAGCATTATTTATGTGAAATTAGATGGAAGTCTGACAGGTTGATGCAGAGAAACAGATTTTTAAAAATCTTTTGCCATATGGGACCCTTTGTAGATTACGCGATAGCCCATGGCTCTTAAATTATCCACCTGGCCTGGATAAAAAGAAGGAATCTGAAAGAGCATGTCCCAAGCATCGCTCCTTTGATAATTGGTTAAATTCTGACCAGTAGTTTCAGAGAAGAAGTTTTTTTAAATATATGTCACCATAAGGGGCCCTTTTGTGACCCGACAGCCCGTAAAGCCCGTGTTAAAAGCAGGATAAATAGAAAGAATCTGAAGGAGCATATCCAAAGCATCATTTCTGTGAAATTTAGTTGAATTTTGAACAGTAGTTTCAGGGGAGAAGATATTGAAAAGGTTAACGGACGCACTGCCGCACGGATGCATTCATGTCAGACACCAGTCCCATTCAGAACATCACATGGCCATTTCTGTAAACTGCAACAGACCTCGGATGTATGTATGAATCATTCTCAAAGATTAAGATTTTTTCAGCCGTTATTTAAGAATCTAAAGATATTTATATAAGGATACGGTGGTTTCACGTCAGTGACTAGAACGAGTAGCGTTGTCGACGTCGAATGTTTTCACTCCAACTTTTGAGGGCTAACTCCATTTTAACTGACGTCATAAGGGTTTCCCATATTTTTTTGAAAATAGTCCGTCTATATATATATCCGAGGTTGATCGTGAGCTTGGCCGAGCGGTGTTCCGAATGACACCAGTCCATGACAATAGCCCCGCTGGGCTTCGTCCAGTAGAGCTTAAAAATGATAAATACCCAAAGTACCAATGATAACTTTGAAATAGAGGATCATCTTACATTTGTTTTATTTTTAGGCATATGTGGTTTAAATTTCACCGCTTGTTTATGCCTGTTAACTTCATAAATAATTTTGTTGTGGGTTTCTAATAAAACTACGTATGTTAAACCACATGGCATTTATTGCCTATGACAAAAAGAGTAAGTGGCCGTTAAGGAGCTTTGATGGGTGAAGAAGCTATGATTAAATGATAGGGTTTGAATTATTAGATTAAACTGTAGGTACTTGAAAATAACGTATTTAACAGAAAATATCTGTTGGTGATGAGACTATTTGTATTATCCTTTACTCAAGACAAAAACTCAGAATAACAAAGCATAACATAAACTTAATTTTCAAAACAAATATACATTATAAATTCGTAAAATTTTTTATGTAACTACATATAATCACAGTAGATTTTATAGCGCTGCGATTGCCTAGTAAACCTGTTTATAGCCCATGAGCCTGTAGTGGCTTTGTTCCCCTTCAAATAATTTAATATTATTTGTTTCTATCCGTTTCCTTGAATTTTGATAAGCTTGAAAATTGGTTTTATTCCTCAATGAAAACAATTTAGAAAAGGAAGCTTCCGCACAAAGAATTCCCATAAACAATCCACATAGGGATTTCAGGGTAAATCTTTACATTTGCTTGAAAAGTTACATTTTAGGATAGGAGGAGACTTGTTGAGTTCATTGAGGTATGAAACTAAAAACCTTATCACACTCATGTATGAATCCACTTCGTGAAGGGTTTTAGTTTCATACCCCAATGAAATCAACAAATACTGTCTCCATCTCTTAAATAAAAGATTTTTAGATTTTTTTCTGATAGCTTTTTGTAGATAGAGCATTTTGAGATAGATTACATATAAGCACTCTGTTGAGTTGTGATTTTTTGAGATATGTTAAGTCAAGGCAATATTGGCTAATTGGAACTCAAAATTAAAGTCGAAGTGCATTCTTTCATCAATATTTATGTTGCTGAATGACTGTAGGAACAAATTATCGTATTATTTGAAAACAACAACAACAAAAATCTCTCTGAAAGTCGCGATATTGAAGTAAATTAAATTACTTTTTAGATATAAGGGCATACATGCAAATAGAAACGGGTTTTGTTTCAGTGCTCATAACTACTTTCGACTTCCCGTTTTTATCCGCAATAATGCAACCAATAGCAGCATTAGGTACACGCTATGAAACTGTATGACTATTAGTTTGAAAAAAAGGGGAATCAGGGTACAGTAGTAAAAAATTTCGGGAAATTGACAAGATGCGTGATTTTGGAATGATTTTGGAATGAATTTGATTGAGTGTGTAACGCTAATCTTGAGTGAAATTCACGAAAGGTAAGCTAATATCACTTATTTTGTTCAAGATAAACCAAATTTGCTAAATTTACATCTTGTCGAACCAATGGTTACGAACGTTTTACTTATCTTATTCGAGAAGAAGCTATCGATTCGATACCCCTTGACTCGTGAAGATGCTAAATTTATTACCTCGTGATAAGATATACGTAATTTTCTGTTTGTGTGTCTTCTTGGATCAGACACGTTAAAATCAACACTAGCGAATGACATTGTGGTATATTTGTTCGATTTGAATAAAATGTTGATCGTCTTGAACGATTTCAAAATGTTTCCAAATGACTTTAGAGCGTTTTTAAAATGGTTTCAGTGAGTGTTTTGAATCAATGAATGAATGAATGAATGAATGAATGAATGAATAGAGGGCTGAGTGAGCGATTTAGAATGGTTTTGATCGGAATGGCAGTCAATTTCACGATGTTGTTCACTGTACGCAGATTGAATCCATTATAGATCTATCAGAGACAAATCAAAAGTCTAATTTTGAAAATTATTAGTAGAAAAATTGACAACTATTCTAGATTCAAAAAACATCGTGAAGTTGACAAGGTTAATGATTTGGAATGAGTTGGGAATGAAATCTAATGAGCGTGTGGAGCGAGTTTTGAGTGAATTTAAGGGGGGGGGGGGGTAATCCAATATCGCAAATTTTGTTCAGGATGAACAAAATAAGCGATATTAATTTCCTGCGTTTAATGAAAATGCATACAAGTTCTATAAAAAGCTTCCTATTTCTTCAAGAAACTATCAGAGGCTTACAATTTGAATTATATCAGCGAAATCGCGTTTTTTCTAGCTTTATCTATTTTAACTCAAATTGTTACAGTGGGTTTTGAGCGTTTTTAAAATGGTTTGAGAGAGTGTTTGAATGAATAAATGGAGATTTGAGTAAGCGATTTAGAATGGTTTTGATCGGAAGGGCGGTCAATTTCACGATGTTGTTCACTGTACGCAGATTGAATCCATTATAGATCTATCAGAGACAAATCAAAAGTCTGATTTTGAAAATTTTTAGTAGAAAATTTGAAAAATATTTTAGATTCAGAAAACTCTGAAGAATATGCCCAGTTCTCGCGGTAATAACAGAATCGATAATTTTAGCAATATCCGGATAGTCCCCCTTCGCCTCGCAGGTTGTATTTAATTAAAATATGATCTGAATTTGATACAATATTTCTGAATTATGTAAATGTTACTCATCAAGCAAAAAACGACCATCTGGGAACTCAGAATCAAATTGAAATAAGACCTTGAATCCATTTGTGGGCAACTAGAGGTGCGATTTCAAAAACTCGTCTACCGAAGGAAAGGTTAATCATTCTATATTTAGAATCAGTCAATTTCGACCTGTACCGATCGTAGTTAGACTGCGAAATCCGATCAGTTTGCATAGGATCTAAACTTTGTGTACTACCAGATTGTACCTATTCGCCCTTTGGGTCACAAATATGAAATAATTGATCTGTTCTACGGGAAAACCTGCCTAAATGGCAATAACTTTGACAACTTACATAAAATCCAATTATAGAATAAGAGCAACGCTTACGGGAGCAACGCTAGGCTGCAGGGGTCCGTTTTATTAAACATCTTACGATCATCTGCGTAAGACAAAATGTAGAGTTGTTTATAAAATAGATATGTAAATATTGTATTCTACCATGTATCATCTCATTGGAATCGTCTTTAGAAGACGATTCTAATGAGATACTGCAAGGCAGAACCTAACATTGAATGAAAACACCAGATCCCACGATTTGTTATTTTGACTTGCGATTAATTTTGTAGCAAGAAATTAAGTAAAACGGGCCCCAGGTCCTGGATAATGCATAGAATCGAAAAAGATGCGTATTTTTACAAAAATGTTTTTAGAGTTTCCCCCCTTGAAAGTCTAGATAGCTCTTGTGATGGTGAACACACATGCCTTGTGTCATGAAGATACCTTCATTAACAACAGGTTAACCCAGGTTAAATTTTGGCAGGCTAACGCCAACGTCTTAGCAAACGCGAACGTCGCCAAGGTGACCATAATACCTCGGGTTTTCTACGGAAACAGCCGAGCTTAAAATGTGAAACCTGTTATTTGTAAAACAAGCAAGATATGTTGTTACCAAAAGAAATAAATGCTTTGGCCGATTGATGTTACCATTTTTCCACTTACCGAATTCTTTATGCAATGAAAGGAATTAACAGGGAAAACATTCAAATTAAGGAGAAGTTTCTTGAAACAAGCAATTTCTCCCCCTTTCTCAACTTTATCGTCATAATTTGAATTCTAATTTGAATTCTAACTCACACTGAATAAACGCCTGTACTTTTTTTTTGAAATTAGACGAGTCTAAAATTGTTTGTTTTGTAGTATATGGATTATAAACTGAAATAAGATTGTGTTGCCATTTAGGCAGTTTTTTCTGGAAAATAGATCATATGTATAATAGTGAGTAACATCGTGAAACTGACATTCGCCTCAATCAAAACGATTCTAAATCGCTCACTCAGCGCTCCATTCATTCATTCCAAACACTCGCTCAAACCATTCAAAAGCGTTCAAACCCATTGAAAAATTTAGAATCAACAACGTCATTCAAGTTAATTTGGAAAGAGAAAAATCGCGTTTTACTGACATAATCCAAATTGTAAGGCTTTAATAGGTTCTAGAAGAAATAGGAAGCTATCTAGAACTTTTATGCATATTTAATTAAAGGGAGGTAATCAAGATCGCTTATTTTGTTCATCCTGAACAAAATTTTCGATTTTGGATTACCTCCCATTAAATTCACTCAAAACTCTAACCACACACTCAGTTTCATTCCTAAATCATTCCAAAATCATTCACCTTATCAATTTATCGATGTTGTTAACTGTATCTGATCTTAATGCAATTTATCCAAAATAAGTAAAATGAATTATATCTGAAAATTTCATGTTATTATTATGACAGTGATACTTTACTTTTAATATTACGAAAAACTTTTGGCAATTATTTTATACAAAAAAGATTAAGAAAGTGTTTGTTAATTTATGTATCTATGAAACAAAAAAAAACTTTGATAATTTAAACTATCGTGATGGGGTCATACCCTAATGAAATATTTATTTTTTTTTTTTTCATTAGATATTTTCATTTTTTGAGACAGTATTCATATGTTTTTTTGTTGTTGTTGTTTTTTTTTAATCTGTTAAAAGAGTTCTCGTCTAATAAATTCGATTTGTCATTATCATTCATTTATATTTTTTTTCAGTACGGCCTACGAGAAGTCTAGCAACAATGAAGTACGACACATTCGGTATACGATACTTCGAAGTTTGCCCGGATTCCGACCAAACAAGCATAGAGTGTTACGTTAGCAATTTAGTTATTCAATTTCCCTTTTCAATCTTACTTTTGTTCGGAACTTTTGGAAACATTATCAGCCTCTGCGTCCTGGGGCGAAAGAAAATGAGAAAATTATCAGTATCGATATTTATGGCTTTTCTCACTGTTTCTGATACTTTGAATATGTGGCTTTTATCAACTAGGCTTTATTTACAGCATTTTTATGACATAAATATGGACGACCTATCCAATATAGCGTGTAAGTTTTCATTCTGGTTAAACGCAACAACGGGCGTATTTTCAATCTATTGTATAGCAGCATTTTCAGTTCATCGTCTTTTATGCACGATGATTACAGATATCAGTCGACTTAAACAATTTGAAGTTCGTGTTTTGGCCTGCATACTTGTTGCTATATCTACTTTAAATTCTCATAGTATATACGGTAATGTTCTTGAAACTGGGGTACATAATTCAACGAATGAAACAATTGATTATGGTAAAAAAATGAGCGAATCAAGCACAATGAAATGTCTGTATAGATCTGAGTCATATGAGACTTTTATCCAAAATTTATGGATGCCATTTAGCATGGTTGTTTATTTCGGTGTCCCAATTATGACCATTATTGTTTGCAACATTGGTATTATTCGTGCCATCGTTTTGTCCAGAAGAAGAGTTGCGGATTTTCAAAGCCCTGGTTTGAACCAAACAAAACTTTCAGGAACAAAAACGCTTCTCGCGATAAGTGCGTATCTACTTTTGACAACATTACCGATTCGGATTTACGTGATGCATTTGTCTAGCGACATTTCTTCTAAATTGCAATCAAAAAATTATATGCTACAAACAGTAGTATTTCTTTTAATTGTAAGTAATTCTGCACTCAATTGTGCCTTCTTTTTGTGGTTCGGAAAAATGTTTCGAAGCGAATTCTTTCAAATGTTTATTGACCTAAAAATAAGATTGATTACAATATATAGAGGCCCGCAGGTAGCACCTGAAGAAACTTGAATTGATTACAATATAGAGAGAGGTCCGCAGGTAGCCCTTGATATAAAACTGCAAGACATTCTGTTTTCATTTCATTTTGACGATATATAGCGGATATTTTGAATTCAGCTTCACCGGACATATTCATTACTTGTGATCCGTTGTTAGTATAGTTAACAACATCGTATAATCACAGTCGTATACCTGGTACAGTGCAGTAAAAAAGTGCCCAGTGTAGAAGCATGCAAGATGGCGGACGCAAACAACGATAAAAGGTGGGTACATTTTCAATCGCAAAAATACAGGCTAATTTAACTGATGGTGTTTAATGATAGGCATTGTGACCAACATTAAATGTCCGATTTTCTTATTTTCCCATTGATTTCTCGTGATGCCTACTACACAACTTGGATTCAATCGATAAAGTTGGGTAAATAGCAAAAACCGAAATTGAAGCAGTGATCGCAAGATTCATTCCAGAATAGTTGATTCATTACTAATAAGATCACCTATGTCCAACGACCTATCGTAAGCCCTAACCCCCACAAACCACCCCGATTTTTGTCAGCCCTGAAAAAGCATTGTGGAAAGTGATATTTTTAGTTTTTGTAAATAGACAACGGTCCAGTGCAGCAACAGGCCGTTTTTTCATTGGTACAGTGGAGATACATTTTTGGAAACTGTGTAGACACATGGTTTGGAACCGTGTAGAACAAGCACGACGTTGGTAAATAATGACTTAGTCGTGAATTCAAAGTAGCCGAATTATCATTTCGAATAGTGACATAAGAGAAATATTTAATACATTTATCCATTCTTTAAATTTATAACTATTTAATTTTGCATTTAAAGCTTGAAAATTGATCGTACTTGATTCTGACATTGTGTGGGCTTGTAAATTTGTCGGTGACCTTTGACCTTCTTTCTTAAATTTGGAATTTTATGTCTACGAATGGTTTGTTGGGGTTTGGGCTTACGATAGGTTGTTGGGCATAGGTGATTTTATTAGTAATGAATCAAATATTCTGGAATGAATCTTGCGATCACCGCTTCAATTTCGGTTTTGCTATTTACCCAACTTTATCGATTGAATCAAAGTTGTGTAGTAGGCATCACGAGAAATCAATGGGAAAATAAGAAAATCGAACATTTAATGTTTGTCACAATTTTCTATCATTAAACACCGTCAGTTAAATCAACCTGTATTTTTGCGATTGAAAATGTACCTACTTTTTATCGTTGTTTACATCCGCAATCTTGCATGCTTCTACACTGGGCACTTTTTTTACTGCACTGTACCAGGTATACTACTGTGATAATTGACTAGATGATTAATTTTTGTGGACCGAGTTTTGAGTGAATTAAATGAGAGGTAATCAAATATCGCAAATTTCGTTCAGAATGAAGAAATTAGCGATATTTTCACTCCCATCCCCTTCCCACCCCAAAGTTCTATTAATATCTTCCTATTTCTTCAAGAACTTATCAGACGTTTACAATTTGAATCATGTCGGTGAAATCGTGATTTTTTTCTAGCTTTATTTATTTTGAATGAAGTTGTTGATCTTATCTTTTTCAGTAAGTTTCGAACGTTTTTGCATAGTCTGAGTGAGTGTTTGGAATGAATGGGTGAATAAATGAATGGGGCGCTGAGCGATTGATTTGGAATTGTCTTGATCAAGATTAATCTCATTTCGCGGTGCTGTTAACTGTATGCGTGTCTTTCAGTCCATGCCAAAACTGTTCAATGGAGGTTTATGAATCTACTGGACAGAATTTAATGAAAGATCACAAATTTTTTGTTCAGACTTGATTGCGCAGATGATTAATTGCAGTTCTTTTCTTTCGTTTTGACAATGGGTGGATAATCTTAAATCTATGTGGGATAGCAGCTCGGAAAGGATGTAATGGTAGTACTGGTTTTGAGAATTACTCGGAATCTATTGTTAGGTACTCCAGCCGCCGCGACATAGATTGTTTAAAGCGGTGTATAATCTCACTCAAATAAAAACCAAATCATTTTGAGAAATTTCATTAGTATAAAAGTGCACTTTTTAGAAATTGAAATATTAAAGTGATGTGGCTTTTATAAACGTTTGACTTTTTTATATATATTTAGCTCATCTGAGCACACTATACTCAATGGGAGCTTTTAGAATCATCCTGAGTCCAATGTTTGTCGTCCGTCGTCAACATTCTTAAAAATTCTTTTTTCTCGAGAACCAATGGACCGATATCAATGAAACTTTGCCAAAAATGTTCCATGGATGACAAGGAAAATGTTCGCGAAAATTTGATTGTCCAATCAATATAGGCGGGACATGGCATCGCATTTTGTCACTCTAAATCTTTGAACGACATCTCCTCCTGAAACACTGAGCCTATTTCAATGAAACTTTACCAGAACGGAGCACTGAGGGAGTGATTTAGAGTGGTTTTAATCGACGTGAATATCAATTTCTCGATGTTATCCATCTCGATCAAACCATTCCAAATTTCTCGCTTAGCGTTCATCTCAATAATTTCAGACACTCACTTAAACCGTTCTAAAAATCTCGAAAATTACTGAAAACGATTATACCAACAACGTCATTCAAAAGAAAAAAAATCTAGAAAAAAAAAAAATCGCGATTTCAGAGATTTAATTGAAACTTGTAAGCGTCTGATAGGTTCTTGAAAGAAAAGGAAGCCATTAATAAAACTTGTATGCATATTTTATTGAAGGGATGAAATAAATATCGCTAATTTTGTTCAGGATGAACAAAATAATTGATATTGGATTACATTCCATAAAATTCGATTTAAACTCGCTCCACACACTCACTTAATTTCATTCCAAAATCATTTCAAAATCAATTACCTTGTCAATTTCACGATGCTTTTATTTTAAACGACCTTTAAGCGTGTAAGCAACATCGTGAAATTAAAAAGTTTTAAAAAAAATCAACGATTTGGAATGATATTGAATGAGTGTGTGGGGCGAGTTTTGATTAAAAATAATGGGAGGTTATGCATATCGCTTATTTTGTCTGGACAAAAATAGCGATTATTCATTAATTCCCTTTCAATTGAAAGCATTTTATTTTCCCGTTTGTGTATCTTTTTGGCTGAACAGATCCTTTGAAAACTATACATGATAATTAAATTTGGCAATTATTTTACCAATTTAAATGAAATATTAGTTATAATGAACAATTTAAAGGCGTTTTTGAACAATCTGGAGCGCTTTTGAATGACTTGAGTGAGAGTTTGTAATGAATTTTTGGAAACCTAAGTGGGTAATTTTGATTGGTTTTGATTGTCAATTTTATGATGTTATTTACAGTAGATCGTTACAATGAAATGAATGGGGAGCGATTTCGAATGTTTTAGTTCGCGCCGAGCTTCAATATCACCATGTTACCAATAGTCTTACAATCATTTAATCATTTATCAGTTCGAAAAAGGGAAAAAAGAGAAGAAAAAAATATTATGATTTTAATGGTGGCATATTACTGCCACGTGATACGAGGTAGCAGTATCATGATGACTTTAAAAATATCATGATAAAATTAAGTTTCCAGGAAATTTCATATTGATCATAATTATTTTCTTCATAAGATTATTGTGATATTGCTATCTGTTATCTCGCTTTTTTCAACGATAAGTACCCACTACTTACACCAAGATAAAGTTATTCCTTTTCTTTGCGTGTTAGCTTATTCCCGCACTTCAAATATAAATGTCAGCAATAATTGTGAGATTTCAAGAAAGTCGAAAATTCGACCATGTTATCTGTCCGTAGTTACCTGAAACACTTTTTTGAACTCTGAAAAATTTTTAGAAATAATTCGAGATAAAAATTTCAGAACGCGCTCGCCAGATTTCGCACCTCTGTCATGATTTAAGTATAGGACGCGGCCGTCGTAATAATATAACGCGAAACGAAAGAATATGTTCGAATTTAATTTTGGGAAAATCGAAGACGAATACCATTTTTTACTCATCTGTCCGAAATTTAAAAATTTAAGAAAATTATATATTAAAAAATATTATCATACACGGCCTTCACAAAAAAAGATTAACTTGATGTGATCAAAATCTGATAAAATCATATTCAATCTAGCAAAATTCATCTATTTTGCCTTGTTAAGATCATAGATAGACCAAGCATAAGAACCATTCTATGTCTGATCAATAACTATATTCGCAAACGTCTCTAGTGGTATTATGGAAATTCTAATTAATCCTGTAGAATCAATTTGTATAGATTACATTTGTGATGAGTAACATGTTCATTTCTGTATTTGAGCTATAAAATCGTGTGCTCTTCAGTTAATGTCATTGTTATATTTATATGTTGTATTTCTTGTAAGAATCGTATTTATGAAATAAAGACTACTAGTAGTAGTAATATACTGTGTATTGTTTGTTGCACTTGGGTGGAACGGTCTAGATGATTAGTCTGCAGATGGATTACAGTAAATAACACCTTGAAATGGACAATTACTCCTACAAAAATCATTCCATATCGCTCGTTCAGCACTCCATCCGGCCATTCGTTCCACCCATTCAAATCGTTCAAAAATGATTTGAAAATTATTCGAAATTATTTGAAAGCGCATCGGAGTTGTTCAAATGAACGAAAATTTCAGTCAAATCACACAATTCATTCCACGATTTTATTTGTCCGCATAGATTCTAAAACGTCGGTGAAACCCACAAACAGAAAAGAACAAAGATTTCATTTAAGGGATGTAATAAAAAGAGCGAAATATTTCGTCAATTGGACAAATTTTTCGGTATTGTTTTAGCTCCCTTTAATTTCAATTAAAACTCATTCTTCCTACTTATTCAATTAATCATATATCTTGCATTTTCACTTTGTAAGTAAGTTAATTGATTGATTGATTGAATGGAGTTTAACGCCGCTTTCAACATTATTTCAGTTATATCGCGGCGGCCGGAGCACCTAACAATGGATTCCTGGTATTTCTCTCACCTGTACTACCATTACATCCTTTCCTAGCCTCCGACTGCTATCTCACATAGGTTTACGATTATCTACCCATTGGTGAGAGACAAACGTAGGAAAGGATATTTGCCGCCACCGGGGATCGAACCCACGACTTCCAGATTGGAAGTCTTATGCCTAACCAACTGCGCTATGGTGGCGGCGGTGTAAGTAAGTTAAAGAATAAGAAGTGTGAACTGGAATTGATTTCCTGACAATCCACATTTCTGTCTTGCTTTCGTTTCGAACAAGACGGCTTACTTTTGACTTGCAGGAATTAAGTATCTCTATTCTGGTTTGCTAAAGTTATTTTCTGTGTCTATGTCTACGTTTTTGTCAGTATTAATGCTCGTCATATTGTGTTTTAAGCATATTTTTTACTTCATTCGTCTATGACCTTGTGGTTGTGATTTGAAATAAAACATTATATTTTATCATATTTACAGTATTATCTGAATTAGATGAAGGATCACACATTCTTAACGGTACCTAGCTCTGTAGAGTACCCGACTCCTACCCTCAAGTATGCTGGTTCGAAACCCAGAATGGCACTATAGCAAATTATTTCTTTCTCTTATTTCCAATATCTATATTATTATTATTTTTTCTATTTTTATTTTTTTTTTTTTTGGGGGGGGGGGGGGGGTAGGGGGGCTGTAAAAAACGTTGATTTAGTCCCTTACGTGTATGCTTAACATCGGCAAAATTATAGAAACTTCCTGCTCTATCCTCCCAGGTCATACCGTTAACAACATCGTGAAATTGACATTCATCTCAATCAAAACCATTCTAAATCGCTCACTCGGCGCTTAATTCATTCACTCCAAACACTCACCCAATTCTAAAACGCTCCAAAATCATTGAAAAAATAGAATCTATAACGTCATTCAAAATAAATATAGCTAGAAAAAATCGCGATTAGAACTAACATAAGTTAAATAGTAAAGTCTGATAGGTTCTTAAGGAAACAAGAGAATATTGATAGAATTTGGGTGCATGTTTTATAAAGGGAGGTAATGATTATCGTTAATTTGATCAGGATTTACAAAGTTATCGATATTGGATTTCATCCCTTTCAATTCACTCAAAACTCGTCCAACATTCAAAAATCATTCACCTTGACAATTTCACAAGGTTGTTTACTGTAGGGCTTTTACGTCTGTCTGTTCGTCAATTCGTTTTTTTACCTAAAACTTAAAAGTTCACCTTTGAAAACAACTTTGGAAAGCATGTAACTGAGACGTCGCAGTGAATTGAGGCTATAAAGTGTAACGTAATTTGATGTTATTTTTGCAGCGTAAAATTGATAGAAAAACAAACGCGTTTCATTGGAAAGGATCGTATGCCATGTTCTGGATTTTATCAAAAGAGGTGATTAAAAAGATGAATGATTATCATGTTTAGTGGCGTATCAAATATTTTCAGACTGTATTACTAGACGAAATCAATTTTGTATGAACAAAATCAGTGAATTTTCTAATAACTAATAAAGATATATCAAAAATAATAAAAGATTTGGTATTGTTAGTCTTGATAACCTATAAACTCCTCAAAACCGAGGAGAATTTCTTATTCAAATCATACCGGTTAGTATTTAATTTTTTCTGCAGGTAATTTCGAAATGTTAGGTAAAACGCGAAACCCGCAACGTAAAACTTCATTAAAATGAGAAAGAGTTACATTTTTCCAGACTTTTTTAGCATTCTCGTATTTAGCGTTTAATTCACAAAATACAGATTGTTATATACTTTCGAAAAGAATGAACTGACCATTTTTTCTATTTCAATTTTATTTAATTTAATCGACATTTAATAAGATTTTAGTTATTCCTTGCGTGTGAATAAAATGACGTAATTCAAAAGGCGTGACATTTTTCAGACTTTTTCACGCGAAAATTTTGTCTTCATTTAAGACACGAAAATAAACCATTAAGACACGAAAATAGACCAAATTCGAACTGAAGAAATAAAAAAATTGACAATTTTTCTTCAATGTGTTTAAATTTTACACTTTCCATTATTTTTTGTTTGATTATTTTTTCGTTGAAATTTTGTAGTTGGTATTTTTTGCTTCCTTTTCAGCAATGTTACAATTTCCGCTATTTCATACACGTGAAGAGATTTTTGCAAATCATATTTGAAAATTTCAAAATTCACACTTCATAAAGACTTATACTCTAAAATTTCAATTTCATGATCAAGACCGTATCCGCGATTTTATGGCATTTTGAAAATGTATAAAAAGAGAAGCATGTTACGAGCTACATGCGCCTTTTGGCAGATTTTTCATATTAAACTCTGTAATATTTTTTATTCATAGCAATGGCAATCAGAATTCAGAGTCTATAAGAGTCTATAAGATAGAGCTATTCAAAGGCTTTAATATGATGTACAACAATGTGCTGTTTAGGCTATAAAGCGATTTTATTTCAGATTTAAACAAAATATAACTGATTTTCATAAAATATCCCGACGTTAATGCGACGTCTCTAGACACATTTAACAACATCGTGAAATCTACATTCATCAAGATCTAAACCACTCCAAATCACTCATTCAGCGCTTCATAGATTCATTCGAAACACTCACTCAAACCCTTAAAAACGCTCCGAATCAACAAAATCATTCAAAATCAATGAAGCCAGAAAAAAATGTGATTTCAATGACACATTTCAAATTGTTAGAGTCTGATAGATTCTTGGAGAAATAGGAAGCTATTTATGGAACTTGTATTCATACTACCCCTCTCTCGAGTGTTACAGATAGGAAAACTTTGCGCATTGGAATGTTAGTTAAGTGAAAAAAGTAAAAGTAAAAATTTTGACATGTCAGATAAGTGAAAGTAGATAAAAGTAAAATGATTGGATTAAAATGTTAGTAAGTGAGAGTGGAGTAAAAGATCTAGTTAAAAACAATCACCTCCAGACTAATATTGAATACATGTACCTGCCACAGCTCTCTTAAACTGATCTAACTCAGAGAGTGTGGCGATATGACAGGGTAACTGGTTCCAGAGGCTAAAAGAATGAATATTTGATATAATCAGAGTTAACTTGGATTTGTCGTAGAGAAAGAGGGTGCATATGTCTAGTTAATCTGGTTTGTGCATAGATATATAATGGAAGTAAGTAAGCGTCTGTAAAATCCGTTTGCTTGACCCCGATGAATTGAAGCTGCACTACGTTTTAACCCGAGGCCTGTTAAGGTGGTAATGGACAGCGGCCTCACGACTCAATAAACCGGAAACGGGGTTTCGTTTATTTTACGGCTCTTTTTGTGCGGTGTTTAAAAAGACCTGTTTTTACAAGATTCTCCTAATGAAAATAACGTAGAATATTGATGGTTAAATTTCATAAATTAGCTCCTTTTTAATATTTGATATCAGTTGAATGACTGGATCACGGAACTTTTAATAAAAATACGTTATAAGTGTCAATCAATTAGGATGGACACTATAGAATAACGAATAACTGTTCTATTTGCATGGAAAGGTATGCAGAATTTTTTTTACCAAATAAAAGAAAAATAATGTTTTAAACATATCGTAAAATAAGAACGATTCCTTGGGTAATTTCTTGATAAAACGGGCTTTTTTGCTGCATTCCCCCTTAAAATAGCAAACATTCGTGCATTTTTAACTTTTGAAGGCACATTATGCAAATACAAATGGTCAAAGAGAAATTTACTTGGCAACAGGCATTGTGTGTGTGTATGTATACGGTCTATCCTGAACATGTGTGTGTTTTATAGCTATCAGCTAGAACTGAGTTTATACCAGACCTTAAGCGAATATAAACGTTTTATAAAAAACGGTAGATAACTCTAGCATTAAAACGAGCATGGAGAGGTTCCTTTTTTATATAATGTCTATACAATGTTAATCTACAACAATCTATAACATATGTGAATAGAAAAAAAAACATTGGGCGGGAGGAAAATGGCGCCATGTGTCCATTGGTATTCTGCGTAATTAATGAACTGGCAGGGCGGGGCTTAACCGTGACGTAATTAGGCGAGTTTACTTTTCAAAAGTTTGGGTTCTTTCAAATTTTAGTCGGTAATCATCGTTAACGCGCGCAAATAACTGTATCCTAAAACCTAAAGGATTCGCGTGCTTTGAGAGAGTGAACACATTTCATCGTTTGGTAACCAATGCCTCGTAACTTCAGCTTGATTAAGCTGAAGTTACGAGGATTTGGTTATCAATCTACGATTTATGGTCTCGAGTTATTAATGTCGACTCTCTCTAGAAGTAGGTTATTTGAGATAAAAGCTGATTTTCCTTAACATTAAGTGCAACGACCCGTTACTTAGACTCCGCCCTGACAGGGCATTAATTATGGATAATACCTTAAGAATGTTTTTTACGCTCCATCCAGAGGTACGTTCGTTAGAACGAGATGAAAAAATCCGCTTTATAAAATTTTCAAGACGGCATGAACGATCTTCTATAATTAGGGTGAAAAAATTCAACTTCGTCATGACTACTTGTTTTAAGCCAATGAATATCAACGTTTTCTTATTGAGATATCTTTAGATTCGTATTGAGCGGCTTATAAATCTCGCTCTACCGAACGCTTTATCTCAAAAATCGTAATAAGAATCATCAGAATCTCGCTCTAATAGGGCACCTCAGGTCCACCAAGTTTTGATGGGAGCTGTCACGTTTTGTTAAGCTTCTCACTTTTATCAAGTTCTCCCAAGGCCATTAATGGTTCACTGTGTTAGCAAGAAAGTTGGGGTACAGAAATGTACCGTAAGTTACATCGAGAAATTGACATTCACCTCAATCAAATCCATTCTTAATCGCTCACTCAGCGCAATTTCATTCATTCCAAACACTCACTCAAACCAGTTGAACACGCTCAAACCTATTGAAAAATATTGAATCATCAACGTCATTCAAAATAAAATTGGTTAGAGAAAAATCGCAACTTCACTGACATAATTCAAATTGTAGGAGTCTAAAAGGTTCTTGAAGAAATAGGAAGCTATCTATAGAATTTTTATGCATATCTCATTAAAGGGAGGTAACCAATATCGCTAATTTTGTTCATTCTGGCATTGGATTACATAAGCCGCGGCAATAGCGCAGTTGGTAGCGCGTCGGACTTCTAATCCAGAGGTCTATATTCGCACGGGTTCGATCCCCGGCCGCGGCACTTATCCTTTCCGACATTTGTCTTCCACCAATGGGTAGATAATCGTAAACCTATGTGGAATAGCAACTGGAGGCTAGGAAAGGGTTGTGGTGGTGGTACTGGTGTGAGAAATACCAGGAATCCATCGTTAGGTGCTCCAGTCGTCGCGATATAACTGAGAGATTGTTGAAAGCGACGTAAAACCCCATTTCAAATCAAATTGGATTACATAAATTACAGTGGGACCTCTCTATGCCTGAGAGGATCCAGTCAGAATTCAACCCTGCGTTCAGGATCACCAAACGGCGCAAACAGTTTTCCAATTGTGCCCCACTTTGCGGGTGCATATGCGGTTAAAGCGGGGTATAATTGGAAAACTGTTTGCACCGTTTGGTGATCCTGAACGCAGGGCAGTTGGCACTATGAGTTTTAGCTTGGGCTTTCAAAATAAGTTTTTGTGAACGTCTTTTCAGCCTATCAAAATGATGGAATTTCATTTGAAATATAATAAAAACAATGCTGTCCCTACAAACACAACGTGTCACACGCGATTATTTACATAAATCTAGTTATTTTCTAGCTCTTCTTTTACGGCTTCCAACAAGGACTCGAGTTTCATTTCCCTCAAGATGGTATCAATCTCCTCCTCGCGAGGGGGTGGGGGATTGCGGTTACCCCCGGGACGACCGCTACCAGGCCTGTTCGGTCTATCGGGGGGATTTACTGGTCGCTCGGTCGGCGCATTTGTTGGGGCGCTAGGTGGGGCGTTGGTTGGTGCGTTGGTAGCGGGTGGAGGGGCGGCGGTAGTCGTCGTCGTTGTTGTTGTTGTTGTCGGAGCAGCAAATTCGAATAGCGTGATGTCAAGATCGGGAATATCTTCACAATTTCTGAAATCATCACTAAAGAAAGGGAAAGAAAAAATATAATATTCGTTTGATTTTTATCGATTTGATACTCTTTTCTATTCCCACAGTTAATTAAATCATGAAATTAACAAAGTGGATGATTTTGGAAAGACTACGAAATGAAATTGATGAGTAGTATGAGTGATTTTTAAGGGAAATTAAGGGAAGATACTATAGTATCGCTAATTTCTCCCATTTACCTCCCTTTAAAACAATCTTCACAACTTTCTGTTCGTAAGTCTTCGAAGACTAATCAGAAGCTTTAAAGTCCTCATACAGTTAGTTACATCATCAAATTGACATTCGCCTCAATCAAAACCATTCTTAATCGCTCACTCAGTGCTCCATTCATTCATTTTAAGCACTCACTCAAACCATTCAAAAACGCTCAAACCCATTGAAAAATAAAGAATCAAAAACGTCATTCAAAATAAATCTTGATAGAGAAAAATCGCGATTTCACAGACATAATTCAAATTGATAGCGTCTCATAGGTTCTTGAAGAAATAGGAAGCTATGTATAAAACTTGAATGTATTTTTTTATTAAAGGGAGGTAATCAATATATCAAATTTGGTCACTCTGAACAAAATTTGCGATATAGGATTACCTCCCATTAAATTCACCCAAAACCCGCTCCACACACTCATTCAATTTCATTCCTAAATCATTCCAAAATCATTCACCTTGTCAATTTCACGATATTGTTAACCCTAAGGCTATAAAATCATGGAAACAATTGATCAATTTGAATGAAACATCGAATGTTTAAACAACTTTGAATTGTTTTTGAACGATTTCGGGGCGTTTTTTGACTGGTTAGAATGAGTGTTTGCGTTTTTAAACCTGTTTAATGCATTGAAAAGATAGCTGAACGAGCGATTGAAAATGTCTTTTGTATAATTTCTTGAATGTAGTTGTTGTTTTTATCTTTGTTAGCCATTTTGAGCGTTTTTTGAATGATTTGATTGGGTTTTTGGAATGAATGAACGCTGAATGTCAATTCCACGATGTTACTTACTGTACATATGATAAAAAGGTTCTACTTACGTAGCTAGGAAAGCGCTCGGCGCATTAATCCTCTCGAAAGCATAATTGTTACACAATACTTTAGCCATTGTATATTGCTTGATAGCAGCAATCTGATCTGGAAAGCAAGTTAAAACGTGATCTATTCAATAAATTAAGTGAATCATTCCTGCACATAAAAGATTATTTATAATAGAAAAGATCTGGTCCCGAGGTAATAAAACTTTTCTCATTCTCAATTCAAAATTTTCTCAAATTTAAAATTCGAGATTAACGCTGTAAATCTGTTTTAATACTCATTTTCATGTATCAAGATAAAGGAAAATATTAAGAAGTTGTTATAAATAACAACTTATTAATATTATCTTCTATTTTCAGACATTTATTTAAATCTAAAATTTGAGAAAATTCTCAGTTGAGCCTGAGAAAAGTTTTATATTCTCAGGCCCTGGAATCTTAAATTATTTACAAAACCGCTGCAACAGACGAGAGATGACAGACAAAGAGAAAAAGAGCTATGATATTCCGGATTAATTTCTAGCAAAGGAATTCAGATATTCGTGACCCCATACGCGAAAAGGTACCATCTGGGCGGTGCGTAAAGTGTCGCTCCTAGTCAGACTTTGCGAATTGCGCAGGCTGACTAGGAGCGAAACTTTTCAAAATATGCTTATTTTCTGAATCTAGAATGATCAATCTACCTGCCAGTGAAAGAATTTTCGAAATGCGACTTCAGGTTGACCTATGGTGGATCAAATCTCTTTTTTCAATATTTCATTTTACAAAATTCCCAGTTGGTCCTTCTTCGCGTGACGGGTCACACTATAGAAAATAATGCTTTGCAAATTTTTCATTCGGATGATTAACGAAATGCGTTTTCAAATACTGTTGGTAAATCATTTCGGTTTTGGAAACGGCGTTAGTATATTGATGGTAAGAGAAATGTTTTACATGAATTCTAGAGCATCAACTAGAATGGTTGTTTCGAAACTCCATTTTCTTTATATTTTCAAAACAATTCTCTACGTAAAAAAAGAAGAAGAAAAAAAAAACTCTTAATATATGAATGACCCCTTAGTCAAAAAGGGGCCATCGGAGAATTCCTATAAATCAGATGTCTCATTTCAAAATAACCTTTTTAAGGTTTGGTAGAATAGGCATTCTTGATTAGGAAAATGAATATAAACGCGAAAGTTTCTGCTTCTGCGTCCCGCGCAGTCTGACAAGGATCGACACTTAACAATCTTACATGAAGCATATGACCGCTTTTGCGCGACGAGTGACGCATATATACATATAATCACATAATACATATAATGCAAACCTTCGGTGAATCCAGCGGCTGTTCCTTCGAACCAAAATCTATCCCCATATTTCAAGTTCCGGAACTGCGTTCCCAGGATGCATTCGAGTGTGGGGCCTAGATCACTTCCGGGTGTCGGGGACTCTGTTATCAGACCGCTGAATAAGTCGATATCGTTTGCGTCACTGCAATTGATACCAAACTATGATAATATTTCGATAAACACATCTCTTCCCAACGAAAAACGAATGTGTAGTTCTATTTATTTATTGTCTCTACCGTAGAATAATGTTCATAAAAGCGATATCCCCAGTAGACGGGTACAGTTAGTAACATCGTGATATAGACATTCGCCTCAATCAAAACCATTCTCAATCGCTCACTCAGCGCTCCATTCATTCCAAACACTCTCTCAAACCATTCAAAAGCGCCCAAACCCATTGAATAATATAGAATCAACAACTTCATTCAAGATAAATTTGGATTGAAAAAAATCGCAATTTTGCTGACTTAATTCAAATTGAAAGCCTCTAATAGGTTCTTGAATAAATATGAAGCTATCTATAGAACTAGTATGCATATTCAATCAAAGGGAGTTAAGCAACATCGCTATTTTTTTTTCTTTTTATTTTTTTTTTTTTTTTTTTTTTTTTTTTGGTCATCCTGAACAAAATTTGCGATTTTGAAGTATCTCCAATTAAATTCACTCAAAACTTGCTCCACACACTCATTCAATTTCATTCCTAAATTATTCCAAAATCATTCACCTCGTCAATTTCATGATGTTGTTCACTGTAAATGTTACGGGGGATTGTGCAAGGATACATGCCGAAACAACTGTTGAGATCCGCCATGGTTCTTTAAAATGCTCGATAGATAGCATCGCCATACGAAGCCTTAGCTAAAAGGGCTGACTATGAATAATTGTTCATGTAAATATAATGGTAACCCTTAAGCACGCCGACATTGTGTATTCTTGTGCACAAAGTAGGTCCACTATAAAGTGTTTATTAATGGGCATAATGTTCATAATTTATCTATTTCATACTGTATGATTTGTGAACCCGTGGAGGTATGAAACTAAAATTCTCATGAAACCAACAGTTAAGAACATCATGAAATTGATCCGATCATAAATATTCGAAATTGCTCACACGGCGTTCCATTCATTCATTCCAAATAATTACTAAAACCATTCAAAGACGCTCAAAAATCCCTTTAATAGATAAGATCAACAACTACAATGAAAGTGAAAAAAAGTTTTAAAAAAACACGATTCCACAGACATAGTTTAAATGAAAATCGGTTTATCGTTTCTTGAAAATTTAAAAAGCTATTTATAAAACTTGTTTGCATATTTTAATAAAGGAATGTAGTGAATGTCGCTTATTATGTATATCCTGGACAAAATAAGGGATATTGGATTGCCTTCCTTTAATTTCACTCATAACTCATTTAAGATAAAGAACCCTTAACATTTTATTCCAGAATCACTATCCTTGTCAATTTCACGATCTTGTTTAGTTTATGTATCAATCTGATATGCTTTTTCATATTGATACGTGTTAATTTTAATACCTAAGTGATTTTCTTGAGTAAAGTGTGATTAGATTAAACGTCGAATTCAGAAGTCATTCGCTTCATCGTTTTTTTTAAAAAAAAATGACCACTTCACCTGTATATAGTTGAATATGCATTTCGAATTTCCTCAGGATGATTGGTTAAATCATCAAAACTGTTGACGTCACTAGCGGAAGGATTGCACAATTTCCGGTACGCAGTGTATGATGGGAGTCCATGATCACGTCCACGCTGAATGTTCAAAGCCACGAGGTCAAACGCTGTCCTTGTTTCATCATCTTTGAACAAAAACGTTTGAACGGCTCTCTCGATGAATCTATAAACAAAATTTCTTAATGTGAATTATAAAGGATATGTTAAACAATCATTAAGATATTATGTTATATGACGCAAATGATATCTCATTCTTTCTCGATGAAATGTATATCTCCAACAATGTAAATCAAAGAAGGCAGATCGATAAACAACAGGATAAAGAGGGTATGTTTCGCTCAACTGGCTTTGACAAATCCAGATTTGAAAAAGAGATATTCCAACCGGAAATCCATTTTGGAACATCGTCGCTTACGGTACATTCATGTCAAGTTTTATTGAAAATGGCCCATTGGTTGGGGAGGAAATTTTAATGTGAAAACAAGCCCCGCGCTGCCACGGCCAGGTCCTTTAAAATTTCTTAAACAATAAATATATATGGTCCTCAGAATAAAATTCATTTCAAGTTTCGTTGAGATCGGTCAAATGTTTTGGTAGGTGAAGATAAGGTTTTTAAGTGAAAATAAGCCCGCCCTGTCACGCCCACATTTTTTGAACAACCTCATTACATGGTCATCCAAGGAAAACCCATACTACAGTTAACAACAGCGTGAAATTGCAAGGTGGATGGTTTTGGAATGATAAAGGAATGAAATGGAATGAGTGTGTTGAGTGAGGTTTGAGTGAATATAATGGGAGGTAATCCAATGTCGCAAATTTTGTTTAGGATGAACAAAATTAGCTATATTGATTACATCCCCTAAATAATATTTGCATACAAGTTCTATTGATAGCTTCCCTTTTCTCCAAGAAACTATTGGACTATTTCAATTTGAATTATGTCAGTGAAGTCGGGATTTTTCTCTTACCAAATTTATTTTGAATGGCGTTGCTTATTCTATATTTTTCAATGGGTGTTTTTGAATGGTTTGAGTGAGTGTTCGGAACGAGTGAACGGAGCGCTGAGTGAGCGATTTAGAATGGTTCTGATTGAGGTGAATGTGGATTTCACGATCTTGTTAACTGTTAGTTATATATATAATACATACTTAGTGTATTATATGAAAAAAAATATCTAACGAGGTTGGGAGAATTGATCATTGTCGAGGCTATGCCGAGACAATTATTAATTCTCACAACCGAGTTAGATATTTTTTCATACAATACACTTAGTACGTATTATATTTATCTTATAACCTCTTTTTGTCTTGTTTTAGTCGATGTTTCTAACTTAAATGCTAGTTTCTAAAAATAACTGTATGATATTATTGATCTAAAAATAACTATGTGATATCATAAAAAATATCATACGGGATGTTATCATACGGATATTTGTATAGTTATAAGATAAATTGTAATCCGAACAATGTTTTTGGGTTATGAAATTTTTATCGATTCCAAAGTAAAACATCCATGCCACGTTTCAATACAACGGCCGAATGATTTGGGAGGAGAAGATTTTTAAAGAGTTTTAAATGCAAATGAGCCGCGCCCTGCTACGCCCATATTTCGTGGCCAATCAAAATTGTTTATGATTTAAGTAAAATGATCATTCATTAAAATTTCATGCCAAGTTTCATTGAAATCGACCAAAATGTTTTAGGAGAATAATCTTTTAAGATTTGAAATTGAAAAAAAGCTCAGCGTCCAAATAATTCAGAAAAAGGGCACTTGTCCTGTAGAAAGTAACTCATCCAGCTCTGCCCTTCATTCACCCTACGATTGGTCTACAACCGAACATACCACACATACTCCAAGTACAGTTAACAACATCGTAAAATGTGAATGATTTTGTAATGATTTCGAAATGAAATTGAGTATGTGGAGTAAGTTTTGATTGAATTTAAAGCGAGGTAAAATTGCGATATTGATTACTTCCCTTTAATAAAATATACATCCAAATTCTATAGATAGGTTCCTATTTTTTAAGAAGCTATTTGACTCTTACGATTTGAATGATGTCAGTGAAGTCGTGATTTTTCTCTAACAAAATTTGTTTTGTATGACGTTGATGATTCTTTATTTTTCACTGGGTTTGAGCGATTTTAAATGGTTTGAGTGAGTGTTTTGAATAAATGAAAGGAGCGCTGAGTGAGCGATTAAGAATGGTTTTGATTGAGGCGAATGTCAATTTCACGATGTAACTAACGGTTCAGAAGAAATAAAAGTATAAAATTAAAGACGTCAGAATGTTTAACTCCAATGCCAAAATACCGGTTAAATAATCCAATCGAGTGAATTATTCTATTTTCTAACATACATTATATCGCTGAATTTTTTCATGTGCAATCTAATGATCTATATGAGACAAAAGAAGAACAGTAGTAGATATAAACAAAACATATGGAAAAACTTTTTTTTTTTATTTTCGCTTCGCCCTGCCACGCCCACATTTTGGGGCTTCTAAAAATGTTTTGAACAATTCGAGTAAAAGGACACCAAAGAGGCATTCATGCCAAGTTTCATTGAATTAGGTCAAATGGTTTAGTAGGAGGAGATTTTTAAAGAATTGTCTTCCAAAAAAAGCTCCATTTCGCTATGCAAATATTTTGGGGACAATGAACATAAATCGGCTTATGGATAAGAAGGAGACGGTTTTTAAAGATTTTTAAGTGAAAATAAGCCCCGCCCTGCAACGCCCATAATTGGGGCCAATCAAAATTACTTGATCAGGTTTAGAAGAGGGTATCCCAAGGAACATAACTGCCAAGTTTGGTTAAAATTGACTCATTGGTTTGGGAGGGAAAGAAAAGTTAACGCATGCAGGGGCGCCAGAAACACACGACGGACACAACCCCCATGACAAAAAATCACTAGCCTTCGGCCAGTGGAACTAAAAACAATCAAATTTCAAGATTTAATGTTATATCGTCCGTATTTTATATAGAAAAATTCGAGAATACACAACTCTAAGAAAAGATTGGGTAAAATGGTTTCAAATATGGATAAACATTTTCGGTCTGACCATGATAGCTTTTTTACTTAAAGTTCGTTTCTTTTTTGAATGACGGGTCATATAAGACACACACACACAAAAAGTTCTAATACCTATCGGTTTCGGCAGAGTTTTCGCCCGTAAGCCACATAGCCAAGCCATCGGGACCCACTGGGTTTCCGTCCTCGTAGTATAGATCGAGATCGTCAAACGTATTCTCAGTCGGCACACGAGTCACTGGGCGGAAATTAGAGTTGAAAATATCCATCGTGCGTGGTATCCAGGTGTGACCAAATCTGAAAATAAACGAGGCATTATCAGACAATATTTCCTGAAAAATCTAGAATTTAAACACGCTTCCACACACTTGGCATCCAATCTATAAATATAATTGTGACCCGTCACGCCAAAAGGGACCATCAGGGAAGTGCGTAAGGTGTCGACCCTAGTCAGTCTGCGCGGATTGCGCAGACTGACTGGGATCGGAACATTTCGCGCTTTGCTTTTTTTTCTGAATCTAGAATGATCAATCTACCTTCATGTGAAAGAATTTTTGAAATGCAACCTCTAGTTGATCTATGCTCGACCGAATCTCTCTTTCAAATAATTAGTGTAAAGAGTTCCCAGATGGTCCCTTTTCGCGTGACGGGTCACATATAGTTAGGAACATCGTGAAAATGACAAGTTGAATGATTTTGGGATGAAATTGAATGATTGTGATGAGTGAGTTTTGAATGATTATCAATGGAGGTAAACATCAATCTATAATTTGGTCTAAATGGACGAAATAGGCGATAATTTTTACCCCCCCCCCCTTTTAATAAATTCTTGGTCAATTATTTATGTCTTCACAGAAAATTTAGACGCTAAAAACCCACCAACCAATACAATCATGCAGTTTTTTGAACGATTTGATTAAATTGTTGATCATTTTTGGACGATTATTAAATTTCGGAGTGTTTTTTGAGTAATTGGATTAAGTGTAAAGGATGAGTGATTGGAGCGCTGAGCGAGTTGTTTTTGTTTGGTTTAAATCGAGATGAGTGTCAATTTCACAATGTTATTACAGTTTAGAACATCATGAGATTGACAAGGTGAATGATTTTGGAATTATTTTGGAATTATATTGAATAAATTGTGTGGAATGAGTTTTGAGTGAAATGTAAGGGACATAACACATTATCACCAATTTTGTTCAAGATGAACAAAATGAGCGGTATCTATAACCTCCCTTTAATAAAATATGCATACATGTACACGTTCTGTAAATAACTTTTTATGTTCTCAGGAACCAACCAGTCGATTATAAAATCGATCGAGTCTGTGAAATCGTGGATTTTTCTAACATTTAAATGTATTTTGAATCAATTGTTTGATCTTACCTTTTTGTGATTTTGGAGCATTTTGAGTTGTTTGAGTGAGTGTTTGGAATGAATGAATGAATTGAGCGCGGAGTGAACGATTTAGAATGGTTTTACGATGTTGTTAACTGTTACTGTAATATGTGAGAGCAAAGAGCTTTAATGTTGAAGACGTACATTCATTTTTTGAACATAACCAATCTTATTCCATTGGAAATCATCGGTTGAAGTATATCTTTCGCCATCACTTACAAATTAGCCCGTGCGTGAGATTTCCAAGAATTTCAAATATGCGCAAAGCAAAGATTTTGACCAGCCTGTGCATCCGCACAGTCTGTCCAGTGTCTTCACTATGCACTAAGTAGATACAAAAGGTCTCAAAGTATCTGTAGAACATCAGGTTACTTTATATTTACAGTATGTGGATGTCTACTTTTGTCAACGTTTGTACCCCAGGAACATTTCAAAGTGTTGGAAATGTCACGCACAGGCTCAAATTATGTTTAATATCAATTTCGATCTGTTTGTGTCTCAATTTCAAGCATTTTTACATGAGCCAGAAAGTAAAATTTTCCACAAACCTATATCCAATACCAAACTCGTTTATCATCGTAGCGTCTTTCAGGACGTCATATTCAAAGTTTCCATCATTCCTGAGTCCAAATTCCTCCATTGTTGATTCCGAAAGGAATGATGGGAGGAACTCTTCATATGTAGTCTTCTGAATGATCGCGATCACTATGCGTCTGGTTTCCTGGAAGAGTATTTCGTCATCTTGAATCGAGTCGCGGAGCAGGGAAGCAATCCTGTTGTGTTCAAGCGCAAAAAGGTGGTGGTATGCGGATAGGGATGGAACAACGTTAACTCTGATGTCACCTAAAAAGGAATTAGATGACTATCTTTGAAACCAAATTATAATAAAACAAAAAACATTGCAACTTGTTTTAAAAGAAATTGCTTCATAAGAATTTCAATTTTTAACTTACGCAACGATCGTAAGATGTTTAGTTGATTTATTCGTTTTCTTACTGAAGTTAAGAATATCTTGGAACTAATAAGATGAACGATCTTGGAATGAGTTAGGAATAATATTTAATGCGTGGTGCGAGTTTTGAATGAAATTCAAGAAAGATTAATAATTATCTCTCGGACGCAATAAGAGACATTTTATTATCTCCCTTTCAAAAAATCTACGTACTTTCCAATTATTTATGCCTTTTTCTACCAATACACACTAGGAAAAAATCGTGGAATCATTTGAAATGTTGATGTGACTTGAGTGAGTGTTTGAAAAATAGAGCGTTGAGTGACAGGGTAACACCGTTTTTTATCATGACGCAATTTGAGGATGTTATTTATTATACAAATATTAATTATTATACTATAGTTTTATTTCAACAAAGGTATTTTCATTTTAGAACATACAATCTATGTTTTACGTCTCTTGAAGAGAAACAGCGCCATAAACCTTAATTCGGCTACTCAATATAACAGTTCAGTAGTCTGGGGTGCGCTTTAAAATTGTCGTGCCCATAAGCGCACCTGAATGAGAATGGAACGCGAACCCACAGCCTTCTGATCACGAATCAAGCGAATTTACTACTCGGCCACTGGTCCTTCATTGAAAAAAAAGATAAATCAATCTCAAAAGAATGTCGTGTTCGTCCTTACTAAGAACCAAATACATGTTGTAATTTCACATGATATGTACGTTTGCAAGTCACTTCAAAGCCTTAATGCCCATCCAACAGATATATACTGGCACTCAGCGTCATAATCAATAGCTCGCTGGTCTTTGGCAAATAGAGTTGAAAATTTTAACAGGTTGGTAAAAGTTTATTACCTCCCTTAACGCTCGCACCACACACTCATTCAGTATCATTCAAAAATCATACAACGTATCAATTTTTCGATGTTTCTACCTATGAATAGCCCTTACCTGCTAGATTACATTCAACATCTGATTCACCATCTTTAGTACAAATAGTGAGGTCAGGATCTCTTGGCAAACGATCGTCAACCAGTCTCATGAAAGCTGAAAAGAGCATTTCCCATGTAACTCGAAAAAAGGACATTAATTATTTTACTAATCATTTTACATTACTGCCAAAAAAAAGCGAAATGTGAAACTTATTTGACAACTTCTCTTAAACCGAGCGATTACATGTGGTTACATGGCAACGTAGTGACGACGGTGATATACTACTTCAAATACTGGTAGGGTGAAATGAACGAAATCATCGTTTAGAATATGAGATATTTCGCTGGTTTGGTGTTGAATTCCAATGTACCACGTAGTGATATATCTAGAGACTTCGACAATACATGCTCAAATAACAAGAGTTACTTATTTTGGAAATATTGAATTCCGCGAAACGTCAGAAATCTTCGTACAGCCATCTATCTTTTTATTTAAAACGTAGCGGAATGTAACGACGTAGAATTATCAATATTGTGAATCTGTCGAAGACCTTTAAGGTAGTTGACCCGTAATCGATCCGTAAATTTTCAGAAGTAATGAACTTTAACAATGTTAAGCGATGTTTCATTTTCATTAGGAAACCTCGGTTATCATTGGGAAAGATCATGAGTTCCGAATTATTGCGGAAGTATAACGGTTCCACTACCTTAATATAAAATACGCGAATTATCACGCCAATGATCCCAGAGATACATATGGATTGAAAAGGAACTTTCGATATTTAACTTCTACCACGATGATGTCATCTTCAGAATATTTTGATACATCGAGAATAACATGTAAGTGTCTTAAAATATCAATGTTATCTGGGCCGCCGTCATTGCGCAGTTTGTAGAGAGTTTGACTATAAATCTAGAGGTCCCGGGTTTGTTCCCCGACGGCGGAACTCATTCTTTCCGACTATTTTCCTCTCACCAATGGGTCGATAATTGTAGACCTATGTCAGATAGAAGCCGGAGGCTAGGAAAGTATGTGGTGGTTGTACTGGTGAGTAGAATACAATGAATCCATTGTGCTCCAATAACATCGTGAAATTGACATTGAGAACGATTTCGGAATGCTTTCGGAATGATATTGATTGAGTGAGGGGAGCGAGTTTTGAGTGAAATGCGATTTCGGTGGTTTATCGAGAAATAACTGTAGATTATCACTTAATAATCTCAACGCAAAAGCAGTGAAATTATCAAAAACTTATAACCTGCTTTTGTGCATTTCATCCTATCTGACGTCATCTCTGCGTTGCGAAATAAGTGACGTCACAATGAACGTTTCATAGCAATCACGTACAAAATGACGCGCTTTTAGAACATATGTCCTAGAAATTTCATATTTTGTCCCATTTTTGCAATAAAGAAATAGAATAATCATTTGTTTTTCGAGAAAGATCGATTAATATTTCATTTCGCGAACAACAAAAGCTTTTTTTTCACTTGTGGCTCCACCACTCGTGAAAATATAGCTTTTGTTGTTCACTCAATGAATATGCAGTAATACTTGTGTTAAGCGACCACTTAAAGGATCGCCAAAAATACGAAATACCATGATAAATATGACAGTTTATTTTGATAGCATTTATAGATTTTCGGTCAAGTCCTACTGAATCTTATGCTGTTCTTATTGAGACGATTCTAATGGGTTCCAACAACATAGGATTCAAAAATAACCAGTTTTTCGTTAAAAATGTCCCCCTTTTCAGAGAATTTGCTTGTGGTGAGGGGACTTTTTTATGGTGGTCGCTTAATGAAATTGGTCGCTTAATATACGTGGTCGCTCGAGCAATGTCGACTGTTAATCGATTTTACACTGAAACAAAGGATTATCATCTATGTATTCACCTCCGTCTCGTAATGCATCAGTCTCGGCGTTAGTTGATCCATAAACATTTGAAGCGTCTATATAAGAAGTGATGTCATTACGCTGATCTCGTAGAACTTGGCCGTCACCTGAAAGATTAAAGATGAGAAATTCCGCGTATTCTTAGATTTAAATTTGTTTTTTCGAAAGCACTTTTCCACGTGTAAAATTGTCGCGCTTTGCAAATGATCGCATCATAAAAGTGCTTGCTAATACAAGTTCCATTCACTCTACACGTATGATATTCCTTATGGAGAAAATTGAACTAATCTGAGGAAATTCATATAACACTGTATATGAACAAAAGATCACACCAATTACGCGAATAAACTAGAAGTTCGCTTGGAAACACAGTAGATATTGTGATATTCATACAGTATTAATTGCGAGAGAAAGGTTTTAAACTTTGCAGAAAAAAAAAAAACAGAAAGTAAACCAGAAGGAGTATTACCTTACCACATTCAAATTAAATCAAAATAAATCGTGTATCAATTATAATGCTGACAAATCTACAATATTATTGAGTAAGAAATGCTTCATTTAGCTCAGAAAAAACCAAATACTTTACCTGTGGAACAGAATGGATCTGATCTAGCAACGTTCATACAATATCCTTGACGAAAGAACGAGTCTCCACCCTCATTGCGTTGAATATGGATAGGAACACAGTTATCGACACTAAAAAGTATGCAGTAATAAATAGCGAACATCATCAATATTATTAGCAGTTACATTATAACCAATAATATTGAATCAATATTCATTTTCGCATAAGCACGTTCAAAAATACTGTAAAATCCGGTTGCTTCAATGCACATAAATGGAAAGGTTGCCCTACATCTTTGTGTTCGTTTTGGGTAAGAAATGACATTCCACTCAAATTGTGCATCAGATTAAATGTTTGGGAATTTAACGCCGCTAAACATTATTAAAAATATATCAGGTCGGCTGGAACATATAGCCACACGAAGTAAATACCAGCTTTTGCATCGCTATCAGAACTTATAAAATGACCTACGTCGTGGGAGTGAAATAACATCGTTATTTATTTTTAATATTATCAGATGCTCTTACACTAGTGGAATAATTGTGCAAATGATCTAAGGACTTACAGCAACGTTATGGTTTTTTTGAGAAAATGGCGTCATAATGCATTTGATGACGTCAATTTCCAAACGACCATGTATATTTCTCGGAATAACTTGAATACATAAATTCCTTGAATTTCCCTCGATTTTAAGCAGAACTTCAGGTCATATTATAAATATAATATCAAACTTAAGCTCATAAAATAACGAATTTATTACACTCGTCATCTATTTAAACAGATAAAAACTCAACAATGCCTCCGCCTTATCTGTTAATAGATGACTCGTTTAATGAATTCGGTATTTAATGACTTCTCATTCAATCACCTCTATATATTATATAAGAAAACTTTTTATAAAAGAAGTTTTGGATAGCTCAACTTACTCATTACTGTTGGTGCAGCAGTCAAACACCTCTGAAATAAAGGCACATCCATAATCTATACATGTGACCCATAAGGTATCCAATGTATTGCCTAAAATATCGACTGAGGTCAGACTGCGCATAGTGATCAGACAGGCTTACGATGGTTGTTCGGAAAGTTCGTAGACAGTCTCAAATTCTCATTAATTACTTCCTTTTTAATCATAATTCTTTTGTTAATCGCTATCCTGATTATCATTGACTTCATACCCGAAAAAAAAATGTTCATTTTTTTATTGACATGTATATGGCAGTTGCCTTAGCAACCCCACCTATCGATACCCGGAGCACGTCGAAATTTTAAACGTTTACCGAAACGATTGAATACTAAATCATCTTTTTCAAGGGTTATATCTTTTGAGAATATCAAAATTTACACGTATTAATTGTGTCCATTTTATGAGTTCATAATGTAATATTTTCAAGGTAATCGCTTCATAAATACGCGAATGAATGGAGAATATTATAGCAAACCGTGCGTGAAATGTAACGGAAAATTACGCCGTCAGACGTTGCGGCCGAGCAGCGTCTAGTCTGCATATTTCTTGAGAATCCGGAAAACGCGAAGAAATATACAAATGGACCTTTTACAAGAACTACAGGAACAAATTGCAAATCCTTCTCAACACATGGTATAATTGAATATTTCCATTAACTAGAAATAAATAGTTTTTTTAGCAAAGCTGCTTTCATGCGGAGTCTTCGTATTAGCTGTGAACGCCATTATGTTAAAGAACGAAGTTTGACAGTGGTTGAAGAGTCGTTCTCCAATGATGAGTTGACAGTAAAAATAGATGATAGTCAATAAACACTATATGAATTGATTTTCAATTTTATTTATTTATTTAATTATTTTATTTATTTACTTTTTTTAAAGGAAAAATCATTAAGATAATTAGACAATACAGACAAATGAGTTTTGCGCGTATTTGGTATGGCTTTTAAGAAAACCAACGTTACAAGACTACCGTAATCCGGGATACGCATGATCTTAATTTGTCTCAGCTACCAGCAATGGTTGAAAAATTTATGATTTATTTGTAGCATCTTGAAATTCAATTGAATTTCTTTACTTTTGCATGTATGTAATTAGTTGCAAAACAAAACGGCAAATTTGATGTTCATTTTTCATTGGTTACAAGCAATACACATTTTTCAAAAAAATGGACAAGGCTTGCTCTTTTATAATCATGACATAATACAACGGGTAGGTTGAAATACAGGCAAAGCACCGATAAATAACTGTTATTGGTACTTTAATAGATTCGACTAAAAGTAGCCGTATTTTAACGTCGATGTCAGAATGTGCGTTACGTCATTTTGTGCTCTGCGACAACTAGCATGCCTTTACAAGATTCCTTGTAATTCTATTATTTATTAGAGAAACCCCTTGAAAATTTGCATCTGTGCTCTCTGAATAAAATTGAACATTAACGTGTACTGTTAAAAATCCCTAGATATACAGTGTTTATGTACTAGGCGATGTCTTCGATTTTTCCGGACAACCCTCGTAGGTAGAAACTTTCACTTCTTTACATATTTATTTTTATCCTGTCACTAGCTTTAAATATAGCCTGATAAAAGGGGGTATGATAAACTTGTTGATATCAGGTCACTTGATCATGTGACAGCTTTATCATGCCACTTGGTCATGTGATCTGCCGGATCTTCTTTTGCGGATGTTAGGTCTGAAAAAGAGGCCCCCTAAAGACATTTTTTTCTTTTGAATTTGAGTGTCGTTTTCCGTTGAAAAAATTCACTCGATTCCCGTAGTATTTTTAATACATGTAATCAAATCGGGACACATCGATGACGTAGTGCATGACTGATGGCGTAATCTATATTAGATTGTGACGATAGCTGTTCACATTTAACCTCAAAAATTGTCAGACTTTAAACATTTATGTGGATGGATTCAACTCAGATTTTATTCGACAGAGGGGGATTTCGGAGATAGTAGCTTTGCATCTGATCTCAATCTATGTCCATGCTCTGATTAAGAGCAAGGAAGGCACCGAATTGCGATTTGTTTATAGCTGCATGACATCAAACTGGAAAATGAAATGGACGGTTGAGGTTGCCGTTGATTGGAGAAATACCATAAATACACTTTCTTTATCATTGAGGAATGTGAGTATTGCTTAACTGTTCTTTTGTTAAATATTTTCTTACTACAGAATCAGAAATCCTTGCAATTATCGAGATCTTGGGTCCAAAGCGATAACCCCATTTCCCCAACCATTCACACTTTTTATGAGCAGTCAGTTTGGTTAATCAGGATTAGATGGAATTTCCGTAAATAAATATCGAATCTGACGTTATAACGATTGTACAAGGATAAATAGAATATATAATAGGTGACCCGAGATGAAAAAGATTTTCGGGCTGTTAATAGAATATCCTCAGGTAACGAGTTTTGTGTTTGAAGAGAATACAGATCAGTTAGGACTGAGTATTTCCATGTTAAAAGTTATAATTCTTAAAAAAAAACAAAGGTGGGGGGGATCCAAGCACGGGAACAATAATATTACCCGATTGGTGAGAAGTGAATGTTAGATCGTGGTCCAGAAATTGTCCAAACTGGAACACGTGCAGGTTGATGAGGTTACTTCTAACCGGTGGACCAGTGGCACGATGCACGTCTTGGCTGATTTGTCTAGGGTTTGGAAGAGAGATTCCGCTTAGTGAGGTGTTTCTGGGCATACCAATACCATCATCTGGGAAAGAGAAAAAATGATAACCAAAAATTTGATATTTTATAGCGAAAAAATATTAAAGTGCCTGACGAAACCCACTTTATCATAAAACGAAGCCTAAATTGACCTGATATCATTTTTTATGTATTTGATAGAAACAATGTCATTGGGCATTCTATTTTTTGAAACCGTTTGAATATGACCTTAACCAAATCTACTTTCATCCAAAAATTCATTAATCTTAAAGGTTAAATAAAGAAATATAAGCAAAGAGAAATGATTATATGATAAATAGAAAAAAAAATCTGGCCTCGATTGTGAGATATTATCATGAATTGGCAAATCGTCATTCAATAAGATTAATTCTCCCAACCTCGACCAGAAAGCATTGCTATTTTTGATACATAAACATTCTTTTTCTATATGTATTGGACCATTTAAATATTTAAGTTAACCAGTCTGATAACAGGAAGAGTAAAATTTAATTACTTTGACTGAAAAAATCCTTCGCGGAAAAGATGAGTCTTGAGAGGGGTGCTTTAACGACCTACGGGGAAATATATATTTTTTTCAAGGGTGTTATTTCATAAATAATATATTTATGAAAATTAGATTAGATCTTATAACATTTCTTGTTGTAAAGTAATTCACAAGAAGCAAGCAATATTACAGTTCGATTATTTGGAATTTCTTCGTGTAAATTTTAAAAAGAACATACATGGATCGAAATAAGACTGAGAAATGACTGTAAAATCATTTGTATGAGAACCAACTGCTCTGAACGGGCGCTGATTTAAAAACACGTATTTTTTCTACATTTGTCTCAGACTAACAAGCGTTCAATTAGTAACGCAAGTGGGATAATTAACTGGATGGACTTATTTTCCTTAAATACAGTGTTCTCTAAAATTTGCCAAAATTGCAAAGGTTCGAATCCCTGACGGGTAAAGGAAAAAAAGGGCGTAACCATGCCGCTATCACAGAAGACTCTGTCCGATACAATGTAAGGCACACCATCTGCAAAATATGTTTTGAAAGCTATTTGAAGCGGCATTTTAAGCCCTGTTTAAAAATCAAATTGTCCGAACGGATTACCGTAGGCTGCTGGTAACATCCGAAGCTGTTTAGAGCCGATACTTCCCCATCTAGGATTAGCTAGGTTGTTACAGCTTCCATCAGCCGTTCTGTATGGTGCTGTTTCGTCACATATGACGTCACTTCCTGCGCATATATCAGAGGCTTGTCGCTTAAATTCCTGGGTCACTTCAGGTGATCTCAATTCTTCGAGTGTATACCTTTTATAAAAAGAAATTATATATCAAGTTTGGCAAGACATATATACCCTAGGGTCATCGATTGCTTCATTTTTTTCGTTTCCTTTTTTTGAATTATCAACTGTTGCATAGACCATCATTTCATGTTCATATGAAAATAATACACAATATAACAAAAGCAGTAGTATTCTTGATCAATAACCTTTTAACTCATGTGCGTATTTTAACTCATGTGCGTACGAGAATAACAGAGTTAGAAAATGATAAATGAACATTTTTGCCGGCTCCAGAATAGGTTTTAAAGACCAGAAGACAAATACGGTTAACAACATCGAAATAATAGTAATACATTTAATCACATCGTGACCACATTCATCTCAATCAAAACCATTCTAAATCGCTAACTCAGCGTTCCTTTCAAAAACGCTCAAATCCATTGAAAAATATAGAATCAACAACGTCTTTCAAAAAAAAATGGTCAGGGAAATATCGAGATTTCACTGACCTAATTCAAAGTATAAGCGTGTGGTATGTTCTTTAAGAAATATTAAGCTAGCTATGACACTTTTATTCTTATTTTATGAAAGAGAGGTAATAAATATCGCTAATTTTGTTCATCCTGAACACAATTTGCGATATTGTGTTACCTCCCTTTAAAATCAATCAAACTCGCTCCACACACTCATTCAATTCCGTTTCCGAATCATTCCAAAATCATTCATCTTGTCATTTTCACGATGTTGTTAACTGTAACACCTACTCGTCATTTAGCACTCTCATGGCTGTCAGCAGATCGTTGTATCTCGGCGTTTCGGGGTCTTGTACTTCGACCTTTCTGTTGTGGTACTTGGCCAACGGGCATTCTTTTGGTGGTCCTCTTTCTGATAATGATAATTAGAGAATGAGTATTTGTTGAGTGCATAACAAAAGTTATATTTTTAAAATAGGCGAAATGGGCGAATTATCTATTTTACACGATGATCAAATGATTATTATATAATTTTACAGCAAAAGTGGGGCAAGACATGATCCAAAAGTCCCAAGAGGGCTTGTATTACTCCAGTTGCATTTACATCTCTAAATTTGAAAAAGAGATAACCAAAAAAAAAATCGTTTCCGGGACACGGTCACTTACGAAACATTTATGCCATTTTTTATTGAAAAAAAAACCCTATGGTTCAAGAGGAGATTTTTAAAGAAAAAAAATCCCGCCCTGCCAAATACATACTTGGGGGTCAATCAAAATTTGTTTTAAAAAACGGTGCATGGTCACCAAAGGATTATTCATGCTAAGTTTCAATGAAATTTGATCAATGGTTTGGAAGAATAGAACTTTTAAATGTTTTTAAGTGATAAACCTTCCACGGCGAAATTTGGGGGTCACCTTATCTTAAACATAAGTCTTGCATAAGGCTTCTAAATGGCCAAAACCGCACAAAACATAATTGAAATCGTTTCAAATATAACACGATGTCAATGGTATTCGTATATAAAATCAAGCGCAAATGAAATTAGGCATTTTGTTTGGGGACTTTTTGATAGCATCTAAATGACCTTAACCTAAACAAATTTCTAAAGTGCAGATAATTCAATTATCCGCTAATTGAATTTGATTCTTCTGACGCCTTCATCAATGAAGGTGCTGCTGTGCCCAGTGCAGACGAGCAGCGCAATGACGTAGCATCAGTATGCTTCCAACGCAAGGTCGTCTGGCTCGTATCGGCCTACAGAGGTGAGGAAGTCGTCTGAGAACGGTGTCCTCGCTTACACCGTACTACCTAGCTGTAGCCGTAGCCGTCTGGAACCGGTGTCTACAGTACGTCAATTCAAAATGACGCTCTTATCTGGCGTGAGTAACCCGAGGCCCGCCACTTCGAGGCCGATCTGCAACTGTACCTGTTTGCCGTAACCATGCATGATTGTGTCTCTGTTGCATTTAAAGTCACGGACAACAGTGGTACATCCACTGAGCATCAGCAACGCTTCAATGCGCTGACATTCAGATAGCCTTGGCAGAGCAGGTTTTAATTTTTCTTAATAGGTTTCGTGTTTTTCCTACTCCTGAGAGTTTCAAGAATGGAATGAGAGTTCATGTAGTTGATTTGAAATTCGAACAGCCCTTCGTCCAGGATAACAAAACAATGCAAACAGTTCTCCAATCATACCCCGCTTTGCACGCAAGTGCACGTGCAAAGCGGGGTATAACTGGAAAACTATTTGCACCGTTTTGTCATCCTGAGCGCGGGGCAGGATTTGCACAGGATAATCCTCCGTTTTGCTTATTTCGGGGGTTACAACAGTGTACTTGATATTGACCGGATGTGTCCATTGTTAGAAAAAGTGACACGCTAGCTTCTCGTGGTGGAAAATTACATATGACTGATAAAATTGTATTCATCTTAACTTGAAATATTCATAGTTTCTTTTGCGTTTGAGTATATTTGAGCGCCTGGTACTTCAATGAAGGCATATCAGTTCATGAACTCAGACGTATTTACTTTATCAATTTTATTTTATTACTATTTTCTATTTTTCTAAACATTATATTTTCTTAGTTCAAAACGACCAATCTTACTGTCGGAGTTGAGGTTCCTTTTCAATGTTTTAAGCGACCGGACTTTGTCAATCACGTGACGAACTTCCTTCGCAGTGGGCGGTGCTGCCTGTATTCCTACCAATAAGGTCACAACAAAAACCAACAAAATGCCCTGAAATGGATAAAAAAAAAAGACACTCAGCAGATCACTAGCCCCGCCTTTTGACCCGCATTGCCTAACTACCATCAGTCATTTAAATTTCTGTTATCTGCAATAAGTGTGGTTTCGAACTTAGAAGAAGGGTTATATTGATTTGCACTTGTCGGTCGGTCGGTCCGTCGGTAGGCCGGTCGGTCTATCTGTCCGGAGCATATCTAATAAAGTATGCAAGCTAGAATCATGAGACTTCTCATGTGGATAGTTCTCATTAAGGAGTAGTGCAGTGCACAAGAAACATAACTCTACTTATCATATTTTGTGAGTTATTGCCCTTTGTTGATTGTCAAAGAATAGGCTATTGACCTGCTTTTATGGGGGCATAAATGTTTTATCAACATCTCTTGTTTATTTTCAAACCGCGTAGTCAAGTCTCTAGTCAGACTGTGCAGAAATTGTTGGAAATGTCATTCACAGGCTCAAATCTGGCAGAGACCATAAGTCAACCTATTATAGTTTAGTTCTACGATTGGTCAATCTCTTTTTTGAATTTCAGCGGCGATCGGTTTATTGATTACACAAGGGCTGGTTATATTGCTAGTGATTCTGCAAACATATTTATCAAGAACATTCTTTTATGGTTAGCGATGATTTAAGATAAAAAAACGTCCAATATGCTGCAACTGTCTTAGATTTTCATTATTATGTTTTTCAATACCAAGGGTGCATAAAATGAACTTTATCGTCCATTAAGCAATATCAATACTTATCAAAATAAAAGACGGCCTCTCAAGCAAAACGTCTAGGTATAAGTAATAATGTCATTGCATAGGCGGTTATGAAAATATAAAACTGTGAAGTATTACTCAATTCAAACAAATGGTCTAAAAAGAATTCTAATGTTTGCTATTGGCGCAAATATCCAGTTTTTTGCGTGTTGTTTGGTCTTAACATTGACAAAAAGATCCAGTTTTCGTGTATTTACTGGTTTTAACATTGACGCAAAGATCCAGGTTTCGTGTATTGTCTGGTTTTAACATTGACGCAAAGATCCAAAATTCATGTATTGTCTCGTTTCAATATTAACGCAAAGATCAAGGTTTTGTGTATTGTCTGGTTTGAATATTGACGAAAAGATCCGGCTTTCGTGTATTGACTGGTTAATATTGACGCAAAGATCCAGGTTTCGTGCATTGTCTGGTTTTAATATTGACGTAAAAATCAAGTTTTCGTGTATTGCCTAGTTTTAATATTGACCAAAAGATTCAGTTTTCGTGTATTATCTTGATTAATATTGACGCAAAGATTCAGTTTTCGTGTATTGTCCTGTTTTAATAATGACGCAAAGATTAAGTTTTGTTGTAATGTCTGGATTTATATTGACGCAAAGATCAAGATTTCGTGTATTGTCTAGTTTTAATATTGACGCAAAGATCCAGGTTTCGTGTATTGTCTGGTTTTAACCTGAACTCAAAGATCCAAATTTCGCGTATTGTCTCGTTTTAATATTGACGCGAAGATCCAAATTTCGTGTTTTGTCCGGTTTAAATATTGACTCAAAGATCAAGGATTTTTTTTTTGTATTGTCTGGATTAATATTGACGCAAAGATCAAGGTTTTGTGTATTGTCTGGTTTTAATATTGACGAAAAGATCCAGTTTTCGTGTATTTCTATATTATTTGACATGGCAAATGTCCCATTTGTTACGCGTTTTATGGTATTGGTTGATCGCTCGCCCCGCCCTTTTATCTCCGTCATGACACACCCCTCAAATATCTTAAAATCATCCATCTGCAAAATTTATAGCAATGGGCATGTAACAAAATTACACCTCGTTAAAAGGCGACCTTTGCGTTGTAACTACAACTATTTTAAGCTGTAGTTACAATGTTCAAGTCGCCAATTCACGACAGAGATTGAAATAAAATGGCGGAAAATGTTCAGGCATCTCATTATAAATGCATATTTTGATTGGTCAATCGATTTTTGACAGAAGCAATCTATTAATTCGGCTCCATCGTTGTATTCCATACAATTTATATGTGCGTGAGATACAGTTAGCAACATCGTGAAATTGACAAGGTGCACAGTGCACAAGGATAGTTGGCGAGAAATGGTACTCGGCGATAATTGGTCTCTTACCAGTTAACGAAAATTAAAATATTCGCCGATTGCTTGAATAGATCTTTTTTATCGAACGACGCATGGTCGGATAGAGACTTTGCTTCTTACGGATGTGAGTTTTTTCGAAATATCCTGCTCTTGGCACATTTAAGGTTGAATTTTCTTTGAATGTGGTTTTACGCGGTTTTCAACAATCGTTATATTGCGGCGGCTGGGCCATCTAACAATGGATTCCCGGTATTTCTGACACCAGTTCTACCATTACATCCTTTCCCACCCTCCAGCTGCTACCCAACTTTGTTTTTTAACGTAAGTTGTAGGTAACGTAATTTATGGCTTGTCGATATGATTATATGACTTGTCGTTACAGTTAGTAATATCGTGAAATTTACATTCGCCTCAATCACAACCATTCTAAATCGCTCACTCAGCGCTGCATTCATTCATTCCAAACAGTCACTCAAACCATTCAAAAGCGCTCAAACTCATTGAAAAATATAGAATCAACAACGTCATTCAAGATAAATTTGGATAAAGAAAAGTCGCGATTTTACTGACATTATTCAAATTAAAAGCCTCTAATAGGTTCCTGAAGAAATAGGAAGCTATCTATAGAACTTATTTGCATATTTAACTAAAGGGAGAAAATCAATATCGCTAATTTTGTTCACCCTGAACAAAATTTGCAATATTGGATTACCTCCCATTAAATTCACTCAAAAAATCGTTTCACACACTCATTCAATTTCATTCCAAAATCATTCACCTTTTCAATTTCACGATGTTGTTAACTGTACCAATACACCGTAGTTATATCTTAGTTATGCTTTAGTTACGTGGTTTCCGTCACTTAAGCCAAAATGACGGTATTTGCATTTTATGAAATTTGTCAATCACGATTCTTACGTTAACAGTACATGTAATATCTAATATGTGACCCGTCACGCGAAAAGGGAACATCTTGGAATTCTTTAAAATGAATGATCTAAAAAGAGATTTGATCCATCATAGGTCAACCAGAAGTCGTATTTTAAAAATTCTTCCACTGGAAGGTAGATTGATCAAATAAGATTCAACAAATAGGGACGGTGCGCAAAGTTTCCATCTTAGTCTGTATGCGCAGTCCGTGCAGTCTGACTAGGGTCGACACCTTACGCACTACCCAGATGGTCCCTTTTTGCGTTACGGATCACATTTATAAAAAAATGTATGATAAGTTTACTACGAAATTACTGGTAATTCTTACAACAAATAACGCCTTAAAGATAGAAGGCTTTTTGCGAGTTCTAGTTTTTGACTGTTTCTATAAGTCACAATAGAAAAATAGCAGTTGAATAAATATTTTCACCTAGGATTTATTTGTCAACTCTGTTATAGCAATAAATCACGACTATTCGTAAAAGCTATTAAAACTTAGTGTGTGTTTTTTTCCAAATAAGCAACAAATAGAGCGTTAAATCTTTAATATCTTTGTGGAGCAATATATCGTCGACGTCATCTTAAAACTTCGTAACTACAGCTTAATTAAAGCTGTAGTTACGAGATTTTATAATGCCGTCGACGATATTTTATTAGTCTCGACGATCGAATCTGAGCGTTCCGATTTGGCAAAGAAAATTCTTACTTTCACGAACAAAATGTTTGGGCTTACAGCTGTTTTATTTATTTATTCATTTTTTCTTTCTTTTCTTTTATAAAACCCTTGCAATAATGCTGAATCCGGAACATTCCTACATAGGCAGGACGTTTAGACAAAGATCGACCTGCACATAAGTACCATCCTTATCTTTTTTTTATCATTTACTTTTTTAAAAGCTAGAAAGAAATATATGTGACCCTTCACGCGAAAAAGGGCCATCTACAGGGCGTCAACTTCTGTCCTATATCCTATATTTGTCTTATATTTTGATGGCTGTCCTATATTGTCCTATATTTCAAAGGTGTCCTATATACTGAACACCTTTACTATATTTCCACGAGATAATATAGTGAATAAAGTGGTCATAAATACACTAACTGCAGCTCCATATTAAAGTGAAACTATTGAAGTATCAGTAAAATATTGTACTTTAATAAGACAATTGTATTTATGTAATCAATGTAAAGCAATTGATTCCTAGATTTCAAATTTTAATTGCCAAGTTGAACTTTTGTGATTGTCAAACGTCTGAGGTCCTTCCCGCATCATCCACTACTTCTTTATCTTCTACTCTTTAATCAGTAGCCAATCTTGATGAAACTTGGTATAAATGTTCCTTGAGTTATGCTCTACCAAAGTTGTTCAAAAAATGTAATCCCCTCTAAAGTATGGTTGCCATGACATTCATAAATTGCTGTGAAAATCTTCTCTGAAACCAGAATGCAGACAGCTTTCAGATCTGTTTTGTAGCATTGGCTAGTGGATCTCTAAGTTAATTTTCATCATGTCTTTCCTCTTTGAAGTAATATTTTGGCTCTACCCAGGCACAGCCCATATTACATAGAAATAAAGGAGAAAATCTTTAAAAATCTTCCTCTCCAAATCAGATGGCAGATAGCTTTCATGTCTGGTATGTAGCGTCATCTTGTGGAACTCTCGAACTTAGTTTACATCATGTCTTTGCAACAGGCACAACCCACATAAATTAAAGGAGAAAATCTTCAAAATCTTCTCTTGAACTAGAAGGACAGCTTTTGTATTTTGTATGTAGCAACATCTAGTGGACCTTTACCAAATATATTCATATCATACCCCTATGGTCAAATTTTGGCTTTGCGGAGGTGCATCCCATATAATGCAGGAAATCTTTAAATGGTTCTCTGAAACCAGACGGCAAACAGCTTTCAAACACTTTACTGTAGTCAATTTTGTATAAAGATTCATCCTGTTGACTTAAACCATAAAACATCTACTATGATCATATATATTTGCTCAGCCCGTGTGACTCCCTTTCTACATAAAAATAAAGTTGGAAATTTTTAACTATTATCTACCATGAAAAAGTCTCTGGCATTGATATTTGGTACAAATAATCATCTCTCATTCTTATTCATGTGGTGTCCCAGTGGTCAAGGAGACTCTGGTGAGCAAACTTGCACCATATTGGTCCTCTTGTTTAAGTTTTTTTTTAGCTAACCTGAGCACAAAGTGCTCAAGGTGAGCTATTGTAATAATCACTGTCCCCTTTTTCGAACATCCTCTGTCAATCTGTCTGTCCATTTGTCAACAACTTCTTTTCCTCCTAACGCCAGGCCAATCAAGCAAAAACTACCAATGTTGTTGCAAGACACAAAATCTATCGAAAGCTCTGGTTACCATGGTGGCAAAAGGCTGAAAATTAATAAAAATCTTAGAAAAAATTGTTATCCTCCTAAACCACTCGGCTAATCAAGCGAAAACTTGGGAGGATATATCTTAGGTGAAGCTTGACTAAGGTTTTAATTCTTTCAAAAACTCTCTTTGCTAGAGTAGATAGAAATACCAAAAAGTAATGAAAATCTGAAAAACAATTCATCTCCTCCTTAACCACTGAACCAATCAAGCTGAAGCTTGACAGGGATGTTTCTTTGGTGACCCTTTATCAAATTTCCTAATTGATTTAATATCATAACAAAAACATTGGTTTCCATGGTAACAGATAGATCTAGAATTTAGAAAAACCTTTTAAATTCTTTCTTTCAAAGTCAGCATTGTATCTGTGTAGCGATATGCTTTAAGAGAAAATTTCAGTATACTACATTCAATAGGCAAATGCAGGTCTTCAAGGTTGTGTTCTGTTGTATAAAATTGTGCACATTATTTCATCTAAAAACTTTTACTTTGTAGTAAGCAACAATTATGAAATGATGGTAAAGCATGGCTATTGGGACATTGGCAGCCATCAGTATTGTCCTATATTTGTCCTATATTTTTACAATGAAATGTCCTTTATTTCTATATATATTTCAAAATTTGGAGTTGACGCCCTGCATCTAGGAACTCTGTAAAATGAATATTTGAAATAGAGATTAGGTCCTGCATAGGTCAACTAAAGTTCGCATTGCAAAAATTCCTTCCCCGGAAAGGTAGGTACATAATTCTAAATTCAGAAAATAAGTTCATCGCGAAAAGTTTTGACTCTAGTCAGTCTGTCCAATCCGCGCAGTCTGACTATGGTCGACACTTTACGAGCTTCCCAGATTGTCCCTTTTCGCGTGACGGGTCACACATGTTGAAAATAATACTGTCTCACAAACAGTATGAATACAACGAATCGAGCTTGTGCGTGACATTACCAGCAATTTCAAATCTGCGCCAAGCAAAGACTCTGGCCAGCCTGTGCCTCTGCACAGTCTACCCAGGGCATTCACTATGGGCTCTTTAGATAGATAAGGTCTCAAAATTTCTTTGGACGGGCGTTGAATCTTCCAATTACACTGTGTTACTTTCTAAGCTGAAGTATGTGTGTGCGCCTTACCGTGACATATTTTTGTTATTGTTGGAAATGTAACACACAGGCTCATTTTTTTGTTTTAATGTCTGTACATGTATTGAAATTGACATTTATCTCAAAATGAACACTTCCAAATCACTGTGTCAGTACGCCTTTAATTTATTCCTTCGTTAATTCTAAACATTCACCACCCAAACCATTCAAACTTCTTTATTTTTTTAAACAAACAAAAAAAAAAAAACAAACAAAAGAAAAAAAAACCCGCCTCAAAATCAAACAAATTGATCCACAATTCGATCTCTTTCGTTCAAATGGTTAGATGATTCCATGATATTATACATATAGAACATTGCGTAGATTTTTTATTGAAGAGGGGGGGGGGGGGGATTAGATATCGCCGATTCTGGTTACTGGATCTGATCTGGATGTGTGTTATATTCAAAATGTCACTGTCTGTATTGGGTTTGGTTGATTGATTGAATGGAGTTTTACGCCGCTTTCAACATTTTTTTTCAGTTAAATATCGGCGGCTGGAACATCTAACAATGGTTTCCTGGTATTTCCCTCACCACATCTTTACTAGCAAATAGTCGGAAAGAATGAGTGCCGCCGTAGGGGATCGAACCTCTAGAGTGACAGTCCGACGCGTTACCAACTGCGCTATGACGGCTGTATTTGGGTTGGGCTCTCAAAATATTATGACGTTTATGGACCATGTTTTGTTGAAATATTAATTAGTTATGCCTATATGTGTTCATTATGTACTTTTCAAGCATTCTTTTAAAATTCATGTAACATTTTCAGAATAGTCAGAGTAAGCATGAATAAACGAATTAAAAGACCATTTACGGGATGTCGTCTTAATTCGTGTTTATATTTGTGATCCCTCACGCGCAAAAAGTAGAATAATGTGAATAAAGGAGGGACCCCAGTGAGAATTACTTCCTGAGGTCATTGTATGGTAAAAGTAGCTCTTAAAGAAAATGTAGTCCCTCAATGATAGAGTTGTTTTTAGTGTTAAACAGTGATTTACTTGTAGTTTTGCATGATTTTTAAGTTATTTCACCTCTGTTCTAGAGTTTTGAAGTGCATTTTACTATCTCTTTGCAGGAGTTTATTCTCCAGGTGGGGGATGAAAAATATACAGTGTGATTTCTGGGCCCGTAGCTTTGTTGGTTCCGAAAGAACGGTTCCCTTGCTGTGACTGTATTATCTAAAAAACTGCCTTATCAACCTACATGAAAATTGGTTTTAAAACGAAGTTCTTAGAAAGAAGAATAAGCATCTGTAACCCCCATACTTCAACGAACATTCTGAAAAGAGCTGCGGCTTGGAGAAAAACACTGATTTACCATAAACTAAAGAGGACAAAATTTCACCGGGGTCTGACCTGAAAGGAATGAGTGCGATGAGTGAGGCTTGGGTGATATTAAAGGGAAGTATTCCAATGTCGCTAATTTTGTTTAGGTAACAAAATTAGCGATATTTATTGTCTCCTTTAATGAAATATGCATAAAATTATATAAAGAGTTTCCCATTTATTCACGAAACAATCAGACGCTCAAATTTTATTAATGTCAGTGAACTGTGTGTGTTTTTTTTTTTTTTTTTTTTTTTTTTTTTTTCTAAACATTAGTCTTTTGGAGCAGAAATTGTATCTTTCAAAGGACTTCTTTGTGAAGGAAAAGTTGTTCAGTGTTATTCGCCTTTTTCATGGAGGTGTAAAACAATTTCTAAAGTCGGTCTATGAGGCAAAATCTTGAAATTGTGATATTTATTAAAAAGAAACGAACTGTATTTTGATTAATCGAAATAAGAAGATATTTCTTACCCTCATATTTACTCTCTTTAAACTCCTAAACTGGTCTTTAGCAAATCATTCAAAAGATTTTGTTGATATTATACCATACTCAAAAGTTCAAATCTCTAAGCTTATATACCCGTCTAGTATCTATTGTCGTTGTGGTCAATTGAACCCATTATTACGATTGACCACCCGTTCGCGACTCTTCATTCGAGTTCCGCAACACAAAAATAAACGGTCGAAAAAAACGTGAAATAAATATTTAAAATAAGATATTTGACTAAGGGGGAGCTGATAGCTTCTGAATAAAAGATATACTGGTGGCAAAGTAGAATAACCGTTCGAGATAAAAAAAAAAAAAAAAAAAAAAAGATGGGGGGGAGGGAGCCCTGCAGTCTGAAAACGTGAATTCTGTGTAGCTTTTCGAGGTAGACATTTTTCGAGTCATTTACTCATGTTTGTCTTTTTCTTTTCTTCTTCTTTTTTTACTAAAAAAACGTTATAAACTTTATATTGTAATTTTCCATTAATTTGTTAAAATGCAAGTGACATTTTGCTTTCGTATTTCAAATTAAACGCAAATGCGGTAGGCAACTATACATGATTTATAATGAAACAAGAGTATCAACATGGACCTACAGTTTGGTCGCCCATCTGGAATGTACAGTAAGTAACATCGTGAAATAGGTATTCATCTCGACTAGAACCATTCTTAAATCTCTCACTCGGCGCCCCATCTATTAATTCCAAACACTAACTCAAATCACTCTAAAACGCTCCGAAATCGTTAACAGCAACTCGAAATCGATCTAAACGATCAACATTTCATTGAAATTTACATTATTCAATTATGAAGGTATTGAACTATTCCACCGCTTTTGGCTGGTGTGTTTTAATTCGCGTGATTGGTTCGTGTTAAAACACACAGTGTATTTGTTTGACTATTTTTTATGGAGGTAATGAAAATCGCTAATTTCGTCCAAGTTTGGCGAAATTAGCGATATTGGATTACCTCCCTTAAATTTCATTCAAAACTCACTCCACACAATCATTCAATATTATTCTGCATTCAATCCGAAATCATTCAATTAGTCATTTTCGCGATGTTTCCAACTGTAATTGGTAATATGTAATCTATGTTTCTCCCCTCAAATCTCATGGTTGTTCCTGATAAAAAAAAGTGTTCAAAATAATTACAGTTTGTAACATCATAAACCCAACGTCCTCTATGATCAAAATCATTTTAAATTCTCTGTTGGGCACATTCTCAAGTCATTCAAAACGCCCCCGAAGTCTTTCTTCCACAAATGGGAGAACAATCATATGAAATAGGACAGTTTTAGCTGAAGGCTTTGAAAGGGTGATTTTGTAATACTGGTGCGGGAAATAACGGGAATCCTTGTGCTTATGACCAAAAATTTTGTTAAAAAGCGGTGTTAAACCTCAGTCGAAAATAATCCCTAGTCGTTCAAAAACTGATCTTTCTCAAATAAGTACTTCCATAACCCCCTTTCCTATACCCTAGCTGCTATCCAAACAAAGGTCTGCGATTATCAACCCATTTGTGGGAGGGTGCCGCTGTTAGAGATTGAGCCCGGGACCTTTAGATAGACTTCCGACGCGCCACCACTACGCTATGTCGGCTGCACTATTCATTGAAAGCGTATCACAAGCTGCACAAATTAAGGACAATAGTTAAAAGACTGTGTTTTAAAACTTTCTCATGCAATGAAGCATGTTACGACCTGATATCAATTTTCTGATGTATAACATGATCTCTGGCAGTCTATTTCCAAAAAATGCATACACAATCACCTGAATTACTTTAATTTTTAAGGGTTTGTTTTAAATAACCGCTGAAAAATAAGTACATTACACAAAGAAAAACATTTAAATGTCTTAAAAAATCAATGTTATCTGGTGTTGGCTGCGAGAAATTATCATGACTCGGCGAAGTCTCACCATGACAAATTCTCCCAACCTCGATCCGATAAAAGTGAAATTTCAGGACACTTAAATATTATTCTCTATTTACATATTTATATATATATATACATCTTGCAGATTTCAAGGCCGCAATAACAATGGAAAGGGCTTTATAGTGGGTGGATAAATAACGCATTGTAATCAAAAACACTAATGGTCACGATTTTGGATAATACCCAAGTGAACATTTTTCAAACGCAGGCACATTTTTTTTCTTTTTCTTTTTTTTTATTTAACGCCGATTTTAACAATTTTCAGATATATCGTCGCGGCTGAAACACCAAACAATAGACTCATAATTTTTCTCGCACCAATACTACCATTAATCTCTTCCTAGCCTCAAGCTGCTGTTCGTCTTAGATGTGGTCGCTTACCGAAGGTATAATGTCTATTGAAAAAGGAATGATGGTGGCTCAGGGCGAAACAGTTGTAACTGCCTTGAAGTTTATAGGTAGTTACAACTGTTTCGCATTAAGCCATCGATAATGTCATACAAAACTAAATGTGACCAGTGTCGCAAGTGCGTAAAGTGTCGATCCTGGTCAGACTGCGCAGGCCTCGCTGAACAAGTAGTATCAAGACCTTCATAACAATGACCAATTTCTGAATCTAGAATAATCAATTAACCTTCCCGTGAAAAAAACTTTTGCTATGCGAATCCCTGTACTGGAACCGATCTCGTTTTATAATTTTGATAATTCGGAGTTCCAAGATGGTCCATTTAAGCGGGAAGTATGTGGATTTTTTAAAGGGAGGTAATAAATATTGCTAATTTCGTCCAAGTTGGACGAAATTAGTAATATTGGATTACCTTCCTTAAATTGCATTCAAAACTGGCTCCACATATTCATTCAACATCGTTCTAAAATCATAAAAGAAATATTAAACTTGTCAATTTCACAATGTTTCTAACAGTTTGAATTATTTCAGACACGCTAAATACAATATTATTCCGATAGAGTGTTAGCCAGCCCTCCTTTCAGGAAAGGAAAGCGCCCGTGAGCATTCTAAAGCGCATTCTGCTTTCCTATCCTGATCGGAGAGTTCGCTTAGGTCGATCACGATTATCTGCGAGCAACACCGAGAGGTGACTAGTATAGAAAGCAATAAAGGCGAGTGACATAAATGTATTTATACAAAAGGAAAATCTTTTTTCGAGTTGTTATTGATATTTTTAAAACCTGAAATACTGAAAAAGGCTGTTCTGTGCCCATTTTTTTATTGATAAAATTATACATGATAGATTACCCAGTGGGTCTACATTTAAACAAATAAATAAATATTAGATATATTCAAATTGTATACCTCGGTGACTTCTGATGTTATTGGTATGATGTTCAAGAAACGGTTATAAAACGGTTTTCCTTTTCTGAATTCAAGACAAGTTTATATTTAGCCTCTGGTTACAGTTATTAACATCGTTAAATTGATATTCATCTCGATCAAAAGCTTTCTTAATCGCTCACTCAGCACTCCATTCATTCATTTCAAACACTCACTCAAATCACCCAAAAACGCTACGCAGTCTTTAAAATCCGATCGAAATTGATCAAAACAATCGACATTTCATTAGAGGTTATCAAATCATTCCCCGATATTTTGGCTTTTGTATGGATTATTAAGCGTCTGATTGGTTCTTAAAGACACACAACTTTTGAAAGTTTGTAGATTTTTAAAAGGGAGGTAATAACTTATAAGATTAGGGGCCAACTAATTTCGTTGAAATTGAACGGAAAAAGCACTTTTGGATAACCTTCCTTAATTTTCATTCAAAACTCGTTCCACACACTCAATCTATATCGTTCCAAATTCATTCAAAATCAATAAATTTGAACATTTCACGATGTTTCTAACTGTTTCTTTCATTGGTCATTTTTTTTATTGTTATAGTCGCTGGTGTCGTTGTTTCAAATTTTTCTGTATGTGCGGGGGGGGGGGGGGGGGCGAAAAATATTGACACAGGCCATACTGCGCGAAGTGTGCAGATTGACCACGATCACAACTCTGCACCTTTTTGCAGGATTTGCAAAGTTTATTTTTTAACGAAAATGTACCTGGGTTCGGAATCCAACAACTTTTGCGAAACGTTTGTGAAATGGTACCCTGCTTTACATGTGAGTTCACAAGTAAGTTTGGATACGATTTCTCAAACGTTGACCGCACGTTTCCATCTTTAAATTGGATAGTCCAATTTCGCTTAACGTATTACATGGCTGCGTCATTTCGTTGACCTTTCGACATTGTATTACGATTACAATTTCTAAAGATTTTTATTTTGAAACAAATTGCAGCAATGTGTAATGAAAACAGAGGGTCACTTCTTCATTTCCATTGTCGTTTTTTTTTCTCACGCCATTATCATGTTCGAGTTTCGACCATTAGCTCTCCAGGAGCCTATATATTGTACAATATTATAGTTTACAAAATAGATAGAAGGTGATAGACAAAAAACATCCTAGACTCCATGGAAATATATATGAGCCTGTGCGTGACATTTCCAACAATTTGAAATGTTCGTGAAGTGCAAACATTGAATAGTGATGACAAGCCACATACTGTAAATATAAAGTTACCTGATGGTCTACAGATACTTTAAGACCTTATCTATCTACAAAACGCATAGTGAATACTCTGGACAGACTGTGTGGATGCACAGACTGGCCAGAGTCTTTGCTTTGCGCATAGTTGAAATAGAGTGAAATCTCACGCACAGGCTCTTATACGAATCGACATCCTACCTCGGCATTTTCAGATCGGCTGGGTTCGGAGAAAGGTATTGCTAAAGCCCTGTGTCCCGTTTTACTAATAATCTTAAGATAATTGTTTGCGTAAGTCAAAAGTTAAAATTGCTTCTAAATAAGTAACAAAATATGGAATTCAGCCATTCATCATCTCATTGAAATCGTTTTATAAAGGCGATTCCGATGAGATATTACAAGGCAGAATCTAAAAATGAATGAAAAAACCAGGTACGATTTGTGATTTTGACTTACGATTGTTTTTTCGTAAGATGTTTAGTAAAATGGGCGCCTGGTGGCGCCTTTCCAATACTTTGATATTATGTTTATATCTCCATACCTACTGAAGGCACTTACTTAAAACTGGATACTATCAAGGGGGATAACTCTAGATGCATTTTATGACAACAGTGACCTTTTTTAGTTGGATTTTTTATTCGCTATCCGATCCCAAACAGCTGAGCGTAGGCAACCGTAGGCGGTAATTTTCTTATGATTTTGGATTGTTTATGTTGTTTCCGATAGTTTTCGGCTTATTTTCAATGTCCACGCGAACAAGTGAAATCGCAATTTACTTCTTACCTTAATTCATTTTCAATGTAGTCGTTGATCATATCATTTTTAGTCATTTCAAGCGTTTTTCAGTGGTTTGAGTGAGTGTCAATGAATGAATGGAGCGATGAGTGAGCGATTTAGACAGATTTTGATTGAGATAAATGTCAATTTCATGGTGTTACTAACTGTTGAACCTCGATTGTAGAAAAATGCATATATTCAGTTTTCCCGTAACGGGGCTAACACTGAAACGAAATGACAGGTCAAAATACCCCAATCGAATTTTTCATCTTTTTGGCTCCAAGACAGATAACAGCCAAGACTAAAACGTGATGAAAGCATTAGAAAAACTAATTACAATACAAATTTAAAAGATGTTCTCTGTTTTCATTGCATATTGTTGTCAATTCTATCAAAATTAAATCTTTACGAGGTACTATTTATCTTGCAGCGCTTTAAGGTCAGCAAAAGTGCAGAGTAAAACCAGTTGCGCGAAAAAAAACAACAGCTAACCCCGATTTCGACTTAAGATAGTGGACCCGTAAAAGTTCCGCATCGGTTTAGAACTCGTGATCTTTCACAATGTTGACCGAGATTTCCAAATGAAAATCATTAGGAAACCTCAGTTAACAATGTTATAGTTATTTACTTTCGAAACGTTGCGGAACTATTACGGGTCCACTACCTTAAGGTAGTCCAATTCTTTATGAAAAATCTTGGAAACGGCATGAGTCGTGTTTTCTCGTTGGTGTATTTTTCCTTAAGATTTCTCACGAAAAAGATGACTTCTTAATTTCGTCATTAATAACGTAATTGATGTGCGTAAATGTCCGCTGTAAAGGCACTCACTGCATTTCAGCACTGCTATGACGATGACGTAAGAATGGTAATTGCATGTATTTTATTAAGTAGTAGAACCGTAATTGTTTTCCAATGTCTCAGAGGTTATGAACTTAAACAGTGTTAACCGAGGTTTCCTGATGATTTTCGTAAAAACAGGAAGCTCGTTATAAAACTTGTGTGCATATTTTACTAAAGGGAGGTAATAAACATCGCTAATTTTGTTTATCTTGAACAAAATTAGCGGTGTTTGACTTGAACAAAATTAGCTTTATTGGATTACCTCCCTTGAATTTCACCCAAAACTTGCTCCAAACGCTCAGTTGATTCATTTAAAGATCAGTAATTTTGTACTATGTATGAAAGAGATCATAGCGGGTAAAGCTACTGTCACAAAATACCACCGACTTTCGAAGACCGTGGACGCAATTGTGAATTTTATTCCAAGTTGAATCTAACTACTTGTCGACCTTTTTCCATTTTTTATGATATCATAAAATACCTTTAATATCTCTACAGGCGGTCGGAAAGAATAAACAACATGTGATTTATTTATTATTTTATTTTTCGAAATACCAGAAGTACCACCAGAGGTCGAATTAGATTGAAAAAAAAACGAATAGGGACACTAACGTTCGAGGTACTTTCTAGTTCATGAAAGAGTCTGAGCGATATTCCGATTGAAAACAATGTACTGATTTATTTCGCCGATTTCTGGACGATTCAGTTTCAAGTTTAATTATAATTTATTCACAAAACTTGTATAAACAAAGCACTGAAAGAGCTGATTTTGGACGTTTCTCGTGGCATTGTGGCGAAAAAATGTTGTTGTTTTTTTTAAGGTTATTAAAATTACCAATCATATTACAAAATGTTTGACGCAAGTCTGTCAAGTTTCGATGTTAATGTTTTTTTTTTTTTTTTTTTTTTTTTTTTTTTTTTTTTTTCATTTTTATGTTGCTCAGAAATATCCCATAACAGGTTAAACGGAATCGAAGAAAACTTTACAGGAATTAAATGTGAATCAAAGCACTGAAAGTACTGAAGGTGGACGTTTCTGGTGGCATTGCAGTGAAAAGAACGATACGAAAGGGGGAACTATACATGTAAATGTATGATGAATGTAAAATATCATTAATGTGCTAACTTTACAGGATTTATACTAATTTCGTTAACCTATGTTTACGGCTCACAATACGATTTTTTTATCAATAACCAAATCGTCCTTTTTAATGGCGGGACGCATATATAATTTGAGTTTTAAACGCTTCCTGATATTTTCACAAATACACGAAACACAGTATGCTCCAAGTATTTTTTCATTCCTATTTTTTCGAACGAAAACTACTTCATATGTATGCGAGGCGTAATTATCTTAACTTTTTTTTGGTTTTCTATTTGTTTCACTCCTTGATGTCACAGTGACGTTTCCCGGTACATGATTATTTATACCTTATTGTATTCGTAATTCGAAGTTTCAAAATTATCTTTAATAACATACCATTATGGTATTTTTTGTAAATTTAATATTGTTTCACTGTTATTTGCGACCGTTTGAAATAAATATAGATTACAGACGCCTGACTCAAAAGCATATTCAATGACTGAAAATAAAAGTAATGAGAACGTGAACATTCATTAAAAAATAAGGAATTCACTAATATTTCACAGGCTCTATTTTTCTTTTCTTTTGCTAATGATGCAATATCTGTGAACACATCAACACAGTTCGAGAGCCCAAAACGAGAACGACAATGTGAAACAACTCAACACTTTATTATTACGCATAATTAATCTCATCACACTTTTTGGATCGATTTAGTTTCACCGTGTCATTAGTTAGATTCCGATAAACCCTTTGGAGCTTTGAATTGGTTATAAACTACGTCAAAACGTTTAGCGTACCGTCTATGTTACCCGATGCCGTGCGCGACGCCAGTGCATTTATTTTTGTTTAACTCAAGAGGCAGAGGATAATTACTATCGATGTGTTAAAGTTTCACAAGAAAAATTATTTTGGCTATATATGTAAAGCAATTCTGAATATTCGAACCTTGTCAATGCACTAAAGGCCTAATAACCAAAGAGGGAATTAAATATTTTCCGCAAGAAACACTTTTTTTATCTTACTTTAGTTTTAATAAGACTTTACATTAAGAACAACATCTACAAGTTGATACCAGCAAAAATGCTAAAGTAAAAGTTGTCGACGGAATAAGTACTTTTTAGAACAGAGCAAACACTTATTGTTTTTCCTAGTGCCTAATCGCAGCCATTTTACAAATGAATCTGCTAATTTTTGTGATAACCCTTGTCATGCTGAATAAAAAAAACTTTGCTAAAATTGTGCAGTCTGATCTCGACCTGTACCTCCTGCTAAAGCAGTTTTATTCCGGATTCATAATGAAAAAAGGTTAATGATTAATAAGTAACTTAAAGGTACACATCCACAAAAAGTACCAAACACCATTGATTAATGAACATATCATCTCTCTCAAATACAGCTGCAGTTTCAAAGTTAACATCGACCATTCAAATTCTATATACGTATCATGACGCATAAGTTCGCACTCGCTGTAACTTCTATTGCATGAGTGACAAAGAGATGTCAGCATGAGGTCACTAAGATATCGTATCAAAAGCTAATTCATTGGAAGATTCTTAATCTTAGTCGCTTGTTTTGCATAAAGTTGAATTGTAAGGCGCATATTTTCCTAGGAATATTAGGGTTTCTAAATAGGGAAACGAATCTTTCACTCAACAATTCGAAAATTATTCCAAATGGTTTTATCAAAATCATACCCAAGCGGCATTTTTGCTCAAACGAACGCACCTTTTGTTATTAAATTGCTATAGACGGTGAAATACTAAGGGTATAACACAATGCAAATATACCGTCTGCTTCTATTTGTCCCACGCTATCAAATAAGGTCGCAGGAAAGATCAAATTTCAGCCTATTTAATCGAATGGAGACTGAAACGTCGTAACTATGGCATGCTTAACCTGTAGCTGCGATGTTTAAGTCCCCATTGGCATAATTTCTTGTTCTCTTGATTTTCACTGGTAACAAAATATTTTTCTTCAAATTACTTTATATAGTAACCTCAATTTATGATAGCGCTTCTATCCCTCGGATGAGTCTAAAATTCCCTCAATCCAAGCATTCATCTAGTTGTTTTACCTGAAGTACTTAAATCATTACAGTAACATTATTTGTGTATATTGTCCATATTGTACCCAATTGTACTTGGATGAAAATAAAAGATATGTTCTGTTCTGTTCTGTTCTGTTCTTCTTCTGCTACATGTTCGCTCCCATTAACCGGGCCACCAGTATGTAGATTTTATCTCCCTTAGACCACGGAAAACCCCCATTAGCCAAACTACCGCCTTGTCATTGAATTATATTCTTACGCGAAAGTTTGGTTCGCGTGGTCAAGCTTTGGGACCTAATCTTTCATTTAAGGGCGTTTTTGAATAATCTACAAGCTATATAGAATTTTTTTGTAATCCCATTTGCACAATAAACAGTTGTCTGACAGATACAAGTCTAGAAAAAGAGTAAATTGAGCGATAGACGGCGCTTTGTTTTTGAAAAGCTATTAACATCCGATGGATTGTTCACACGTAGTATAACACTGGTGAACGTAAACGTCCACCAACAAGAAAGAAAGTCATATAAGTAATTGCATGAAATGTCATGAGCAAGAAAAGAAAAATCAATTCAGTCGTTCAGGCGCTGCCTTAAAGAAACATAAATACTAAGTCGATGTTCAAAATCCTGTTGACCCAAACTTGAATAGATGATAACAACTAAACTCCATGAAAAAGTTATTGAATGAGAGATTTGATAAAGATAAAAAATTGTATGTATAAAGTATTATTATAAAGGAATTATAGAGGAAATAAAAATCCCCTTCATCTAATAATTATAAATAGTCCAGTCAAAAAATAGGCCAAACCTCAAAAAAATTGCAACAGAAATGTTTTCAAGTGATTTGTAATCTACAACATGTGTGTTATAATATATCAAAAGTCTAGAAGAATCCAAGTGGGGGAAATTCTTAAAAATTGCAGTCAAAATGAGGTACCCTAAACCATTGAATTTAAGGTGGTGCAAGGCTTCTCAGGCCACACAAAACTAAATTTTCTGCTTCAAAACACTTTCAATAAATAAGATATACACTTTTCTTTATGTTAATCGTACTGTTATATTTCTTCCCAAATAAATTGGAAAAATAACATAGTAAAAGCTATTTGTTTTTTTGAAAATTTGCACACAAAAGTGGGTGGGGTAAGATACTTTGGTTCAAAGCTGTCAAGTGGATATAGGTTAATGATAACACCATTTCAATCTTTATCAAGTTTTTTTTATATAAAATTGAATGATATAACTATAACTATAACTATTTAATTGGTGATTTAGGCCACCGGCCCATAACACAATTCCAATTTAACAATATACATATAACATACTGAGTACCAGAAAGAAAAGAAAAAAAAGAGAAATACATTAATTATTGAAAACAGTGGATGTTGAAGCTTCGCTTTTAACTATATTGATATAGGGATGTCAATTTATTCATATCTCTTAAAGTATTATAGTCTAAGAACGATGTTATCTTAAACCAGTTCCAGAGGGCGAAAGTTTAGACTTGTCCAAATTCAAAGGTGCCGCAGACGATAATTTCAAGTGAATTTAATTTCACATTTTTTGTGTGTGTGTGTAGAAAATATTATTGCAAATGAAGAAATTGCTTGTGCACATCATTGAGAATTCAAATTTTTGCGTGTCTTGATTAATTGATAGACAAACAGTGAAACACTTTTGATAATGTTCTGATCCTTGGTTGCAATAATTCTAATAAATTCTCTTTCCATATTTCTTGTATTTGTAACATGGCGCCCTAAAATTGTGTACGAATTTCTGTATAAAGCATGCAATCAAAGAAAGCGTGAATTTCATCCTCGACGACTTCGATTCCCTCTCGATCTCTACAGAACAAACAAAAACGAAGGTTTCGATCTACTCCAGTTTGTCTGCCTGTTTCAATATTTAGGTAATGGCTTCCGCATCTGAAGTTTGACATGGCTTTCCTTAAATAAAATGGCAATTCATATGATAAATAGCGTTCAACATTCAAAAGAGCTTTAAAGTGTTTATATACATGACAACGACTGGATGAGTTTATATCTTCACGCCAAGTTTGAGTGGCACAGTCTACTACTCTCTGTTTAAATTCAGATATGAAAGAATTTGTATCACCAACGGTCTGCGAGATCCAGACGAAACCGAAGCCATAACGAAATAACATATTTTTGACATTGGTTGCTCAGTTTGTACGACCATTTTCATCATGATGTTTAAGCATAAGATACGAGTTCTTTTGGTATCTGTAATCTGACATAGTTAAAATACGGCACCAATACTTTATTACTTTAGTGTAATATAGTGTACAAAGTGGCAGTCGTCCACACTCCCCCAGAGCCATACTGTTACTCATAAAATCGGGTAAACTTAAAAATCTCTTGCAAAATTGTGCATGAACAGATTCTATCTGATTGGCATATTCAAATCCCCATATCTCTCCGGCATAACAGAGAATAGGTTGAACCATTGAATCGAAAAGTTTAAAGACATCATTGTGATCAAAAAATCCAAATTTCCGCTGATAGTTAAAAATAGACATTATTGCTTTTTTTGCTTGTGCAGCCAGTGTATTTTTTGCTCGAGTCCATTTTAATTAAGGCGTAAACAGTAATCCCATGTAACGATAATGTGAAACTACTTCAGTTTGTTGTCCTCTGTAAAACCATTTTTCATTGTCACGTAATGGACCACCATTTCGAAACACTATGATTTTCGTTTTATCAATATTAATCTGCATACCGGTCTTTCGGCAAAATGTATCAACGGAATTGATTTGTTGTTGCAACTTGAAAACAGTTTCTGCACAGCTTGCGACCTCGAGGTCACTGCTTGCTTATTTGTTCCAGAACCTTGTTTTGTTTTTTTTATAGATGGTTAGCCTAACCCATCAATTAGTAAAATGTCTACAAAAATCAGATCTCAGTACATTTTCTCCTTAATCGTAACACATTGGCCGACCACTATCCTTGTTAATCTTAAAAATTATATCAAAATCAAAACATTTCCCTTATAAGTCCACCATTTTGTTGATAACTCACACATACGTAACATGAGTGTGTTAAAAATTTGCAAAACATAATAACTTTCAAAACATTTGAAGTAATCAAATGTTTGGAATTAATTATATAAGGTTGGAGAAAAATTCACAGTACTATTATATAATTCAAATAGTGGCACAATTTCTAATTTCATGGTAGAATTATAGACTTTTAATGTAAAAGGACAAATTTATATATAACTACTCCATTCTATCTGTTAATGTAATCATTCTCATAATATTTGTTCGCAAAATTAGATTTTAAAAATGCGAATTCGTCATTTTAATTTAAAAGCTGTTAATTTTGGTCCTATTTGACTACCATACATTGATTTTCTATTTTGTTGATTTATTCATTTTTATCACAAAAAACATTGACAAAAATCAGGTTAAATTAAGTAAGCTTATCTCTGATCTATTTCAAACATTAAATTCTATATGTATCACACTAGTGCGTCTTCAAACATGATACTTCATGTTTGGTTAAAGCTATTTCTAAAGAATGATCCACGAAAACCAATGACAAATTGTCATAGAATTTAAGATTTTCATTAATTTTCAACAAAATTAGACAAACTAATAACAGATATACTTTACATCTTATTTCAAATGTTTATGTAACAAAACCATAATATCTGTCATAAAGTATGGTGACTTAACATTACCATAAAATTGTAATGCAAAATTCAAAATTATGAGTTGTCAAAAATCACATTTCCCCCATCTAGATTTTTCTAGACTTTAATATGTTGAAACGTGAGTTCAGGATAACATCACAACGCAAAAATAGTTTCTGTTGCAATTTTTTTGAGGTTGAAGTCTAGATTGACTGGACTAAAAATCAAATTTGAAAATAATGAAAAACGCATTTACTGTATCCGACGGAGCGCGTATTGGAACTTGGTCTGTCTGTTCCATGTCTTGTCCATGCTTCTAATTTGTGAACGGAAAAGACCACTTCTCTTCGGACCCAAATACAACAATTGCAGTATCTAATTTAATTTAAGATTTAAATTTCGTTTAGGACATCACAGATCTTAAAGAAGTTGGGGACAGGTCAACTATGTTTTATTAATATGGACCAGAAAGGCGATTTTCGTCTTAAGAGGGTAAAATCTACTTTTCGAAATAAACTATTTTTCTGAATGAAGAAAAATCATTCAACCTTCCTGTGAACGAATTTAGAAATGCGACCCCTGGTTGGCCTTTACTAGAACCAATCTCTTTTTAATTTCTTATTTTATGGACTTCCCTGATGGTCCCTTTCCGCGTGACGGGTAACATATTTGTCATTAAGGTAGTGGGACCGTAAAAGATCCGCAACGTTTCGGAACTAATGATCTTTCAGAATGTTGACCGAGGTTTCCTAATGAAATTCATTAGGAAACCTTGGTTAACACTGTTAAAGTTCATTATTATGGAAATGTTGCGGAACTATTACGGGTCCACTACCTTAAAACAATATAATTTTATACAATACAATAAACTATTTTATTTGCCATAGCACATTAACAATAGAGGGTCATTACAAACATTGCAAACAAAAAATATTTAACAAAAGACAATTAAACAATTCATGTATCTATAAAGTTTGAAAGATCATGAAATTGCCTACTGGTGAGAGAAATACCAGAAAACCATTGTAAGGTGCCCCAGCCGCTGCGATATAACTAATAAACTGTTGAAAGCGGCGTTAAACTCCATTCAATCAATCAATCAATCAATCAACCTATTTGTGTGTCTTCACGAACCAATCAGACCATCACCATACAAAAAACGTGGAATAATTTGAAAAGTTTCAATGAAATAGAGGATATTGAATGAGTGGTCATGGAATATCGAATTTATTAAACGAGTCATCTATAAACAATAAGAACTAGGCTGCGCCGAGTTTTTATCTGTTTATAGATGACGAGTTTAATATTATCTGTATTTCATGAGCACAAATTTGATATTTTATTTATAATATGAAACATCGTCAAAATTCTTAAAATTCAGCCTTTCAATTTTCCGCACAACTTATGACGCCGATTGAAAATGACGTCACAATATATACATCATGACGTCATTTTCGCGTTTACAAAATAGCGTTGCTATTCGCTCTGAGTTCATTTGCATAGTTATTCCACTAGTTTAATAACACCCGTGTCATATCAAAAATATTCAACGGGGTTAATTCACTTTCGCGACGTCGGTCATATAATAAATGTTGATCTTTTGATCTATTTTGAATTGTTTATTATTATTTCGGAGCCTTTTTGGGCGATTTGAGTGTTTAAAATGATAAAATGGGGCACTGAGTGAGCGATCTAGAATGGTTTTGAGGTCAATGTCAATTTCACAATGTTATTAACAACTAGCTAGAGATGTTCAGCGTCGTGGTGAAAATAAAAATTGTAATACGCTTTCGTCAAAATGAATGTTGATTAAACCCTCTCTGTCAATTATAATTTCGTAGAAATCACTTCCTTTTAGCTGTACTTGGCAAGAACGGTGTAATGTTTAGGTTAGGAATCGTGTTGCAGTCCGTCAAGTCTGCCCTGGGGAGTATGAAAAATAAACATCAAACGAGAAATTTTAATAATAAAAACGCAAATTTATCACGCGTAATTGAGGCAACAGAGCTATGGGTAAGCGCAAAACCTTTGTAAGCGCCTACAAATATAAATGATCCATTCTCTAGAAAAACCTATCTTAACGACAATAACATTGACTCTAGACATACAATCAATTTCTAAAAATGTGACCCGTCAAGCGAAAAGGGACCATCTGGGTGGTGCGTAAAGTGTTGACCCTAGTAAGACTGCGCGGACTGCGCAGACTGGCTTTGGTCGAAACTTTTTGCACCGTGGTTATTTTCTTAACGACAATAACATTGACACTAGACTTAAAATCAATTTCTAAACATGTGACCCGTCACGCGAAAAGGGACCATCTGGGTGGTGCGTAAAGTGTTGACCCTAGTCAGACTTCGCGGACTGCGCAGACTGGCTTTGGTCGAAACTTTTTGCACCGTGGTTATTTTCTTAATCTAGAATGATCATTCTATCTTTCAGTGAAATATTTTTTTGAAATGCGTCTTCTGGTTGACCTGTGCTGAATCCATTCGCTTTTTCAATAATTCATTTTACAGAATTCCTGGATGGTCCCTTTTCGCGTGACAGGTCACAATTATGCAAAATTTGTTAGTCTTAAAAAAGCAAAATTATGTTGTTTCGAAATTGAAATACAGTTATCAATATCGTGAAATTAGCAAGGTGGATGATTTGGAATTGAATTGAATGAGTGCGATGAGTCAGTTCATGGTGAAATTAAATGGAGGTAAACCAGTATCGTTAGTTTTGTTCAGGATGAACAAAATTAGCGATATTTATTATCTTGAATACAAAATCCAAAATAACTTTTCATTTCTTAAAGTACAAATCAAACGTTTACAATTTTAAGTGTCTCTGTGAAATCGTGACTTTGCAAGCGATATTTTTAGATGAATTTATTAATTAAAGCATTTTCGAGATTTTGGGGCGTTTTGAATGGCTTGAATGAGTGTTTTGACTGTAATTAAAGGGGGTTTGGTAACCAATATCGCAAATTTTGTTCAGGATGAACAAAATTAGCGACATTCATAACCTCCCTTTAATAAAATATGCATAAAAATTCTATAAAGCGTCAAAAAGTCAATCGGACGCTTACAATTGCAATACTGGCATCGCGATTTTTCTTCTAACTATATTTATTTTAAATGAAAGTGTTGATCTTATCTATTTGGAGCGAATTGAGTGGTCTGAGTGTATGTTTGGTATGAATGAATGGAGCGCTGAGTGAGCGAATTTGAATGGTTTTGATTGAGATGAATGTCAATTTCCCGATGTTACTAACTGTATATTCAACGCAAACATTAAGGCTAATATAAGGGTTGCCCTTGCGCGCACCTGAAATTATTGAAAATGTCATGCACTAGCTCAAATATTAATTCCATATTCTTCTTGTTTGCGGATCTTTTCGTAAAAGAATTTCAACAAATCAGAATCCTCAAACTTGATAAACATAACTTTAATCAAAATTAATATAATTGGCTAATACATACGGCCATGCATATTGGAAAGCATTCGGATAGTTAACGGTTCGAAACTCATAGTTGTTGCACAATACTTTAGCCATTGTGTACTGTTCGATTGCGTCCAATTGTTCTGAAAATATACATAAAGCCTTAAAGTTTTGTTATAATAACAATACGGATGTAAGCATGAGGGGATGGGGGGTGGGGGTGGTAAGAAGGAATACAAATTGACATATTTAATTAGTTTATTAATCAACCGGTTTCACATATGAAACATATGAATCTACTCCATAATTGCTTTCCCGGCAAGACTGAGCTAAGAAACGAATCGTTGTATTTAAGATTAAGGTGAATCAGGGTGTTTTATATATATATATATATATATATATATATATATATATATATATATATATATATATATATATATATATATATATATATATATATATATATATATATATATATATATATATATACAGAAAATCAATATTACACAATTTTCAAGATTTACAATTTTATAACCAAATAGCTTTAGCCTCATTAAAAAAATCATTTCATTACAATATAAGTTCAAAACAACTTGACAATATAGTTAGAATATCAAAACGCACGAACCTTTGGTATAAACAACAGGCCCATGGGGGTCTGAGAGAGCTTCATTGACTCTTTGAAAAGCCTTTGTCTTGATAGTGCTGCATAAGATGTAACAAGAAATCTGTGATCAAAAGGTATTGCTCACTGGGTCTATCCCGCATTTTAAGACATAAGATTTTCCCTCCATGTGGACACCATGTGAAAATGGGTTAAAACAACTTATCTGATACAGTCAATCTTGCTCGAGCGACCACGTCTATTAAGCGACCATCGTAAAAGGTCCCTTCGTCGTAAGTAAATTTCAGAAAAAGGAGACATTCTTAAACTAAAAAATTAATCTTAAGACGTTAGAACCCATTAGAATCGTCCTAATGAGACGATTTTTATGGGTTCGAACATCCTAGGATTCAGTCAGAATAACGCGACAATCATTGTAAGCTATCAAAAAAAAAACAAAAAAATACGTCTTTTAATGTTTAAATGTTGTACTAAGCGACCATTTCCATTAGAGATTACTTTTCACTGGTCCCCTAAATGGTCGCCTAACGCAAGTTTTACTGTATATAAGCAAGAACGGATTAGGACATCCGCAACTTGATAAGTTACTTTGACACATTGTTTCTGTCAAAAATGTGAAGAAGCATGCTTTACCATATTAAGTCCGAAAATGGACTCAATTTCGAAAAAGAAACTAGACCTGACCAACCTAAATTCAGTAAGCAAACACTTTTAAATAAGGATTTGTTACTACATTTACTCACTTATGACCCAGTTTAGATTTAAGAAAAATCTTGAACGACCCAAAAAATCCTCAATATAGAATAGTTTTTGAACTCAGCAATATTTACTTTTAACAGCAGAGTCCTCGTTCAGAAGTACCCGAAAGGTGTAGACCACCAAAAAGGTCTTTAACCCTCTGTCTAGATTTTCATAACGGACATATTGCCGTGGGTTCCTAAAATCTCAAGGCCGAGTCATTCTTCAGAACAAAACAAATAACACCAAACCGGCAAATTATGCCATGTTCACATGATGAAGATCATTCTGTGAAGGTAATTTGCACAAAATGGCAAACATGTTGCCATAGTCACGTGAGGAATATTTTGTTTAAGTCTCATGACAACTTATGCTTAAATGAAGAAGTGTAAAATATGGTGTGACATATCACTCTCTTTCCATGTCACAGCATATTTTCATCGAACAGGGCCGGGCCTATTTTCAAAAATGACCATTCCTTGTGATGGACCTATCATTTTGAACAAGTTTGAAGTCAATCAGAAATAAAATTGTAGACTTGGATGGATGGACAGACGAACAGACAGAGAGACACTGGACGGAAGTGGTATCGCTAAAACTAAAGAAAGGGACACTTTTAATTAAAGCGACGTAATATTAATATTTTTTATCCCCGAAAACCTATCTTTGGGGTTTTGTATTAGTCAGCTTTTCGGTCGGTCGGTCTTTGCGTCCATAGCTTTTTCGTGCCCGTTCAATTTCTCAACAACTAATGAGCGGATTATTCAAATTTTACAGATGTGATCAATAAAAAGCAGAGCTGTGGAAGTGAAATTTTGGTTACGATCAATTGACTTTTGACAAAGTATGATCCTTAGATGGAAAATGGATTTTCTTTATAAGCACTTTTAAAGGGGGTGGGGGGTATTACATGCAGTCCGCTTTGCGACAGTCTAGTTACGTTACTTTTACTTAAAATCGTGTTAATGTTTCCAATGGTGTCTGATGGCTTTCAATCGTATGCGGGTAACTAAAGTTTGACTCGCTTTTCGACTCGTAGATTGATAACAAATGTATTGTTATTTGAAAACATAGTTGACCTGTCACTTATTATTCTACGTAATATTTAGCTAATATCCGGCATTAAAAGATTTTCTTTAAGAACAAATTAAATACAGTAATCGTTAAGATTGGGACCGTAGCGCAGTGGTCTAAACCATTCGCTAATTCGAGCCATTAAACAAACAATTTTACAAGTCACAATACCGTATTCGAGTTAAAACGGTATGTGGTAAATCATACCTTGCACATGGTAATGCCCTAGTGAAATTGAAACTCGCCCCCCTCCACCCCCACTCCCTCCCCTTAAAATATTTATAAATCGCTCGCACTGTTCTCCATTCATAGCAATCGAACACTCAACGAAATCATTTAAATTGACAAACAACTTCATTCTAAAAGATCAAAACATTCCAGTCATTCAATTCCATTCCAAACTATTTCCCAAATCATTTACATTGTCAAATTTACATTATCATTACAAATGTAACTGCACCAGTATGTGAGAAATCACAACTGTACTGGAAATTACCTTAATTTTTGAGGCGATTATTGGGAACCCAGTGCTGTTTCATTACGTAAACTAAATTTACCGACCCTGGAACAACTCGCTAGATCTTTTCGATCTCATGAATAATTCATGGAACACTTTGATTGGTGATCTCAAGATTTTTGGAAAAAATATCTTAGTTTAGCCTGAATTACATGGCATTGCTATTTTAAACATAACAATTCAAATTACCTTATCAAAGATTTCTTTTTATGTAAGCATGGTAACTACGTCACAGCTTACGTCATTGGACACATATTTTCGCTTGCCTATTTTCATTAGTAATACGAAAGGCAAGTTTTTTCGATCTCTTACTAATATAAATAATTAAAACATATCCGAAAAATCTAGTCTATCTGACCTATCTCAGGGGTGACAATCTACGTCTTAAAGCTTGACTGTTGAATAGTCGCCATTTAACCGAGATATGTGACAACTGACATCGACAATTTTTAATAATTCAATCCTGTTTTTATCTTATTTGTAAATGCTTACTATTTTAATTGTAATGATGTAAACGAATAGTCAAGCAATGTAATAGGCGCCATTTAGCCGAGATATGTGACAACTGAAATCGACAATTTTATGTTGTGTTTACCTTATTTGGTAATGCTTACTATTTTAGTTCTACTGATATAAACTAATATTAGTCCAGCAATATCATTGTATCTGTAAAAACCTCGAAAATTTTTTTCTTAACAACCGGTTTAGCTGCTGCAGTCCTTACCCAATGGTTGTGTCAACAGTTTCGTAAACTATGTCGAGGTGTTTTTTCAAAATTAATGGGGCCATTAAACAAGAACAATGTATATACATGTTCTAACGTCACGACAGGGAATCGTTTGACACAACAATTTTAGAAAAACGTCAATAATTTTGTCAATATTTGATCATTTTGGTTTGAAGCAGAGAAGGTGGAAAAATATCAGGAATTCGCTTTGTATGGCAGATCTTTTAAAATTCTGCTGATGAAAAAGTTATAATCGGTCAAGTATGTACAGAAATATTGAATATCATCCAAGCTGTAGTTACGATGTTTTGATTATCCACCAACGATCAAATCATAAAGAAGGGGGAGTGGATGGAGGACATTTATCTTTTGTCACAGTCTACCTATCGCATTTATCCTATAAAGTTTTCGTGGTCTCCTTCTGAATGCACATAAATTGTATATATCCTAGTTATGACTATGCTGATAGACTAGGTTTCTGAGGGCATTAAGGTGGCAATGGACAGCGACATCTCGACTCTATAAACAGGAAGTGGATTTTCGTTTATTTTACGGCTCTTTCTGCGCATTGTTTAAGAAGACCGGTTTTCATAAGATTCTGCTTTTGGAAATAACGTAGAATATTGATGATAAAATTTCATAAACTTAACTTCTTTCAATATTTGAAATCAATTGAATGACTGGAACATTGAATTTAACAATAAAAATATGATATAGGCGTCATTTTATTAGGACGGGTCACCATAAAATAACGAAAAACTTTCTTATTTGCATGGAAAGGTATGCGGAAATTTTTACCAAATAAAGGACAAATATGGGTATTAAACATATCGGAAAATAAGAAAAATTCATTGGGTAATTTTTTTCAAAAGGTAGGTCCTTATGGCATTTTCCCCCCTTTAAATCACAACAATTACCGCATTTTTAACTTTTGAAGGCGCAGTATGCAAATGCAATTGAACAAAGAGAAATTTCCTTGGCATAAGCCATTGTGTACTTGCATAAGGTTTATTTCCATGTAACTGTTTTAAAGCTATCAGCTGGTACAGTGTTTATACTGGACCTTAGACGAATATAAACGTTTTACTGAAAAATGGCCATTACCACTCAAGGGCAGATAACTCTAGCTTGAAAACGAGCATGGGAAGGTACCTTCAAATTTTGATATAATGACTATACAATGTTAATCTACAGCATATGTGAACTAGAAAAAAATTCATTGGTTGGAAAAAAAAATGACGCCATGTGTCCATTGCTACCTTTAATAGCACTCTCCCTGAGAATCAATCTGTCTCTGTAGAAATGGTGATAAGTGACATATAGAATACCATAAAAAGTCAGTGTAAAAAAGGACATACGCCCGTATCCTCGTGAAAGCCTCCAAAATAGGATTGGTTCTTTATTATAAATCAATGGACTTTGTATGTTGTTCTTCTGTGACCTAATGTGTGCAGGCCATGTGTAAGCCCGCGGGTTCCTTGAGCTAATCTGTTTGTGTTCTTCTTTCTTTATTTAGTGAGAGATACATGGCAACATGAATAGGTTGCGCAAGCTGTATAGATATAACCCAAATAACTGCTTAAAAATTCTAATACAAGTAAACAGACAAAGTCTAAGGCTTTGTTTCTTTACCAAAAGTTATTCCTTTGCACAACACCGGTACTCAGGGATTGTCAAACGAGAAATTGCGAAAAATATAAAGGACAAGACTTACCTATGCTGAAGCCCGCAGCCTCGCCTTGATACCAGAATCGGTCCCCAAACTTCAGACTCTTAAACTGTCGCCCCATTATACATTGGAATACTGGACCAACGGCCCCCGTATCAACTGGCCTTTCCGAAAGGCCGCCAGAAAACAGGTCGATATCGCCAACATCTCTGAAATTCGATAGAGTGAAAGAGAAGACCTATGTGTTTCACTGTAAGATTAAGAGGGCAATGAATGGGTGGTCATTGAATACCGAATTCATTAAACGAGTCGACTATAAACAGGTAATAACGAGGCTGCACCGAGTTTTTGGATGACGAGTTTAATAAATTCGGAATTGAATGAGCCAAATTTGATATTCTGATTATATTATGACCAGAATGTTTGTGACAAAACGAGGAAATTACGATATTTACATGAATCATATGACGCTGTTTGCGAAATGACGTCAGCAAATCCATGATGACGTCATTTTCCCAACGAAAGTAACGCTGCTACCCGTTCTCATTCGCTTAGTTATTTCACTAGTGTAATAACATCTGTGTAATATCAAAATTATTCAACGAGGGTTTTTTTCACTTCCGACGTAGGTCATATTAAAACTATTTATCTTTCATTTGGGGAACAACAAAAGCTATACTTGTCACTAGCAAATAACGCCAATGAATAATTTGATCAACTTGATAAAGTCATGAAGTGTTTTGAATGATTTCGGAGCTTTTTTTCTAAATGATTTGAGTGTTTTGAATAAGGTTCTGATGGCTAAAAGCACATGTTTTGATGAGGTTAAATGTTAATTATATTATGATATGTATTAATTTCAAAGGCTTTCTAATAACCCTTTTTGGTAGCTTTTCTAAAGTTATCTAGCAAAATAATGTCATTCGCTTTACCTATAAACTTTCCTGAGCTTTTTGATAATTCCTGTGTGATGATCAGCCAGGTCTTCGAATCTATCGATTGGCTTCTGGTCCAGTCCACAGTCTACTCGATAGTTTACGTAAGAATCGAGACCGTGGTCTCTACCACGTTGGATATTAAGGGCGGCCAAGTCAAAGCTATTTTTGTCCGCGTCCAAAAACAAGAAGTCTCGGGCGGCTTTTTCAATGATCCTGAAAAACTTACTGTTACCAGTCTCTCTTGTTTCAAACTTGAATATTTCTTATGAATTTATGCCCCGTCGAGCGAAAATAGTCCGTTAGAAAAAAACGACACCAGCCCTGCGTTAAGGATCACCAAATGGTGCAAACAGTTTTCCAATTATTCCACGCTTTGCACGCATTCGCACTTGCAAAGCGTGGAACAATTGGAAAACTGTTTGCACTATTTTGTCATCCTGAACGTAGGGTTGGACAGTTAGCATAGCCTGTGCAGGTTGATCAGACTCAAGACCTAGAATCGACAGTGCACTCTGCTACATTTACAGTTAGCAATATCGTGAATTTTACATTCAGCTCGATCCGAACAATTCTAAATTGCACACCAATCGATCCATTCATTTATTCCAAACACTCTTCCAAACCGCTCAAAAACGCTTCGAAAATAAACAAAACAAAAAAACAACATAAACAGCTGCATTCTAAATATATTTGAATACATGTAGAAATAAACTCAAAATTTCACTGATATAATTAAAATTGTAAGCGTCTGATTGGTTCTCGAAGAAATGGAAATCTATTTAAAGAACATATATAATTAGTTTATTGAAGAGCACCAATAAATATAGCTAATCGTTTTCATCCTTAACAAAAAATTAGCGAGTTACCTCCCTTTAATTTAACTCGGAAACTCACTGCGGGTATATGGATATTTTCGCATTTCGATCTCTAGTTGACCTGCACTGAATCCGATTTCTTTTAAAGTGTGTAATATATGGATTCCGACGATGGTCCCATGAGTGGTTTACGTGTGTAGATCATTTAATTTGATCCGTCACGCGAAAAGGGATCATCTGGGAACTGTGTAAAATAAACATTTGAAAAAAGAGATTTTGTCCAGCATCGATCAACCAAAGGTCGCATTTCAAAAATTCTTTCACTGGAAGGTAGATGATTTATTCTAGATTCAGAAAATAAGCAAAGTGCGAAAAGATTCGACCCTAGTCAGTCTGCGCACACAGATAGTCCCTTTTCGCGTGAAGGGTCACAAATGTGGATAAATGAACAGAACACTTCTATTCTACGATTAGCCTCATACTTTTCCCCTTTTTCAAATACAAGTAAAAGCGTCAGATCGGTTCTTGGAGAAATATTAAACTATTTATAGAACTGGCATGCATATTTTATTAAATGGAGGTAGTACATATCGCTTATTTTATTCATACTTTTCCCCTTAATCAAATACAAGTAAAAGCGTCTGATCGGTTCTTGGAGAAATGTGAAACTATTTATAGAACTGGCATGCATATCTTATTAAAGGGAGGTAGTACATATCGTTTATCCTGAATAGAAGCTATGTTGGATTACTTCCCTTGATTTTCACCATAAACTCGCTCCACGTTCAATTCATTCCATTTCATTCCAAAATCAATCACCGTGTCATTTTCGCGACGTTTTTTACTGTACCTGTCGGATTCAAAGGCTCTAGCACCGAGCGCAATTGTTAGGCCGTCAAGCCCTGGCACTTCGCCATCAAAATAAGTGAGGGTAGGGTCAAAGTAAGTAAACATGGTACGTTTACCGGTAATACGGCTGTAATTTTGGTTGAAAATGTTCATACGACGTGGTATCATGGTGTGGCCAAACCTAGAAATCAAAGAGAAAAAAAGTTGCGTTTTGCTTGAACGTCAATCATTTGAAAAGACGGGTAGAATAATTTGATATATGATTGAAACATAGCCAAAGCCCTATCGTCCTTGAACAGCAAGTCTGGGCGTTAATATAAACGGTGTACGCAGAGAACTGTATATATATATAAAGCCCTGAGAATTTAAGTTTCAATAAAGGTAAGAGTAATTTCCGACGAATGTTGACAGTTTACATGGAGAAACATACTTCTACTGTCATTACCACATCTATGGAATCTTTGGTCTAGTTTAAGTTATAAGTTTATTTCGTATGTAAACATTTTTTTCAGAATCTTAAACCTTTTGCATCAATTGAGTTTGATAAAGCGTCTGTAGATTTTATTCAGCCGAACCTGATAATCTATGTCGGTAACATGTTTGACTGTTAATCTTTGGGCTACAAGTTCGACCCCTGACTCGGCCCACATTCATAAGACATTTGACACGAGTTATTGTAACCGTCAGGCTTCATTCGGAACACCACTCGACCAATCTCACGATCAACCTCGGATGTACATAGACGGACTATTTATAAAAATTACGGGAAAACCTTGGAAAAAATCGATGACGTCAGTTAAAATGGCGTTAGCCCTCGAAACTGTGAGTGAAAACATTCGACGTCGCCAACGCTATTCGTCCAAGTCACTGACGTGATTCCATCGAATCCTAGTATTAATATCTTTAGATTCTTAAGGTAGCAATGGACACATGACGTCTTTTTTTTCCGCCCAATGAATTTTTTTCTTGGTCATATATGTTGTAGATCAACATTGTGTAGTCATTATATCAAAATTTGAAGGTACCTTTCCACGCTCGTTTTCATGCTAGAGTTATCTGCCCTTGAGTGGTATAGGCCATTTTTCAGTAAAACGGTTATATTCATTTTAGGTCTAGTGTAAACCCTGTACTAAGTTATAGCTATAAAACAAATACATTTTGATAGACCTTATACATGTACACAATGGCTATTGACAAGAAAATTTCTCTTTGATCAATTACATTTGCACAATTTGCTTTCAAAAGTTAAAAATGCACTAATTTTTGTAATTTTACTAGGTAAAAATGCCACAAAAACCTATTTTTTGAAGAAATTACCCAATGAATTTTTCTTATTTTCCGATATGTTTAAAATCCATATTTTTCCTTTATTTTGTAAAAAAATCAGCATACCTTTCCATGCAAATAACACAGTTTTTCGTTATTTTTCAGTGTTCCCCCCTAATCGAATGACGGTTTTAACGCATTTTTATTGTTAAAATTAATGATCCAGTAATTCAATTAATATCAAATGTTGAAAAGAAGCTAAATTGTGAAGTATTACCATCATTATTCTACGTTATTTTCATAAGTAGAATCTTGCGAAAACCGGTCTTTTTAAACAACGCGCAAAGAGAGCCGTAAAATAAACGAAAACCCACTTCCGGTTTATAGAGTCAAGAGGCCCCTGTCCATTGCCACCTTAAATAACGGTTGAAAAAATCTTAATTTTTGAGAATGATTCGTCACTCTCAAAAATTAAGATTTTTCAGCCGTTTTTACTGTAAGAAACATAAATCTACTGTGCTAGTTTTTAAATCGGACTGCGAAGCAGTCGATTTATATCTACCGTTTTCCAGAAATCCAGTCTGTTTGACCCACTACATTTTTACCATTATATTCTGAGCAATGTGTTCAAACCAAATTATGTGTTTTCAAACACCGAAGAAACGGCCTTTTCAGTCACAATCTACAAACTTTGTTTTATCTTATTTACTTTTCGACAAATAGAGAAGAGGCTAATACAAAATTTGATGTAATTTTCGCTTTTAGTAATTACCAGTTAGTATTTTCAGTGTTTATAACAAGATTTTCGGTTGAGTAAAAGAGTTGAAACGTACAATAGGTTAAATGTATAATTAATTTGTAGCACTTACAATATTACTGCTCTAAACTTTCTCGAACGGTCATTTACCATTTGTAGGGCTGACAACCAATCAAATTCTGTTATGATTATCACTCGGTCAAAACCCACGCGTAAATTCAGACCACGTGGAAGATGCAAATGGACATCGTCTGCTCGAAACGTGTCAATTAACTTGTTTGTCATTAGTCAATAGTCGTCTGCACTCAAACAGGGAGCGTGGGAAGTTTACTTTTTGTTCGCATGTGTTAACAAATAGAAATAATTTTGTAATTTTGAAATATTTGATTTCAATGAGCACTCTGATCACGCTCCAATCCTATTTTCAATTAATTCAAATTTGAGTATGAAGAAAATCATTCAACAGCAAATAAACCGACAAAAACATACGATAAACTGGTATAGGATAGCAGTAAGAGCGATCTATTTTTAGAACAACTCATGAATAATCATAGAGTGCTGCTAGATTTAATCGATTGGTCAGAAACCAAAGATATAAATAGCATAGTTGGCGATTTCACGTGTTTCTTGAGGGAAAATGCATTTACAGTATTTGGGAAAACCCAATGCTTGAAATACAAACATGTTGGTAATCAAAATTGTAAAAAGTTTAATGAAAAATGTTGTTGCTAAACAGGCTTTTAAACTCTATAGAGAGAGGAATAATATTAACAGACAAGCTTTCAGCTTGGCGCGTGCTCATTATAACAACGTAAAAAATCTGCTAAGAAATAATTTAGACTAGCAGAGGGCTATCGAATCAGCAAACTTTCAAAATCGGACCCACGAGGTTGGATGAGCTGGCGATGTCCTCGAAAAGATGGAGTGTTAAGACAAAAAATTCACAAATTGGGCAAAGATTTTACCAACTTTTATTGTCCAAATTTGAGCCCTTTTGATTGGCGAACTATTGCACTATCCCAGCCTCTCAATGATGTCCGATTTACAGTGCTGACAGCACTTTGATTCTTACACTGTTTCCGCCTAACAAAATGCACGTTTTTGATACATACCCATTCGCCTTACATACATCCGAGGTCTGTTGCAGTTTACGGAAATAGCCGAGTGATGTTCCGAATGACGAGTTATTGTAACCGTCTGGCTTCTGACTAGCGTTTTGTGATCATATGAACATTACACTGGAGGTCCTATATTCATAATACAAAGACTTTTGCGAACGTAAATTTTAACAAGAGTGCCATCGTCACAAAATACGCCGCCACATTGCTGCTGTTTCACAGAAATAATTGTAGACACTACTTATTTTGACAGAACCAAATTGAAAATGACCAAGTTTCATTTAAATCAAGACAAAAAGTTAGGAGGAGTTGCCTTCACATGGCTGCAATTTCAATAAGCCCCAGGCACTAAGTTTTAAGGGGGCATAATTCAGGGAAATAAATGAGCCATAAAATCCTTGATCCATGTACATCTTCAAATTATGGTGATGACATTGACCAAGTTTCATTTAAATAAAGACAAAAAGTAAGGAGGATTTGTGTTCAAAAGGCTGCAATTTCAATGAGCCCTAGATACTAAGTTTTTAAGGGGCATAACTCAGGCAAAAATCAACAAACCATAAAATCCTTCCTTCATGCACATCTACCAATTGAGGTGATAACATTGACCAAGTTTCAAGAAGATCCAGCCGGAAACTTAGGAGGAGTTGCGTTGACAAGAAAAGTGGACCCAGAGACTAAGTTTTAAGGGGCATAACTTAGGCAAAAATCAATGAACCGTAAAATCCTTCCTTCATGAACATCTACCAATTGAGGTGATTACATAGACCAAGTTTCAAAAAGATCCAGCCAGAAACTTAGGAGGAGTTGCGTTGAAAAGAAAAGTGGACCCAGAGACTAAGTTATCAAGGGGCATAACTCAGGCAAAAATTAACGAACCATAAAATCCTTCCTTCATGCACATCTACCAATTGAGGTGATAACATCGACCAAGTTTCAAAAAGATCCAGCCAGAAACTTAGGAGGAGTTGCGTTGACAAGAAAAGTGGACCCAGAGACTAAGTTATCAAGGGGCATAACTCAGGCAAAAATCAATGAACCGTAAAATCCTTCCTTCATGCACATCTACCAATTGAGGTGATTACATTGACCAAGTTTCAAGAAGATCCAGCCAGAAACTTAGGAGGAGTTGCGTTGACAAGAAAAGTGGACCCAGAGACTAAGTTATCAAGGGGCATAACTCAGGCAAAAATCAACGAACCGTAAAATCCTTCCTTCATGCACATCTACCAATTGAGGTGATAATATTGACCAAGTTTCAAGAAGATCCAGCCAGTAGTTTAGGAGGAGTTGCGTTGACAAGAAAAGTGGACGGACGTACGGACGGACGGATGGACGGACGGATGGACGGACGGACGGACGGATGGACGGATGGACGGACGGACAGACGGAGAAGATGACGCCAATATACGGCCGCCTCCGGCGGCGTATAAAAATGATACCCTGCACGCGAATACATGTGCAGAGCGTGGTTCCACATACGAAACAATTCGCAAACGCTTTTATCTTAAACATACAGGATTGACCATACCTGAAAGCCGCCGTTGCAAATTCGTTGAAAATAGACGGGTTTTCATAAGGTTCATATGTATAATTGGCGGTACTAAACAGTTTGAACTCTTCCATAGTTCCTTCCGAAAGAAACATTGGCAAGAACTCGTTGTATACAATCTTCTGCATGCAGGCGATTAAGATGCGCCTGGTTTCCTGGAAAAGCTCTTCCTGGTCTGTGTATGCGCCTTCTAATTGCTTAACGATCCTGTTGTGTTCTCGAACCCAAAGTGTGTGATAGGCGATTAGAGAAGGGTTTTCATTGGCACGATGATCACCTAGTATAAAACAAGAGCATCACCTACAGTTACCAACACCGTGTAATTGATAAGATGAACAATTTTGGAATGATTTCGGAATAAAATTTATTGTGTGGGATGACTGAGTTGGGGGTGAAATTAAAGCTAATTTTGTTTAAGATGAACGGAATAAGATTTGTTAATTTTACGTCCTATTGATAAGGTATTCAATCGAATAAAATGAATAGTTCCCTTCATGAATCAATAAGGCGCTTTCGTAATTTAAGGCAGTAGACCCGTAAAAAATCCGCAATATTTCGGATCACATGAACTTTCACAATGTTGACCGAGGTTTCCTAATGAAAATCATCCGGAAACCTCAGTTACCACTGTTAAAGTGCATTACTGCCGAAACGTTGTGGAACTATTACGGGTCCACTACCTTAAGCAAATCAAATAAATTGTAGGATTTTTGAAGCGATTTGAATGTTGATGAGCTGATTTAAGGGGTTGAGTGTCAATGCCATAATGTCACTAACTGTGTCTCCTAAAGTATCAAATTCTTTAAACGTCAAAGATGGAAAGATCTCAATCAGACGAAGCACAGTTCACAAGAACCACAAATATCGTATGCTTATTTTTTTTAGTCATCACCCATTGCCATTTTAAAGACTAAAATTTTGTCAAAAATCATAACTAGCAAAGCATCAATGCTATCAACTTATATATAATTGTAGAACCCTCCTGATTTTTTACTTCACCTGAGCACGAAGTGCTGAAGGTGAGCTATTGTGATCGGGTGCTGTGATAAATCGTCCGTCATCAATTTTTACCTTGTGTGTACGACATGTATAGAGACCACATGCTTGGCTCAAATGTCTTGAAACTTGCTAAAATATTTGTCACCATCAAATCTCGGTAAAGTTTGGGTCAAGTAGGGTCAAAATGGGTCAAGGGGTCAAATTTTCGAAAAACCTTGTGTGCACTATAGAGGCTACATTTTTCGCTCAAATGTCTTGAAACTTGGTCAGAATGTTTGCCTCTTGAATATCTAGGTCAAGTTCGAAATTGGGTCATGTTGGGTCAAAAATAGGGTCATTGGATCAAATTTTAGAAAAACTTTGTGTGCACTCTCGAGGTAACATTTGTGGTTCAAATGTCTTGAAAATTGGTCAGAATGTTTGCCGCCATGAAATCTGAGTCAATTGGTCAAAATAGGATTAAGGGTTCAAATCTAGAAAATAAACTTTTGTGGAATCTAGAGGCCACATTTTTGGCTCAAAGTCTTGAACCATGGTCAGAAAGTTTGTTTTCATGGAACCTAGTTAAAGTTTGACTAAAAAGTTTCAAGTGAGGTAAAAAATTATGAACTCTCTGGAGGCCACATTTTTTACTCAAAAGTCATGAAACTTGGCCAGAATGTTTGCCTCTTTTAAATCTCGGTCAAGTTGGAAATTTGGTCAAGTGGAGTAAAAAATGAGGACAATGTGTCAAATTTACGAAAATCCTTGTGTGCACTCTTAGATCAGAATCAAAATGTTTGTCTGGAAATCGTATACAAGTTAGAAAAAGGGTCATACACTCGAACACCTTCAAATCTCGAAACAAACAATCTAAGTTCTTAAGAGGAAACATATTTGACTCATATGTTTGTTTTCTTGATATCTTTGATTTCTATTAAGCCAGTTAGGAATTTCAAATAAGTAGTGTTGACACCTTGCCACCTTTGTCAGCTATATGTCTCATGTGAGTGCTTAGGGGCCGATGGTCCTCTTGTTTTAACTCAATCTTGCTTAATTGGCCGAACGTTTCGGAAACGTTTTTCGCCATAAGGTAGAGCTTTATGATTATCACCTGCAGCGCTACAGTGCATTCCATTTTCTATATCGGGGGTACATCCTTCGTTTTTCGGCTCATATGGAAGACGGTTACCAACCTCCGTGGCCATGAAAGCTAAAATAACATACAAAAATCATCAGTTTCCTTCAAAACCACGTAACTACAGCTTCGGCAAAACTGAAATTACGAGGTTTAGGAAGAAAACAGAAGGAATGTAAAATTAGGAGTTTGACTTCATACATTGTGTGGCAAGCGTAATCTAACATTGGAAGTAATTAAGGACTTGTTAGAGGGCTACTTAATAGAGCTTAATATGAGGCGTTTTCTCTAAATAGAACAAAAACATTATGTGTTGCTTTGTTAGTTTGTTTGCATGAAGTTTAACACCACTGTCAACATTATTTCAGTTATATCGCTGAAGCCTGTGCCCCTATCCTTGTTTTCCTGTCGTTTTTCAAACCAGTAGGCCTACAACCACAGCATTTCATCTAAGCAATCATCTGTTCATGCCACTTAGGTGTCCTACTTATCATATGCCAATTATTGAGAGACATCTACTTTATGTCAAAATCCGAACCAGTACAACCACAACATTTCATCTGAGCCATCCTCTGTTCATACCACCTAGGTGTCCTAATTATCATATGCTAATTGGTGGGAGTCAAACGACTCTTGTCACATTGACGTTTTTTTTTTTTTGTTGTTGTTTTTTTTTTTTTTTCAAATGTCAAATGATATCCAATGCGGGTTCGAACTCACGACATCGGGATTGGAAGCCAAACGGGACCTTAAACTCAAATTACTCAATCAATCTTTAGAACATTTCAGTTTATTCCCTTTCGCGTAAATGATCGGAATCGATAGAAACGAAAAAAAAAACTTACCGCCATTACGTAGAGCAGCGTTATCCTCGGCGGATGATGCATATACGTTGGAACCGTCTACAAATGACGTAATGCTGTTGATTTGTTCACGTGAATATGTGCCATCAACTACTCAAAGATTAATTTAAAATGTTAGAAAAATGTTTTATGAAAGATTTAATTTCACTATTTTAAAACTAATCAATTGTATGTGTACACTGAGCAGATTCATGCGGTTATTGTCTTGATACTTTTTCTTTTAGTTTCGTGATTCCATTTTATTTGTAATAAATCGTCCTTTCGTTTCCTACTGTGCAATTTAAGAAAGAAATGACTGATTCGGTGGTCGAGTGATATCAGCGCTGAACTTGTGATATGAAGATCCGTGATTTGAGCTCCGTCGTCGCTGGACTTGTTTTTACACTTATTATTGCATAAAATGTGCGTTTCGGGTCGTTATAGGCATACGTTAACGGACAAAACCCGGGTGTTAACGAGAGAAAACTCGGATTAATTATTAAATTCACGTGTTGTTAACGCCCGGCTTTTTCACTTAAATATTCTCGGTCTGGGCCTATACACTTTATCAGTTCCCTTGTCTAACATTATTGAAGAGCATACCTAAAGACGTTGCTCTAAATCCCGCCTTAAATTGTGTGACGTCATAAATTAACCAAGCATCGTCGGTATAAACAAGATGGACGGTGTAATGCATGACGACATATAAGTAGGTTTGTAACTGTTTTTATATCGTTTCTATGAGATTATTTCGCTCGTTTCTATCTTTTTATGCAAAAGTAGCGCCAATTCACGTTTTTTTTTGGGGGGGGGGGGGGGGGCGTTAACATTTGCAGAGACCCTAGGAATGCTTTAACACCCTCGTGCTTCGCACTCGGGCGTTAATCCATTTTTCGGGTCTCTGCAAATGTTAACGCCCTCAAAAACGTGAATTTACCCTATAATACACGACCCGTGATAACCAAACATCCCCACATGTCTCTCTCTGTGGTGAAAGAATCGGAATTCTGTATTCGAGAGCGACTCTTTCGCTTTCGTTGCAATCTAACCTAAAATAAGTATATATATATAAACCAAAAGAAAAGGGATATTACATATGCCAGCTTTTAGGAAGTACATTTATTATGTGCTAAATTATATGAGATATGTGAGCTATCAAACCAATCGATCAGGAAATCAGAATTCACAAATCTTGAAAGGGGCAACTATAAATCGCTTATCTAAAATAATCAACTTTCTTGAAAGTGATAAAAGTGGCTACGAATAGAAGAATTTCGCATTTATAGGATATAAAGCATTTAGTCATATGCATTCAAAACGATCAACCTAGTTTATTCTAATTTATTTTAGTTCGATTGCGACGAAAGCTTAAGCTTATAGAATCGCTCTCGAACGCTCAATCCTGATGTTTTCACGTCCCCGAGCGAGAGGCAGTGGTTTAAACCCACGGCTACCCAGTTTTACAGCTGGGTGAACTGGGGCTGGCTATTAAGTGCTTTGCCCATAAACACACCCCGGCGACAGTGGGGCTCGAACCACGGACCTCCAGGTCACGGGTCGAGTGCATTTACCACTAGGCCACCGAGGCAACGATCAACTTAAATTTAAGTTATGGCGAATTTGGCAACACACAGACAATTTCAAATGCCAATTGATGCAAATAAGAGAAAAATACCGTTTATTTATCTTATAACTATGCAAATAACATTTATACATAATATGATATATAAATGCACAGTTACGTAAATCTTACAATTGACATTTATCTAAATCAAAAACATTCTTACGCGCTCCATTCATTTATTTATTCCAAACACTCACTCAAACCGCTCAAAATGACTAAAAACGATAAAAATCAATTGCTACATTCAAAATCAAAGTGCCGTCAGCACTGTAAATCGGGCATCATTGAGAGACTGGGATAGTGTAATAGTTCGTCAATCAAAAGGGCTCAAATTTGGACCATAAAAGTTGGTAAAATATTTGCCCAATTAGTGAGTTTTTTGTCTTAACACTCCATCTTTTCGAGGACATCGCCAACTCATCCAACTGGAGTTCACAGAATTATATCCACTCAACTTGAGAGAAAAGTCACAAAACATTTCCACTCAACTCAGTTCAACTAAGATTATCCAACATGCTACCAACTGCGCTATACGGTCAGACGTCAAGGGGGTGGAACCGGCATCAATTTGATGCCTGAGGGAAGCATTGTTGGGTCATATTTGTAACAAATCATATATGTAACACATTTGTTACGTACATGATCACATTCGTGACAGATGAAGTGTGTTACAAATGTGTTTGTCCGAAATGGAGGTTGACATGAGAAGCATATATGTAACAGGTTAAGTTTTCTATTTGTAGTCAAACAATGAACAGCAAAAGCAACATCATTATATTCTTTACACTATTGATTTTATTCTCGATTGCAAAACAATAGTTAGCACATCAGAGCGATTGAGACTCACTCCAACTTGAATCAACCTCAGAGAGAGAGAAAGAGAGAGAGAGAGAGAGAGAGAGAGAGAGAGAGAGAGAGAGAGAGAGAGAGAGAGAGAGAGAGAGAGAGAGAGAGAGAGAGAGAGAGAGAGAGAGAGAGAGAGAGAGAGAGAGAGAGAGAGAGGACGTATGAAATAATGATTTTTGCCGGTGGTACCAGTGCATCTCGAGCGCGCACGTGAGTGGGGTCCAGCAACATCCAAACAGCAAGAAAATTGATCTGCAGATTGGAACTCAAGGCAAAACACACATCATATAGATCAGCATGCGCATCTGCAGTAGTAGGAGATCAGTGAAAATTGATCATGTCCCGTCTTGATAATGTTTGCGAAGTTGCCAGTTTAGTGGCGTGCAGGTGACAGCCTAGTGGTTTTAAGTTGGCAGACTAACAGGCATGTGTGGTAGTAATATGTACTGTTTTTAAATCAAAATTGACCTGTGACATATGTGATTTCATTTCACATCAAAAACCGGCATTGATCATATTCGTCACAAAATATGATTTCCGAGTCATATATGTAGCATATGTTACATATGTGATCATATATGTAACAGGTGTTACATATATGATTTGTTACAAATATTATCCAACAAAGCATTTATATGGAGGCAGATATTTGCAAATCCCGGTCATGTCTCTGCAGTGTATAGGCACAGTAACAGTTGAGATGCCAAAATTGCACATGAAATTTCAACAAAATTATTTATCCTTGGTCCAGTGGACTGGAAAAGCCCTTTTTCGCGCAGAGAGCTAAAAGTTATAACACTATTTAAAGGCAGATAATCTAATATCGTTATTTCCGTTCAAGATGAACAAAAATAGCGATATTTATTACACTCCTTTAATACAATATGCATACAGATTCTGTAAGATGCTTTCTATGACTTCTCAAACGCGTAATATAATTAAACATTCGATTATGTCGGTAAAATCGTGGACTTTTTTCCTATCTGTTGTTATTTTGAATGCAGTTGTTGAACTTATGATGTTTAGTGATTTTTGAGCGTGTCTGAATGGTTTGAGTAAGTGTTTAAAATGAATAATAAGAGTGCTGAGCGAGTGGTTTTGAATGGTTTTGATCTAGGTTATTGTCAATTAGAAGATGTTACTAACTTTAATAACAGTTATAACAGTTATTAATTTTTATCTGTTTTGGTCGCGCTGCCTGAAAAATAGAAAGTTTTACTTTGACATTACTCCAATTGAGTGACAAAATTTAAAATAATACTTCCTACCTGTAGGGCAAAACTTTGGAGCAGATCTTTGGAAGTTCATACAATATCCTTTTGGGAAGTTTTTGTTCGGATCATTGTCCCAGCCGATGCGAATCGGCATACAGTTGTCGCCGCTGTAACGGTTGTAAATAAGCCATAATCTAACATTAGAAATAAATCGACGGCAGGGCGCAAATTGTCGTACTTTTTATAAACAGTAAAAAACATGTTGTTTTTTTTCAATTGTTTACACGTTTAACATATTTACAACATTTCGGATAACTGGCGATATTTTGATTTATCATCAATTAGCTATTTGAGACTCACTTACATATTCTTCTGGCGTCTTCTTCTGCAGAGTGTAAAGTTCGTCGAAGTTAGCAGAAATTGGAATTTCAATGGAGCGAACCGCATTGCTTCGTTACGTGTTTACAGACGTATATTTCACGTTTACGCAAAGTTATATATGCCTGTTATCGATTTTGTGCAGGAATGTACATGACATTGAAGGCTTTAACATAGCCTTTTGAATGATATAATATTATCCGGGTATGTAAGCGCGCAGCTTAAAATTATGCGTTTTAACCGAATGGTAGATAGCGATTACGACATGTAACCCTACGCCGTGCGCAACGTCACTGTGAAATTGATGGATCGCTCATCCCGCCTCTAGAACTCCTTAATCACACATCCAAAAAATAGCTTAACTTTAATTAACGACATAAAATAGTAATCTACATACGTTCGATCTTGCTCGAGCAACCATGAATATATGAATATTTTAAAGCGAATTTCATGATAGCGCAAATTGAGTTCAGGAGTAAATGAACTACGTTTACTATTCTGAGATAGATTAATGTTGCTTCCAGGGCGAATCATACGCTTCGAAATCTATTCCAGCTATAACAAATCATATAAAATGATTTGATTGATTCGAATGAAGATGCGGTGCGTTTTGATTGTTTTCTTGGCGTTTTACTTATAAATTTAAAGGCACCTCCGATAGTTTTGCCCTGACCCGCTTGAAAGCACAAGATGTTTTAAGGTTCATGTAAAGTGTTTGGGACCAAATTTTAAGGGCACTTCATTTGCCAAGAAAATGCAGTATGTCCAGGCATATTATATACCAAAATGAAGCTATTTATGAGCACAAGAAGTTGAGCAACATAAGACTGTCATAGCTATAGCGGTATAGCCAAAACATTGTGGAAAAGGGTCATTTTGTAGAGAACAAGCAACTGCAAGACTGTGGTAAAAAATGGCACATATTTTAACAAAGTACAGTCTAAAGTAATATCCAGGTAGTACTACAACCGTTGGTATGAAATTCGGACCCAAACCGTAGTTATGCAAGCAATTAATTTTGACTTATTTTATAAACACATATGTCATATATGTCATTCTAATTTTGTAAACGTGTAGTTCTGTGCATGGTATGGTGTGTTATCACAACTTCAATGGACATAAATAGTTTATATACCTGTAAGGTTGTTTAGCAATATATCATTTTCTATTTCACAAAATGATGAATATATAGTAATTTATTACAGATCATTGAATTAAAAAACTATAATTTGAAATAAATCGCAGAAAATAATTCACAATATTATGGTACGATGTTGCACCATACCTAACATCTATTTTGAAAACAGACCAAACCGGTTTGACATGTATGTTGACAAAATGGAAATTGATTGTTTATTCAACCGTCGTGCAGTTGCTTGTTCTGAACAAAATGACCCTTTTCCACAATGTTTTGGCTGTACCGCTATAGCTATGGTGGTCTTATGTTGCTTAACTGCGTGTGCTCATGAATACCTTCATTTTGATATATAATATACATACTGCTTTTTCTTGGCTAATGAAGGCCAATTGGGTCTCAACACTTTACATGAACCTTAACGTTATGTTTAATTTGTGGGGAAGTTTCACAGAAAATGTTAGGAAGAGGAGATACGCTTTTGAAATATTTAGATACACTGACCTTCATTCGGTACTTCATTCTTACAAAGCCTTACTGGACTTAAAAATATGGATTTAAACAAAAACGCCTAGCCAATCACCAAGACAACTAGAAAATAATGACAGCAAATAACATCGTGAAATTGACAAGGTGAATGGTTATGGAATCATTTTGGAATGATATATGAGTGTAAGGAGCGACTTTAAGTTAAACTGATGGAAGATAATCCAATATCGCTAATTTTGTTCAGGATGAACAAAATTAGCGATATTCATTACCTCCCTTTAATAAAATATACATAAAATGTCGATAAATGGCTTCGTTTTTCTTCAAGAACCGATCAGACGCTTACAATTTCAATTCTGAAAGTGAAATCGCGATTTATTTCTAGCTAAATTCATTTTGGATGTAGTTGTTGGACTTTTCTTTTTGAGTTAATTTGAGCGTTTTTGAGCGCTGAGTGAGCGATTTAGAATGGTTGTGATTGAGATGAAACTCAATTTCGCGAAGTAATTAACTGTATACTGTACTTACTCCGCTTCGTTGACACAGCAATCTTCGACTTCTAAAATTGAAAATGGGAAAAGTTATTTAAATTTGTATACTGAGCACAAAAAGTTTAGGAAATCATTTTTGACCCTGCGCAAATTCAACTCATATTCACATATCAAGTTTTTTGTGTAATCAACTCACGAAACATTTTCCTGTAGTATTAATAGGCTAACGTACTCTTCAATTAAAAAGAAAAAAAATACCTGAAAGACCTTGAAAGTTTTTTTTCACTCCCGCAACGTAGGTCATATTATAAGCCAAAAACGACTTATTACTCTAGTACTGTGGTTAAACTAGCCAAGGACCTATGTGTATTCTGTATTTAATATTCAACCACGCTCCAATGTTTAATGAAATAACGTAATTCCAAAACGCCAAATAAATCTTGCGTTTTTCAGCGATTTTAATAAGTATCGATACAGCTAAATATCTTTCGTAGGAATTTGGTTAACTGGAATCTTCATTTACGTGCTTAGAGCCATTTTACCTTTACTGACATGGCGGCGACAAAACGAACAAATTTCACAAAACTGCAACGCAAAACAAACTCTTTGCTTTGGAAAGTGTGACAATAAAAAGTTAAAAATGATACAACTTACATCTCAAAATATATCCTTAACTTTTTATGCTTGTTATATATACCAACAGTTTATCTTTTAGTTTTTTTAAACCAACTTTTCAAGCTGTCTCTCTAAAGCTATGTCTAGAAAGTCACAATCTTAATTTTAAGACACAAATTGTTTTTGTTATATCTCGGGTCATTAAACTTTAAAGAATGCGATTTTGATATCTTTGAAAGTGTGACAATCAAACAGAAAATAATTCTCGTCTTCAATTTGTTTTTACCTCTCATTTAATCTGTCATATTTAAGAAATGACGTACCTGACTGCACAGGTGTAGCAACCAAGTCATGATCCAAAAATTGTCCCATCTGGAATACGTGCATGTTCATCTTATTACTGCGCCGGCCGCGTACGCGTCGCTGACGACCCCTTCGTTTATCCCTGTGAATTTTATTGCTGACTAAACGTGTATTGGGTAGAAATTCTCCGGAAATTACCGAACGTGTTCTTGGACTGGATAAACCATCGTCTGCAAAGGAAAAAAATATATTTGTTCCTTGTACTTAAAAAAGAAATATTTTACAGGAAGGTAGAATGACCAATTTAGATTTATAAAATATCACAGATCGACACTTAAGCACTACTCAGATTTTTTCTCTTTTCATGTGAAAGGTCAAATGGAGCTAAAACAACGTACATTTGACATGTTAAATGATTTTGAATTGATTTTAGAATTATATCGAATGGTGTGTTGAGCAAGTTAAGAATGTTATTTAAGGGAGGTAATACAATATCCTTAACTTAGGCCAAGCTCCACGAAATTATCGACATTTTGTTACCTCAAATTGAAAAAATACGTATTTTCCTAATAAAATTTTTGATGTTGTTTTTTTCTATACGTCTCCAAATAAACACTAGCTTAAAACAGTGATTGATTTGATCGATTTGGATGAAATTGTGAACGTTTCTTGGGCATTTTCGAATGTTTCGGAGCGTTTTTGAGTGGTTTAAGTGGTTGTTGTAAATGAAACAATATGGAGCACTTAGTTGGCGATTAAGAAAGTTAATGATTTGAGTGATTGTCAATTTTGCGATGCTATAAAATGTACGTACCGTAGACGGGTGGAAGCAGTCTCCTTTGGGGAACCCCTGTGCTTCCTCGAAAAGGTTTTAAAAGATTGTTGCACTTCCCGTCGAAAGTTCTATATTTAGCATTGACGTCACATTCGATTGTATCTTCATGGCAACTTGTTCCGGCCTCTCTTCTAAACTCGTTTACGACATGCGCACTACGCAACTCATCTTTTGTAAAACCACTGGAAAAATGGAAGGGTTCTATATTTGAAAGCCTTCAATTAAGTGCATTGGTCTAAGGGTTAGGGTAATTCGTAGGTGTGGGTGCGATTTAGAATGGTTTTGATCGAGATGAGTGTCTATTTCACGATGTTATTAACTGTATCAAATGATGGTCTTGGAATACGGAATTGATTAAACGAATCATTTACATTCATACCAACAAATGAAAAAGAGGCTTTGCCAATTTTCTTCTAATCCGTGTTTGATAACGAGTTGAATAAATTCGATATTCTTTCTATGAACATAAATTTGATTCGTTATCGAAAACGAAGTAGAAAAATATTGGCAAAGCCTCGTTTTCATTTGCTGTTATGAATGCAGATGATTCGTTACTAAAAGATCTGAAATTTTGAAATAAATCAATACAATTGAAATGAATTATCGATTCAAGTATTCTGTGAAAAATGAAACGCCGTTTGGAAAATGAGGTCATCACATCAAATATGACGTCATTTCGCCGCATAAAAAGTCATTGCTTTATGCTCTAAGCCCGTGTACATAGTTATTACACTTGTGTAATAACAACCATGTATTACAAAAATAATCAATGGGATTATTTTACTTTTGCAACTTAAATCTTATTTTAAAGAGGGATTGTCGACGTAAGGCGGTCGAAACGTCGTTAACAAAAGGAAAAAAAATACTCACGCGTCCATTAAATCTCGCGCAACACGTAGCAAGTCATTAGCTATCATGTCTCCCTCAACCTTGTTGCTCTTTCGATATCCATGATGCATGGTCATCGGACATGCTGCAGCCGTGTTTTTGATACCTATTCACGGCAAAAAAAAGATAGAACGCTGTAGAAATGGGCTAATTGTTTGATTCAATTTAATGTCGGTTTATCTTGTATTGAGTGAACAACAAAAGCTATATTTCCACGAGTAAAATTTAGCTATTGTTGTTCGCGAAATAGAAGATTTATCGATCGTACACGAATAAAAAACAATTATTCTATTTCTTTTAAGCAAAATTATGACAAAATATGAAAAAAAAACATGGGACAAAATTACTTGTAAAACGCGAAATTTTTCACGTGATATCTAGACAACGTTCATTATAATGACAATTATTGTTCCCCGCATGGAAAACGTCAAAAATGGAGAAAGGATCGAAAGCAGGGCATAATTATTTGGTAATTTCACTGGTTTAGCGCTCAGTTTATCAAAAGATTATCTATCGTTATTTTTTCCATAATCCTCCGAAAAAAATAAACCCTTTTTTTATTTATTTATCTCTTTTTTATTTTAAAAAAAGACTAAACAATGTGATGAAAATAATGAGCAAGTAAAAGTAATCCTGTTGCAAGAGAACCATTCATAACAACTTTTTTCTTGATTGGCAAAAAAAAAAAAATTAACTAGAGTATATAAGGCTTTGGGCAAGGTTTGAAGATTCAAGATTCAAGATAGTTTTTTTTACTTAAACTTTACAGTTTCTCGTCAAATGAAATACAACACACAAAGATACCAAAGAATGAACGACCTAGTTTTGACATAATTAGACCCAATTTCAAACTCATTGAAGATAATCAAGACAATCTTTTGGCCAATTTTCAAGCTTTGTGATGGAAAAAAGTAGCCTCAAGGATGCACACACGTTATTTTTTTTTTTTTTTTTTTAATTTTTTTTAATTGTACCTCTTGATTAAATTTTTGACACATTTCTCTCATTTGCGAACGTGTTCAATGTTGTATCAAGAAAATCATTCTACCCTACTTGAGGTCATTTGGTCACAAGGTTTATGTAAGATTTGACCTTGTAACCTAATTTTGGCCCAAGTAGACCCAATTTCGTACATGTTAAAGATTTTTATCAGGACAATCAGACGGCCCATAGACAACAGGCAACATTACTGATTAACAGATATTAACTTTCGTTTAAAATAGTGTATTTCAAGTTCAATTGTTCGACTAAATGTTTTCGATATAAAGCTTGTAATGTAGAAATTTATTTCAGTTCAAAGCCAGACATGTTGTTAAAATGAGTATCACAGCCGTAAACATCTTAAAAATGTATACAGTTAACAACATCGTGAAATTGGCGAATGATGAATGATTTTGGAATAATTTTGAAATGAAATTGAATAAGTGTGTGGAGCGAGTTTTGAGTGAATTTAATGGGAGGTAATCCAATATTACAATTTTTTCAGGATAAACAAAATAAGCAATTTTTTTACCTCCCTTACATAAAATGAGCATACAAATTCTATAATAGCTTCCTATTTCTTCATGAACCTATCAGACGTTTACAATTTGAATTATGTCAGTGAAAACGCTATTTTTCTAGCTTTATTAATTTTGAATGACGTTGGTGATTCTATCTTTTTCGGTACGTGTTTTTGGAGCGTTATTGAATGGGTTGAGTGAGTGTATGGATTAATTGAATGGGGCGCTGACCGAGTGATTCGGAATAGTATTGATCGAGATGAATGTTAATTTCAAGATGTTGTTAACTGTATTTAAACAAAAAAAATCAACTTTTGGCATCAACCACTCACCAAGATTTTTCGTAATAGGCAGGTCACGTTTACGTGTTGATGTCTGTCTTACGGTCGCTATAGCATTCCTCACCTGCTCTAACGTCGGAGGCTTTGCGGTGGCGAAGCAGAAAAAGCAACAAAGGCATATCAGTACCTATAAACAGATTGAGTTAAACTTTAGGCAGACAATATTGTCCTTTATATTTGAAATGGTAATGCATTGTGACGTAAGTATGTGAAAATACGTAAAAAAGACACGTGGCAAGTCTATAGTGTTTTTAGCTGAATGGTTGCTAAAAGTGTATACATTTTGTCGTTTGGTTACCGTAGCCGAGTAACTTCAACTTGTATAAGGTATGAGGTGTTTTTTGTTGTTGTTGTTGGTTTTTTTGTTTTGTTGTTGTTGTTGTTGTTGTTGTTGTTGTCTACGTAAGATAACTACAATTAATAACAATCGTGAAATTGATATTCATTTCGATTAAAACCATTCTAAATCGCTCACTCAGCGCTTCATTCTTTCCAAACACTTACTCAACACTTCAAAACCCGTCCCCAAAATCACTAAGAAAGATATCAACGTCTACATTCAAAATTAACAGAAAATAATGACGTGTTCAATAACATGATAAATTTTTGGAGGAATGGGAATCTATTTATAGAACTTTTAGGGATATTTCATCTAAGGGAGGAAATAAGCATTGCTATTTTTGATTACCCTGAACAAAATTAGCGACATTTGCATACCTCCCTTTAATAGCACTCAAAATTCACTCAGCGCACTCATTCAATTTCATTCCAAATCCATCCACCTTGTCAATTTCACTATGTTGTAAACTGTGATATGGTATCCCAGCAACTGCTTGAAGACACGTCTCACATTGTTATCACATTTTTATCTGGGCTGTTTCGGAGGTGTAACTAAGAGGGTTGATCAATAAATACCTGGATAAGTTGAATATGAGCCGTTGCGTGACTTTTCCAACAATTTAAAATGTGCGTGAGGCGCAAATATCTAGTAGCCCGGACATTTACAAAGTGCAATAAGAAGATTACCTTACTTTGTACAGATACATGTACTTTAAGACCTTATCTATTTACAAATCGCAAAGTGAAGACTATGGTCAGACTGTGCGGATGCACAGGCTGGCCATAGTCTTTCCTTTGCGAACATTGAAAGTTGTTGGAAATGTCACGCACAGGCTCATATTTCTGTCATAGACCACCGCATAATTCCGAGACTGACAAAGCAACCTCCGTATATAGGACATTAATAAAGAAATATATATATATATATATCTTAAGAATTCGTGCATAAATAAAGATGTAGTCACTATACTTACTTACGCTAGACAGGACCGCCGCACCTTAATTTTATTAAGTAATTTAGAGGTTTTACGCCTAGTCATTTCCTTAGTTTTCACTAGATGTCACAAGATGAACAATAAGATATCATGAGATAAACAATTGTTCATGTTCCAAAATTGCATGTAAATGTAAGAATATGCTTTTCCTGTTAGATTTTGGAATCAACTGGATTAAGGCAATCAATGCTATTGCACGCAGAAAATTCGTAATGCGAAAACGTCTATTAAAGATAAAAAAAGTTTTGTTGCCTTGTCGTTTTTGAAAAAGCTTGAAACCAGAGAATGAATTGCTTGTTTTGATAAAACTATATGGTGATTTTTTTAGATCCTTTCAAAGAAAAAGGATTGTTTTGTATTTACGAATAGTTTCCAAGCCAGCGTCACGCGGAGAAACATTTTTTGGTGTAATTACAACGTCGTGACGTAGTTTGAAATTTTGACGGGGGTGATTCGCTAGACATGCTTTATACAATTGATTGTAAAATGTTCAATATTTAATATATTTCAACGAAATATTGAGGGTTATTCTTGAGGATATGAAACGATATACATTATAACAAATAATCAAATGCTTCCTTGAATTAATTTCAGAAGCAAAAATATTAAGGATGTGGACAGTTGAAGAAATATTTGAACAGACGTTGCTTGGGTATAATTACCGCGTATTGCGCTAAATTCATGGTATTTTCAAATGTAAACTTCTGATTTGCTTTACCAGTATATTTTGAAAATTCATGTTTCCAAACTATATCCATATCATATTTGGATTAATGTCAATTTCAAGATGTTCCAAACTGTACTTCCTTTTCTACCGTCCAGCGTATGCGTCACCAAAATGAGCTTATCAAAGTACTATAGAATTAAGAATTGGCGCTACAATTTACAAACAAGCAATAAAAATCATACCTTCATTCTCAAAGCACAATACCTTACAAGTTTGATTTTTAAAAAAATGCTGTTTATCGCTCTGTCATTCAAGCGATTTGCCATCGCATGTTTACACGCCCACGTTGTTTATACACGACAGTAGGCGTCTTATAGAAATATATAATACGTACTAAGTGTTTTTTCTATCGAGGTTGGGAGAATTGATCATTGTCGAGACTCTGTCGAGACAATGATCAATTCTAACAACCAACTTAGATATTTTTTCATACACTACACTAAGTACGTATTATATTTATCTTATAACCCCTACTTTTCTTGTTTTCGTCGATGTTTCTAACTGAAATGCAAGTGTCTAAAAATAACCGCACTTTTTCATTGTTCTAAGAATAACTATGTCATATCATAAAACAATATCATATGGGATGTTATCACACAGATATTTGTATAGTTATATGATAAATGTTCTTACATGTGATTGTAAAATCTTATCAAGAAATCTTATTTTATTTCTGGTATATTTTACTTTATTCAGCATTCATTTTGCTCTTTTAATACTTCTATCACTTTTATTTTTCTAGAAGGGAAATTTGCCCTTTTTAGATGTAGGCATAGCATAAGTCTATAGTGAGATAGGATTTAAAGCAATAAGCTAGAAATTAATATTTCTATTGTCTTGCTCTTTTATAAACGGCGATGTTTAAATGCATAATTTAATATGCGTTGGAGAGGCAACATCTGCATTTGTTTATTTTTCTAACAAGCAAGAACACCACATTTGGTTTCCAACGCTCGGCTGTAGAAACTGGATAATGCAAAACATGAATCTATTCAAGAAGTGTTGTGAATCAAAAATGCCATCCAAAAAGCAGATTTTTTTTTAAAAAAAAAGCCAGCCTTGGTCTCGATAGATTACCCTGACTTGTCATTTTAAGAATGGCCCTGCAGATACCTATCTATGAGATCTATCGTCTTGCCAAAAATAACCGTCGTATCTTGAAAAGGCTGAAAGAAATTGCCACTGTAAAGTTTTTTGGTTAATTTTTGCAGAAAACGTAAAAACATTTCAGGATATTATCACACAGGTCTCAATCTTCCGATTGCTAATATTCATGGATACATTCGGAACACCACTCGGCCAATCTCACGATCAACCTCGGATGTACATAGACGGACTATTTTTAAAAATTACGGGAAAACCTAAGAAAAACTCGATGACGTCAGTTAAAATGTCGTAAGCCCTCGAAACTGTGAGTGAAAACATTCGCGTTGCCAACGCTACTCGTTTAAGTCACTGACGTGAATCCGTCGAATCCTAATATAATTATCTTTATATTCTTAAATAACGGTTGCAAAAATCTGAATTTTTGAGAATGATTCGTCATTCTCAAAAATTAAGATTTTTCAGACGTTAATTAGTGTAAAAGATATAAATATACAATGCTAGTTTTTTTTCACTGTTTCCCCATAACAAAATGCACGATTTTGTTACATACCCATCCGCCTTACATACATCCGTGGTCTGATGCAGTTTACGGTCATTGACGAGTGATGTTCCGAATGCCATGGGTGCAATGTCGTCAAATTTTACGCTTGACTGCACAGTGGCTATTTTTACCTCGATGTTTACTCAGGAGCTCTGCTTCTCGATTAGAATTTTGCACTTATTGAAAAAAGGTAATCAGTCAGTACCCCATCCCACTGATAAAGAATTCATACAGAACAGCAATAAGAAATGAGATTCAAAATTATTTTTGCGTTTCCAATACTATAGTCTTTCATGACAACAGCGTATCGCTCAGTGTAGTGTGAGAAATGAATAGGAAAGATATTTCAGGTAACAAATTCTTCAACATATTTTTTCTCAAGCCATAACGGGGAAAAGTAATTTATAATGCATGGAAGCCTCTTTTTGACCTGATATCCCCTGCCTGAAAACATAACATGATATCAGGCAGTCTATTTTTGGATACAATTTGTTTTCATTTTCTCTCGAATACCTTTGATTTTTAAGGCGTTATTATGATTAAGCGTAAAGGGGTTACATTATGAATAGAATAACAAGTAATTGTCTTAAATATCGAAGTTAATTAGTTTGTATGACGGTGTTGATTCTATCTTTTTCGGTGAGGTTTGAGCGTTTTTGAATAGTTTGAGGGAGTGTTTTGAAGAAATGAATGGAGCGCTTAGCGGCGATTTAGAATGTTGTTTGATCGAGATGAATGTCAATTTCACGATGTTTTTATCTTTACCGAGCGGTTTCGGTACGGGCACCGCGCGGCGACCTTGGGATCATCCGCTTAATATTTACAATACTAGATCAGCTTGAGATTGAGATTTGCTCAACGGGTCTGAATCTACTGATATGATTAGCAGAGACTTGGTATGAATGAATGTGTAAATGTTTATTTGAAGTAAATAGCTGTTTTTAACTTTCATATGCTGAAATGTTTCTGCAAAGAAAGAATTATGATCGATGAATAAAATTGACCCCCGCCTATTAAACAAATTGTTTTCGTCTTAATACAATAATTGTCTTCATTCTGTGTATGAGTCACCCAAGACTCATTCCAGTGAAATTTAGTTGATATTCACCAGTTTGATTCTGAGAAAATTGTTTTCAAAGTTTACGTTATGAAATATATAGAAAAATTACCCCTGCCCATAAAAGGTGTATTTTTTTTCTCTGATCATTTGTTTTTGTATATAGTGATAAAAGGAGATAAAATGACACTCAATGCACATTCCAGTGAAGTTTGCTTAATATCCATCTGTTAGATTCTGAGAAAAGTCACATATTATCATATGTGGAAATTAACCACGCCCATTAAAGGCTTGTTTTTCATTGGATAAAATTTCCTTGAACAAGTTTGATAGATGGTCATCCAAGGATCATTCCTGTGAAGTTTCGTTGAAATCTATCCAGTAGTTTTTGAGGAGAAGAATTTTTAAGAAAAGTTTACAATCGGACGGACAGAGCGGCGGACTTACGACGGATACATTGCAACGACAATAGCCCCAGTGGCCTTCAGCCAGCGGAGCTAAAAACTCTTGGATGTTGACGTACAATGTCCGTGCAGAGGCCTATGATTACTTTATGATGTATCTACGGTTATTTACATCGTGAAATTAACATTCGCCCCAATTAAAACCATTTAAAATCGCTCACTCAGCGCTCCATTCATTCATTCCAAACACTCAATCAAACCATTCAAGAGCGCTCAAACCCATTGAAAAATATAGAATCAAAGACTTCATTCAAGATAATTTGGATAGAGAAAATCGCGATTTTACTGACATAATCCAAATTGTAAGCCTCTAATAGGTTCTTGAAGAAATAGGAAGCTATCTTTAAAACTTGTATGCTTATTTGATTAAAGGGAAGTAATCATGTCTCAAATTTTGTTCATCCTGAACGGATTTTCGATATTGGATTACCTCCCATTAAATTCACTAAAAACTCGCTTCACACACTCATTCAATTTCATTCCTAAATCATCCCAAAATCATTCACCTCGTCAATTTCTCGACATTGTTAACTGTAAGTGCTACAGTCTCAGTGCAGTGTTTTTGTTTTTTCAAATGAAAAAAATCGTGAGATAATCGCATCGTACCACTATGCTGCCCCACGAGCACCGTGTGGTTTTTGTGTTCCGACGAGTTCACGGGTGTCGTCCGAAATAACAGGAAGTTGGCTTTGTGTTGTAGAGTTAAGAACATCGTGAAATTGACAAGGTGAATGCTTTTGGAAGATTTCGGAATGAAATTGAATAAGTGTGTGGAGCGAGTTTTGAGTGCAATTAAGGGAGGTAATCCAAAATTGCTAATTTTGTTCAAAATGAAATATACGTATTTTTCTAATTGTAGGCCTACGTCTTCGTGGACCAATCAGACACTTGAAAGTCCACGCCAGATAATAAAATCGTAGAATAAATATATAGATTTGAATTCATTGTTGAAAGTCTTGAACGATTTTTAAATGTTTTCTAATGATTTTGGAGCGTTTATGATCGATGTGAGTGAGTGTTTGGAATGAATGAATGAATGGAGCACTGAGTGAATGATTAAGAATGATTTTGATCGGAATGAATGTCAATTTCATGATGTTCTTAACTGTATAATTATGCAACCCGAAATTGATCAAATCATTCCTGCTTTCTAGATTTTCTTAGAATGAGTTAACTCATATAACCCATTTGCAAAACATCATTCCTACAAAGTTTCGTTAATCCTGTGCTGTATTTTAAGGTAAAATTTGTTTTACAATTTACCATAATGGGCCTCTTTTGTTCACTCGACATTCCATAGCGCCCATATCCGCCCGATCAGGACTAAATTCAGGAATCTGAAAGAGCATGTGTTAAACATGATTCGCGTTCAGCTCGGTTGAACTCTTACGAGTACTTCAGAGAAGAATATTTTGAACTTGAACTCTAACGAGTACTTTCAGAGAAAAATATTTTGAATTAAAAGTTAACAGACGAACGAGCGGACGAATAACCGACGAACACCGGATCATGAAAATAGCTCTACTGGACTACGTCTATAGACCTAATACAGGATATCTGCACATGCATTGACCCAATTTCGTGGATGTTTTCTCAACTTAAGAGAATTACCGTCGATGATTAAATTATCCTTTGTTATTCTGCGTAATTAATGAACTGACGGGGCGGGGCTTAGCCGTGACGTAATTTGGCGAGTTAACTTTTAATATTTTGGGTTTATTGAAAAGTTAGATTATAATAATCGTGAATGCATGCAAATAACTGTATCCTAAAACTAAAAGGATTCACGTGCTTAGAGAAAGTGAACACATTTCATCGTTAAGTTACCAAAGACTCGTAACTTCAGCTTGGACAAGCTGAAGTTACGAGGCTTTGGTAACCAACCTACGCTTTACGGTCTCAAATTAATTATGACGACCATCTCTATAAGTAAATAATAATGAAAAAATCCTTTGAAACTTGGTTTAATTCTGTCAAGTAGTTACAGTGTAGATTTTTTACACATTATGAGACAGTTTTTGGTGACGTGACAGCCAGTGGCGACCATGTTAACAACCAGATAAGTATGTTTGTTTTGTTTGTTTGAATGGGTTTTACGCCGCTTTCAACAATTTCGCAATTATATCGCGGCGGCCGGAGCACCTAACAATGGATTCCTGGTATTTCTTACTATCATTACACCCTTTCCTAGCCTCCGACTGCTATCTCACATAGGTTAACGATTATCTACCCATTGGTGAGAGACAAACGTCGTAAAGGATATTTGCCGCCACTGGGGATCGAACCCACGACTTCCAGATTTGAATTTTTATGCCTGACCAACTGCGCTATGGTGGCGGCTAGATAAGTATGTAACGCAGAAATCTGAAGAAGCATGTTGCCCTGGGATTATTTCTGTGAAATTTGGTTGACTTCTAACAAGAAGATTCGGAGTATTTTTTACACTTTACAATGAAGGCTTATTTTCTGACCTCGCGACAGTCTGTAGCGCTCATTTTATCAATCAATCGGAATTAAACGAAGGAATCAGAGAGAGTGTGTCACAAGTATCATTTCTGTGATTTGGTTAAATTTTGCGGAAGTAGTAACAGAGAAGATGTTTAAATGAAGAAGTAACGCACGGACGGGCGACCTACCACGATATTAATGCCTTACTGGACTTGGGCCAGTGCAGTTAAAAATCGTACGATATCCAGAATATCACAAATCACAAACGCGGTGTGTTTTTGGAACAAGAACATTTCAATAGTTTGACATTGACGGATGACCTAAAGAAAAGGAAACAGAGTTCCATAATAAAGTGTGAACTTTCATTCTTTGAATAACCTTATCTTTAGCCAAGTATGTGGAACTCATGCTTTTAAGGTATTATTTATCTACAATGACCTGGCACTCATTAAATATTCCTTTTAACCCCTATTAATAGTCGCAAAATATGTTTCTAAATTTAGACTTAAACTCGCGACATGTAGGTAATAGTTATAGTTCATTTCTGATAATTTACGCGATATAACATAAGCGGAGCGTTAGCGGAGCGCAAGGTTATAAGCGTAAATTGTCAGAATATGAACTATGTAATAGTTAAACGCTAATAATTGAAAATTAAACGATTTAAACAGCCGAAGGGAGGGAGCGTAGCGACCGACTGAGGCTGTTTAAAGCGTTTAATTTTCAATTATTAGCGTTTAACTGACTTAGTCTTTTTCCCGCCTTTTATATTATTGACATCATATTGCACGATTTAAGCGGAATAAGCCGGATACATTTATTAAAAGTAAACGCCCTTCTCTTTCCAAATATGGAATTGTTGAAATATGCACGAAAATATTGAGTCTTTTAAAAGAGGCATTATCGAAGATAAATATGAAGTATAATATGGTTTTATTTACCCGACAATATAGATGAATGATGATCTGATACTTTTTCACTCTGTGTTGCTTTTATTTGTTTGTTTGAATGGGTTTAACGCCGCTTTCAACAATCTCGCAGTTATATCGCGACGGTCGGAGCACCTAATAATGGATTCCTGGTATTTCTTTCACCTGTACTACCATTACACCCTTTCCTAGCCTGCTATCTCACATAGGTTTACGATTATCTACCCATTGGTGAGAGACAAACGTCGGAAAGGATATTTGCCGCCACCGGGGATCGAACCCACGACTTCCAGATTCGAAATCTTATGCCTAACCAACTGCGCTATGGTGGCGGCTCACTCTGTGTTGCATGTTACTTCGAAAGAATAAAATACTTAACGGAATCGTATTTTCTTTTGTAATAAAATGTCTCTTTATTGATTAAATGTGCCAAATTGTTTACGAACTTATGTATGAAGGGCAATCTAAGGACTAATGATTAAGCATATTATACTATTCTGCTGAGAAAAAAGATGTTATACAGTCCATCAAACCTTGGATAAATGCATATGCAATGTCCCCACTTCGTGGGCGTTTTCTTGTGTCATCAACTAAATTAATTTCGGTGGACAATAATACGCCTCATCTACAGCCGATCATGAAACGAGATTTGGCCAAGTTTAGAAAGGGGCCAAAAGTAATTAAACGAGAAGTTTATTGGAATAAACTTAAGGAAAGACGTATAGGATCTATCGGACTGTTCAATTAGATCTAGATCTTATTAGTTAGCGATACTTTTCTTGAATAAATGTACAGGCAAGTAGAAAAGTAGTCGTTCCATAACAGATTTGACATGGTAATCCACGCCATGCCAGATCAAAATCTACATAGGATATTCGTTATACAACATGTGCACGAGTTAAACGATTTTCGCCTGTACTTGTCACGTGGTCATTGCATATTTACAAAGGGGTAGTTTTTAGTCTGTACGCATGCCTGGAATAACAAATAAACCTCGACGTTTAAATGAAATAATGATCAAAATAAACCTTGGTTGAAAAGTTTATGGAAAATAAACCTTCAAAAAATTTGAAAATCCAGCCTTTTGATTGGATGATAATGTAGGACAAAGACTAAAACTGTTTTACCGATCGATTTATTTTTTCATCGAATAATGTCAGGTCAAATGAGTTGCACGTCAATCAATGATGTCATTCATTTCTGTTGTGTCATACATTCTTCAATCAAATCGAGGTAAACAAAAAGTGGGAGGAGCGAATATAATCACCATCAGGTTTCTGTAAATATTTTATCATTTGGCTAGACAAAATCAGTTGAGAACGTTCGGTGAACTAAACCTCGTGGTTGCATCTAAAGGATTTGTTTTCTATTTAGTAATCTTTTCGCGGACATCATGCCGTTCTTTTAAAGGGGTCTTGTATTTGTAGAAAAACAGCATGCACGGCATATACAGAGGAACAGTTGGCAGCGCGGCGGACTTTCATTCAAAAGGTCTCGGATTCGATCCCCGACAGCGGCACTCATCCTTTGAGCCTATTTTTCTTACACCAATGAATCGATAATCGTAGATGTGTGATGGCAGTTGTGGCATAAAAAGTTTTGGTAGTACTGGTGTTAGAATTACCAGGAATCCATTGTTAGGTACTCCAGCCGCCGCGATATATGTATGAAAATTTTTTTGAAAGCGGCATCGAACCCCATACAAACAAACAAAATCCAACTCATATTCATGGTCAATAATGTATTATTTGCAACAAGCAACATAAATAACTCGTTGAAAAGCTGTAGTTACCAGGTTATGGTTCCCAAACCGATGCTACGTCAAAGTCAAACAGATCACTAGAGCTTTCGATATTGGTCAGCTATCAAAGGTCTAACATGCTTCGATTCGCATTGTTTTTGCAAATAATGTATCCCTAGAATCATATTAGTAGGCCTATTATATATTGTTCCTTACATTCAATATAGATGTCTGAAGTTTCCTTTTTTTCTTAAATTCACACTGTTTCTCCTTCGATGGCAACCTTTCCTGGGACATTTCGTAAATGGACCTTAAACCTCGATCCTCTACAGTAGGCCTACATTTGATTGATTTTTTTCTTAAAAATGGGAAATTTGCAGAATTACTAAATTAACATGTCTTTAAAAAGATCTAAAGTATTTTTCGTAAAAAAGATCCAAAGTATTCATTTTAAAGAGGAATTGAGATTTTAGATACTTCAACTATGACGTCTTTTCTTTTTTAACTCAATTTGAAAATTTGACAGAGAGTACAGACAGGCTTAGTTCAAGCAAACTAGTCGGTCTCATTCTTATTGCTGTAAACATATTGGTACTTTAAAATCAGAATCAGGTATACATCAGCCTATCTATTGATTAAAATGCAGGCAAATTATTCAATAATTTCCCTTCCGTTTAATTGACAAGCATTACTATAAGCATTACTTAAAAAGAAAATTAAAACAAAAACGTTTTTAAAAATGATCGATTCAAGTAAAGGGTCATTTTATCAGACAAGATTATGACGTCGCTGTCTGGTTTGAATGAAGTCCCCGCCCATAATGACCTAAAACCACGTAGCTCACTTATTCGAGCAGATCGTCAGGTTACGGGATATATTTTTTGAATTTCAAACGAAATAGCGACCTTTCATTGGCGGAAAAAATAGGGCGATCGGTAAAATTAATTAAATGTATCACATTTCAACGTACACACGGAAATTTGGCGGAGGTAGTAAGGTTGTTGTCCCATAACTGGGAGGTCATGAGTTCAAGCCGAATCGCAACCAATTATATTTCTATTTCTTTTTATTTGTTCAAGTACCCTTTTTGATGCAATAGTATTGCATCAGGCTATTGACATTTTGCACAGAAATCTATCCACCAACCTTTTATTTGTTTGATTTAAATTCTGATAAGTGTTGTCCATTCATCACTGTAAATGAAAACTGTGCATTGCGAGGTCGCACTGGAAACGTAATGAAATGTGAATCTCGTTTTTTGTTGTTCAAACACAAGCGCAACTGAATAATTGAAACTTTGAAAGGTATAGATCTATTCTTTACGGAATGAAGGGGCATTTTTTTCTTTTCATTCTATGACTGGATGAAATTAAAAAGCTATACAGGCTTTGAATACATTAATCGAATTCCTGTTTACGTGGATAAGGTTATCAATATCAAAATCTTAAATATCTTCATATCTCATAATTAACTGTCATGAAGCTAATGAGATATGTATAGGGACATCTTTTTAGTGCAAGCTAACTAAATACTTAAGTATGTTTTCATTTAGTTATGAAACCAATTTTTAGCCGATCAGAGTACAATAGTCTTTGTTGGTGCAAACAACTAAAATTGAATGATATAGAATAATACAATATAAATTGCAACTCACAAAAAACTTATGACAATTTATAAGATTAAAAAAAACATTTATGATTATCACAGAATTTAAAATATGTCCCTGTCGGGATTTGAACTCTACCCGACAACTTACTGCCTTATGAGAAGTCGTCTGTACCCATTGTTCTACAGCGACACTTGTGATGTGAAGTACATGTAATACAAATAAAACGGTGATATGAAATTGAATTTCGCTGCGGGAATACTCGAACACTGACGGAAGTTAATGAGAATGAGTGCCAGTTCATTTTAGATAAATAATATGGTGTGTTTTCACAACATAAATGGACATTAATAGTTTATATACCTGTAAGGTTGTTTAGCAATATATCGATTTCTATTATAAATAGTTATTTATTATAGATCAATGAATTCAAAAACTATTATTTGAAATAAATCACAGAAAGTATTTCACAATATTATGGTGTGCTGTTGCACTATACCTAACATCTATTTTGAAAACAGATCAAACCGGTTTGACAAGTATGTTGACAAAATAAATGGAAATTGATTGTTTCAAAGGAGCCTTTTGAGACCGAGTTTTATATCTAAGGTTGTAGTAGTACCTGAGTGGTACTTTAGACTGTATATTGTTAAAATATGAGCCAATTTTATCCAACCGTCATGCAGTTGCTTGTTCTGTACCAAATGACCCTTTTCCACAATGTTTTAGCTTTACCGATATAGCTATGACGGTCTTGTGTTGCTTTTCTGCTTGTGCTCAAAAATACCTTTATTTTGATATATAATATACCTGGACATACTGCTTTTTCTTAGCCAATGAAGCGCCCGTATAATTAGGTCTCAAACACTTTACATGAACATCAATTTTTTTTAAAAATTGTGGAGAGATTTCATTACATCGGGTTTATTTTTTTCCCAACCATAAAATCTATAAGTCAATAGCAGGCATAGTATGCAATTGTCATCCATATGTGAATTTATTGCAAGGCATTACACAAGAATTGAACTGAATGGTGTTTCATAATTTTTCATCAACAATGTACAAGGATGTACAAGCAAATAACTCGAAATCTAAAGTCCTTGTCTAGACGGTAATCAGGTGTTGCGTGCATTAATTCTCGAGGTACCGATGGCCATTAGTCTCAAGAAGTCTAATACAATATTTTGTGACGTAAGGGTTTATTTCGAATTTCAAAAGTGCACACTTTCTTATAGAACTGTATAATTTTTTATTATTGGGCTCTATCATGTCAAATCTGAACATTTTTAATAGGTTTAGATTATTTAACAATTTTAAGATTTTTGGTCCAGTTTTGCAGAAGGTCAATCAGAAAAAAGGAACTTAGAGATGAACAGGCAGACGAACAACTGTAAAACGGTATGCCCCGATCTTATCGATATTGGGGCATTACAATCCTGACTGCATATCGTACGGAGTCCTTGGAAAATATAAATTAGCCCTAAGCAGAACAGCATGCCTTTTTCATTGTTTATTGATGTGATCAAGTATACCATAGAGAACCATGTGAGTAACCCCGTAAATAAATTTGAAAACGATTTATAACCAGTAAGATGTAGGGACAAAATTAATAAATTATTTGGAGAGGGGGAATAGAAGAATTAGTTTCAGAAAATCATCGTGGAAAGTTTCGGTCTTAGTCAGACAGCGCGTGTAGCAGTCTGACTAGGGTCGACATTTCCACATCCTCATCTAGGGTAGCTTTTCAAATGACAGATCACATTTTTTTTCAAAGAGCGCATCTCAATACTTTTGCTTTTTTTCGAAGTTTACGTTAAATTTATAATCTATCGTAGTTTTGCCTTAGGCGGTTGAAACATTCGTTAGGCAGCAGAAAAAATAATTAGGCGGCTTAAACATGAAATTTACAACTCTTTGTAATGGTCGCCTGCCAAAAATCCGGTTTTAGATATACTAAGATACGATTGATTGGATTTCAACGCCGCTTTCAACATTACAGTTATATCACGGCGGCTGGAGCACCTAACAATTGTTTCCTGGTATTTCTCTCACGAGTACAACCATCACATCCTTTCCTAGCCTCCAGCTGCTATCTCACATAGGTCTACGATTATCAACCCATTTGTAAGAGACAAATAGTCAGAAAGAATGAGTGCCGCCGTCGGGGATCGAACCCGGGACCTTAGATTGACAGTCCGACGCGCTACCAACTGCGCTATGACGGCGGCTCTTAGATACCCGAGATTTCTGGGGTTTAACGCTGCATTTAAACATTTTCAGTCATAAAGTAAAATTAATGTTCCAAAAGAACTTCTCTATCCAAGTCCTCTTTTGGGTATCAAGAGAATATGAATAACACCATGGCACTGTTTGACCTTTCGTCATAGCCTTAAAAACGAAGAGATTTCTATGGTTGCAGATACAACGTCTCCATGGAAACTCAAACTTCAGTTTTGGACTGTTAGGAAGTCCCTAGTCGGAAATGCAATAAAAACAACTACCTCCAACTATAGAACAGACATTTCCACAGTGTATAATCGTACAGGGGAGTAAACCGGAAATGATATCTACTATCTTCATAAAATATCAGGGGTAATACCAAATATTGAAGCAAATTGGTAATTTAAATCAATTATGTAAAATCCACGGTCTCTCTTCAAAAGTGTTTTACGGTGTCGCAAAGGCTGTTCGACCTTTGCTTCGTAAATACTTTTGTTTGATCATGCAGAGGATATTTCCCCCTTAATTTTCGTGCCAATCATTGAGTTGTGACTGATCCTATACACAGAATGAACTTTACCAACATTGTAATGCTTAAATAAAAATTTTTTTCATAATTACCGTCGGAAGGTTAGAAAAGCTATATTCTTGATTACCCGTATCAAATAATTTCAATTAAACACCGAACTATCATAGAATTGATCTTTGAGGTGGAGACCTTCACTTGACTGTACGTGATAGCTACAACCGTACGATATCAATAGCTACCAACACAAGTAAAATTTGCAGTTGCATAATTATATGTGTGCTTTTTCAAAAGCACATTATTGAACTGATGTCGACCAACGCCAGAAATGGAAACAACATGGACTTTCAATTTAATCCATAGCATAAGTTGAGAAATATATATTATATTATTACTCGGAAATTGCGAGAAGTGTCGACAGACTTCGCGTGTTGGGTTTTTTTGCTAATATTCTGCGTTATTCACCTGGCAGGGCGTGGCAAAGCCGTGACTTTATTTGGCGACTTACCTTTTCAAAGGATAAGATTCTATCAATAGTTTGTCTGCAATTATCATTAACTTGGGACCATGATTCCTTTACTCAAAAGCATCAATGTGTATAGCCGAAGGGACTTATTTCATCGCCGAAGTACCACACCAACGTTACTTCAGCTTTTATAGCTGAAGTTACAAAGTTTTGGTATCCGAATATGATTTAAGTTAAATTTATAAGTTTATATTATCTAAGCGATTAAAAATCCACAAAAAGTTGCCTTACCTCGGACACAAATGAATGGGACCGTTATCTATAAGCTCTGCCCTGTTAGGCAAAAAAAAATGAATTAGCATATTTTTACTCAAAGATAATCGAACTTCCCTCAAATATCAACATTGCGGATCTGCGACCCCTAATCAACCTCAGCTATATCTAATCTCCTTTTCAAATGTTTATATAGGGAGTACGAAGAGTCCTTTTCGCATACTGTTATTAACATCATGAAATTGACATTCACCTCAATCAAAATTAAAGGGAGGAAATCAATATCGCTAATTTTGTTCATCCTGAACAAAATTTGCGATAATGGATTACTTCCCTTTAAATTCACTCAAAACCCCCTCAATGCAATCAATTTCATTCGGATATCATGCCAAAATTCATCCACCTTGTCAATTTTACGATGCTGATAACTGTAGCATGGCTCAATTAAAAGGGTACTATTATGTTTTGCAATAAAAAACCACAAGTGATGATTTTTTAACTAACTTTTTTTTTATTTTGAAAAAAAAAATCTTAACAAATGAACCAATCGAAAGTGTTTCCAAAAAACAGAAAGTCCAATCAAATAGTCCGTATCAAGAGTTCTTATTCCTCGTCATCCGATCCATTTCCAGAGCTATTTAGTTCATCGAGTAAATGCCCTAAGGTCTCTTTCAGTTCAACGCCAAGATCACCATTTGCCGACCCTCGATCATTCAACATTTCGTCCAAAGGGCTTACACCAGACTCGGCTATTTTCTCGCTCAGCGGACTAACGCCAGATTCCTTTCCGTTCAAATCTTCCAGTAACGTTTGCAGGGATTTCTTCAATTCTTCTGTCGGGTTATTTATCCTTTTTCCCTCCGTACTTGGAAAGAATGGTTCCATATCAAGGTCAGGAATCATGTCGCAGTTAGTGAACTCGTCCCTGGGGAATATAAAGATATTCGAGAACAGGTAAAGGTGAGTACGGGAGCAATGCATACTCGTCCCCATCTAGAGATGAAAACTGAGTACAAGATTAATTAATTAAATGCATTCGAGTTCTGCCTTTCAGCTAGGAGCCGTTTGAAATTTGTTGTAAATCCCTTTTGAAAAGGGGCATTATAAAATTATCAGACATTAACCTTCGGTGGTTATTATCCATCTCGTAGGGCGTGGTTTAGTCATCTGGTTATCTGACAGGGTTTACTTTTCAATTTTTTCGGTTCATTTAATAGATAGTCCGCATCCTATAGCCAATGCTAAGCAAATGTGAACACATATAAGTAACTAAAACCTCGTAACTTCCGCTTGTTTAAGCTGAATTTACAAACGATTTTAACGCTTCAAGTTATATATGATTATTTATAGAAATGAGTGCATTTAAAAAGGCTGATTTACCTAACCTTATAATCAAATGCAACGCCACGTTATTCAAACTCCGCCATGCCAGGACAAAAATATGGATCAAAACGTTTAAAAAAATTCCTGTTTTAGTATCTTGGTCGATATTATAAAACTTGTTTCGTGCATTACTGTTTTACCAATATAGTTTGATTGGGGTTTAAAGAGTATTTCAACAATCTTTCAGCCATATCACAGCAGCCGGAGCACCTTACAATAGTTTCCTGGCTTCTCTCACCAGTATGTTACCCTTTAAACGTTCAAACGTTAGATGAAATTAAGGTTTTACAAGAGTTTACTTATACAATTAAAAACATCGTGAAATTGACATTCACCTCAATCAAAACCATTCTAAATTGCTCACTCAGCGCTCCAATCATTCATTTCAAACAAACTCAACCATTGAAAAACGATCAAACCCATTGAATTATAAAAAAAACCCAACGTAGTTCAAAATAAATTTTGATTCAGAAAAATCGCGATGTTCATCCTGAACAAAATTTACGATATACGATTACTTCCCATTTAATACTCAAAATTCGCTCCACACACTCATTCCTAAATTATTCCAAAATCATTCATCTTGTCAATTTCACGATGTTGTTAACTGTAAACGGATAACGATTGTCCATCTAATGGATGATGGATAAGGGAAAATGTTCGACGACTAGTGTTCGAGCCCGGCATCAGAGACAGGATTCAGACGCCTAACCAACTGCAATTTCGACTTGGTCCCGATTGAATTAGAACATTTAATTTCTTAAATTGGTTTTACACCGCTTTCAACAATCTTTCGCTTATATCGCGGCGGCTGGAGCACCTAACAATGGAGTCTGGTATTTCTCACACCATCACTACCAATATATCATTTCCTAGGCTTGAGCTGCTATCCCACATGTGTACGATTATCAAGCAATTGGAGAGAGGCAATTAATAAGAATCAGTATAATATTAGAATCATTCATATACTTACGTCACGAGGAAAGCGTTTGGAGCGTTGACTGTACGGAATTCAAAGTTGTTACACAGTACTTTAGCCATGGTGTATTTTTCGATGGCCTCCAATTGTTCTGGAAAGGTGAGAAAAGGGTTAATCTGAAGCACGTTTATGAAATTTAGGGTCATGAAATTTACTCTCATTACGATCAAAATTGTTGAAAATCATTTACTTGGCGCTCAATTTATTCATTAAATCACTCATAAGTAAAAAAGAATCTGCTTTACGAGTAAAGTATTCACTTTTCTGAATTTCCAAATGTCCGTATTGTTGGCGAAGACATAGAAAGCTAATAAAATGATTTGTCTGGATATTTGCTGAAAGGGAAGTAATTAACGTCGTTTATTTTGTTCCTGTTGGACAAAATTAGCAATATTTCATTACCTCCCTTTTATTTCATCCAACATATACCAAACACGCTAATTGCGCTCACGTCAATTTCATTCTAAAAGCATTCTAATATTCACATTGTTAATTTCATGATCTATACAGTTTCCGTTACAGCGAGTTTGCTCAGATTTGTTTTCATTAGTTATATGCACTTCAAACCATATTTCAGCTATTTTGCTGTGGCAAATGTATCAACATAAGACTTTTTTAAAGAGTTAACCCAAAATATACCGCAAACCCCATAGACGTAAGTAACTAGGACTTTACACGGACTCTGAAGGCGATCACCAAAGAATATAAAAGATAAAGGCGATATGTGGAGCGTGACAAAATATTAAGAATTGGGCTTTGGTGAATACCCAAAACATCGTAACTACAGCTTTACTAAGCTGTAGTTACGATGGTTTGATTATTAATCAGCGATATTTTTCCAAAAAGAATTTATTTGTATTATGCATTACGGAATTTAAGTAATGTTAGTTACATATTCGCCCTCCAAACTGATCAGCTACTCATCTCACTTTCGAAAGTGAACTACTTTTCCATTACGCATTGATTAGAAGCAAAACACTCGTTTGACGAAGACTTCCAATGGCAAGAGATTTGCTCTATGTAATCTGGATATTAAGTAATGACCATGATCCCATAGATTGAGATGCCACATGGTAAACAGGCATCGGCTTGTTTGATAATTAACGTCCAGTGGCCCGTTTTACTAAACATCTTACTATCATTTTTTGCGCAAGTCAAAAATTAAAATTGCTTCTACAGTAAAAAATAAATATGGAATTCTAACTTGCGTCATATCATTTGAATCGCCTTCTAAAGACGATTCCAATGGGATATTGCAAAACAGAACTGAACAATGAATGTAAACACCAGGTACGATTTGTTAATTTTGACTTACGATCAATTTGTTCGTCAGAAGGTTAGTAAAACGGGCCCTAGGTCACGCCTGGTCAAAATAACGGACTATATTGTATTGCATACAACCTGATGTGATGTAAATAAACAGAAATTTGAATTTTATTCTGTGTTATTATTCGCCTGGCAGGCCGTGGCCTTACCGTGACAGTTTTTAACATTTTTTCAGTTAAATCGCGGCGGCTGGAGCACAATGGAATTCTTGGTATTTCTCTCACCGGTACAACCATCACATCTTTTCCTAGCCTCAAGTTGCTATCTCAAATAGGTCTACGATAATCAACCCATTGGTGAGAGTCAAATAGAAGGAAAGAATAGATTCTGTCAAAGGTTTTCAGGAAATTATGGTAAACCCCTGGGTATATTTATCATAAACTTACCTTCTAGCCTGTATTCTTTTGAATTGTACTCAGACATAAAGAAAACAGTATAGACGGACCGGTTCGACCGACCGACAAGTTCAAGCAATACGCCCCCGTATTTGTCAAAGAAGGACATTCTCATTTATAAACTAACCTGGAGTGAAACCTGTATTGACCTGAAATCACCTGTCTGATAACATAACATGAAATCAGACAGTCTATTTTAAGAAACAAATTACATGCTCTTTTTACTGAATTTCTTTGATTTAAGAATTTATTTAAGTAAATCGAGAAAAAAAGGTTGCATAGTTAATAGAACAACATGCGTCTTAAAATATCAATGTTATCTGGTCTCAGTAGCGAGAAATCATCATGACTCGACAAAGCCTCGTCCTGATAAATTCTCACAACCTCGACCAGATAACGATGATTTTTTAACCCTTTCCTGTTTTACAAAATTTTAGACCTGTCCAAATTCAAAGGTTTTGCAGACGAGAATTTAAAGTGGATTTAATTCGAAAAATAAGCATTCAGTAGGGTAAAAAAAGTGGAAAAAGAAGAAATTGCTTGTCAGAAGCAATTTCTTCTTTTTTCACAATGTTTCCCAATCATAAAATCGCAGGCACGTAAAAAGCAGGGATTAAACAGCAAAGGGTTAAGCCACTAACATTCTATAAACTAACCTGGAGTGAAACCTGCAGCATCGCCTTGATACCAGAAGCGATCCCCAAACTTCAGGCTCCTAAACTGTCGTCCCAGAATACACTCGAATAACGGTCCCAATGTCCCTTCCTCTACTGATTTCTCCGACAGGCCGCCGGTGAATAGGTCAATATCTCCGACATTACTGAAATATGATTGGAAAAACACTATTATTCTTCTAAAGTATTTTTATTTGTCGCTGTTAGCGGGTGTCCATGGAATATTTCATTTACATTAAATTATGTTAAGCCTTTTTCCACTTGTGTTGAAAAGCCAATTTAAGGCACACTTTAATACTTTGATTAATAATTAGGACTACAACCTGCCATTTCGATTGATTGATTGAATGGGTTTTACGCCGCTTTCAACAATTTCGCAGTTATATCGCGGCGGCTGGAGCACCTAACAATGGATTCCTGGTATCTCTTTCACCTGTACTACCATTACACCCTTTCCTAGCCTCCGACTGCTATCTCACATAGGTTTACGATTATCTTTCCATTGGTGAGAGACAAACGTCGGAAAGGATATTTGCCGCCACCGGGGATCGAACCCACGACTTCCAGATTGGAAGTCTTATGCCTAACCAACTGCGCTATGGTGGAGGCTCCTGCCATTTCGAATTGTATGTCGTGACTTAAATGTTACCTAATTTGGCGTGTTTGCTTTTAAAAATAAAGGATTTTAAAAACTTAGTTAATATCTTTATCCGGTGTATAAAATATTCTTTATGTAAACGGAATAATGTTCTTTGCAGAATTGAAACATTTCATTGTTGGGTTATGAAAATCCAATAATGGCTAATATTAGGTATTTTTAATCAATTATTTAAATGATTAAATATTAGATATGTCGAGTATATATAGAAAGATGGGTAAATTTCCATAAATATCCTATACAACTGCTTGACCCTTGACCTTAACTGCAAAGAATAATCATGTCAAGTCAGTAACTTATGAAATAATTTCATTTTCGCGTTGATGTATCTAATGAATACAGTCTGAGGTGATAAATGCAAAGGTAAAATCCGAGGGCAGAGCCCGAGAATTTTGCTTTGCATATAACTCCTCCCCGATCAGACTATACATAGACACATAATGGCGAAATTGATATATAGATACATCATCGCAAAAATGAAATTATATCAATTATATATCCATTATAACACGATCATAATATTGAAATTAGTACAATTAATCCTTTTCTGAGTATGAAATAGTTTTGAAACATTTTTGTGGGCGTTAGTGAATAAATATTGATGTTGGGAGAATTTCACAGAAAGCAAAGAACGTGGGTTGAAATGACGTCAAAAGCATCAACGTTCCCTCCAACGATGACGTTGAGTTAATAAAACGTCATCGTGGGAGGTATCCGTGGGAGGAGTTATCCGTGTACACAGTAAAACACGTGATATACATCGCAAATAAAGTTATATGTGTCTTATTTCATGTATGAGTTTTATGAATCGTATTATAATATGAAATATACCTGTAAGCTCTTCGTAGTCTACGTCTCAGTCCTCGTGTATGATCGGTTAGGTCTTGGAATCTGGTGATCGGAGTCTCGTCAAGACCACAGAATACTCTATAATCAACGTAGGAAGCAAGACCGTGGTCTCGACCTCGCTGGATATTCAAGGCTGCCAAGTCAAAGCTGTTGTTTTGTGGGTCAAGAAATAGGAAGTCTCGAACGGCGCTTTCAAATACCCTGTAAAATTACAATGTGTTATTACTTCATGATATTCCCTAAAATTTCATTGCTATTAACAAAGCTTTGGCAAACAGTAAATGAGCATGTGCGTGTCATTTCCACCAAATTTGAAACGTTCATTGTATGCATTCACCGAGTAGCGTTGACAGCTACATACTGTAAATATAAAGTCACCTGATGGTCTACAGATACTCCGAGACTTTATCTATCTACAAAACGCATAGTAAGGACTCTGGTCAGACTGTGCGGATGGTCAGAGTTTAATTTGTGCATATTAGAAATTGTTTGAAATGTCACGCACATACTGAAATACTATTTTCAGTCTGTATCCATTTTTTTCTTAGTGCATACAAGCTTTAATCTTATAATTATACAAATATCCATGTGATAACATACAATGATATTTTTTATGATATCACATGGATATTTTAGGAACAATGACATAATTTGGTTATTTCTAGAAACTTTGAATTTTTGTTTGAAACATCTACGAAAACTAATCAAATAGAGGTTATAAGATAAATATAATACTTAGTGCAGTGTTTGAAAAAATATCAAACGAGGTTGTGGGAATTGATAATTACCTCGGCAGAGACTCGACAATTATCAATTCTCACAACCTCGTGCTATTTTTGTTCATGTAAATCACTAAGTACGTGTCATATTTTTACATAATTGTAAAATTTGTTAAATCACGTTCAAGAATAATCATTCAATTCAAACCCGTCGAAAACCTTTGTTCTAACTTTGTTCGGTTGAACAATCAAAAATATGAAAAGTGTTTGATATATGGCAGTGGGAAACTAAAAACCTATTTAAAAATTCGGTTTCAAAACTCGCTTTAGACCTCCATGAATTCAAAATATATTCTTTTCGGTTCAAATAATTTCATCAGGCAAAAGAAGTCAATATTTTCCGAATTAATAATTCCCCTTAAGGAATCACTTTGCCATCAAGCATACAAAATACTTTCGTGTATAAAAAAAGATATTCATAAAAGTATGAATATGTTCAGTCAGCCCGAACGCACGAATATGAAAGTCTTGACTAATTTTACTAACCTGTCTGTCCCGAAGGATTTGGCACCAAGCGCAATGGCTAATCCGTCAAGTCCGGGCACAGCGCCTTCAAAGTATGTGAGTGTTGGGTCGAAGAACGTAAACTCCGTGCGGTTACCAGCAATACGGCGATAATTTCTGTTGAAAATGTTCATTCGTCTTGGGATCCAAGTATGCCCCATTCTAGAAAGAGTGATTTTTTATCAAAATTACATAAATTCATAATCATCAATTAGGCCATTGTGCTTAATGCCTATCGAATATAAAACAGTTGATTTAGTTGCAATGGGTTTTGTGCTTATTCCAACAGTATTGTTATATAGCCACGGCTTCTGTCGTTTCCAAACCTAGTAGTTGAACGCGTTAATTTTTATGACTAATCAAATGTCTAATTTGTAGCAGGGATCAGAAATGTTAGTTTTAACTCTAATTAGGTACATAAATTAGAATATAGATGTATCTAAACTAATAAAATTATGTACCCGAGCAAATATTGTAGAATAAACAAATTAATTAGAACATAGATGTATCTAAACTAATAAAATTTTGTACCCGAGCAAATATTGTAGAATAAACAAATTAATTAGAACATAGATGTATCTAAACTAATAAAATTTTGTACCCGAGCAGATATTGTAGAATAAACAAATTGCTAATCATGAACAAATTCTTTTCCCATTCAATATTCTACTCTACTACATCAGGCGATTTCATCCGAAATTGAATCACTTCATTGTCGTCTGCCACATCTTTATTTGGTCCAATCTAAAATTTTCTTCTCAGAAGACCGCTCGTTTATTGGTAAATATTTGTGCCAAGTTTCAAGTGAATGAACACAAAATGTCAAAGTTTTCGATGACGATTACGACGCAGACGCAACAAGTTTGTAGCATTACTTCAGGATTTCTGCGAAAAGACAAGGGACCCGTTTTACTCAAGTTCCTACGACAAACAATAATCGTAAGTCAAACTCAAAATTCGTATAGGTGTATTTTCAAAACTGAGCTCTAACCTAGGCGTTGAGTCCATTACCATAGGTCTGAGTAAACCGTAAGATCTAAGACAAGCACTAAGTTTCATTTGAAAGGTAATTTGTATCCTTGTTATGTCTGTTTTATCTATTTTGAAAGAATAGCATGGAAATTTAACCGTTAAAGGTAAATTTCACGGCTCACCGCTCAAAATCTACCTATACCTAGTGATTTCAATAAGTTTTTGATTCTGCCTTGCAACATCTCATTGGAATCGTCTTTAGGAATTTAATTATCATTGTAGAAGCAACTTTGATTTTTTACTTAAAAATAATTATAGTAAGATGGTTAGTAAAACAGGCCCCTGGGCTCTAAATACTATTAATTTACCTGTAAGCGATTCCAAATTCATTAATGACGGTCGGGTTCGAATCGGGATTGTATTGATACGGCTCGGTGCTAAAAAGTTTGAACTCGTCCATGGTGGTACTCGAGATAAAGGTAGGTAAGAATTCGTTGTACACAATCTTCTGCATGACAGCGATCAAGATGCGCCTGGCTTCCTGGAAGATCACTTCCTCGTCGGTGTAGACTTCTTCCAATAGACTGGCGATTCTGTTGTGTTCTCTCACCCAGAGGGCGTGGTAGGCGTTAAGGGACGGGATCACGTTAACACGGTGGTCACCTATAACGGTAAATTTTATCCGTCACTTAACGATCTGGAATTCATCTCTCATCTTGATTTTAAATGCTTTCGATACAAATCAAATTGTTTACATTTTAAGCAAGTAGGGCTCGGTTTTCTTGCAACCATTTGTTAGATAACAGGAAATGTAGACTAATATCAGCCTGCATGGCTTTGCAGGCTGATCTTAATCAATTCTGCGTGATAGATCTGTATACACCAGGAATATGGGCTTAGAAACTTCTGTGAACAATAGCATCGTACTCTGATGTGAAGGCTCGAGTACGGTAGGTTGGGGATGCAATTTTTTTAATAGTTGAGTGGCGTTTAACACCGCTTTGATCATTCTTTCAGTCACAACATTGGGTTTAAAGCACCTTAAATCTGATTCCTGTTTTTTTTTTCTCGCACCAGTACTTTAAGTCCTTCCTTTCCAAACCCTCACCAGATATCCCTATTAGGTCTGTTTTTTCACATATTGGGACACATGTCGAAATGGATGTGCCACAGCCGTGTCTCGAACCATGTACATTATTGGCTTTACGGTTTCTTGCTGGGTTATATGGCGATTTATTCCCGGCTAGAAAAAATTATGTCACCCGAGCCGCAGGCTAGAAGTTTTTTTGCAGTATAATAAGATTGTGTCCTTCACACATTTAAGTTGAAAACAGTCCTAACTGGGCGACCAAAAACCTCATAACTACAGCATTAGTATGCTGTAGTTATAAGGTTTTGGTCGCCAATAAGACATAACTAACTCACCAGCAGCGCTACAATGAACGCCATTTTCTGGATCAGGAATACATCCTTCGTCATTAGGTTCGTCTGGTAGGCGGTTACCTTCTGCCGTGGCCATGAATGCTGAAATACAAGTAACCAGAACCTTTATAATTGGTTTAACATCAATTGAAACAATGTTCTGGGTAAATTGCTGCGGCACAATAAAAAGACCTTTAAAAACATTTGCTTCTGAAATCCTACAGAAGTTCCACCTTTGACACTATAAATGAACTTGTGGAAAGACCATAACCTTATGGGTGTTTACATACCAATAACCTCTATAATGGCAAGTTTTGTTTCTTTGAATAGACGCATTTTTTTAGAATGCGAGATTTTCTTAAAAAAATTGAAGTTTGTGCTTCATAATGGCCATAGTCATTTCAGGCTATATCGATCTTGGTTCAAGTCTAAGCCGTTTTTCGAGATCACGTAAAAAATAAATACTGTGCTGCAAACATTTTCGATAGAATCGATTCGAAATACAGTAAAATTATTGCATATTTCAGTTTTTATGCATAATTCCACATACCACCATCGCGTAAGGCCTTAAGTTCCTCTTCGGATGATCCATAAACGTTGGAAGCGTCAATAAACGACGTAATGACGTTGATTTGTTCACGTCGGTTGTCTCCGTCAACTGTCAAATAAAATTCATACATGTGTCGATTTTGTATTGATTGATTTGTTTGTAGTTAAACTTCACTGAACAGTATTTCAGTTTTTAACAATTGATTGATTGATTGGAGTTTTACGCCACTTTCAACATTATTGCAGTTATATCGCGGCGGCTGGAGCACCTAACAATGGATTCCTGGTATTTCTTTCACCAGTTCAACCACGACATCCTTTCCTAGCCTCCAGCTGCTATCTGACATAGGTCTACGATTATCAACCCATTGGTGAGAGACAAATAGTCGGAAAGAATAAGTGCCGCCGTCGGGGATCGAACCCGGGACCTTTACATTGACAGTCCGACGCGCTACCACTGCGCTATGACGGCGGCGTGCAGTTTATAACAAAGGAAGTCGTTCATCTTTCATTGAAAGTCTAATGAAAGTCGTTCGTAAAAAGAACGAAAAAACAATGACATTGTGACAAAGTTAAATGATGTATCAAATTAAATTAAAGAAAGATACAATGAATGCATTCCCATTTTGTTCTTTGCAAATACATCATTTTATAATTAGTTTTATACATAAACCGTTGACATTTGAAGAGTGCTCGACTGCTGCCGAATGCTTTTGCTTATTTCACACTAACTATGTAATGTTTAATGCCATTTGTAACAATAAGATACAGTGAGGCTAAAGGTTATGAACGTGGATTCTTGGTACATGTCGCATATACAGTCACATTTCTTGGAAATTTTCAGCTGCTCGTTTCGGTTGATGAATGTCCATCCAGTACAGAGAAATTATGGATGGTTGAAAAGTTGACTTATCAAATTTTCTAAACGTTACTATTCGACGCTACTTTAACACAGAAAAGGGACATTTGGTCTCCAGCTCGCAGATGTAATAAATACTATCTGTTAAAGAAAAAAGAAGTCATTATAAACGAATCATGTTAGTTGTTTCAATTGTACCTAATTGAAATCCTAATTGGCTGAAATCAACTTCCGATTAAAATTTAACCAACAATTATCTTATTCAACACGCTTATAACCGGACCTAGGCAAGTGTTAGAGCTACGAATATAGAGCTATGATTACCTGTATCTGTCAAGACGATTCCTGCTTACCTGTTGGACAAAATTCGGGAGCAGATCTTGGGAAGTTCATGCAGTATCCATTGAAGAAGAACGGGTTCGGATCATTATCCCAATCAATTCGGATCGGCATGCAGTTTTCGACACTGTAATCGTACATAATAAATGTAAAGATGTAAATGACAAGGGGAAACACTAATCTAGAGAAAGAGTTCTCAGTGTAAGCCTTATTGTGTATATTCGTGTCATCAGGAGTATTAAATTCCTGAATATTGCACATGAAATCTTGTTTTAAATCTACTGCTAATGACTTAATAAAAAAATTTATTGCAGGTTTAACTGCTTTCATAAGCATTGAAGTTACATGTATATTATGATCTCTGGAACACCTACCAATTGATTCCTGTCATTTCTCACTTATACGAAATTAGAAAAGTATCACCCATGGCACGAGCTGCTCTTTATTGAAACAAAGTTTGTCAATCCTGTAACGATTGATTGATTGGAGTTTTACGCCGCTTTCAACATTTTTTCAGTTTTATCGCGCGGCTGAAGCACCTAACAGTGGATTCCTGGTATTTCTCTCACCAGTACAACCATCACATCCTTTCCTAGCCTCCAGCTGTTATCTCATAAGTCGACGATTATCAAGCCATTGGTGAGAGACAAATAGTCGGAAAGAATGAGTGCCACCGTCGGGATCGAACTTGGGACCTCTAGAATTTATGATCTATCCATTGATTTCTGTCATTTCTCAATCATGAAATTAGAAAAATATCATCCATGGCACAAGCTGCTCATCTTAGTTGAAACAAGGTTTGTCAAGCCTGTACCGAACTCTATCCCAGAATTGACAGACCAACGAGTTGGCATTTGAGCTCATCCGTCAAAATAAAACGAAATATTAAGATTACTCACTCTGATTCGGCTTTGCAACAGTCTTCTACTTCTGCAAATAGAGAAAATCAGAATTGTATTTTTTGTACTAACAAAAGATTTTGAATTAGATATGTTGAAAATCATTTTCATGAAACGTCTTTAAAAGCACTCAAAATCAAAAGGGACACCTTTCTTTAAACATGATAAACAACCATTGGACGGTTGATAGAAATCGTGTTAAAATTTCTGGATTTAATTTGAATTGGGGTTTTAAGCCGCTTTCAACAATCTTCCAGTTATATCGCGGAGGCTTGAGCACCTAACAATGGACTCCTGGTATTTCCTTCACCAGTACCACCACCACATCTTTTCCTGGCCTCCATCTTCTATCGCATAAATGTGTACGATTATCGACCCATAACAATTTGTTTGGAGCAAAAAACCATTCATCTGACGTGTACCGAGCAGAATTTGAAATCAACACTGATTGACATGGGAATTTTCATTGAAATCGAAACATTCCGATGGCTTTCAAAGTTTTCCGAGTCACATTTCAATATTTCAGATTGAGAGTTTATGAACTAAAAAACCCTTAAATCAGACGTACAGACAAGAGCGAGATTTTCCAGTCTTAAAATGTTTACTTCTCATAAAAATCCTATACTGTGGGTACTCATTGGAATCGTCTCGGCGAGACGATTCGAATAAGTACACACGAAATAAAATTTATGCAAGTATTGTTGAAATGATTTTATTTTGTTATCGAAAATTCCACCTCTATCTGTAGCTCATCTGCAGCGATTTCATTTTTCTCGAGGTGTCTTCCATGAGAAACAGTTTGTCGTTGGCATGAGAAATAATCTAAAGTAGGTACAAGGTTTTGCCTTTCTTTTCTATTCAGGTTTATTGTTTGCAAAATTTACAACTTATATATATCGTAAAATCGATATAGGGGATATTTTGCAATGATTTTGGAATGAAACTGAATTAGTGCAATGAGTTGCGAGAGAAATTAAAAGGTACTCTTAATACTACTAACTTTGTTCGTCCTGAACAAACTGCTTGTTTATTTTATCTTTAGTCATTTTGGAGGGTTTTTGAGTGTTCTGAGTGAGTGGAATGAAAGGGGCGTTGAGTGAGCTATTTGGAATGGTTTTGATTGAGATGAACGTCTATTTCACGATGTTATTTACTTCTATAAATCTATCTTTTGCAACTTCTGTTGGTCACCAATCAAACGTTTTACCGTCTGAAAGAGTAATATATGAAAGTTGTACCTGCTTGTATTGGCGTAGCAATGATGTCATGATCCAAGAACTGTCCCATCTGGAACACGTGCAGGTTGATTTTGTCGCTGCGAATTCTGCGGGAACTCATGTGCACTTCGTTACTGACATGGCGAGCGCTGGGCAGGAATTCTCCGGGAACTACCGAGAGTGTTCGTGGACTGGATACCCCGTCGTCTATAAATAAAAAGGCCCTTCAGTTATACCCAATCGGAAACCCTAGGCGATTCTACGGAATAGACATCGGGAATAATAAGGTCGCAGTCATGAAAGTGCGTCATTATGTGGGTTTATATGAAGTCACAAATATAACTGAAGATGAAGTTGCGAAAAAAGAAAATCAAAGTAAGGTTAATCAAAGCACTGAAGTACTGATGGTGGACGTTTCTGTTGGCATACTAGAGTGATTCTTCCATTTGTTGAGAAAAGAAATTTTACATGTAAAATTACGATAAAAGGAAAATGATCTGACCCAAGTTCGCATCTTGCTTCAGATATACATACCTCAACATATAGCGTCGATCGTCAACCAAAGTCCTGTAATTACAAGGTTTCGATAACTTTCGACATTATGTCGGATGTAGTTAATGGAGGGATTGTCTGTTCCATTGGGTATAAAAGGAAAGAAATGATATTTAGATTATCTAGGTATCATTTTTTGCAGCACTAATCGATTCTCCGTGGCCACAATCAAAATTCTGTTGTTATCTGCTTGAAAAATTAATAAAGGGATAATCAATTAATGTTCCGCGATTTGCATTTTTAAATGAAAAAAGAAAGGGAAAGAACGAAAAATAATTGCAGACACTCTCGAGATTGAATGTCGTGTGTTGAAAAGTAGTGCAAACCCCAATGCATAAACCTTTATCGCATGACCTAACTGCATTACACTACCTGCTCGCGTTGTTTCCGTATTCATGATGTGTGTGATCTAGGTTATAATTCTATTATTAGTAGAAGTGTCAGGGGAGGTTACTATTCCAGTTATTCCATTTACTAAATTTTCATGAGTAACCTCCCATGGACAATTGGGAAACAAGGGGCAAATTACTCACTCTGCCTGAAAAGTAGTTCTACGCAAGCAAAACGTTCACCTGATCTCAGAATTGCATATGATTTCGCACTGAAAAGATGTCTGAGGTTTCAACAAGTTATGTAGAATCATTGTTTCACTCCATTTTTAAATGCATAGTTGTCAGACGGACACAAATCTTGAAAACGAGTAAATTGAATCTAAGTGAGCACTACTGTTTTGAAAACCTATTAACATCTGACAGGATTGTTCTAAACCAGTATTAACACTGGTGAACGTAAACGTCCACCAAAAATGGGCATAAACTTTTAAAACAAAACGGAGTGTGTTACTGCGTTTTGCTTTCAAATTATAACATGCCAAAAAGACATCCACAGTTAATCGGAAAACATTTAAGGAAATTACTATTCTACAAGCGTAAAAACCAAAGTACCACTAGGAACCGAATTACCTTAAAAATGAACAAATTACTACACTTACGTCCGAGGTACTTTCCAGTTTACGGAAATGACCGAGCGATATTCAGAATGACAATGAAATTACACAGTAGATCTAGATATACTTGCTAATTACTGATTGAAATAATTTTTATTAGGTTTAACGCCTATAATCAATATTGCAGTTTATATTGCGATGTACGTATCCATGGTTTCCTGTCGTTTCTCTAGAATAACCACAACATTTTATCCTAGAAATAAGCCGCTCATTCCACTTTTAAAGCCATGCTAATTGCCATACGCCCATTGTTTGGATCCAAATGACTCGCCCCATATTGACTTATATCAAATGTCGGATGAAAATTGGCCGGATCGGGGTTCAAAATCACGATCCCTTGACTGACAGCACCAGGTACGATACGTGATTTTGATTTACGATTAATTTTTTCGTAAGATGTTTAATAAAACGGGACCAAGAATCACTTTTCCGCACATTTCTTTTGTGATAAAGGTTCCATACATTTCAATCCCCGGAAAATGGTAACATGATAAATAAAATAATGTTATTGTCTTTAAATAAAATTCGATTGTGATTTCAAAGCCATGTCATGATTAATTCTCCCAACCTTGTCCACATTAAATTTCTATTTTTAGACAGTGACATTCTCTATATAAAGGCTTACCGTATGCAGGTGGTAGTAGTCTCCTCTGGGGAACCCCAGCACTTCCTCTTACTGGTTTTTGAAGGTTGTTGCATTTCCCGTCGATAGTTCTATATTTAGCACTTTCGTCACACTCGATATCTTCCTCGGGACATTGGGCTCCGGCCTGTCGTCTGAACTCGTTAATCACGTGCTCGCTACGTAAGTCTTCGTCCGTGAAACCACTATTTTTAAGATAAAAGAACATTAGCTTAAAACAGTTACCAAAATTATAAGCAGGATACATAGAGGATAAATCTTTTTAGTGCAAGCTTGAGTTATTATTTGATTGTTTAAATTTGATAGGTAAATATAGGAAATGATTTTAAGCATTTTCCCCGGTTCAAAAAAGGATTGGTGAATAATTCAATGTCAGCAAAATACTAAAACAGTTCTTAGATCATTGCGGCGGTCGGAACACCTAATCATGGAATCCCGGTAAATTACTCAGTTTATACCCCCAACATTCTAGCCGAGCCTTCAACTGCTCACATTATGCTTCCTAATTACCCATTCATTATTATTTCAAGGAAAATATCAAAAAGATTGGAAGCAGCAATATAATTTGTTTGTTGTGGGGTTTTAGCGCTACCTTCAACATTTTTAAAGTTATATCGTGAGGGCTGGTTCATCTATCCACGGGTTCCTGTCATTTCACACTAGTAAGACCACATTTCATCCGAGCCACCTGTTACTCATACCATTTAGGCGAACTAGCTATTCACTCATTGGAAGACAAATTGCGTTCATAAAATGTCTGATGAAAGTTAGCCGAATTGGAGTTCTAATTCATGGCCCTAGGATAGACATCCCTATGCCAAACCGCTGGGGTAGCCGTAATAGACCCATCTGTGTTTTGCAATGGACTCAGCAAAAAGCGCCATGGCTAAGCCATGTCTAACCAGCCCTGTATTCAGGTTGACAAAACTGGGCAAACAGTTCTCTAATTATACCAAGCTTTGCACGAGCACTTGCGTGCAAATCGGGGAATAATTGGAAAACTGTTTTGTCATCTTGAACGCAGGGTAAGTCTTAATTAACAAAACAAATCAATACTTCAGTTGAAGACTGTACTAAGCGTCTAAACAATGTAGAGACACTTAGTACAGTCTAGTCTTGTGCTGATCCCTAAAAATGCCTTTGGAGAAAACAAAAGTCAAACTTACGCGTTAATCAACATTCTAGTAGCACGTAGCAAGTCGTTAGCCCTCGTATCGCCTTCCACTTTGTCGCTCTTTCTGGTTCCATGGTACATTGTCATTGGACATTTGGCGGCAGTGTTCCTGGTACCTGGTTATAAAAAACAATGATTTATTATCGAGATCAATCTAGAATCCTGGAAATACGAAAATAAATAATCCTGACCCGACTTTACGAAATACAAAGGATGACTAAACTTTCCATTGTTAAGAAAATGTTTAAAAACCAAAACTGTTATTCTACATACAGCTACAGTTACATCGTGAAATTGACACCGAATCCAATCAAAACCATTCTAAATCATTCACTCAGCCCTCCATTCATTCATTCCAAAATCTCAAATCGATCAAAACGCTCCGAAATTGTTAGAAAAACATTCCGAAATTTTTAAAGGTGGTCGACAATTAATTCAAATCGATCAAATTATTCTTCGATTGTATTTGCTGGTGTGGATTTTAAAGTGCCCGATTGCTAAATGAACACGTGCAAACAGAAAATTACGTATACATCTTGAACAAAAGTAGAAATATCGGTTTACCTCCCCTGAATTTCACTCAAACCTCCCTCCACATACTCATTCAATTTCATTCCAAAATCATTCCCAAATCATTCATCTTGTTAATTTCACGATGTTCTTAACTGTGGTAGCAGCGTAAGATTGGCACTCATTCCAATTAAAACCATTCAAAACTGCTCGTTCATCGCTCCATACATAGCATACCTACAGTTCAAATCGTACTCAAACGCTCCGAAATAAGTAGAAACGCCACATTCGTTTAAAATGGCTTCGAATCGATGTAATCAAAACGAACAGTTCATTCCTTTCTATTAGGTTCTTTTTTGTTTTTCTCGCACCAGTACAACCAAGACATACATCCCATCCAAGCCACCAGCTACCGAAACCACTCCGGCATACTTTTTTTTCATTCAACCAAGGGTGAGACACAAATAACTACCATCAAAATGATGGGCCAAATGTTAAATCAAAGTCTGCCAAACCATGGATTCGAACTGTGGGTTCAAGGATTGACAGAAGGCCCTGTTCGTTACCTACTCTGCTAGTCGGGCTCTGAAATATTTATTGAAGGGAGTTTTGACATGGTTACTTTTCAATAGTCGATTTAAGGTAGTGAACCAGTAATAGTTCCGCAACAATTCGGACCACATGTTCTTTCACAATACTATGTAACAAAGGTTTCCTAATGAATATTAGGAAATCTCGGTTAACGCTGTAAAAGTTCATTACTTCCGAGACATTGCAGAACTATTACGGGTCCATTACCTTGAGGCAGTGGACCCATATTATTTCCGTAACGTATTGGAAGTCATGAACTTTGACAGTTTTAACCGAGGTTTGCTAATGATTTCATTAGGAAACCTCGGCCAACACTGGCAAAGTTCTTTACATCCGAAACGGTACGGAACAATTACGATTCAACCACCTAAAATAGCTTGATCACGTACCATGATGTTGGGCCAGGGGCAGGTCACGTTTCAGCGTTGACGTCTGTCTTGCCGTCAAGATGGCCTCCCTCACTTGTTTTACTGACGGCGGTTTTGCCGTAATTAGACAAAACAAACCAACAAGGCATATGAACACCTGAAAGATATACATGTAAAACACTTTTTGATGACCGTAATTTCTTTCCGTACTTTATTTAAGTCTAGAAAAGTTTTCGCAAAATACTTGAAATCGAAATCAAGATCAACTACCGTGCGTTCAGAGACGGGAAAGAATGTGATCGTTTAGAAAAGGTACCCCGGTTAATACGCGAGTCCGCGTGCAAAGCACGATACCATTTCTTAAAGTTTTCGCGAACGTTTTTATCTAGAACGCGATCCGGTCTGTTTTGATTTGAGGTATACCAAATTATTTTTTGTTTGTTTCGGATTTAACACCGCTTTTAACAATATTGCAGTTATGTTGTGGCCGATACACCTCCCTAACCATGGTTTCCTGTTTCACACACTGGTACATTGGGTTTTACATCGCTTTTAATATTATTTCAGTCATATCGCGGTGACTGGAGCACCTAAAAATGGATTCCTGGTCTTTCTCACGCCGGTGCTACAATCAGAACCTTTCCTAACCTCCAGCTGCTATCCCACATAGGTCCACGATTATCAGCCCATTGTACAATGAACAACCATATGTCATGCAAACCGCAAGCTGCTCATCCCACTTACGCGTAATACTTATCGTAGGCCCATTGGTTGGAGACAAGTGACCCTGGTCAAAATGACTTTTCCAGACGGCGGTTCAAACTCACGATCCCGTTTTTTTTTTGTTTTTTTTTTTTAAACATTTATGATAATATAGACTAAACTGTAGTCTATATTATCATATTTGTTTAAAAAAAAATAAGCGGGATATGTCCCTGTGGGATAACCAGCCTGATGTGTACCGCTGTGCCAGCCGGACTTGGAGAATGAATAACTAATCTCACAAGGCTTGAGGAAATTTAAAAGTTCCTAGTTTTGTGCGTTTTGTTGTTTAAAAGCACATACGAAAGGTAAAGTTCCTTAATTCTTGCTCTTCGCTTACAGATAAGCGACGTAAACTTCATAGCTAATGTAGCTGGTGGGGACATGGCTTACAAATGTGGAAACGTTAGTTTGGCATAGACAATGAATCTTTATGAATGACTACCACGTGACACAAGAAACAGCCCAAGTTTCGAATGTTTAAATGGGGTTTAAAGCCGCTTCCGACATTTTACAGTCAGATCGCGGCGGATAAAGCATCTAAAATTGGATACCTAAAATTTTACGCATCGATACTACCATTACATCCAATCCCAGCGTTCTATGGCTGCATTTCCACTTAAGTTTACGATCATCCACCGAATTTTGGAACACAAATGTCGGAAAGTATAAGTTTCGAACCAGGGCTATTGAACTTATCAACAGAGTACGTAGCATTTTTACAGTTCATTTTTATACATGTATATAATGGCAATATTTTCAAACACGTGTGCCTCCTGGACCGAAACACAAGCCCTGCGTTCAGGGTGACAATTGATCGATTGAATGGAGTTTAACGCCGCTTTCATCATTTTTTCAGTTATATCGCGGCGGCTGAAGCACCTAACAATGGTTTCCTGGTATTTCTCTCACCAATTCAACCACCACATCATTTCTTATCCTCCAGCTGCTATCTCACATAGGTCTACGATTAACAACCCATTGGTGAGAGACAAAGTTCAGGAGGACAAAACAGTGCAAACATTTTCCCAATTATTCCTCGCTTTTCACGCATGTGTTCGTGCATAGCCGGATATAACTGATAAATTAATTGCACCGTTTTGTAATCCTTAACGCAGGGCAGCCCCGTGCGTTGTATAACAAAGCATGGGCGAGTGTCCCTGAAATGGTACCCGAGTTACCCAATAAAGCTTATCAAAAGCACGTTTCCTAACAGGAATGTGTGGGGCTTTATGGAGTTCGCTAGTGCTTATTTATCCTGAACAAATGACAATTCTAAGCACGAAATATGTTATTGAATGTCAATGGCGTAACAACTTCTCATGGAATTTGAACCAACCGCCCCGAAAGATAAGAGGTGTACGCCATCCTAATCCGCACAAGTACCTTGAACGAGAGAATTCAAGTTCCTGTAGCCACGTGGTTTCGTGAATTCAAGTATAAATAACCACGTGGCCAACGCAACGAGTTAAAACTTTCGCACAATGTCCAAACAAAAGCGGAATGCTTTACAACAACAGTTGGCGGATGAGCATAAACCTCTGAGGGGTAAGCTGCTTGAGATTCAGAAAGATGTAGAACTGGCGAGAGAAAAAAACAAGACTTGCTGGTTGATGCTCCAGCATCCGTGACTTTTTAAAGCGGTGATATAAGTTAAACCATCTCTAGGTTCAGGATAAAAAAACGGGGCAAACTGTTAGCAAATTATATCCCGCTTTGCACGCAAGTGTGTATGCAAAGCGGGATATAATTTGAAAACGGTTTATTCCGCTATGGGCCAACTTATTTCTGACCCTAATTCTACCCGGGTGTAGACTGGTCCTACCTTCGACTATCAGTAAAGCCTATTCTAGGCTTTTCTAATAGTCATTATTTGGACCAGTCTAGAGCTGGTAGACCGCTGTTTGACACTGGTATAGCGGGCAACGATACCCGCCCGGGGTCAGAAATAAGTTGGCCCTATGTCATCCTTAAAGCAGGGCATATTCAATCAAATAATCAGCGTTTAACAATTTAAATCTTCGAAAACATATAAAATGTAAAAGATATGTAAGGTCTTACCTTCATTCTTAATGCTTGGTCCTTCCAGATACTTGATGCACAACGATACGTCCTTCGAGTGACCTTCTGAAGTCCGGCACTACTGCATGCCTACGAGTCCGTCCTTTATATAGGCCCGGCCGTGCCATGCAGAAGTGTCCCAACAAAAAGATTTGTTTTAAAATCCCGATTTTCTTACTCTTCTTTCAAAATATTTTTCAAATGTGTTGTTATGGCAGATGAATTAATCGCTTTGGCGATCTGTCTACAAAAATTTAGAATGCTAAGAGCTTGGCTTAAATAGAAAATCAATTAAAACCTCGCATTTTAGATTTGCATTAAGACCCCTTTTCAAATATTATATTTCGCTTTCATGTTGTGTATACTTGGTTATAATCAAAACGTTGATAAAGTAAAATCCCGTGCATAAAATACTCACGTGAACTTGAATTTGAAAGCCATGTGTCGCGCCACTAGAAAGTATACCAGTTGTATACGTTTGGGACTCAATATTTGTTTGAAAGGAATTTTACGCCGCTTTCAACAACTTTTTCAGTTATATCGCGGCGGCTGGAACACCTAGCAATGTGTTCTTGGTATTTCTATCACCAGTACTATCATTTCATTCATTTCTAGCCTCCAGCTGCTATCCCACATTGGACCACGATTATCAACCGATTGGTGGAAAAGATGCAAATTCAAAGGAACTGTTACCAAGTAGGCTACCATTGCCCGAAGCCGCCACCATAGCGCAGTTGGTTAGGCATAAGACTTCCAATCTTGAAGTCATGGGTTCGATCCCCGGTGGCGGCAAATATCCTTTCCGACGTTTGTCTCTCACCAATGGGTAGATAATCGTAAACCTATGTGAGATAGCAGTCGGAGGCTAGGAAAGGGTATAATGGTAGTACTGGTGAAAGAAATACCAGGAATCCATTGTTAGGTGCTCTGACCGCCGCGATATTGCCCGAAGTGCACGGTCTGTAGCCTTCGGGCTCGTAAGGTACATTACTTTACAATTAATTATATTGTGAAATCGGCATAACGAACGATATTTGAATGAATTTGGAATGATACTGAATGGGCGTGCGGAGTGTGTTTTGAACGAATTTTAAGGGAGTTAATCCAATATCGCTAATTTCGTCCATCTTATTTATCACCTCCCTTTAAAAAGATGTTCATTCTTTCCAATGTATGTGTCTTCACGAGCCAATAAGACGCTTTGATGTCCAAACCAGCCAAAATAGTCATGGAATAGTTTGATAAATTTCAATGAAGTGTTTGGAATTTGAATTCATCTAAACGATTTTGGGGCGTTTTTGAATGTTTGAGTGAAGGTTTTGGAATGAATGAACGGAACGCTGAGCGAGCATTTCAGATTGGCTTTGAACGAGGTGAAAGTCAATATCACGATGTTGTCAACTTTACAACATTGTGATCTTTTGAATGACGCGGTCAATCTACAATGTACAATATGTCATGGTATTTTGGAATCTACACTGATGATAATAAAGAAACTCTTTCCTTGCTATCTGTAAGAAGCTCCTCACAATGCGTTCAAATCTGGTGACCCACTTTATACGAACACTAACGTGCATAATGAAGAGCAATTTTAACCGTTCTAAAACGTTTTTACCTCTTAAAGCAAAGCTAATGTATCTGAAAGAAAGGCAATTGTTTTCTCATTTCACGGGTACAGAGTTGAATATTTACTTGAAGTTTATCGAAACTAAATGGTGAATACTCGTTAGAAAATGTAAGCATTAGAGATTGGGTCCCACATTTGTTCATTTAACTTTCAATGACGTAATCACGTTGATAGGTGATTACAGGATAAATGACGTCTTAAGACTACGAAAGTACAAAGGGATATAATTGGCAAACTGTTTCCACATCCTGAAGATATGGCCGGACCAAGTCCAATCAAGCGAAAAGTGATCGAAATAGGTGATTGCGATAGAGCCGAGATGGTCTGCATCACTCGGGCTCCCTTTCGAAAACTTTTGATATTTCAAAAAATACGCGTTCAGCAATCGAGCAGAAGATTGCTCAAGAGCAGGCGCGAAACGATTGTGTAACGATCGGGCAGAGCATCGCGCTAATCACTTATCAATCATAAATTAATCAAGTAGAGACACGGTTGATATACATGTATTTTCTACCATCTTAGATCACTTTTTGGATGAAATTGGTCGGGTAGCAATCTCGCAGGGCTCGACTATGGGTTGGGTGATCGAGCGAAAATTGGAAGGATGGTGATTGGGTGAAATTTGGGTAGCGATCGTCTATGAATCGAGATCGCCAGGTCTTGGTCGCGTAGAGCGCAAGAAAATTAAGATTGAGAGGAAACCGTAATGTTGGTCAGACTGTGACCATGTGGGGCCAGGTCTAATCAACTTGAAATCGGGAAGTACGAGTACAGTCAACTCCCTTTTTATCGATATTCAATACAACGACGTTTTCACTTACCGACACAAATTTGTTAGGAACGGGTTTGCATAGTGTATTTTTCATTCGTTATAACGGAATTCTCGTTTTCCGACACCGACATTGTTTTTTTTTCTTTTTTTTTCAGGAAACAAAAGTGCATAATTCCTATATAAACTTAACATAATATAAGCTTAATTGTCACCTTTAACACCTCTAGCCTTACAATACACTAGTTTTAGATTAGAAATGTTTGTACAGCTTTTCTGTTTTGCTCTGCAGATGTAAGTTGAGGACCTTTTGGTGCTGCTTGGTCGGAACTGATCGAGATATTTAAGTGGTCGAGTTGATATAATTAGCAGTAGGAACCTGGTTTTAGGCACGTCGTGTGAATTTATCACTGGAAAAAGCACCTTGCCAAAACTTTATACATTTATATAGATCCTCGTAATCATTAAAGAGGTTGCTTAGAAATGGGATTAGGTTGTAATGTGTGTAGGTTAGGGTTAAGTATTATTTCTATTTCATACGCTATTCAGTTTCTCAAATGATCTAAAAAGTTTATTAGATATAACTAATATAATCGAGTCACGACATCCATTCAAACGCCTGTATAAATATACCTTTCGTTGTATAATTCGGGTATACTGGGTGTATTTTGAGTGCGAGGTATTGACATGCGGGTATGTGGGTTTTACATTTTTAATATCTCACTTTTGAAAATATTACTCCCTTCGAGTAAATTATTCTGATCAAAATCATTGTCTTGCATTGTAAAAACGGAAGTCATAGTAATGAAAAAAAATAATGGATAAAAAAATACATTGTTGTTTTAAAACAAGACGAAGATAGGAAAAAAAAACAATTGGACTAATCGAAGATGATCAATTATCCAGTAAAAACCTGCCTAAATTGCAATAAAAGGGACCATAGACTAAATCTCAAACTTTAAAAGAATAAATGTAAAATTCATTTTTCATAAAACAGAAAAAACAGGGTGTTATTTCAAAGAAGAATTAGTTGTTTTTTACCAGTTTATGTAACTTTATTGCTACACCTTGATTTCATGGTCTGAAAGTAATTAAGTAGGAAGACACTGGTGAAAAAGGAAAGTTGCTTATTTCAAGAAATATTTTTTTAAAACTAATGTCGTATTGTTTTCTCAATATTTTCTTTAACAATTGTAGTGTGTTTTTAATTTCAACGCACATTAAATCAACGCCTTCAAAATCGTCGACTTTTGATTAGTCTTAAATTGTCCGTTTTGTAAACTCTGGTGTAGACAACCAAAATTACAAGGCAAGTTCATTAATGCAGGTTTTCCTGGATAACAGAATAAATGTGACCCGTCACGCGAAAAGGGACCACCTGGGAACCTTGCAAAATAAATATTTGAAAAGGAGAGTTGTTATAGAACAAGCCAACAAGAGGTCGCATTTAGAAAATTTCTTCACAGGAAGGTAGATTGATTATTCTAGAATCAGAAAATTAGTAAAGATTCGACCCTAGTCAGTCTGCGCTATCCACGCAATCTAACAAGCACGTACAAGATGGTCCCTTTTCGCGTGACGGGTCACAAATATTTACATAAAATTGACAAGGTAAATAGTTTGAAATGATTTAGGAATGACATTGAATGAGTGTGTGGATCGAGTTTTGGGTGATATTCAAGGGGGATAATACATTGTCGATGATTTCGTTCAAAATGGGTGAAATTAGCGATCATTGATTAACGCCCCTTTAATTGAATAAGCATACAAGTAGTATGAATTCTTATTTCCTCAAGAACCATTCAGCCAATTTCAATTAACTCGGTAAATTCGCGATTCTTTTTTCTAGCTATATTTATTTTTAAATATAGTTGTTGATCTTACCTTTTTAGTCATTTTTTAGCGTTTTTGAATGGTGTGAGTTAGTGTCTGAAATGCATGAATGGAGCAAAGAGTGAGCGATATAGTTTAATTTAGATTAATGTCAATTTCACCATGTCATCAAATGTATTATAAAATAATAATCGGTTGGCCCATGTTACGTTATGCTATTTGCAAACGTGTAATTCAAGAAAGCTTGATTCAATTTTACGTCAGTTTGTACTGCATGTCTTTGGTTTTATGTTAAAAAGTACGTTATTTTACTACAGTTTAAAACTTAAGGTCACGCTTCAAAAATTAAATTGTTTACGCCTCAAGTTTCATACTTTCATTTTTACACATCACAATGCCTATTAAATAAACATTTTTGTTTGAAAATTCATGATTGAAGCATTTCCAACATTTATCGCAACTTGTCCTATGTTATACAGTTAACAACATCATCTCGATCAAAACCATTTCAACGCTCCATTCAATCCTTCCAAACACTCACTCATATCGATCAAAAACGCCCCGGATTCTTAGGAAAACATTCACAAATCGTTCAAGACTTTCAACTATAAATTCAAATTGATCTATTATTCTACGATTTATTAGCTGGCGTGGACTTTCAAGTGACTGATTGGTCAAGGAAGACTTACAAATAGAAAAATACGTATATTTCATTAAAGGGACGTAATTAATATCGCTAATTTTGTTCATCTTGAATAAAATTAGCAATATTTGATTACCCCCCTTTAATTTCACTCAAAACTCGCTCCACACACTAATTCAATTTCATTCCGAAATCACTCTAAAAGCCTTGTCGATTGCACGATGTTCTTAACTGTAAACACTATTATTGAAAATTATTGTGGTGAAAGATGTAGCTGATGAACAGCAATTTCCTCCTTCCCTAAAATGTTTCATATAACGTAAGACACGTATTTGTTACATGAAAAATTGTCAAGTCTGCATGGTCGCTTTGTTGGAAATGCCAGAGACTCTCAATATACATGTAAATGTATATTTAGGGTCCGCGGTAATGCCAATGTCTCAATACCAAGTTTGAAATCCATCTGACCAACTTTCATTCGTTACTTGAGTAAGACCCTGACGTAATTTGGGAAAGCTTGAATTAGGAAGATATTTTCTCTACCGTAAGTTCCGGACAATAAGCCAAGGCTTATCTGTTAAAAAAAATGGAATTTTCAAGGGCACGACTTATACGCCGGTGGGGCCCATACGCTGTTTTTTTTTTTTTTTCTCTTGAAGGACCATTTCTGAAAAAGAATAATGAATGTGTCGTTATAAAGGGGAGGTGAGGGTTTACTACGGTCGTATTAGTATGATAAACCATCCCTATTGTGACTGGCATTCATTAAAAAAGGTGTGAAAACGCATCCAAATCCACAATTATTTGGTCGATTTGATGGAAAAATTATTTATTTTGTATGATTCGAAGCGTTTTTGAACAATTTTGGAGCGTTTTTCAGTAATTGGAGCAAGTGTTTTGAATGATACAGTATCCAGTTGATATATAAGCAGTTTATTCTTGTTTTGGTTTATTTAAAGGTTTAAGAAATACCGATGGGCATACCTCCTTCAAAATTAGAAAGCTGCCGCCATACCGAAGAGGTAGCGCGTTGTTGGACTATCATTCAAAAGGTCTCGGGTTCGATTCCCGACGGCGTAACACATCCTTTTCGACTGTTTGTCTTCCATAAATGGGTTGATAATCGTAGACCCATGTGGGATAGCAGTTGGGGGATAGGAAAGGAAGTAATGGTGGTACTGGTGTGAGAAATACCCGGAACTCATTGTTATGTTCTCAAGCCTCTAAGATATGGCGTTAGACCCCATTCAGACAAACATATTCCTAATTAATGCATCACTGGTCCGCCTCTTGACCAACGTTACGACACACCCTCAAATATTAAAAGTCTATTTATCTTATGCCTATACAAATATCCGTGTGATAACACCCTATATGATATTTTTTATTATATCACGTGGATATTTTTAGAACGATGACATAATGCGGTCATTCTTAGAAACTTGCATTTCTGTTGGAAACGTCGACGAAAACAAGGCAAAAAGAGGTTAAAATATAAAACATACATGTACTTAGTGTATTGTATGAAAAAATATCTAACTCGGTTGTGGGAACTGATAATTGTCTCGACAGGGTCTCGACAATTATCAATTCCCCCCCACCCCCACCCCACCCTGTCAGATATTTTTTTTCTTACTAAACATTTAGTATGTATTATATAATTATATGAAAAGTATGTGGTCACGAACATCAAACAAATTGTAACACGTCATTAATACATCTTATTCAAGTTGTAGTTTCGATGTTTGAAACAAAATGGAAATTAATGACGGAGGACACCAGTCATCTCGGTATAAATGAGTGGGATTGATCAATCGATTTTTTCGATTGAAAACAACGATCTGTATATTGGATGGACATCATATTTTTTACGTGAAGCTATTTCGAATCCATTTTTGGTGTGTGTGCGTTTTTTTTTTTTTTTTTTTTTTTTTTTTTTGTAAATTCCAATTTACATTAATATAACAAAAAACAATACAACAAAAAACAATATAACAAAAAGTCACCTGTAAATATTTTTACTGTGATTTATTAGGATATATGTTATTTCGAATTTTATAATCTATTGGTCATGGCTTAACCCTTACAGCAGGAGGTCAATGTCTGATTTGCATTTCTCGCTTCTGACCTATTTTTAAAACGGCGTTATTGGCCAGTTTTATTTGCCTGAAACTGACATATTCCTCGCAAAGTGCTTGTGCTATCATAGGAATGAACTACTAACGGCATCAGCTGTTACATACCATTTATAAAACTGATATGATAAAATCCTAGGCTTTTTAGCTCAACTGGACACAACCTGAGAGCTTTAGTTATCATTGAATTACTGTCGGCCGTCAGGCGTTTTCAGAAACCTTTAAGTTGAGCCTCGTAAGAAAACACCCTCAAGGCGGATCTTTACTTATGCAAATGTCATAGGTTATTTATGGTGTACTATAACTTGATTCTGAGAGGTTATAAGTGCTATGCAAACACGTTTTATAATTATAGACTGTTGAACAATGTGCGTTTTAAAAAAATATATATGTAGACTATATATGTGACCCGGTACGCCAAACTTACGACATGGGGACTCCGTTGGATAAACTTTTGAAAAAGGCAAGTTCACGTGAGGGTCAACCGGATGTCGTTTTTTCAAAATTCTTTGCACATAAAGGAAGAATGCTACAGTTGACAACATTGTGAAATTGAAATTCATCTCGATCAAAACATTCAAAATCACTCGCTCAGCGCTCCATCCATTCATTCATTCCAAACACAAAGATAGCATCATCAACGTCATTCAAAATATATAAAGCAAGAGAAAAGCGCGATTTCACTGACATTATTGAAACTGTAAGCGTCTGATAGGTTCCGGGAGAAATCGAGTTAATACGTTCAAATCCCGGTCGCACCACCGGTCTCTTGTGAATGTCCTTATACAAAATATTCCCAAACTTTGCCTTGTACTTATGAATTGGTCATTTTAACACCATGCACATGTATTTTCAAGCAAAATGGACAGTTTAATATCAAAAAGCTCCTATTCGTTGAAATCTTCGACTTTGTTTGAATTTAGAACATTATTATCATTGCCATGCTGAATAAAAAGTCTGTGAAAGTGAAAAAAATCAAAATCCGTAAAGCACTGGATGCACTTTTTAGACTAAGATTAGACTTAGCAAGCAGATCTTCGTCTGTACCCCCTGTCAAATCTGGAACATTCCGTTCTCTGCATGACAAGGGTGAAGGGCGGTGGTTAAAAAATGCGTTTTGAGAAACAGGGTGGTGTAAATTTACTAGTCTTCAAATAATGTAAACCGTACCGCAAATTCATTGAATTTACAAAATTACATTAAACATAATTTGTACTTCACAGGTTACTTAGGAGGAAAAAAGTGGGTCGTCAGGACGCACTTTAATAGCATGTAAAATACGATCGTGTCATATTTTGAAAAGAATTCATTCAATCGATATAATGATATAAATCAAACAAGATTTTACCTCGATTGAAAAGATATCCATATTAAAATAGAATTAAGTATATTAAACCCTGCGTTCAGAATTCAAAAGCGTTGAGAAAAATGTTTGAAATATGCCATGCTATTAAAGTGACTAGAAAAAGTGCAATATAAGATTCTTTTTTTTTTCATCTTTTGTGAACGCATTCATTTGAATGTTTGACAAATATTTATAACGCACAATTATTCACGAAATCTCATTTCATGATAAAGTAAAGAAATGTTATGACACCATTTAATGGCGGCCCTCAAGAGTAAAATTATGGCTTGTTTTATTTGAGTGGTATTTAATGCAGCTTTTAAGCAATTTTTGGTGGACGTCTTTACGTGTACCAGTGTTAGTGCGTGAGAATAATCCCTCAGTTGTAAATATCTTTTCGAGAAAAGTAGTTCCAAGTTGGGCTTAGTTTTCTTTTCTTCAAGACTTGATTTGGCTTGATAACTGTTCATTTTTAAATTGACATGCAACAAGAATTCTATACAATTTGTAGATAATTCAAAGACTCCTTTTTTAAAATGCAAAATCACATGCCATTCTTAAACCACGCGTTTTAAACTTTTGACTGGCGAGCCTGCCTCAATCTATTGATATGCAGTATCGGAGGGTAGCGTAGATGGGACAGGTTCACCAGTCTATTTAAACTTTTGCGCAAGAATGTTTTTAAACGACAAGGCCTCGATTTGCCTATTAGGTTTTCCCGTGGTGTAAGGGATACAAAGCAGTGACTGAACTTGTAGCCCGCTCTCTGAGAGACAACGGGTAGTACATAAACATTCCTGTAATGTAATTGGTAGCCAGCCCGATTAGCTCAGTTGGTAGAGCACCGGACTTCAAAACCATTGGAGTTCGGTGGAGTGGGTTCGATTCCCGGGCTGGTACACTAATAAAAACTAATTGTCTTTCGGATGAACCCCCTCCTCCCCCCGAGCAACCCGCCGAAGGACATGGCTAATCCGGGGGGATAAGCGGGTCGGTTCCCCGGGAGGAGGGGTCCAAGATGATGAGACGTTAAACCGAGGCCCCGTGAGACGGTGCTTTACACCGAGCACGTTAAAGAACCATGGCGGATCTCAGCAGTAGTTTCGTCATGTATCCTTGCACTATTCCCCGTAACAACTAACCGTCTTCGGGGGCCGTCGCTCATATGGGCATGTGCTACGGTAGCGACGATAAATAAACGAAAATACACACAATTGGTAGGCCACAACTGCGAGTAGAGTGAGAAGCGGACAATACATTTGCGTGGTGCTCTTTACCCTTAGTTTTTTCACAGTCTATAAATTTATAACCCGGTGTATGTAATTTTGAGAAGATGAAAAATCCCGCTAAATAAGGTTGTTTTTTCACAATGAAGAAAGATTCTTTTTTTATTTTCTTAAGTTAAAGATTCCTTTTCTCATTCAGAATTTGTAACATTTTTAACCATTCTTCTTGGAAAATATGAGAAGAATCCTAACAAGCAAAACAATGTCTTGCAATTCAACTATTTCTTAACACGCTATATTTAGATAAAGAATCTGCTAATGCCGTCTAATAAACTAGTTGTTGTTAAGACATTTTAGTCACCTATTGCTGACATCTCCCTGTCTGTCACTGGCGCATGACAAGTTCGAATAATTAACCTTAAACATATGCTTAACAAAAGAAAGTGTATTTTCTTTACAGTTTGAATTGACATTGAAACTTTCCCACCTTGGGTCGAAACATTTTACATTTATCATATACATGCATCTACATGGATAGTTTCCTTTTTAGTTCCGTTATTTTTACCACAATGCCACAAGAAACGGCAATCTTCAGTACTTTCAGTGCTTTTATTTTCATTCCAATTTTGGTTTGCTTGAACATCTCACTTAGAATTCCTAGTATTTCTCTCACCAGTACAACCAAGACATCCTCTCCGAACCTCAGGTTTCTAATCAAAGTCAGGCTCACAGTTATTAACATAACGAAATTGACATTCACCTCGATTAAAATCATTCTAAAACGCTCATTAATCACTCCGTGCATTCATTTCAAATTTTATAATCATACCTGGATTTAAAAGCCTTGTTTAGCCAAAAAATATAGACAAACATGAAAATATGATGAATTTTATCAAAAGAGGGTAATAAATTAGCGATATGTATTACCTCCTTTAAATTTCATTCAAATCGCTCCAATCATTCTCCAATATCTTTCCAAAATCGTTCTGAAATCATTCAACTTGTCATTTTTACGATGTTGCTATCTCTACGCTTGTCCATTTTTTAGTGGGAGACAAATGTTGGAGAGATATGCAGCCATCGAGTGTCGAACCAAAGACCTAGTGAATTGGATTCGGGAGACATAATAATTTAAAATTCATATTCCTTTTTACACCATCCAACACTTTAATTCTTGATAGCGAAAATAGTTTGATTTTTTAATTGGTTTTGGTTCTGTTATTAAAAAAATGAATTAAGTTTATTAGCGCACTTTTAAACACAGTTTAAATGCAGTTATAAGAGAGTCCTCTTTACAGGAGTTTTCCACGTGGTCTTTTTTGACCAGCGACTTAAGTTAAGAAATCAAAGCACTGAAAGTGCTGATTGTGGACGTTCTGTTTGCATACAAATTGATTAATCTATTTGTTGCGAAAAAAAAAAAAGAAATTGTACATGTAAAAATACTATTTTTTCATAGCTTGTGTTGCTTTTGTGTTGACACTTTTAGAATACCCAGTTGTAAGACGAATATAAGTCTTTATAAGTAGTAATTGCACCTTTGTGGGTACACCATTTGAGGAAATCTACTAACATCTTACTTGATTGTTCATACGTAGTAACATCGGTGAACGTAAACGTCAATCAAAAAATCAACCCCCGAAATGCTGCAGCTTATGTGATGAAACAATTAATTCCACACACTCACTCGTTCGGAAAGCCCCTAGAATCGTTGATATTGCTTTACAACATCATTCGAATCGCAAATACCATTCTAATTTTCATAGATTGTGTTGATTTTGGGCGTCAATGAAAACATAAAAATATTCTTAATAGAAAAGTACGCAATTTTTTTAAAGGGACGTAATAGAATATAGATTATTTTGTCAAATTTGGATGAACAAAGCGATATGTTCAAAGTATTACCTCCCGTGAATTTCATTCATAACTCGCTCCGCACACTCATTCAATATCATTTCAAAATCAATCAATTTGAAAATTTCACGGTGATTCCAACTATATGCCTGCACCGTCGACGACAGGGCAATCACAGTTACCCGACTCTTGCTGCAACATACAGTTAGTTACATCGTGAAATTGACATTCATCTCAATCAAAACCATTTTTAATCGCTCACTCAGCGCTCCTTTCATTCATTCCAAACACTCACTCAAACCATTCAAAAGCGCTCAAAATGACTAAAAGATATAAGATCAACAACTAGCTTAAAGCAAGAACCAAATCGCGATTTCACTAACATCATTGAACTTTAACGCGTCTAATTGGTTCTTGAAGAAATAGGAAGCTATTTATAAAACTTTTATGCATATTTTATTGAAGGGTGGTAATACATATCGCTTATTTTGTTCATCCTGAACAAAATTAGCGTCATTGGACTTAAACTTAAACTTAAACTTCACTCAAACTCGCTCCTCTCACTCATTCAACATCATTCCAAAATCATTCACCTTGTCAATTTCACGATGAAGTTAACTATAGTCTGACTCGAAATACAAAACAGTAAGTAGCATCGTTTAATTGACCCTTCGGTCCAAACCATTCCGAATGGCTCGATTAGTGCCCCACTCAGTGCATTCAAATTACCAATATTGTTTTAACCTCCCTTTAATTTCACTCAAAGCTCACTCATCGCTCACATTCAATTTCGTTCCAAAATTATTCTTCAAGCATTCGCCTTGTCAATTTTTAAGCTCTGTGTTTTCCAGGTGTTACTGTATACCGTTTTGACCGTTCTGTGGGCGGTTATTTTGGCCACGCCCCCTTCACCGGAAATTGTTCAACACGTCATCGACAAAGTGAGGGATATCAAACAGTTCAAGAGAACGCTACACGTAAACAGTAAGTAAATCCTAGCTTGAGGTTTACGACTTACATTTGAACCGGTGCGTGACATTTCGAACAATTTGACATGTGCTCAAACCCCAAACATTTGACCAGCATAGACAGCTACATTTTGTAAATAGAAGATTCTCTGACTGTCCACAGGTACTCTAAGACCTTATTTATTCGTGAAGTGCATAGTGAAGACTCTGCGTACAGACTGGCCAGAGTCTTTGCTTGGCGCACATTTGAAATTGTTGAAAATGTAACGCACTGGCTCAAATACCAACGAGATATTAAAGTGTCCGACAAGGAGAAATCTTTCTTTAGTCCTTTTCATTGGGCTATTAAGAAATAGCGGTAGATTATCATTTAATAAAGTCACCGCCAAACCAGAGAATTTCCAAAAAACACACTGCTTTCGTTAATGTCATCTGCTTTTGAATATGAATAACTTTTCAGAGTAAACACATGCAAAATGGCGCAATTAAAGAAAGATTTTCTCGAAAATTTCATATTTTGTCTTCTTTTTGCATTAAATTAATATAACAATCATTTATCGAGAAAGATCCATTGATATTCAATTTCGTGCACAACAACGCTATATCCAATAAATAGAGCTTTTGTTGTTCACTAAATGAAATACAAACCGATCTTTTATTAAAACAATCGATTATTCTCTATATAATATTCCATTGTGACAACTAAGCCAGAAAAGATCTAGCGGGCCCTCAACTGGCGAAATCAAGAAGTCAAAGCTAAAGGTAGATTGTCTGAATTTTCAGATTTGAGAAAACATTGAGGAAAAGTTTGAAATCGATTATTTCAAACAATTTCTTTTTCTCGATCATTTATACCTATATAAGATCGGGTTATATTGCTTTAACGTTGGCCGTCGGTCTGAACGTCCGTCTGTAATTCTGCGAAACAAAATCACAGCCGCATCCTCTTTGCACGTGCTCTTGCGTGCATAGCGGGGTATAATTTGGAAACAATTTGCAACGTCTTGTCCCCCTGAACGCCATGATTGAATCGTCTATATCTAAAGACAATCGCATATTATTATATTATCCATGTAAGACTAGTAGATAAAAATGGGTTGAAATATAGCTTTTTGAGACGTCAGTTAATTTGGTAGAGTTTCAAGAAATAAGAGATAACTCTTGCTATTACGATTTTCTGTACTGTAGCAAAGTTTCTTCCCTTTGATAAAAGAAAGGCCTTCATAATTTGATGTTTTAGCACAGGGCAAAATTATTTGTTCCGTTTGTTTGTTTGTTTGTTTGTTTTGTTTTGTTTTTATTTTATTTTTTTTTTTTATTTATTTTTTTTTTGGGGGGGGGGGTATTTTTTTTTTTTTTGGGGGGGGGGGGGGGGGGTAAAGTAAAACCAACTTTGCGTTCAAGATTCGAAATTCTTTGGGTGAAAATTAAAGAAAAATGCATGTTCAAGAATGATATACATTGATGCAAATGTAAATGATTTAGATACCAAAATTTTTTTTAAACAAACTTTTATAGTCTTCCATCTATCAAGTAGGCATGTATATTAGTTTACGATGATGATCTTTCTTAGTCATATTATTGATAGAAATCGTTTAAGAAAATAATCAAAGTATTACGTGCATCAAACAACCATTCGTATTAATATTGATTAAGTAGGAAAACAATAAATGAATGTATTTAAATCTTGAAACGATTCTGTGATTCCTTTAATAGGAATGTTTTAAAAAACCTTGTAACGAAAGTAATAAATGTAATCCTATTTGTAACGGACAAATTTGAAACGAAAAACGTATTAATCTCCCAGTTGATTCTGTGCCTTCTTGTGTGGTCGTACCCTTGCGTAGTCGCACGTCCAACACGTCCATCTGAAAAGAAAGAAAAATAAGCTTGACCAATATCGTAAATGGAGCAACCGGTTAATGCGAGTTTGATAATGTGGAAAAAATAGGAGCGTGACTGTAACAATTGGAAGAAGTAAACGGATTTTTTTCTCTTGGTACGGTAAAAAATCAAATTTAATTTCAAAGGTGAGCGCAACACTGTTGTGTGTGCCTATAGATATAAAGGCACTTACAATAGTAACGCACTAACCCTTCGAAATGTCGTCTTCGACTTAGGATCGCAATTGACCAGCCCTGTGTTCAGGATGTAAAAGCGTTTCGCGAGCGCTTTGAGATGAAACTCCGCTTTGCACGTGCATATACGTGCAAAGCGAGGTATCATTTCGAAAGCGCTTCGCTAACGTTTTCATCCTGAACGCAGGATGTAAATGCGTTTCGCGAGCGCTTTGAGATGATACCCCGCTTTGCACGTACACATACGTGCAAAGCGGGGTATCATTTCGAAAGCGCTTCGCTAACGTTTTCATCCTGAACGCAGGACAGAATACAATGAAACTACCATCCAATTTATTCATTCACTTACCTGATGTGTCTTAGTCTAAGTTTTTTTGCTGCTTTATCTTTTAAAACTGATTTAAGTATTTCTAGATCACCATCCACGTCTGCTGCTAGTCCTACATCAATCTCGCGTGTCTTGTCTTCGAGTGCAATGCTAAGTAGTTTATCGATTTCTTCGGCGTGCTCTTCATTTCTCTGTTTGTTGTAAAGTTTCCCTGTGTGTTTTCTCGTTTCGATGTAATTTGTCCCTGGTTGAGGAAAATGATCCAAATGATTACCCACGTTATAAAATTTCATAGAGAAATACATTTTTTCCTCCACAAACATTATATGGGAATTACATTTTAATCCGTTTCAAATAAGGCAATGTTTTTTTCACGTTTGTATGTCAAATTCATTGTGAGTTGTTGTTTTTTTCAGCGCTCCATTCATTTATTCCAAACACTCACTCAAAACATTGAAAAACCCTCAAAAATGAATTAAAAGGATGAAATTATTAAGTAAATTCAAAATAAATAGAAATAGAAAAAGAAATCGTAATTTCACTGGCATGGTTGAAATTGTAAGCGTTTATTGGTTCTTGAAACAAAGGAAGCTATTCATAGAACTTGAAGGCATATTTAAATAAAGAAAGGTTACAAATTTCGCCAATTTTGCCTATCCTGGACAAAATAAGCGATATTGGAACTTCTCTTTAATTTCACTCAAAACTCACCTCTTCCACACATTCAATTTCATTCCAAAATCATTTCAAAAGCATTCACTTTGTCAATTTCACGATGTTGTTAACTAGAGCTCGGTTGTTTTAACTTGAAACTTGGCACACAAGTTAACCATCAAAAGAGCAACCTGTACTATCAAGGGGGTTGACCCCTTTTCGACTAAGATTTTCATCACTATCCAGCAGTCAATAGCCGAGTGGACGCCATTGTAGGCGGTGCTTCTGTTTTACATACGTATTTCTTGGAAAATATTTTTTGGCGGAAATATTTAGGAATTGTAACAGTTTAAGTGCTTCCGCAGATACAAGTAGAATTTCAACCATATTTGGATCAGTTTTTACGGTAAATAGTTACAAATAACTACTTTAATATCATAAATGCAGATATGTATATCAACTTAATTCTTGTATACTGACCCCGAAATATTCCTACTTTGGCAGGAGCTATAGACAAAGATCAGTGGGCACACTTGGGCATTCTTATTTTTGTCTACATCACCTGATTTTCCCTTAAACCAGAGATATTTTGTATTCAAAATAATTACAGCGTCGATTTTGGCAAATCCAGTGTTTTCAGTACTTTGACTAGGTAGTGGACCCATTATAGTTCAACAAAGTTTCCGAAGTAATGAACTTTAACAGTGTTAACCGAGGTTTCCTAATGATTTTCATAAGGAACCCTCGGGTCAATATTGCCAAAGTTCATGAGTTCCAAAATGTTGCGGATCTATTACGGGTCCACTGCTTACGTGTAATTCTAACTAAGCCTTTTCTTCAAAATAACCAGGGTTAAAACCTCCAAACATTAAATAAATTGATCATACCAACTATAATCCAACACAAGATAAGCTTAAAAATCCAAGGTGGCATATTGATGAAGATGGTTTGAAATAATGAGTATCTAAAATAAAATCTTAACGCATCAAAAATCATTTTACTCACCGCGGGTAAAAACGTATCACTTAAATTTGTTTGTTTGCTTGAATGGGGTTTTACGTATCACTTTATAAACGTGTAATCAAATGATTGCGAGGTATCGGTCCTCTTCACAATGATCAGGGCCTGAGGTTATAAAACTTTCCTCATTCTCAATTCAAAATTTTCTCAAAATTCAATTTGAGATTTAAGCCGTAATTTTGTTTAAATACTCATTTTTTAGTATTAACATAAAAGATAATATTAATAAGTTGTTATAACTAACAACTTATTAATATTATCTTTTATTTTCATACATTTGTTCAAAATTACAATTTTGAGAAAATTCTCAGTTGAGTCTGAGAAAAAATTCAAAAATAAGCTGGGCCCTGAAAGAAATAGAAGGTCGGTAAAGTTTGATACTGGAACGTGCATTAACACTCAGGGACGAAGAAAATAACGTGTGTGTTAATTGGGATAGTAAACATCTTATCATATTGCATTAAAACGTGATATATTTTGTATAACAACATAAAAAGTAAGATATTTACTTTTACCGGACATTTATTAAACAGTTAAGCAAGAGAAGATTGTCTGTCACATATTGTAGTAATAGCGCGTGCAACGCAGAGAAACGTATACATATAATTTTTTTTAACGACAATTGCCATGTGTCAAGGTCAAGTTAATGGGTCGCATTTTGTGTGTGTCGTAGAAGGGGGGTGGGTTCAACAACTTTGCTAGGTCCATTTAAAGGTTATGCAAATTTCTTGAAAATAAAGCTTAACGATATATCATTTGATTGCTCAAAATTAAATCAATTTCAAAAACAACTTTGCTAGGTCCATTTAAAGGTTATGCAAATTTCTTGAAAACAAAGCTTAACAATATATCAATTGATTGCTCAAAATTAAATCAATTTCAATGCTTTTGATTGTATATGAGTAGAAAAAGTAATTGTTGATGTCGGTTAAATCTCTGGCCCGCATTGATATTTGCTCAAAATATATATAAAAAAAAAATTGCGATAAAGGGGCATAAGATAGTGTGAATGAATTTAAATGGAGGGCTTGAAGCAAATCCGCGATAGTATCTATATATACCAACCACTAAGCGAAATTCATGGGTTTTTGAAAATTACTACGATTTCGCTTTATGTGAACATTCAAATTTTTTACTGTTCATTTCAAGTTACCGTTTTTTAAAATATTTGATGGATTTTCAAACAATAGTCGTAGTCAAAATAATTTAAATACAATTTATTCCTAGACAACAAAGGTGCCCTTTTCAGTGAGGCAGTAGAGTATCGTTAAGTGCATCTTGAAATTGACATTCATCTCAATCAAAACCATTCTTAATCGCTCGTTTACCGATCCATTCATTCATTCATTCATTCATTCATTCATTCATTCATTCCAAAACTAACTAAACCGCCCAAAACTGCTCAAAATGACTAAAAACGATAAAATAAAATGCTACATTCAAAATAAATATCTAAAGGAAAAAATCACGTTCCAATGGCACAATTAACATTGTAAGCGTTTGATAGGTTTTTGAAGAAATATGAAGCTTTTTTAGAACTTGTATGCATATTTCATTAAAGGGAGGTAATAGATATCGCTAATTTTGTTCATCCTGAACAAAATTTGCGTTATTGGAATACCTCCCATTGAATTCACTCAAAACTCGCGCCACACACTCATCCAATATCATTCCAAATTCATTCAAAAATCATTCTCCTTGTCAATTTCACGATGTTGTTAAACGTAACATGATGAGGAATATTTCTTTGTCTTTACCAAGAAATCAGACGCTTCCAAATTCAATCAAATCAGTGAAAACTTTATTTCTTCTAGCGATCTTTATTTTGAAAACAGCTGTCGATATTATATGTTTTGGTAATTTTGAAGCGTTTTTTGAATGTTTTGAGCGAGTATTTGGAATGAATTAATGAAGCGCTGGTTGGAAGATTAAGAATGGTTTTTATCGGAATGAGAGTCAATGTCATGATTTTCTTAAATGTATTTAAGAAGTGCATACTATGTTGATCCTAGCTAGACTACACAGTATTTGGCTGTTTTCCAAATTCTTAATGATTAATCTACCATCATATATAAGAATGTCTTGAAATTTGACGTTACTGGAACTGATCTGTTTTCAAAATTATTTATTTATTTATTTATTTATTTATTTATTTATTGTAATTTGGAGAACTGTTTCAGTAAAGTTCTGCGGACACATGGCGGGTCATGGATAGTCCTTCCAAAATGTCCCAAAATCTCGCCCAATGCGACCAAACTGAACTTTGAATCGCCCGCTGCCATAAAAAGGAATTTTAGCAACCAAGACTTTTAGCGTCATGACATTCTCAAGGGGCCGTCCCATTTTAAGTGGTAAAATTAAGTAATCGCCGATATCTTCGGAGATAAAACACCGATTTTTCCCCCAAAGCGCTATTAAGTAAAAGAACGCCTCGATTCGAGATTTGGTTATTGAAAAGACAGACAGACAGATAAGTTTATTGAAAGATTTGTACAAAGTACATCATCGTTACAAAATATAATCACATTTATATATAATATATAGAAAAAAATACATATTTAACATGTCTAATATACAACTTGATCTACATAACCACTTATTTTCCTTAGGGTAATCAAATCTAACCGCAAAATATTAATAGTATTTCAAATTTCTCCGAATGGACGTTTAGAGCCGTAAAATAAACTGGTTAAAGTACACAACCCGTTGAACATGTGATTGCTCATGCATACACCGTGTTAAACGGGTGCGTGTAATCGATTTGTTTTTGTTTTTTGTTTTTTGAAAAGATGCGTGCGTAAGAGGTGTAATGAATTGAATCATTTTGATTGTTTATGGCTTTGACGTTGATATTTCACGAAGACTTGATGTATTTAGATGTTTTTCTTGAAAATTTGCTTGTTGACCTTTGCTACATTTTTTTTAATGTTGATGCCGAAAAAAAATTACCTAAAAGTTTTTTTGTTTTTTTTTTTTTTTTTTTTGGTTTTTTTTTTTTTTTCAAAAAAAAAAAAAAATAAATAAATAAATAAATAAATAAATAAAAATGTCTTCGGACTAGATTTTCTTTTTTCAAAATTCGATCCCGCGCAGATACGTAGTAGTTCAATCTAGCTTTCAGCGATGCGTTATTTATTCAAAAAAAGTTTTTTCATAGGCGAAATAAATACAAATGAATTCTACTCTATTTATTATTAATTTCCATATTTAATACTTGTGAAGTCTATATTTTACAATAAACCGTAATTTCAAGAACTAACGAACACCAAACTGCTCGAAAATTGGCGTCAAATTTGTATAGTAAAGATGATTTTAAATTTGATCAAAAAAGATTCTACTATTTTGAAAAAAAAAAAAAAAAAAAAAAACTCGTCGCTCAATCAGAACATTTTTATTTTAATGATATAATTCAATTTTGTCTCTCTACGAAATATGAATAGAAATTAGCAAATGCCACCGGACAAAATTATTAGAAATATGTATTATTGCGAAATGATATTTAAAGTAGGACGTAAAACATAAAAAAATAAGAGTTTTAACTCATAGCTGGTTATTCTGAACGAATATACACTAAAATATAATGAATAACTCAGTCATTTTTAGCGCTCTAAATGAAGCCTTTATCTTAAAAATCGACCGAATGATTTGAGAATAAATTGCTAAAACTGATTGTGGCTTGTTTAAACGACCAACTGTATTTCCCATAATATTCTAATTACAAAGATCAGTATCAGTGAAATTAATACGATTTTTAAGAAATTCTACATTAAGATTCTCTTTACGACTTCGCAGTTATAATGTACATTAAGTTAGAAAGACGTTCGAGACTACGACGTAACTGGTACTCCGTACCTTTATTCGTAATGCGCGTATAAAAATATGTTTATGCGTTCAAACCGTAAATCTGAGTCCTGACATATAAATCGGACATTTTTAGCTCGGCTGTTTTCGGAGAAAACCCGAGATATTGCTGTAGCCTTCGTGTTGTCGTTGTCGTCGTTGTCGTCGTCGTGCGAAAACTTTGACATTTGTGATATCTCTGGTTCTACTGAAAGCATTTACTTGAAACTTGGCGCACATGTTCTCCATCAAAAGAGCAACCTATACTATCAAGGGGGATAACTCGAGGTGCATTTTAAACAAATTATTCCCCTTTTTCGACTTAGTTTTTTCCCACCATCCAGCACTCAACAGCCGAGCGTAAGCACCCGTGCTCTTGTTTGTTATAAGATCCGTTCTCCAGGTAAACCTGCCTAAATCACCAAAATATTGACAATAGACTTTAACTCTAATTCTTAAAAATTGCAATTGTTATCACTCATTACAGAAAACGCAATGTTGTAATTAAGAAGAACTTAATATTTCCTACCTGTATATGTAACCATTTTCTTTGAAAAAAAAACAGATTTTTTTTTTACTGAAGGTAAAATAGTAGGGAAATATTCAGAAAAAAAAAATGCTTGTTTCAAGCAATTTCCCTCTTTTTCTAAATGTTTTCTACAATATTGTGCCGTCTCTTTTCAATTTGAACATTGAATACACGGTTGAAATTCTTTGAATATGGATTAGTCTAAAATTGTTCGTTTTCCATAACCTCGACAAGACAGCTGAAATTACCTAAATGACAGCATCGAGGCAGCCCTGCGTTCAGGATGACAAAACAGTGCAAATAGTTTGCCATGTCCCACTTGTCATTTGCACTTGCGTGCAAAGCTTGGTATAATAGAGTATTTTCACATAAGTCTACGCATGCGCGGAAATTGCTCGACTCCGCCCCTTTTACAAACGAGGGGGCATGTCATTTAAGTCCAGTAAAAAAATTATAGTGAACCACAAAATACTCGTCTTTATAAACGTTATCAAAGTTATTTTTGCACATAAAATAAAATTTAGCTTTAATGCTTAAATTCTTCATGCCTAGTTTTGTCATTTTTTAATGTTTTGTTATTGATTAACTTATCTTAATCTAACTCTATCTAGCGTGTCTGACCTATGAAGAAGTATTTTGATTTCTTGTTGGCAATAGTATACTGATTTTATTTAAAATTTTGTCATTAAAGTTTCTCTATGAACTATTTTCCTTCATATATTGTTCCCTTATTTATTCAGATCTTATCATTTATTTCGCTTTTCATTAAAATCACAGTATTACTAAAAGATTTAAAAAAACGAAGTCTATTTGTTTATATAGTATAATATAAATGTCTTTGTATAAAACATTATTACAATCACATCGTAATCAACACATTGAGACAAGGAAATGCATTATTGCAAAAAGAAGAAAGAATAAGATAACATATAAATCGCTGAACGCTTATTCCAACCAAATACACCACCTCGTTGAATAAATTGTTTGTGATATTGCGATTTGTGTTTCAAAATAAGAAACACAATGACGATCTTTCACTTTGTGAAGCATGATTTTGGAATTGTAGGCTCATGTGATTTTTTTACCTTGCAATATAAATTTCTTTGTGTAAAATGTTATTTATTCACAACAGCGTTTTTGCACGAGATATGTTCGTACTAAGGAAAAATTAAATGATAATGATAATAAATACATGTAGATAAATAAGTCGTATTTCGTAAATAGCAGACTTAATTTAAATTAGATCCATGTTCTTTATGGTGTAGGGGCCATATATCTGATACTCATGTAGAATCATTAAAATATTTTAGCACAAGTCCCTTGTAGCACTGTTGTTTTTCATATTGCTTGATAAAACTTAAGTGTTAAAAAACATGTAGGGTTGAGTTTAATCTTCTCGTGTGTGAATGATTTCTGAAATGGTTTTACAATATACCATTGACCCCAGATCAAAGAGCGGTCAAACACTAAAGCAGAAGTTATAAGTTACAACACGTGCGCTAAATAAACATTGTACTAGTGTCAATTAAGCGTCGTACGTGACATATGGTATTACGTAATCGTATATAACTTCTTTCGCATCTTCATGGTGAAGACATATCCATAAAAGGGGTATTTTAATTGTGCGTTCAATAATTCATGAATTTGGAAAATTAAATGGATTCGTAAAAGGCTAGTGTTTAAAAAAAAGCTGCACAAAAGAAAGATAATGAAGTAAAACGTTTCCAATGTATTTAAAAGCCCTTCCAAATATAAGTATGTGTTCAAATTTGAATAATTACCAAAAAGAAATAGCAACTCGTAAATAGCTGCGATGGAATTATTTCTCCCTTTTTAAAATTGTCTCCATCTCCCGATATGTTTTCGTCTTTTATTTTTCGCTAGAGCAAAACATAATATCTGTGTTGAACTTGCATTCTGTCGTAAGTCGTTTTTTTTTGTCTTTTTATTATTATTATTATTATTATTATTATTATTATTATTATTATTATTATTATTATTATTATTATTATCATTTATCATATATTATTCATTTTTTGTAATTTTTAGTTAATGAATTACGATCGATTTGTGTCGAACAATAATGCAATTACTATTATGGAAATAATGAAAATGAATATTCAAAATGAAATAAATCCAAATAAGCTATCAAATCAAAGTGATTTCTCAAAACAGTAGATTTCCAGTGATGGATATCTATTTCGACCAAAAAATATAAATTCATCAAGTAGAAAACTCTGAAGAGATATCTCAGCAATTTTTTCACCCAACTAAAATCAAACGTCGTTTTTTTCAGTTTTTCAAATAAAAAAATCCCAAAGTCGGTCGAAAAAGATTCTTATGACATTTAAGTTTTGTTTTGAGTGATAAAATTTTGATAATCTTTTTCATTAATAGTTGAAATCGACTGATTCATCCGGATAAATTTCAATGAAATAAAGAGTGGAGAAAAGAAGGACGCCCCCTCGTTTGCATTGTTATGTCCCTTTGACTGAAGAGTACGCAAGGGAGCTAATTACGTGAAATACCTCTATTGGCAATCTGTTTGCACAGTTTTGTCATCCTGAACACAGAGCTTTATAAGACCGCTAAAATTACCAAATGACAGGTTTTCCTGGATATATATTCTGAGCCTGTGCGTGTCATTTCCAACAATTTGACATTTTTGTGAGACGCAAAAAATTGATAAGGGTTGGCAGGCACATACTTTCAATATAAAGTTACCTATATGGTCTACAGATACTTTCAGACCTTATCTATCTACTAAACGGATAATGAAGACTCTGGTCAGACTGTGCGGATGCACAGGCTGGTCGGAGTCTTTGCATTTCGCATATTTGAAATTGTTGGAAATCTCACGCACAGGCTAATTTTCAAATATTGGTTAATATCTTGCAGGACAGAACCCATCAAAAGCATGTCCTCTGGCCCTGTACCACAACAAAAGGTTGGAGGTTCGAAGCCCAGATGATCCCAGATACAACGACCTACTCACAGCCATGAGGGTACTTAATGAGGAGTGAGTAGTATTTACTCCAAATGGGCCCACCTTTAACCTTTAGAGCAAAACATAATATCTGTGTTGAACTTGCATTCTGTCGTAAGTCGTTTTTTTTTGTCTTTTTTTATTATTATTATTATTATTATTATTATTATTATTATTATTATTATTTATCATATATTATTCATTTTTTGTAATTTTTAGTTAATGAATTACGATCGATTTGTGTCGAACAATAATGCAATTACTATTATGGAAATAATGAAAATGAATATTCAAAATGAAATAAATCCAAATAAGCTATCAAATCAAAGTGATTTCTCAAAACAGTAGATTTCCAGTGATGGATATCTATTTCGACCAAAAAATATAAATTCATCAAGTAGAAAACTCTGAAGAGATATCTCAGCAATTTTTTCACCCAACTAAAATCAAACGTCGTTTTTTTCAGTTTTTCAAATAAAAAAATCCCAAAGTCGGTCGAAAAAGATTCTTATGACATTTAAGTTTTGTTTTGAGTGATAAAATTTTGATAATCTTTTTCATTAATAGTTGAAATCGACTGATTCATCCGGATAAATTTCAATGAAATAAAGAGTGGAGAAAAGAAGGACGCCCCCTCGTTTGCATTGTTATGTCCCTTTGACTGAAGAGTACGCAAGGGAGCTAATTACGTGAAATACCTCTATTGGCAATCTGTTTGCACAGTTTTGTCATCCTGAACACAGAGCTTTATAAGACCGCTAAAATTACCAAATGACAGGTTTTCCTGGATATATATTCTGAGCCTGTGCGTGTCATTTCCAACAATTTGACATTTTTGTGAGACGCAAAAAATTGATAAGGGTTGGCAGGCACATACTTTCAATATAAAGTTACCTATATGGTCTACAGATACTTTCAGACCTTATCTATCTACTAAACGGATAATGAAGACTCTGGTCAGACTGTGCGGATGCACAGGCTGGTCGGAGTCTTTGCATTTCGCATATTTGAAATTGTTGGAAATCTCACGCACAGGCTAATTTTCAAATATTGGTTAATATCTTGCAGGACAGAACCCATCAAAAGCATGTCCTCTGGCCCTGTACCACAACAAAAGGTTGGAGGTTCGAAGCCCAGATGATCCCAGATACAACGACCTACTCACAGCCATGAGGGTACTTAATGAGGAGTGAGTAGTATTTACTCCAAATGGGCCCACCTTTAACCATAAAATAGCTCGGTTTTGTCATTAAAAGTGGACCCGTAATAGTTCCGCAACATTTCGGAACTTGTTATCTTCCACAATGTTGACTGAGGTCTCCTAATGAAAATCAATAGGAAACCTTGGTTAACACCGTTAAAGTTCATTATTTCCGAAACGTTGAGGAACTATTTCGAATCCACTACATTAAAAACTGGATGATATCTTAAAATACGAAGTCTACATTTAAGTAGAGTCTCTTAAATATTTAACAGGGACCTCTATGATTCCAACGTTGAATACCGGTAGTACCATTTTGTTTTTACCAGACTTAAACCCTGCCCTGCGTTCAGGATGACAAAACGATGCAAATAGTTCGTCAATTATACTCCGCTTTGCACGTAAACGCGTGCAAAGCGGGATATAATTGGCTAACAGTTTGCACCGCTTTATCATCCTTAAGACAGGACAGGTTTAATCAATTCAAGGTACACATTAGAAGAGCTCGATGACCCGGATGTGATGCAGGTATTCCAGAAAGAGGTGGAAGAGTTGTGTCCAGCTGAGAGTGTCACGTGCGATGAAAATGCGCGATACAGAACAGCCAACGGCACGTGCAACAATATAGATAATCCGTTTTGGGGCAGTACAAACGAGACTCAACGACGAATTTTGAACCCAGAATATGGTACAATTTTCATCATAGATTTGAAAAGATAGTAAAATTTTCGACATATTTTTGAAAAGATAGTAAAATTTTCGACATATTTTTGAAAAGATAATAAAATTTTCGACAAACTATTTAATCTTGTGATTCTTTTGTTTGTATTAGAATTTATAGTAAATATTCGACATAAGTACACTTAAAATTGAGCCTATGCGTGACATTTCAAACAATTTGAAATGTGCGCAAAGCAAAGCTTCTGGCCAGTCTGTGGAGACGCACAGTCTGACCAGAATCCTCACTATGCCCCATATTGATGTATAAGGTCTTAATCTTCATGCAGTTAGCATATATTATTATTGCATTGTATTGTTGTCAACGCTAACCAACGTTCGTACCTCGCGCAGGTGAGAAATTGTTGGCAATGCGACGCACAGGCTCAAATATAGTCATCGCGTTAATCTATTGCATTGAAATGGAATGAGCACGTTGAATATTTTTATCGACATAAAGTAGAAATTGTAGTAAAATTTCCAATATACAGTAGCCAAGATAGTAAAATTTTCGACATACGATTAAAAAATGGTTAACAAGTTAATTTAAGAAATTGAGATGAAATGAACACGTTGAAAAGTTTTGATGTCAAGGCCTACGGGTGATATTAAAGGAGTTCAGTGCATGGAACTATGCAGATGAGTTAAAAACATACATTGAATTTATAACATGATGCAATAAAATGCATAACGAATTAACAAGAAATAACATAGAGCTTTATCCGCAACAAAATTCATTTTTCATTTGTTTTACTGTGTACACATATAGCTCCACCTTTTTATCGTACTCAACATCATCTTTAGCGGGAAATTTGGTGCTTTTGACGTCAGAAAACCCACGTGCTAAATGAAGCACTTTCTGTGAAATTCACCCAACGTCAATATCATTACTTGTTCATTTATTTTACAACTAGAGGAATCTTTAAAACTATTTTAGGAAAGGGTAATAAAAACAAAATTCGGAATTGAATTCGTGTTATAACGGATATAGTTTCATTTTCGCGTTGATTTGTTTGAATGGGATTTTACGTCGCTTTCAACAATCTTTCAGTTACAAAGCGGAGGCACCTAACAGTGGATTCCTAGTATTTCACACACCGGAACTACATCACATCCTTTCCTAGCTTCCAGCTGCTATTCCACACAGTTCTACAATTATCAACCCATCGGACGAAGACAATTAGTCGGTACGGATAAGTGCGGCCGTCGGAATTCGATCCCGGGAATTTTCGCGTTAATATGTCCATGAATAAAATCTGATGGCCCGGAGTTTTATGCAAAGCAAAATCCTTACCTTTGCATATAATTCCTCCCCAACCATACTTAATTCATGGACACATCAACGCGAAAATGAAATTTCATAAATCAAAACTATTCAAACAGTTAGTAACATCGAGAAACTGACTGTAATTTTGCTCAAAACCATTCTAAGTCGGTTATTCAGATTTCCATTTATTCATTCCAAACACTCACTCAAACCATTCAAAAACGCTCCAAACCACTGTAAATGGTTAGATCAACACACTCATTCAAAATAAAAATCGAGGCAAAAATCCACTATTTACTAACTTAATTGAATTTTGTAAGCAAATTTTGGTTCTTAAGGACAAAGAAGGCTAATTAGAGAACCTATCAGAATATTTTATAAAGGGGAGGTTACAATTATCACTTATTTTGTTCGTCTTAAACAAAGTTTGCGATAATGGATTACCTCCCCTGAATTTCACTCATAACTCGCCTTTCCCGCTCATTCAATTTTATTAAAAATCTTTCAAAAATTAGTCACCTTTTCAATTTCATGATGTTGTTAAGTTTAACTTGCACGTGATTACATTATTTTACAAACGGCGTTTAAGGTTTCACCGAATAACTCGAATGGTAAAAATCTTGAATTTCATCGATTTATCACCTAAAGATTTCGTTTTGAATTATCAAATTGGTGTTCACTACATACAGTTCAGAGCACCGTAAAATTGACACGATGGTTTGTTTTGGAATGCTTTTCGGATAGGATGAATGAGTGTGTGGAGCGAGGTTTGACTGAAATCAGAGGGAGATAATCCAATAACGCTTATTTTGTTCAAAATTAGAGATACGATCTACCTCCCTTTAAAAAATATGCAGACGTGTTGTATGAATAGCCTTTTGTTGTCTCCCAGGATTTATCATGCACTTACAGAATTCAATATTATCTCAATAAATTCGTGGAATTCGACAACCGATTTTTATTTTGAATTGAGTTGTTGATTTTATCACTTTTGGTGAGTTTGGAACGTTATTTAATGCTTTGAGTGAGTGTTAGGCATGAATAAATGGAGCGCTGAGTGAGTGATTTGGATTGGTTTTGATCGGAATGAGTGTCAAGTTCACGATGTTACTAACAGTATAGACCAGCAATTTCAAGTGAGTGATCAAAGATCAATTTTACATTGAAAATGATAGGAGATAACGGTTTCTCGAACCTCACTCTTTCTTGCGGAACTATACCACATTTAATAAATGTGTTATTTAATTGCCTCTCACTAAATATTCTCTATTTTCCCACAGATGACAAGATTGGATCGCCGCGAAACAAAACTAAACATGCAGATGGCGGGGCTTTGCCCAATCCACGGGAAATCAGCCAAGCCATGCATGCAAGTGCCCCTGGAGCCCCCGTGATCCGGAGCAAAAAAATAAACCTCCATGTTTTCCAGTTTGGTCAATTTCTGGACCACGACATAACACGTACGCCTGAAGTCGCAGGTATGGTATTGAAACGAATAATAACAAGGACGTTACTCCCATTACGCAATTTACGCAAGTGCGTAAAATAAATAATAATCTGTTGAAAAATATCGTTGATGAATGATCATAACATCGAAACTACAGCTTATTCAAGCTGTAGTTACGATATTTTGATTATTCACCAACGCTTAAATCGTGAAAAAGGGAGCGGACGGATGGCATTCATCTTTTGTCATAGTCCACACATCACTTTTATCCTATATATTCTTTGGTTGTCGCCTTCTGAGTGCGTATAAATTTCAAAGTCCTAGATACTCCTATGGATAAAAACACGAGATACAGTGAAGCGTATACGCCTGTAGATGCAGTTATTTCCTCGATGCTTATAGTTAAAACCACGAAATAGCATGTACGCGTAACACCTGTAGAAGCAAATATTTCCTTGAAACAGACCATCAAAACCACGACAAGGCGTAGAAACGGCTGCAGTCAAAGGCATTTCTTTGAAACCCATAATCAAAACCATGGCAAAGCCTGTGTTCGAAACCTTCGAAACCTTTATTTAAACCACGACCTAGCCAATCCTCCACAGTCTCGGCTATAGAACAAATAATAAGGAACTTCGGTATGACGTCATAGCTCAAACGTTTGGTTGGCGTTGAATCGCCTCGCTCTATTTGATTTATGTAAATATCAAAATCGTTCTTTTCGCTTAAGTTGAAAAAAAGATGTCAAAACTACACATTTTTTGAAAATTGAATATTCGAACGTTTCAGAGATCAGGTTTTTAAAGAAGATATCTCGAATCAAGAATTGACATCCCTGCTTTGAAAACAACAATATCAAAATGAAATTCGATGGCTCAGTGTGAAACAGTTGTAACTGCCTATAAACATATAGGCAGTTACAACTGTTTCGCGCTGGGCCATCGAATTACATCGATTTGGATGATTTTCTACAATAACATGGCAATATTACGCACATGCCTATCATGGAATGTATTCTTTCCCTCGAAACTAATTATGAAAACAACGGCATAACGCAAACGCCTTAAGTCTAGGATATTTATTTGAAGCCAACGATCATTGAGAAGCGTAAGGAAACCATGTGAAGGTACGCCAATGCCCGCGAGATGACTGAGGTACTGTTGAAAGTGTCATTAAAGCCTCATGAACGAATGATAAACATTGAAGCATGATATTTCTTATAAACACAAAACTGCTCTGCAACCAGGATAACAAAACGGTACGAAGTGTTTGAAAATTATACCCTGCTTTGTGCGTGTACTTGCGTGCGAAAGCGGGGTATAATTTGCAGACAGTTTGCACCGTTTTGTCATCCTGAATGCAAAGTTGTTCTCAGTAAGGAGTCTCATACGTCACAGTTTTTAGCAAAGTGGATTGAAAATGTCATTTTTATTTATCTATTTATTTATTTATTTATTTATTTATTATTATTTAATTATTTATTTATTTATTTATTTATCTATTTATTTATTTATTTTTTTATTTATTTATTTATTTATTTATTTATTTGTTTATTTATTTATTTATTTATTTATTGTCTTATCTTGTTTAAATTTTCTGATTACGAATGTTCCTTTCCTTCATCTATGAAGATTTTTTTTCATACTTTTTCAGAAAATATTGACTGCTGTGCTACCGACCCCTCTGCGACAGAGTAGTATGTATTTTCTTTATTGCTATTCGGTGGTTTATCGAGAAATAACGGTAGATTATCACTTGATAATCTCACCGCAAAAGCAGTGAAATTATCAAAAACCTATACCCTGCTTTTGTGCATTTTATCCTATCTGACATCATCTATGCGGGGCGAAAAAGTGACGTCACAATGAATGTTGCATAGCAATCACGTGCACGCGCTTTACGAAAATATGTCCTAGAAATTTCAAATTTTGTCTCATTTTTGCAATAAAGAAATAGAATAATCGTTTATTTTTCGAGTAACATCAATAGATATTTCATTTCGTGAGCTCTGCCACTCGTGAAAATATAGCTTTTGTTGTTCACTCAATGAAATATTTATCGATCTTACACTGAAACAAACGATTATCCTCTATTTCATCTCTACTGCCAACTGATCGAAATCTTCATTAATCAATTAACAAGCAATTAAAATCTGAAACGAGCCGCTTTCAAAGATGTTCATATCATTTTAATTCTTTATTGTACGAAAAATCGAATATCAACAAACAACATTGCGTTTTATTACAGTGTACTTTAAAACATTATTTTACTCTTTTCTTAGAATTAAAAAAAATGCGGTTCTGTATAGGACTAATTTAAACAAACGTTAAAATCAAAACCAAATTCTAATCGGTCACTTAAATACAGCATGAGAAGTATAATTTAATAATGTTGAAGATGCATGTATTTGTTGAATTCTTATAGCCTGTTCGTGCATCTTTTCTAGGAAAGTGAAAGTGTCAGCTTTGATACTATTTGCAAACACTATAAAAAGAAGTTGCTCGTGTGCTACAAACGTTCTATCCATTCTTTTATACGTCCGTTGGAAGACGTGACGTATAATGTGATCAACCGTGGCGACCGATTTCCAGGCGTCCGGTGTACGGCGTCTTGCGATGTCTACTTCTTTTCCGGGGCATGACTCTGTCACCTTATGTCCGAATGACTTGAAAGTTATTAGTTATGTTCTCTCATGATTACAAAGTGTAGTTTACAAGAACCATAAATCTAGCTGACTTTTTTGTTATTTTTGTCCTTTGGCGCTATTCATACTTGGACATCCAGCAGTGTCAAGGGCGCAACCCGACATATTTCATATCAATTGTGACATACAGTTAACAACATCGTGAAATTGACAAGGTGAATGATTTTGGAATGATTTGGGAGTGACATTGATTGAGTGTGTGGAGCGAGTTTTGGGTGAAATTAATGGGAGGTAATCCTACATCGCAAATTTTGCTCAGAATGAACAAAATTAGCGATATTGATTATCCCCCTTTAGTACAATATACATAAAAGTTCTTAAAATACCTTCCTTTTTCTTCAAGAACGTATTAGACGCTTAAAATTTCAATTATGTTAGTGAAATTGCGAATTGGTTCTTGCCTTATTATTTTTTAAGGTAGTTGTTGATCTTATAATTTTTAGTCATTTTGAGCGTTTTTGAATGGTTTGAGTGAGTGTTTGGAATGAGTGAATGGGCCGCTGAGTGGGCGATTTAGAATGATTTTGATTGAAGTGAATGTCATTTTCACGATATAACTAACTGTATCACGCAAAAAGGACCATCTGGGATGTGCGAAAACTGTTGACCTAGACAGTCTAGAATGACTAATCTACTTTCCTGTGAAAGAATTAGCCAAATGCGACCTAAGGTAGACCTTCAATGGAACCAATTTTTTTTCCTTTCTTTTTTTATGTTCAAATATTCTTTTCATGGAGTTAAGCAATTCAGAGCGGGTATCTTTATCTCGGCTATTTTCGGATCACCTTCGTGTCGTTGGAGTGATTGGCATAGGCGTTGACTTTGGCGTGTCACACTTTAACCTTGGTCATATCCGTTATTATTGAAGAACTCTTCGTGAAACTTGACATGTGTGTTCACCACAAGAGCTATCCAGACTCCTAAGAATAACTCTGAAAGCGTTTTTGGTGGACGTTTACGTTCACCAGTGTTAATACTGCGTGAGAACAATCCTGTCAGATGTTAATAGGTTTTCAAAACAGTAGTGCTCACTTAGATTCAATTTACTATTTTTCAAGAATTATATCCGTCTGACAACTATGCATTTTTAAAATGGAGTGAAACAAGGATTCTACATGACTTGTTGAAACCTCAAAGACATCTTTTAAGTGTGAAATCATATGCAATTCTGAGACCGGGTGAACGTTTTGTTTGCGTAGAACTACTTTTCAGGCAGAGTGAGTAATTTGCCCCTTGTTTTTCCAATAGTATATGGGAGTAATTTGTCCCTTGTTTTTCAAATAGTCTATGGGAGGTCACTCATGAAAACTTGGTGAATTGAATTACTGGAAAGGTAACCTCTCTTGACTACTACAATAGAATAATAACCTAGATCACACACATGAATACGGAAACAATGCGAGCAGGTAGTGTAAAGCAGTTAGGTCATGCGATAAGGTTAATGCAATGGGGTTTTACGCTACTTTTCAACTAGCGACATTCAATCTCGAGAGTGTCTGCAATTATGTTCGTGCTTACCCTTTCTTTTTTAGCTCAACTGAGCACATCGTGCTCAAGGTGAGCTTATGTGATCATTGAATGTCCGTCGTCTGTCGTCCGTCGTCTGTCATCCGACATCAACAATTTAAGTGTTTACACTCTAGAGGCCACAAATATGATCCAATCTCTATGAAACTTGGTCAGAATGTTGGATGAACCCTATTGAAAATGGAAAGGATCCATGTCATATCAAGGGAAAATGAGCTTTTTTGACAATATCCTTGTTAACACTCTATGGGCCACATTTTTGGCACAATCATCATGAAACTTGGTCAGAATGTTGGACAGGTCACAAGATGAACCCTATTGAAAATGGGAAGGATCCATGTCATATCAAGGGAAAAGAAGCTTCATTGACAATTCACTTGTTACACTCTGGATGCCACTTTTATGGTCCAACCTTCATGAAACTTGGTCAGAATCTTGGACATATCACAAGGATGATCTATTGCAAATGGGAAGGATCCATGGTATATCAGGGGAAAAGGGGCCTTAATGACAATTTTCTTGTAAACGCTTTAGAGTTCCTATATATGACCCAATCTTCATGAAACTTGGTTAGAATGTTGGCCAATTCACAAGAATCAAGCCTATCGAAAATTGAAAAGATTCATGCCATATCAAAGGAAAATGGGAAGGATCCACGACATATCACAGTTAAAGGAGCCTAAATAACAATTTTTCTTGTTTATGCCCTAGAAGCCACAAGTTTGGCCCAATCTTCATGAAACTTGGTCAGAATGTTGGCCAAGTCACAAGGATGAACCCTATCGAAAATTGAAAAGATTCATGCCATATCAAAGGAAAAGGGGTCTTAATTTTTTTTTTTTTTTTTTCCTTTTTATAAGTCTAGAGGCCACAAGTGTGGCCCAAACTTCATGAAACTTGGTTTTGTGTAGAAATTATCTCCTTTATGGCATCTGGCTTTTTAATTGATATGATGTCCCAGGGGTTAAAGTGACTCAGGTGAGCGATCTAGGACCATCTTGGTCCTTTTGTTTCATTTGAGAATGAAACTCGCGGAAAATTAATTGATTAACCCTTTATTGAATTTTTCAAGCATACATCAACAGAAATTGATTGTGACCACAGAGAATCGATTAGTGTTGCAAAAAATAATGATACCTAGTAAATCTTTCCTTTTATACCCAGTGGATCAGACAATCACTCTTTAAACTACACCCCGCATAATGCCGAAAGTTATCGAAACCTTGTAATTACAGGACTTTGGTTGACGATCGACGAAATATGTTGAGAAATGTTTATCTGAAGCAAGATGCGAACTTGGGTCAGGTCATTTTCCTTTTATCGTAATTTAACATGTAAAATTTCTCTTTTCTTAAAAAAAGGAACAATCACTCTAGTATGCCAACAGAAACTTCGACCATCAGTACTTTCAGTGCTTTGATTATAAGAGCTATGATCCTTTTCGAATTCGATGTTTTACAATATCCAGCACCTGCAGACGGGCGTTGCTTACGTAGGCGGAGCTCTTGTTACGTATTGCGCTAGACTACATGTTTTATGTACCATATATTTTTCCTAGTCAGGAGAGCTGTGTGCCGATATACATCCAGAAGAATGAGCCCAACTCTTTCTTCCACAAAGGCTATTGTATGAATGTGTTACGATCTGACCCGAAGTGCGGAACGGGTAAGTATTATTCACAGAAGACTTCCATTCGGAACGTCGATCGGTCTTTTCCGTAATCTGGAAAGTACCTCGGGGAACGCTGATGCTTTGACGTCCCAAAACCAAGGCGCGTAATGACGAACTCAGGTCTTCGCCTTCTAATTTCCGCGGTCTATTCCATTAAATCGCAGAGATAGGCTAGCGATAATATTTCTGACGCCGTCGGTGGTCACCCTTATTATTGGTATTCCTGAAAGAATATTTTGCATGCGATTTAACGCCGCTTTTAATTTTTTTCAATCATATCGAGGCGACAAGAGCACCAAAGAAAAGATCCACTTTCTTGCAGCATTGGTCAACTATTATTACGTGAATTCTTAGCCACCAGCTGCAACCCACTTTGTATAACGGTTAAAAAATCATTTGCGGGAGATTTGCATCGGAAATGATATGTGACGCCGCCGTGCATCAAACCCATGATACACCACCATTGAATAATTGGTAGTCTTAAATGCTACAGTAAAATTGACATTCACTCAACTAAAACAATTCAAAATCACTCACTTTTATTTTTTAGTGTTCCATTCATTCCAAACACGCTCTCAAATGATTCAAAAACACTCCGAAATCGTTCATATATATGTCCACGACTTCATTCAAATCAATTAAACTATTCCACAATTAAATTTAGCGGATTTTCAAACATCTGATTGGTCCATGAGGACACATAAATCTATTCATAAAGTCTTTAGTTTTTTGAAAGGGTGGAGATAAAAATTTGTTAAACGAAATTATTAAAACGCGCTCTTTCCACTCATTCATTCCAATTTCGTGCATCTTGTCAATTTAACGATCCAACTGCGTTGTGAAGGCGACAGAGGAAATAAAATATTGAAATATTCACATTTGTAGAAACGTTTCGTGTTTACTGTCAATTCTGCAATGACAAAAACAATAAAGATATTCAAGATCTCTCTAAAAAAAGATTTGGTGGACAACTACCCCACTTTCAAACTTTAGCTTTTGTTGTTCACTCATTCTACCTCTACCATTATTCTCTATGTATACTTAACTCCCAAAAGAAACGCCCACAAATATATGTTCCATTAATAACTTAACTATTTATGAAATAATTGCATTTTTTTTATTTTAAAACCTGTCAAAAACCGACTTTTACTTCAAGGGCGTTTTTTTACTGTTAAGTTCCATGTCCCTGTGCGTAGCAACGTCCTTTTTTAAAAGGAGCCCCTTAAGCCTGCAGGGTCTGATGCCTAAATGTTTGTTGAAAAATTCAATGTCCGTAGAAAGATATTTTAGCACGTAGCAATAAGCCGTTACAAAATCTTAAAGTGTTTTGGCTGATGTAAAAAAATACTCGCGTAATAACGTTATCAGCCAAAATTGGTTGTACGAAGGCATGCCAATAAAAGTAAGGACTATGCCATCAATTTTAACTTCAAACTGTTCCTAAAAATTGAATTAAGCTGCTTTGAAAAAATTTCCGATTGAACTTCACAGACTGATGCAACTGACCATGTATTTAAGTCTGTGCTCGTTTCTGTGCAGACAAGATACCGACGTCAAGTCGTACTGTTGTTTGGCCATAGCGGACGATCTGTTAATCATTAGTACACTAACGACACCAGTCAAGTTTAAATGAAGACTCCTGTAAAACGCTCAAAATGACGTCTTATAAACCAATTTTCTATGGGAAAATAGCGGTTTGAAAGCCCGCTTGATATTTCCGAATCTACTGTAACTTAGCAATCGGGCTTAACCCTTTCCTGTTTTACAAAATTTTGGACCTGTCCAAATTCAAGGTTTTGCAGACGAAATTAAAAGTGGCTTTAATTTGAAAAATAACCATTCAGTACGGTAGAAAATAGTGTGGAAAAAGAAGAAATTGCTTGTCAGAAGCAATTTCTTCTTTTCCACAATGTTTTCCCAATCATTAAATCACAAGCACGTAAAAAGCAGGGATTAAACAGCAAAGGGTTAAGTATTAATTTTCAAGTTTTATCCTCTTTCGGGCAGTTTTTCACCATAATCACAGAATTAATGCTTACCCCTACCCACTATCCAACCATGTATTGTGAGTGGGTTACGAAATATCTATCACACAACATGAAAAGCTTTTTAAACCCGATATATTGTGTGGACATTGAAGTAAAGCTCACTTGCGAAATGGGTACTCTTGTCCACCATGGATTAATTATTTGCATCCTTGTGAACTTTATTTTGATAGCGTTGTCAAGCGAGGCGTATCTCATTAACAACTTCAATTACTTTTCTAGGTTTAAGTGCGGATAATTTTAGACAACAGTACAATTCTATAACATCGTACATTGACGCATCTAACGTGTATGCTTCTACTGACGAGGAAACAAAAGATTTACGTGAAGCTGGCGGAAATGGCGGTAAGTTACGGAAGCCCACTGGGGCCCTTTTGTCTTAGCTCTTAGATCTTATGTCTTACGTCTTAGCTCTTATGTCTTACGTCTTAGCTCTTAGCTCTTACCTCTTAGCTGTAATAATGTTTGGAAATGGAAACAACGTGGATTATTTTGGTGAAGAAGATAATTAAAAATCGTTGCATTAAAGGTATTTACTTTTCTCATTTTTATTATTAAAAATATCATTAATTCAATTATTGCATGAGGTTAAATAACGCTACATTCAACTGTACTTCAACTAGTTATTATATTTCGTGACAGACAATGTATTCTGTAATTTAAATCTTTACTCATAGCAGTACATAAACAGCCAGAAGGTTTCTTGGGAACCAAATCAAGCTTATCCTATTTATTTTTTATTTTTAATATTCCCAGATTTATGTTGCCCTAATTTTTAGCTCATCTGAGCACCAAGTGATCAAGGTGGTCTTTTGTGGTAAGGTGGATGTCCCTCGTCAGTCGTTCGTCGTAACCATTTACCTTGTATGCAATCTAGAGTCCATTTTTTGGCCGATCAACCTGAAAATTGGCCAGCATAATTGTCTCAATGAAATCTCGGTCGAGTTCGAAACTGGATCATCTAGGATCAAAATCAAGGCACGGGGGTCAAATCTTAGAAAACCCTTGTATGCACTCTAGAGGCGACATTGTTTGCCCGATCAACCTGAAAATTGGCCAGAATGAATATTTTGCCTTAATCTGAGACAAGATACGAAAATTGGCCGACTGGGGTAAAAAAAACTAAGTCACATGGTCAGAATGGTTGTCTTATTCAAATCTTGGACAAGTATCGAATTTGGTAAAATTGGAAAAAATTTGGTCAGATGATCAACATTAAGGAAAACCTTGTATGCACTCTAGAGGCCACATTTTTTTCCCGATCATCCTGATAATTAGTCAAAGTGATTGTTTACCTAAATCTGAGACAGGTTCGAAATTTGGTCAGCTGGGGTCAAAAATTAAGTCAATGTGTCAAATCTTAGAAAACCCTTATATGCACTAAAGAGGCCACAATTTTTGCCCGATCATCCTGAAAATTGGTCAGAATGGTTGTCTAAATCAAAACTTGGACTTGTTTCCACATAGATAAAATTGGGCCAAAATTTGGTCAGGTAGTCACATAGGAAAGAAACTTGTATGCACTCTATAGGCCACTTTTTTTGTACGATCTAACTGAAAATCGGCCAGAATAATTATTTTTGAAAAAAGTCGGTTAAGTTTGAAATAGGGTCAACTGGGATCAAAACTAGGTCACTTGGTCAAATTCTCGAGACACCTTGTATGAACTCTTGATGGTATTGTTTACTTGAATATGGAAGCCCAATTGGACTCTTTGTCTAAGCTCGAATGTCTTCCGTCTTATCTGTTATCTCTGAGCTCTTATCTGTTATCTTTAAGCTCTGTGCTCTTAGCTCTTATCTGTTATCTCTTACCTGTTATCTCTTATCTGTTATCTCTTAGCTGGTATCTCTTACCTCTTATCTCTTAGCTGTTATCTCTTAGCTCTTATTTGTTATCTCTTAGCTGTTATCTCTTACCTCTTATCTATTATCTCTAAGCTGTTAGCTCTTATCTCTTAGCTCTTATACAAGAAGAAATCTCTCGCAAATTAGTCTGACATTTCTATCTAAGTAGCCTGAAACCTGCACTTAAATTTTAAATTACAATTTATTCATCCGTGCTGATTTTCATTCAAGTTTATTTATCCTGCGTGATTCCCCAATCTAACGAATGTATAATTGCACTATTTCTTATCCATGCTTGTTCGTCAGTCATGTGTATTTGTTGGTATGCATTTTGATCTTTCACTTGTATTTCCTCTTTTTCCCAGATACCCACTGTAATGAAGTCTCATTTACTGATGGTATGGTTCTGCACATTATTCGTGTTCCGGGTGTTGGCAGTGACGCCTCCAAATTTTCCTATGGGTGGTGACGCAACAAGACTGGAGTTAATCAAAACATACGTGGAGTGCGGATGTACCTATACTGAAATTGTTTTACTACTATTTTTTATGAACAAGATTACCATCTCTATCCGACAGCGAAAGAGGATCCTCCGTAAGAACAAGTAAAGACGGCGAATGGAATACGGATGTACCTATACTGAAATTGTTTTACTACTATTTGTTATGAACAAGATTACCATCTCTATCCGACAGCGAAAGAGGATCCTCCGTAAGAACAAGTTAAGACGGCGAATGGAATACGCACCAGATGCGACGCTTATCGAGTATATAGCAAAAGAGATCGAACTAGTGGGCAGTGTATAGGTTACCGTTCTATGTGGAGACGTTTGACGAATTGGCATAAGCTGAAAGTACCAAGAAACAAAGTTCTGACATCTATGAGACAAATTGATACTGTGGGTATTACATTACGAAAGTCGCATCGTTTAAAAAGCGCATTTATATATATAGTTAAAGGTCCAAAGTACGTTTGGCACGTTGACGGATATGATAAGCTTAAACCTTATGGATTTTGTATTCATGGAGCGATTGACGGTTATAGCAGACGGATATTATGGTTAGAAGTATCACAGAGTAACAACAACCCAGCTGTGATCGCCTCATACTATCTTGAAACTGTCAAACAACTTGGTGTTGTCCCAAGAATTGTCCGCTGAGACAAAGGCACGGACAACTCTAGCACTACTTCAACCTTTCTTTCGATTCAATGATACAGACTGTATGGCAGGACTTAAGAGCTTTAGATACGGAAGAAGTGATTCTAATCAAAGAATCGAGGCTTGGTGGAGATCGTTAAAAAACCAGGGAATTCATTGGTGGGTTTGTTTTTTTTAAAGACCTTAAAGACGGCAGTGAATTCGATTAACTTAATCCGCTACACGTAGAATGTTTAAAGTTCTGTTTCACACGACGTATCCAGACAGAACTTGATAGAATAGCTGCGCATTAGAACCTACATACAATACGTGCAAAAAAAAACCGGCCGATATTCCAAATGGCAAACTCGATTTAATGTACTTTATCCCCGAAGCTTTTGGAGTTCATGATTTTGGAAACAAAATCGACCAGAAAGACTTGAAACTTTGCCATGAAATGTATGGTTTACGTAGACAGATTTGCTGTCAAGAATTCAAGGAACTGGTCATGCTACTTCAGCCTGATCTTCAAATACCCCTGGATGTGCAAAGTGCAATTCGGTTATATAATGAACTTTTTGAACTTATCGAAGGAAACTAATTGTTTACAGAATGACTTACCATGTAAGTAAAGAAGATATCATAGAGCAGAAGTAAGAGATAAGACGTAAAAGACAAGACGTAAGACAAAATGACCAGATTTTCTTACGTCTACAGAGAAAAGACCGAATAAACTTGGAGAAGAGTATGAGCAAAGACTGAAGAAATAACGGATAGAACTAAAGTGGAAATAGATAAGAGAATTAGAGACAGAATGTAGGACAAAATAGGCGCACCCCTTTTAGCCCACCTGAGCATAGGAAAATCTTGAAAAAGCTCCTTCTCTGACACCAGAAGGCAGATAGCTTTCATATTAAGTATGCAGCATCATTTAGTTGACCTCTACCAAGTTTATTTATGTCAAGAGTACATTTTGGCTCCAACCAGGTGCATCCCTTTTTACATAGAATCAAAGAGCGAAAAGGCATATCCTTCTTGCTCTTGGCTGAAACCGTCCCATTATTGATCTTTTGTTGTAATTGTCTCCTTGTTGACATCTGCCTATTTAATTGATATGATGTCCCAGGGGTCAAAGAGACTCAGGTGAGCGATCGAGGACCATTATGGTGCTCTTGTTTTATATAGTTTTTTTTATTATATATATTTTTAAATATGACCCGTAAAGCAAAAAGGGACCATCTAGGAACTCTATAAAATAACTATTTCAAAAAGAAATAGGGTCCAGCGTCGGGCAAACAGAGGTCCCATTTCAAAAATTCTTTGCAAAAGTTTCGACCCTGGTCTTTTTATCACCTTTTAAACTATAAAAGAACATGTTTTAACATCAAACATAAGACATTCCTGTTTGTTTGATGGTCATTAGAAAGTTCCTTTTGGCTTACTCATGTGATTGTATTTATGAAACAAGTTTAAAATTGCATAATGAAAAAAAAAGCGAAAAAAAAAAAAAAAAACGTTTTCACAGAACAAAACTACATCATTAGATTTCACATTTTAAGAAATAAGTAGTAACGTGATCTCAACTTTTTTATGGCATGGGATTAACTAAGAGTAGGAAAGGTTTTTTTTATTAAAATCAAAGAATCGTAAATAAGCTTTATACTCCTGTTATCAAGTGCTTTGATCTCCAAACGACATGTGTAGGTCCATCAGGGAAACCGAAGGTACGGAGTAGATCTAGAAATTAATGAGCGTTAGCCATTGCATGAATCAATCGTCAAGACTATGACAACCGTTCAATAAATCGGTAGCCATCAATTTGTACTGAGTCAAGAGGTTATGATACCAAAATTCGAACTACAGAAAGGGTTTGCAAACCTACTTTGCAGATATAAGACTAACGATTTTTACTATCTGTGTTGTGTCCGTGGTCTAGAGGTAGAGCGTCGGCCTCTTGACCCAAAGGTCCTGAGTACGATTCCCGGAAGCGGCTATCGATCTTGGTTCTTTCATTGGCCTACACATTCAGCTCGAGTACTGGTTTATTTTCCAGGAAGTAGAGTCGAGAGGGATTATCTAAGTTTTAAGAAATAAATAGGTTTAAACCAACGTCTTTTACCCCTTTTCTTAAGTCAAAGGTTCAAATACTTTCGACCGTTTCTGAAATTACCCCAACATTATTGTGAAGTTAATAATCCATTACAAATTTATTTAGATTGGTAATATTCATGTGAAGTTTGGGCACATTCAATAAATAAACGAGAAAATATTCAGGTGGTGCGTTTTCATTGCCTGTTAGTAAAATTTCATTCAAACTGTCATTTTAACGAGAGTATGACCTTAAATTTTCACATTGTCCAAATTTGAAGGCTTGTTCTTTTTATCTTATGCATCAGGATTATGTACAATTGTAAGAAAGTACGGGATCTTATACTCTTTCAGCTTCAGTAGAGTTTCTCTCAACAATTTGATGGCCCCGCTTTTAGCTCTCCTGACCAAAGGTCTGAAGAGCTAAAGCAATCGAATGTTTCCCACCCGTCTGACCGTAAACTATGTTTCAGGCCTCCTAGCGAAACTCATAAAACCTATAAAAACCTTTTATTTTGCTTTAAATAGAGTTTAAACCTATAAAAACTTTATTTTGCCTCAAAATTGGCTAAAAACCTGTAAATTACCTATATTTTTCTACAAAATTTTTGCACACGAGGTCTGATGAAAAATTTTAAGACAAGTGTTTGTTTTCTGGTGCTTTTAAATGTTTTGAAGATGTGTTCTTTAACAGCTGTCTGTGCATGTCCTACTTTTCTTTGATTTTTCAGATGTATATTAGGAATTAGACTATGCTGCTGACAGTTATTATCATTTTTTTTTTTTGGTTGAAATATAAATCCATCTTTAGGAAGCTCCACTTTTTGGAAGGAAGATGCTAAAATTGTTTTTGAAGCAAGTAAAACGGACACTTAAAGAACCTATATTTTTGGTGAAAAACCTGTAAAAGAACCTATATTTTTGGTAAAAGGAACCTATAAAAAAATCCTATATTTTTTCCAAATGGTCACTAGGAGGCCTGTATGTTTATGCCCTCGCATCGAAAGATCTAGGGCATATCGTTTTACCATTGTCTTTTTGTCAGTCTGTCTGCAAAACTTAATCAACCAAAAGACCCAATATTACTAATTACATCAAGGCTATTCAAGATAAAATGCTCATATTTGGTATGGTGATAGAGCTGGATAATGAAGATCTACAGATGTCAAGGTTACTTGACAAGGTCGTCTGTCATGGTCAAAAATTAAATAAAGATATGCCATTTTGGGCGCATTCGTGTTACACAAACACATTTTTTGCGATGAAGTCCACAAATATCAGATTTCCTTGAAACTTTCAATAAAGGATTTTGTAGATCTAAGGAAGTTTCTCTTAAAAATGTTCCTTTGGAAAATGGGGGTGATCTTTTTGAAAACAGGGGTAAAAGGGCCTTGGGCATTGTTGCAAAAAAAAATTCTCGAGTACACAATACACTCCACAAATATAATGAGATTTACCAATTACTTTCACAGATTGATTATCTGTTTCTAAGGAGTATTTTGTGTGAAAAGTAAACAGAAAGCACCTTCGGGAGTATAGAGAGAATAAATTGGCCCTATATTTCTTGTTTAATAGTGCATGCTTTATTTTAATTGAAATAAATTGTCGATAGTTAGTTCCATGAATATAAACAATAAAACTTTGCCAAATGAACTTTTTATTTTATTTATTTGGCTGTCACTGTGTACACCCACATGTTCTGCACTGTATTGCAGCTTAAGTGTCTGTTTCAAACCTTCCCTTTATCTCTCTGCACTGCTATGGTCTCTCTGAATTGCTATGGTGCTTTATAAGAACAGAACATATTCAAGTCTGTTTTCTTTCAGTGCACTCTATCCTTGGTTATTCTTATTGAATTAGCTCAACGGGACTTAGTTTGGAAGAGCTATTGTCATGGCCTGTTGTCCGGCGTGTGTCTGTAAGTTAACTGTTACTTTAAACATCTTATTCTCTGAAACTACTTTGCAGTTTTTAACCAAATTTCACAGTAATGATCGTTTGGACAATTTCTTTAATTCTTACAAGGCTGATAAGATTGGTGTAACAGGCTGTCGACTGGCCGGATAATGGGCCCATATTGTGAAATGTGAGAAAATTTTCTTCTTTAAATATGGGCGTGCCTTTTGTAACTTTGGAATCTTTGACTGACGGAACCAGTAGTCCCATTTTAATGAAACCTTGCCAAATTTTCTTTGGTTGGACCTCTTCAAAGGTTGTTCGAGAAATTTGGATTGACTCCCCACTATGGGCGCGGCAGAGCTGAGTTTTTTCTAACCTTGAATTCTTAACCCAGTAACCACTTGGCAAATTTCCACCGAACTAGGTAAAAATGTTCCTTCGGTGGCCCTTGAATTTATTGGTGATAGTGAATATGACACCCAAATATTGGCAGGGTAATTTTTGACTATGAAAGCGTTTAATGTCTTTCTCTTCTGAACCAATTTCAATTCAACTATGCAGTAACTTTTCTTTTGAAACGTATTCATCCTCCAAAAATGGGCGTTGGAGGGCTAGGATGTTTTTGAATTTGAATTCTTTTAATCTTTTTCCGCTCTCAAACCAGTATGCAAATTTGAATTTAACTTTGCAAGATTTTTAGCTTCACTGGTCGAAGGCCAATGTGGCTATTGTCAGGTCACCCTATTGCCATGGCGCTGTGCCCGTCGTGCGTCTGTCTGGCAGCGCGTACGTCCAATTGTACACTTTTTCTTAGAAAAACTCAGAACCTACAGGATGCACGTCAATCAAACTTCACAGGAAACATGCTAGGGTGACCCTCTTTCAAAGTTGTTCAAGAAATTTAGACCCAATGAATAACATGGCTTTAATGGGCGTGGCTAATTTCCAAATATGGTAAAATATGACTTTTCCCCGAACCTAATTGATGATAATCAAACTGTACATCATTGATCATTAGATATCCCTTAGGCTACCAAATTTTTTGTGATCAAGCCAAAAAATTATCTGTTTTTTGGGCGGAGGCCATTTCTCTGTATATTATAGAACCTTTAAAAATTCATTTAAATAAAACAACATGTTGGTGTCTTAAATTATCAACATTATCTGGTCTCGGCTGTGAGAAATAGTCAGATGAATTTTCCCAACCTATACCTGATAACACTAATATTTTAAGATAATCTTTCTCTATATAACACGTATATCGCAAGGATCGGTGCACCTACCTTAAGAGGTTGAGCTCTGCTACATTTTGTTTGAGAGTAAATGCAATTAGCTTTGGATACAATGAAAACGAAACATTTCTAATGAGTACCAGCATTCAATTTTAAATTCACAAGAGTACATAAACGCACGAACACACACGTACAAGAACATTTTTGAATTCAGATTTAGTATACAAGAGAAACATATTATCAATATGTCAACCGGAGATTCTTTTTATAAACAATTAATTTTCTTTGTTAAGCTCCAACACTTCATTGTATAATCGAATTGCACATTGCACAGCCAGGGTATTTGAAGATCAGGCTTAAGTAGCATGGTTAGTTCCTCAAATTCTTGACAGAAAATCGGTCTACGTAAACCATACATTCCTTGACTAAGTCTTACGTCTTTCTGGTCGATTTATTTTCCAAAATCATTACCGCTTAAAACAAAGCTGGGTTGTTGTTACTTTGTGATACTTCATCCCCCTGCACAATAACCGTCACTCGCTCCATGGATACAAAATCCATAAGGTTTAAGCTTATCATGTCCGTCAACGTGCCAAACGTAATTTGGACCTTTAACTATATACTTGCACCTTTTTAAACGATACGGCTTCAATTCGATCAATTTGTCTCATAAATGCCAGAACTTTGTTTCTTGGTACTTTCAGCTTATGCCAATTTGTCAAACGTCTCCACATAGAACGGTAACCTATACACTGCCCACTAGTTCAATCTCTTTTGTTATGTACTCGATAAGCGTCGCATCTGGTGCGTATTCCATTCGCCGTCTTAACTTGTTCTTACGGAGGATCCTCTTTCGCTGTCGGATAGAGATGGTAATCTTGTTCATAACAAATAGTAGTAAAACAATTTCAGTATAGGTACATCCGCACTCCAAGTATGTTTTGATTAACTCCAGTCTTGTTGTGTCACCACCCATAGGAAAATTTGGAGGCGTCACTTCCAACACCCGGAACACGAATAATGTGCAGAACCATACCATCAGTAGATGAGTCTTCATTATAGTGGGTATCTGGGAAAAAGAGGAAATACAAATGAAAGATCAAAATGCATACCAGGACAAATACATATAACTGACGAACAAGCGCGGATAAGAAATAGTGCAATTTTTCATTCGTTAGATTGGGGAATCACGCAGGATAAATAAACTTGAATGAAAATCACCACGGATGAATAAATTGTCATTTAAAATCAAAGTGCAGGTTTCCGGCTACTTAGATAGAAATGTCAGACTAATTCGCGAGAGATTTCTTCTTGTATAAGAGCTAAGAGATAACAGATAACAGCTAAGAGCTAAGAGATAAGAGCTAACAGCTAAGAGCTAACAGATCAGAGGTAAGAGATAAGAGAGAACAGCTAAGAGATAACAAATAAGAGATAACAGATAAGAGACAACAGATAAGAGCTAAGAGCACAGAGTTTAGAGATAACAGATAAGAGCTTAGAGATAACAGATAAGACGGAAGACATACGAGCTTAGACAAAGAGTCTAAATGAGCTTCCGTATTCAAGCAAACAATGACATCTAGAGTTCATACAAGGTGTCTCGAGAATTTGAACAAGTGACCTAGTTTTGATCCCAGTTGACCCTATTTCAAGCTTAACCGACTTTTTACAAAAACAATAAATCTGGCCGATTTTCAGTTAGATCTATAGAGTGCATACAAGGTTTTTCCTATATTGACTACGTGACCAAATTTTGGCCTAATTTTATCTATGTGGAAACAAGTCCAAGTTTTGATTTAGACAACCATTCTGACCAATTTTTCAGGATAATAGGGCAAAAATTGTAGCCTCTATAGTGCATAATGGTTTTCAAAGATTTGACCCATTGACTTAATATTTGACCCCAGTTGACCAAATTTCGAACCTGTCTCAGATTTAGGTAAACAATCACTTTGACTAATCATCAGGTTGAACGGGCAAAAAATGTGGCCTCTAGAGTGCATACAAGGTTTTCCTTAATGTTGATCATCTGACCAAATTTTTTATCCAATTTTACCAAATTCGATACTTGTCCAAGATTTGAATAAGACAACCATTCTGACCATGTGACTTAGTTTTTTTCACCCAAGTCGGCCCATTCGTATCTTTTCTCAAATTAAGGAAAAACATTCATTCTGGCCAATTTCAGGTTGATCGGGCAAACAATGTGGCCTCTAGAGTGCATACAAGCTTTTTCTAAGATTTGACCCCCGTGCCGTGTTTTTAATCCCAGTTGATCCAGTTTCGAACTGTACCCAGATTTCATTGAGACAATCATGCTGACCAATTTTCAGGTTGATCGGCCAAAAAATGGACTCTAGATTGCATACAAGGTAAATGGTTACGACGAACGACTGACGAGGGACATCCACCTTGATCACTTCGTGCTCAGGTGAGCTAAAAAAAAATAGGGCAACATAAATCTGAGAATCTTAAAAATAAAAAATAAATAGGATGAGCTTGATTTGTTCCTATGAAACCTTCTGGTTGTTTATGTACAGAGATTTATATTACAGAATACATTGGCCATCACGATATATAATAACTAGTTGAAGTACAGTTGAAGATAGTGTTATTTAACCTCATGCAATAATCGAATTAATGATATTTTTGATAATAGAAATGAGAAAAGTAAATACCTGTAATGCAACGATTTTCAATTATCTTCCTCACCAAAATAATCCACGTTGTTTCCATTTCCAAACATTATTACAGCTAAGAGATAAGAGCTAAGAGCTAAGACGTAAGACATAAGAGCTAAGAGCTTAGACGTAAGACATAAGACCTAAGAGCTAAGACAAAAGGGCCCCAATGGGCTTCCGTAGAAAGTCAATTATGGTAGTCTACCCATAATGATTTTTTTAAACTCGAATGACTTGTGATTTCTCGTATGTTTTTAACTGCTTTCGAAGGATACAGACGCAGTAAGTTGCATCATTGATCCCAAGAATGTCGTATGGGTCTTTAAATAGACAATTCAGAAATTTCAGGTACGTAACGATGATGACATCAAAAACGGAAATGCTTGGTTACACCGAATGAGATTTATGCTTATAGGAAACTCTCCGACACTGAGTTGATTTGAATTAATATAGAAATTTCTGAATAGGAATGTACTACTTGTACCTTAATGAGCTAGCTTTTGTCCATTCTTTTGATTAATTTTGTCATTGTCTGCGCATGTCATATTCTCCGAAGATTGACCTGTCTTCGGAACCGTATCACTTATCCAGATTGGGATAAATATTACTACCTCGTACGCATAACCCGGTATTATATCGCCAAAAAGTAGTAAATAAAGAATTTTAATTAAAACTTCATTTTTGTGGAAATCAAACTTAATTTTGCCTTAAATTAATTGACAAAAATATTGGTTTAAATTGCGAAAGTATATTTTCTTTTAAAAAAAACTTGTTTGCTTGAGATTTATTTATACCGTACACAATTTCCTAATATAGATTTTGGGGAAAACCGAATATAAAACTAATACGGAATCGGCCGAGTTGTCACGAATAACACTACCCGGAATGCTCAAATCAGATAAGATAGGTCAGTATTTGAAAAATGCCACCTTTCGGAAGATAACGTAATTTTGTAGTTTACTTGTCTAATACGTTAATTTCAAGTCAACATTTTGGTATCTATTTCTGAAGCAGAATGATAAACAAAACATCATTTTTCCCCACTTGATTATTTTCCCGTCTTATACTGATCACAGATCGCACAGTCTGATAAGAAACGACGCTTCACATAATTATTCTTTATTTAAACGTCAAAGGAAGAAGGCATCCTTCCAGACGTGAAAAGCGTCCCTTTCGGTAAAAATACGTTTTCATTTATTTTAGTAATTTTCTCTGAAGCGAATTCATACATGAGTGTGATTTGTATTCTAGTTTTATACCTCAATGAAATCAACAAATAATCTCATCATATCTTATAATTTAATTTCTTGAAGCAAAGATGTAAAGATTTACCTTCAAATACATGGATCATTTATGGGACTGTTTTCCGCGGAAGCCTACAAGAGTGATACGTTATCAATATCGCTTTAAATGGGTAATGAAACCAATTTTTCAGGCAATCAGAATGCACGAACATTTGTGGAAATATTTTGAATTAAATAATTCCAATTTAGATAATTTATTTCAACTGGGACCTGCACTAAAACTCTTTTTTTCAAATATTTGTTTTATGGAGTTGCCCGATGACCCTTATTCGCTCTACGTGCATCTTTCCACAGCTTTGTTGAGACTAAAAGATGGAAGATTACCTCGGGATGAAAGTTCTGATCACTGTAAAAAGGATGGTTCTTCAGGAGTGGCTTGCAACCTAGCTGGTTTGTCTTCTTGGTTTATGGTAGTGGGCCCGTAATAGTTCCGCAATGTTTTGGATGTAATGATCAGTAACAGTGTTAACCGAGGTTTCCTAATGATTTTCATTAGGAAACCTCGGTCAACATTGTAAAAGATCATGAGTTCCGAAATGTTGCAGAACTATTACGGGTCCGCTACCTTAACCTTATTAAATGAAGTTTTCAGTTCTGTCGCCTTATTTTCGGCTAACATAACGGAGTGACATGATAGAATAACAAATTCTTACCATTGTTTATTGAAAACTTTAACCACGCTTCTGAATTCTATGGCTCAATAAGTAATCCACGAGAGCTTTTATTCTATCATGATCAAATTTTCACTATTCCGTTGGAAATAAACGCAGAAATAGGCAGCGTCTATAACAACTGCAGCCTAGTTTCCTTGATAATATACGCTGTTCCTTTTCCACCAACGTAAGCGACGGTAAGCAATAAAATTTGACTGTGTCCTTCATATTTGGATTAATAGTTTTAAAAAATGAAAAATAACTGACATTTCACACTTAACTATTCTTAATTTGTTTACGTCAATTTTACAAGTGTCTAGCAGGCTATCTTCAATTTTAGATTCCAAGAGAGGCGAGGGATGTCTTTATTTTTCTCATCATAACTTAAAAAATTGTGTAGTTAAGTGGGTGGGTAGGTAAGGCGTTGGATAAGGCCTAAATTCAAACGGCTAGGAAACTCAACTGCCGTAATAAGATAGAGTTTGACAATTAAAGGAACTATCGAATTTAGACCTAGGCCTACCTTAATAATCAAGAACATATATGCGAGGGGAATTCAGGCGCGTAGATGCCTTTCCGCGGGTTCGCAGATGAATCCACATTATTTTGAAATTCAGCCGCGTTCGCCTTATCTGATAATTACCACACTTAAATACTTTATAAATCATTTAACCTAAATCGGCTAGCAAAGGCCGCAAGTAAGACTTGCTGTGAAATGTAGACTAGCTGAAACAAACGAAAGAAAAACTATTCATCTCTATTTTTATGCTAAAATAAATGGATTTTCGTTGGTGCGAATATTGGATAAAAAACTCTGAGTGAAAAAGAGCCATTATTTGTCCAAAATGCATCTAGAGTTATCCCTCTTGATGATGATCATGTGTGCCAAGTTTCAAGTGAATGCCTTCAGTAGAACCAGAGTTTTGACAAAATGTCAAAGTTTTCCCACGACGATGCCAAGGTTAAAGCAATGCCTTGGATTTTCTCCGAAATGACCCGAGCTAAAACGTTTAGGACCTTCAAAAATGAAACAATGCTTCGAAAGCTTGTGCACGCGCACTGCGTACTACGATCTCTTTTATTTGTTCGACAACGTTTTCAATTTTTTGAACACATGGCATTTGAAAAGTGAGTTATCTTGCTAAATCGATTCGCGACCATTTCCATCATAAAAGCAAGACAGTGGAAAGCTGCCCTGTGCTGAGATGAAAAAAAACGATGCAAACAGTTTTCCAATTATACCCCGCTTTGCACGTGCATTTGCGTGCAAAGCGGGGTATAATTGGAAAACTGTTTGCACCGTTTTGTCATCCTCAACGCAGGGCTGACCACGCCGTTTTTCCTTCTTTTCAGGCGATTCTAGAGTTAACGTTGTCCCTTCGCTTGCTTCGTACCACCACCTTTTCGTACTCGAACACAACAGGATTGCCAAGGAGTTATTTGGTTCCTTTCCTGATAACGAAACGGTCTTTCAGGAAACCAGGCGGATACTGATCGCGATCATGCAGAAGATTACATACGAAGAATTTCTTCCAAGCGTTTTATCGCATGATACAAGGGTGAGATACGGACTCGTCAGCGACGTAACACATGGCTATGACGTCAGTGTTGACGCAACCATGATAAATGAATTTGGAATAGCTTACAGGTAGTATCACAATTAATGTCTAGTTAACTCTCGATTTACGGAGTACGTACAACTCCCTAAAGCTCCAAGAATACTCTCTGTAACACCAATTCGGAAAGTCGGTCGGACTTTTCCGTTCAGTGAAAAATTCCTCGGACGAAGGCCTCAGTACATTAATTTGGGGTCATTTTGAGATTATTCGGATTCTTGAAGTACTTTGGTCATAGGCATAAAGAAAAAAATCTTAAAATGTTTTTCTATCGTCTAAAGAGGTCTTTAAAGCTCATTGTATTTTGTTGACTTTAAGGCAGTCAAAAACATTGTATTTGTTATCAAATTATTAAATTCTCAGATTTATTCTTTCGTTGGCTTTTCTTTACTCAACGTCGTCTTGAGCGGGGATATTTGATGCTTGTAACGGCACTTAAGCCCACGAGATAAACAAACCCTCGGCGATTTTTCGGAACAGACCTCTGGAATAATACGAGCGTGACCATCAAAAGCGTCATTTCGTACGTGTTTTTTTTATAATACTGCAAAGAAAATTCAAGCATTTTCATTGGTTAATGCTGACATGACAAACATTGATATCTACGACCGCTCCCTAACGTCTAATGTTTCCTTCAGGCGCCTCGTCGTGAACATAGACCAACTCAACTCAACTCAACTCAATTTTATTTGCAAATCATTGAATACATGAGATACGCCCAAAATAGGCAGAAAATGACTATTTTAACAAACAAAAGTACCGATACTATTTTCAAATATGGGAATCACCGATCAATTCCGCAGGATATCACGAAATTGTCCGAGATTTCCCGTACGTCTGTTATATACCGGTAGCATCCGGAAATACCGAGTACTGTAATTCAATAAAATATATAGAACAAACTAACAAACATTGTTATTCCATAAGAAGTGAAAAATTGTTGAGAGACCCACTTTTAAACAGACCTATTGCTTAGGGATTTAGCTGGCTTAACTTGTCATCTGTAAGTGAAGGGAGTAGTTTATAAATCAAGTGAAGCACTTCCAAGTCTTCATAGACCAAAAATCGAAACGGCAATGGCAGCCATGATTCTCTCGTTTCGCTGATAACACAACCCGAGTATACACATAAGGGTACAGTTAAAAAAGCATGTCAGTTAATAATGTACAAATAAAAAAATGAGATAGATGTAAATAAATACCTTAACATTTTAAAAATCTGTCCATTTAAAGTGCCAACTTTCTTGCAGGTTTAGCCAAGAACCGCTTTAATCACAGCATCGCGGAGTGTAGTAGTGTGACGTCAAACTATATATGACGTCACTTTGTACATGTTTACTTTTCATAGGGGCGCGTTAAGGGATATTGGTGATTTAAAAGAATTCGGTTTATACAAAGGCCTTTTAAGAATAGGCAAAATACGGACATTTAGCCCTAAAACTTTTAAGTATAATAAATTCGTACGGCTCGGGTGACATCATTTTTTCCAGCCGGTAATAAATCGTCATATACCCCGGTAAGAAACCGTATACCGGGGTAACTAATAATATGACGTCTCATTCATCAAGATGACGCTGTGTAAAACGAAATTCTGAGGTGCGTTCGTTAGAGCAAGATGAAAAATCCATCTAAATGAGATTTGTAAGACGTCGTAATGAACGATTTTCGATATTTTGAGTGAAAATATTCGACGTCGTCATGACTACTCGTTTTAAGCCAATGCAAAACCATCTTCGTTTCCTCATTGAGAAATCTTAAGATTCTTATTGAGCGGCTTAAAAATCTCGCTCTACCGAACGCTTTATCTTAAAAATCTTAATAAGAATCTTAAGAATCTCGCTCTAACGAACGCACCTCTGATTATAACTTGGCATAAAATAATTTGATAACAAACCACGGTTTACAACTTTAAATGTCTTTCTATTTCATACAAAGATAAATATATAATTCTATGTTGTAGTACAATGACTTGTGAATAGAAGCGAAAATTTGAAATAAATCTGAGAAAATATGTTTTAATCATGGCACGATGTTGAACCGTACCTAACATCTATAATTTTAAAACAAATCATTCCGATTTGACATGTATGTTCACAAAATAATACAAATTTATTGTTTGCAAAAGACCCTTTGGAGTTTTGTATCTATGGTTAGAAGATTACCTAGTAAGTTCATTTGTCTACATTCAGTTCAAATTCAGGCAAATTTTATCTAGCCGTAATGCAGTTGGTGGTTTTGAAAAAAAAATCTCTTTTCAATACTGGTTTGGCTAAACTGATATGATATGGGGTCTCTAATGTTGTGTAACTGCTTGTGCTCATCTAGAGCTTCAATTTGATATATTGTTTAGCTATGCAGACTGTCTTTTTTGTAAATATATGGAGTATTCAAATGGACCAAAAGCTTTTTACATGAACCTCAATGAAAGCCACAAGTAGTGCAAGGGAAGTCCCCACCCCTGTATAACAGTATCACTCAAACTGCAGGTTCGGTCATACATGGATTCCACGGACCATGGATATTTTCGATAGAAGATTGAGGCGACGTCCTGGTCTGCCAAGCGAACGCACCGAGGACTCATATGATGACATGACACTGTATTATGAAAATACGAACCCTGACGGGCCTAGCGGACTTGCATACTGGTTATCAGGGGAAAACTCGACGGAAACAGATAAGTAGGTTTGCAGTCAAACCTCATCTATCAGACATCTCTATAAAAAAAACAAATTACAAGTTGTCTTAAAGTACGACCTATACTGTAAAAAAAGCGACTATTTATGTGAATTAATAATTATGTATGACATATCCTCTTTCTACTGACCCATTTATATATTCATTCAAGATCATAAACGATATGCACTTAATATTTCAATATTTCGGCAAAGCTGCCTTTTCGAGAAAGGAGAAATAAATCTTAACAGAACAGCGTCATTATATAAATCGATACAGTCATTTTATTTTATCTATGCATTTTATTGCAGCATAGTTGAACGAGCTGCCCAGACATTTTTATTCAAGAATGACGCCGCAGGTACAGCGTTTGACTTGGTGTCATTGAACATTCAACGAGGCCGTGATCATGGAATCCCGGGATATACGAAATACATGGAGAAATGTGCCCAGGAGAAAGGCATTACACTCGACCCTGTTCTAACATTCCAGGACCTTCAATTTCACACCTCTGAAGTACAGAACAAATACGGCGAAATCTACAAGTAGGTTCTATTTCGAAAACGTCGCTGCCGTCAAAGCGCAGAAGTGGCGCATCTGACTTGGAATTATCCCGAGTTCGATTCCAAACGGCTACTAGTTCTTTCCGACTATTTGTCTCCCACTAATTGGTTTTTAATCGTAGACCTATGTGGGCTAGCAGCTGGAGGCAAGGACAGGATGTTATGGTAGTACTGGTGTGAGAAATACCAGGAATTCATTGTTAGGTGCTCCAGCCGCCTTAACATTTCTGAAAGATTGTCAAAAACGGCGAAAAACTCAATTCAAAAAAACAAACACCTTTCGGACAAAAATAAAAGGTCTGCTGTACATGTACACTCCAGGATTTCCAATACCATACCTCTCAAGCACAGCTCAAATGCTGCAATCTTATTCCCACACCAAATCATGTGTCGGCTATACATATATCGCAACTCTCAATTACTCAAAATGATTTATATTCGAAATACATTCATCATATTTGGTGTGTGAGTAAAGCAAAGGTAACTCTATAAGATGATAGATTTATAATTTCATACTCGCAGCAGTGTTTGAAATATGACGTCAGTCCACGGACTTCTGGAACACCAGAATTTTGGCGGATTCCTGCAAAACCATATTAAAAAAACTGGTGTCGACCATTGTTTTTAATGAAAATCTTAGTGAAATTAACCATTTATAGAATTTTGAATGATTTCGGGATTGAATTGAATGATGGGAATGGGTTGATTAAGAATGAAACTAAATGAAGAAAATACAATATTGCTAGATTCGTCGAAAATGGATGAAACTATCGATATCCCTTAAAAAACCTACTTAACTTACGATTTTTGTGTCTTCTCAGGAGCTTCCAAATCAACACCATGTGATAAAAACAAGGAAGGTTTTGATCGATTTTATTGCATTTGATTTGTTCGTCAAGCATTTTGAACTATTCCTATAATAAAAAAACATCAATCTTCTGTTGGATTTCAGGGATCCAAGGGATATTGACCTCTTCACGGGCTTGTTGACTGAAAACCAACTGTAACAGGGACTGATGTAGGGCCTACCCTTGAATGCATCCTAGGGACACAGTTTCAGAAACTGAAAATTGGGGACAGATACTGGTACGAAGGGGCAACTGCCGATTTCTCTGGAGGTAAAGATTTGTTTGTTTGTTTGTTTGTTTGGGGTTTATCGCCGCTTTCAACAATCGTCACAGTTGAGTCATATAGCGACGACTGGAGCACCTTACAATGGACTCCTGGAATTCTCATACCAGTAATTCTATTTCATCATTTCCAAGCCTCCAGCTCCTATCCCACATAGGTCTACGATTATCAACTCATTAATGGGAGACAAATAGTCGGAAAGAATGAGTGCTGCCATCGTGGTTCGAATCTGGGCGGAGTTTAAGTTGTTGGATCGCTGAAAGCACAAAAAAAAATAAAACAGATCGCTGATAATAATCCAAATACTGATTGACCAATCAAAACACTTTTCACATTGGTATATCGCTGAAAGCACCAATAAACAGATCGCTGATATCAATCCAAATATGTATTGACCAATCAAAACATTTTTTATATTGGTGAATCGCTGAAAACACCAATGAACAGATCGCTGATATCAATAAACATATCGATTGACCTTTGCGTGGGTGATGACGTGCCAGAATTTAAACTTGGTCATACGGTAGCCTAACAATAAATTGATTGTAATAATTCAGCTATTCAGATTAAGCTATAAACTCATTCAGCTATTCAGATTAAGCTTTAAACAAATTCGGATATTCAGATCAAGCTTTCAACAAATTCAGCTGTTCTTTTTAAGCTATAAACTATTTCGGCTATTTATATAGAGGATAATCGTTTGTTTCAGTGTAAGATCTATTTATATTTCATTGAGTGAACAACAAACGCTATATTTTCACGAGTGGCGGAGCCACGAGTGAAAATATAGCTTTTGTTGTCCACGAAATGAAATATTAATCGATCTTACACGAAAAACAAACGATTATTCTATTTCTTTAATGCAAAAATGAGACAAAATGTGAAATTTCTATGACATATTTTCGTAAAGCGCGTCATTTATCACGTGATTGCTATGCAACGTTCATTGTGACGTCACTTATTTCGCCCCGCATTGATGACGTCAGTTAGGATGAAATGCACAAAAGCGGGGTATAAGTTTTTGATAATCTCACTGCTTTTGCGGTGAGATTATCAAGCGATAATCTACCGTTATTTCTCGATAAACTACCGAAAAGCATTAAAGAAATTTAGCTATTAACTCATTCTGCTATTCAGATTAAGCTTTAATATGAAATAAGGCAAAGCCTTAAAAGCGATCGCAGCTTACATGAAAAATTGTTTGTTACAGGAGAGAGAGAAAGAAAGAAAGAGAGAGAGAGAGAGCGAGAGAGAGAGAGAGAGAGAGAGAGAGAGAGAGAGAGAGAGAGAGAAAGGGAGAGAAAAAAAAGAGAGAGAGAGAGAGAGAGAGAGAGAGAGAGAGAGGCATATTTAATCTATATTTTAGTGCGAATGTATTGAGTAGATTTATGTTTCTGATGCACAATCTATTCTTCCGATACTTCGTTATCCTTTCATCATTTAAGGGATGAAGAGATTATTTCTTAAATTCATCGATGTATGAAACTGAAAAACTAATCACACTGTATGAATATGTGATGCAGTATCACACATGATTTTGATTGGGTTTTGAGTTTTAGAACACTATGAAATAAAGACAAAACTTCTAGATAACCTTAGATTTAATCGCAAAAACGTGAAGATTTATCAATAAAAGTAGAAAGGCTTTATGGGGCTTCTTTTCGCTGAAACAATTTTTTCAGCCAATAAGAATGCATAAACCTTGTAAACATTACTGGAATTAAAGTAACATCTTTAAGAAATAAAGGCTTTTGGCGACGGGTCCTTGTACCCAACAACAAAATCCACACACAATAACATATTTTACAATCAAAAATCTCCTTCTTTCCCACAATGATTTCTCATGACCTGAAATATCAACTTATTGTTACAATTTTTTTTTTGGATGTTACAACTTCAACTAAGGTCAATATTTTCTATATTAAACTCGTTGAAAATCGCAAGAACAGTGTTGTATGTTTTTACAAGTTCACTAGTCTATGATTGAAATGTTTTAAGTTCTAGACTAACGTATTCATGACGTCATTAGCCACCATTGATGACGTCAAAAATATTTGTTGTCATTTCAATCTAAACATTCATGCATAATGTAAATCCGAGGTTTGAAGCGTGTTCCAGGCCGTATATGAGTAAGGACTAAAGGTAGGAATGTTCAAATTAGCCTTGTCATTCTGTATAGCGAAAGTTAATGATTATTTTGTGGGAATTTCCGCGCGAAATGCTTCGGTCTGCCTCGATTTTGGCTTTGTTTATGTTGCTTCCGGTAAAAAATAAGAAATTCATAGAAACGTCGTTTTTTCGGGATAGCTTTAATTAATTTTCAATTTTTTAATCTTTCATTCACAAAGGATTCGTTAAGGTATTTTTTCCAATACAATTTTTAACCTTTTTTCGGTCCTGCATGTGAATTCACTCCGTGTGGAAAATGACACGATTTTTTCGTTTGACAGTATAACAGAATAGAATAGAATAACACACGTTACCATAAACGCTCGCTTCGCGCTCACGGCCTTCGGCCGTTCGCGAGCTGCGCTCGCTATTAAACTCAGCTATTCAGATTAAGCTATATATCTGGTTATGCCCGTTTTTCCGACTTCATTTCTAATCACTGTCCCGCTCTCAACAGACAAAGGTGAGCACCTGCATAAGGTTGTCTTAATACCATCATGTAAAATTTCATTATTGAATCATTTTCAGACCAGCTTGGTGCTATCAAGTCATATACGATGGCGAAATTGCTTTGTAACAACTATAACTTCAGGGAGGTGAACTTTCCCAGCGCTTTTAACGCAACGTAAGTATCGGTTAATGTACCGGGTAGATAGAGGGCCAACTTATTTCTCGCCCGCTTTCGGGTCGGGTGTAGACTGGTCTCACTGTCGAATATCAGAATAGCCTGTTCTAGGCTATTCTGATAGTCGATATGTGGACCAGTCTAGAGCTGGTACTGGTAGCCCGCTTTTTGAGAGATACTCTGATATTGCGGGCAACAGTACCCGCCCGGGGTGAGAAATAAGTTGGCCCAGAGTAAAAGTACGAAATGTCAGACCGATTAGCTCAGTTGGTAGAGCACCGGACTTCAAAACCATTGATGTTCGACGTCGTGGGTTCAAACCCGGGCTCGCACACTAACATACTACATGTAATTGTCTTTCGGATGAGACGTTAAACCGAGGCCCCGTGAGACGGTGCTTTACATCGAGCACGTTAAAGAACCATGGCGGTTCTCAGCAGTAGTTTCGTCATGTATCCTTGCACTATCCCCCGTAACAACTAACCGTCTTCTGGGGGCGTCGCTCATATGAGCATATGCTACGGTAGCGACGATAAATAAACGGAAATACACACAAAGTCCGAAATCAATGTTCCTTTGCTCTTTCAAAGTAAAAACTAAATGTTTGGGATTAGAGCGGAGTTATACAAAAGTGTGACAAGGTTTTTCGTTTTATACAATCAAAAACATTGTGAAATTGACAAGATGAATGATCTTGGAATGATTTTGTAATAAATTGGAATGAGCGTGTGGAGCGAGCGTTGAGTGAAGTTCAATGGAGGTAATCCAATTTCGCTAATTTTGTTCAAGATGAACAAAATTAGAGATATTTATTTCCTCCTTCAATAAAATGTGCATACAGGTTCTATAAAAAGCTTCCTAATTCTTCAAGAACCTATCAGGTGCCTACAATTTTGATTATGCCAGTGGATTCGCGATATTTTTCTAGCTTTATCTTTTTTTGAATGACATTGATGATTCTATCTTTTACAGAGGGTTTGTGGCGTTTTTGAATGGTTTGAGTGAGTAATTGGAATGAATGAATGGAACACTGGGCGAGTGATTTGGAATGGTTTGATCGAGATAAATGTCAATATCACGATGCTGTTAACTTTACCTCAATGACATCATCAACCAATACTCTCTTCATATCTCATAATTTGATATCGCGAAGTCAAATTGAATAACAGTTTCCACAATCAGACAGATTTCTTATGGGAATTTTAAATACTTTGTTTGCAAGTTTGCAAAATAGCGGTATACTAAAAATTGTTTTTCAATTGGGAATGAAACAAATTTGCAAAATTTATCACCTTTGGTGTATGCAAATAAAGTTGTATCATTTAGATATGAAAAATCTATTTCAGCCATCCACTCGTACGTTGTAACAGTAACACGATACCCGACTTGGAAATAAGCAAGTTTACACCACCATCACCCACAACGACACCTACTCCCCCTCCAGCTCAAAATGGACCGGGTGGACCGGGCGGAAATGGAGGTGGACCGGGCGGAAATGGAGGTGGACCGGGCGGAAATGGAGGTGGACCGGGCGGAAATAGTGGTGGACCGGGCGGAAATCCAGGACCCGGCGGCCCTAACAAACGAGAGAAAGAAATGAATGAGATTCTTACAGAGTTAGAGCTTGAAGCTGTACTTGACGCCCTCGTTGATGACCTTGAGGAAAAGTAAAGCGGACATGAATGGATATTAAGGACGCTATACATAGTATATTTTAATTGAATGGTTTTTTGAGAGCCCTAATTTATTTAATGAGTCATCTATAAGCAGATAAAAACGACGCTTGGTCGAGTTTTCATTTTTTTATGAGGAGTTAAATTAATAAAGTATTCTTAGGACACATATTTAATATTCTATTTATGATAAGATTGATTTTTTTACGATAAATAAAATAAACTTACCAATTATAGTTATTTGTCATGAAATGAAACCAATATTGACCTGTATTGACTTGATGTCACTTGTCTGAAAACATAGCATACACTTTCTCCTGAATGTTTTTGATTTTTACGGGATGTTTTTTACAGTTAATTAATGGCTGGAAAATGATTGCATGAAAATGCAAGTATCTTAAAATACGAATGTTATTTAGCACAGGGTATAACGTGCCACGCCGACACCAGAAGGTTCGTGTACACCTGATCGATTTTTTCGATACGGAACTAACGGTGTGGCAAGTTTTTGACTGATTTATAAACCGAAATAATCTTTTTCATTTCAATTTTTAGTATCACTGTCGAGATAAATGGTTCTTCTGTTAGGAAATAAAAGGGGAGGGTAACAACTAAGCCAAATGAGCGAGTTCTAGCCCTAGGAGTGAATGACTTTGCTCGTTTTTAAGGTTTGTCATTATTTTTTTGTCAAACAACCTGACTATTCTTAATTGCTTGTGATTGTCTAAGAGCATTTATGTGTCCTCTACACGCATACCAAATTTCTCGGCGAAAGATCCATATAAAGCGAATATATTCGTACTTTTATTGGCCTGGGTAGCGGAAAATATGATAACAAGACACCCCCTATCACAAATTCTGGTGTCGATTTCCAATCGAAAAAAGTTCAGGGGGTGTCTAGTAATCATATTTTTCGCTACCCAGGCCAATAAAAGTACGAATATCTTCGCCTTATGTGGATCTTTTGTCGAGAAATTTGGAATGTGTCTTGAGGATACATAAATGCTCTTAGACAAACACAAACAATGAAGAATAGTCAGGTTGTTTGACAAAAAATTAATGACAAACCTTAAAAACGAGCAAAGTCACTCACTCCTAGGGCTAGAACTCGCTCATTTTGCTTAGTTGTTACCCTCCCCTTTTATTTCCTAAAAGAAGAACCATTTATCTCGACAGTGATACTAAAAATTGAAATGAAAATGATTATTTTGGTTTACAAATCAGTCAAAAACTTGCCACACCGTTAGTTCCGTATCGAAAAAATCGATCAGGTGTCCATGAACCTTCTGGTGTCGGCGTGGCACGTTATACCCTGTGTTTAGTCTCGGCTGTGATAAATCATCATGACACGGCAAAGCCTCGTCATGATAACTTCTCCCAACCTCGACAAGATATTGCTCTTTTAAGACACATGTTTTTCTCTATTTTTCGAAACACATTACGCTGTTCGTAAACTGGCGTCATAAAATGTAAAGGTGTGGCGTCATTCTACGGAAAAGAAATATCGAAATCATTGTCTAATTTGTATTAGCATCCGTGGACTATCAAAAATTTTCAACGGGTTTTTTTCACTTTCGCGCCGCAGGTCATGCTATAAACAGAATAGAACAGAATTAGCATTGAAACCAACTCAAAAGCATCTCGCGAAAAAAGATGGATTCAAATCAACCAGTGGCTTCTCTATCATAATGAAAAGACGGCTTGTTAAAAACCAGGGTTTTTACTCCCCGAAATCCCATTTTGACCCTCAAAAATTTCTTGCAGGGAGTCATTTTGACCCACTGAATTTCCAGTGATGCAACCGAAGCAATATTATAAGTTATGAAGATCAACTGTTTTCTTCATACTATTTCAAAGCTCTATATAAATGAAATTGCATTAACGATAAAGCGTGTCTACACTTTGTTGTTTAGCCGCCACCATAGCGCAGTTGGTTAGGCATAAGACTTCTAATCTGGAGACTTCCAATCTGGCAGTCGTGGGTTCGATCCCCGGTGGCGGCAAATATCCTTTTCGACATTTGTCTCTCACCAATGGGTTGATATTCGTAAACCTATGTGAGATAGCAGTCGGAGGCTAGGAAAGGGTGTAATGGTAGTACAGGTGAAAGAAATACCAGGAATCCATTGTAAAGTGCTCCGGCCGCCGCGATATAACTGCGAAATTGTTGAAAGCGGCGTAAAACCAATTCAAACAAACAAACAAACACTTTATTGTTTATGTTGATTCATTTATATAGATTACTTAAAAGAATAATAAGTTTTGATGTTTTGCTCTTTTTTGATGCCTTAAAAACCAGTTTTTGACCCCCAGAATTTTATGGTCAAAGAGTTAATGACTCCCGCATTTTAAAAGCTAGCACAATCCCTGAATGATACTTTGGCTTTATAACTTGCGGATCGCTTGTTACTTTCTTTATTCTTTATAAAGTAGACATATATTTTCCAGTCAAAGCCAGATAATTAAAAAGCAGAAAGAATATTATTTCTCTATTATTTGTTGTTACTACCCTAAATAATCGGACAGAAAGGTCCAAACAAACGTTGTGGCCCAAAGAAGCAGGTCGGTCAGCCCTGCGTTCGGGATAACAAAGGGGTGCAAACAGATTCCCAATTATACCCCGCTTTGCACGCAAGTGCACGTGCAAAGCGGGGTACAATTGGAAAACTGTTTGCGCCGTTTTGTGATCCTGAATACAGGGCTGATCACGCTAGCCTTTCACTAAGCTTTACTAAGCAGTGGCGGATCCAGAGGGGGTTCGAGGGGTTCGAACGAAACCCCCTCTGAAGTTCAATTAATTTATTACCATGCATGATTTCAATTAACCCGATCTTCTCCTGCTGTTCACGAAAAATTCCAGTTGGAAACAAAGCTTAGAGCTAGTGAAGACAGTATAAACAAAGATCAGTCTGCACAGTTGTGCAGTCTGATCTTAGGATATACTGTCTGCGTTCTGTTTGATTTTGTGGTGAAAATTATGGAGCAGTATTTTTGATACGCAAAAAAATGGTATTTTTTTTTAAAAAAGAAAAAAAAGATATTTAAATTCAGCAGAAAAAGGAATACAATTGTGTAAGACCAGGGAAACGATCCCTTTATGTATGTTCGAACCCCCTTTTATAGAAATCATGGATCCGCCTTTGCTAAGACGCTAGTACGTTTCGAATACACTCACTTATGAATTCTATAACAGAAGGGTATTGACTGACTGATGGTGTATTCCGACATTTTAGGGTATTTACGAGAGGTCGACTTCTTAAGAACAAATGCATGAATGGTCGAGTTATTGTCACCACCTAGGCAACCTAAAATTAAAGTTTATATGTATATCAACAGAACTGTAATAAAACCTCTATTGTGGATAGCCTACTGACCGAAATCGTCTACTTGCAATGGTTGAAATAAGGTTGGTTAAGAAAATAAGGATTTAAGAATATTTTGAACTTATTTACGGTTTGTTTTCTTTCTCTGGAAAAAAAGACGCGTGGCAAATCTCACATAGCTACATTTATCTACATCGTAAAATTGACAATCATTCGCTCAGCGCTCAACGCTCCAAATTCACCAAAAAAATGATAAGTTAACTAACTGCATTCAAAATAAAAACCGGCATATAAAAATCCACGATTTCACTGACACAATTGAATTGTGTAAGCGTATGATGGGTTTGTGAAGATACAGAAAGCTTTCTATAAAACATATTTTATTTAAAGAGGTAATAAATATCGCTAATTTTGTTCATCTTGAACAAAATTAGCGATATCGAATTACCTCCCTTGAATTTCACTCAAAACTCCACACACTCATTCAATTTCATTCCGAAATCATTCCCAAGTCGTTCTTTTATATTTTAATTGAATGGTTTTGAGAGCTCTAATTTATTCAACGAGTCATCTATAAGTAGATAATACGAGGTTTGGTCGAGTTTTTATATGTTTCATGAGGTGTTCAATAAATATGGTATTCTGAGGACACATATCTAATAAGATCCATTTTTTACGATAGATGGATATTTATTACAAAGTAAAGTGATTTCTCGAAACATATAACATTGTTTGAAGACTGACGCCATAAAATGCATAGGTGAGACGTCATTCTAAGATAACGAAATATCGAAATTATAGGCCTATTTGTAATAACCACCCGTGAAATATAAAAAAAAAATGATAATAAAAATCAACGGAGTTTTTTCACTCTCGCGCCGCAGGTCATGTTTTAATCAGGATGCTTCGGAATTAGAATTGATGACCACTTTTAAGGCATCTCGCGAAAAAGGATGGATTAAAATCAGCCAGTGGCTTCCCTATCATAAAGAAAAAATCTCTTGTCAAGACCTTGCGTATTTGATATTGCTTGCATAATGAATGAAAATTGTGTTCATTTACAACTTGTGAATTTGAACATTGAGGGATTTGTTTGTCAAAAAAAAAAAAAAAAAAAAAAAAAAAAAAAAAAAAACATTAATGGCCCGTTTTCATCCTACCTACTTGGATAATACAAATATTGAAGTTTCTTCTTTACATTACGTGCTTAATGATACTACTTTGGCTATATCATTTGCGGGTCGCTCGTTACTTTCTTTATTCTTTATAAAGTAGACATATATTTTCCAGTCAAAGCCAGATAATTAAAACGCAGAAAGAAAATCATTTCTCTATTATTTGTTGTTACTACCCTAAATGATCGGACAGTAGGTCCGAACAAACGTTGTGTACCCGAAGAAGCAGTTCAATCAGCCCTGCGTTCATGATAACAAAAGGGTGCAAATAGATTCCAAATTATACCCCGCTTTGCACGCTATACACGTGCAGAGCGGGGTACAGTTAGAAGACAGTTCGCAACGTTTTGTGATCCTGAATTCAGGGCTTGTCACTTTAATCTTTCACTTAGCTTTACTAAATAGTGGTGGATCCAAAGTGGGTTCGGGGGGTTCAAACGAACCCCCCTCTGAAGCTTAATTAATTGATTACCATGCATAATTTCAATTTACCCGATCTTCTCCTGCAGTTCACGAAAAATTCCTGTTGGTATCAAAGCTTAGAGCCTAGGAAGACAGTATCAGCTAAGATCAGTCTGCACAGTTGTGCATTCTGATCTTAGGATATATTGTCTGCGTTCTATTTTATTTTGTGGTGAAAATTGTGGAGCAGTCTTGTTGGTATGTGAAAAAATAGAAAATTTGTTAAAAAATATTTAAATTTCAGCAAAATAAGGGATAAAATTGTGTTAGATAAGAGAAACGAACCCCCTTAATGTATGTTCGAACCCCCTTAATGTATGTTCGAACCCCCTTAAAGTATATTCGAACCCCCTTATAGAAATCCTGGATCCGCCAATGTTAAGGCGCTGGTATGTTTCGAATACACTCACTAAAGAATTCTAGAACAGAAGAGTATATTGGCTGACATTTTGGGGTTTTTACGAGAGGTCGACTTCTTAAGAACAAATGGTCGAGTTATTGTCACCACCTCATCTTGTCGAACCAAGGGTTACGAACGTTTTACTTTTCTTATTCGAGAAGAAGCTATTGATTCGATACCCCTTGACTCGTGAAGATGTCACTACCTAAGGCAACCTGGAATTAAAGCTTGAATACCTGTAATAAATCCTATATTATGGGTAGCCTACTGATGGACATCGTCTGGTAGCAATGGTTGCAATTTGTTTGGTTTAGAATAACGATTTCAGCATATCTTAACCTTAATAACGATCTGTTTACCTTTTCTCCAAAAAGACGCGTGACATATCTGAAATAGCTCCATTGTCTCCTATATCGAATAGCCTCGGTGGCCTTGTGGTAAATGCACTCGACCCGTGACCTGGAGGTCCGTGGGTCGAGTCCCACTGTTGCCGGGGTGTGTTTACGGGCAAAACACTTAATAGCCAGCCCCAGTTCACCCAGCTGTAAAAATGGGTAGCAGTGGGTTTTAATCACTGCCTCTCTCTCAGGGACATGTAAACATCAGGATTGGGTGTTCGAGAGCGATGATATAAGCTGAAGCTTTCGTTGCAATCGAAATAAAATAAATTAGTATAAACTATATTGAATAGCCATCATAGATAAATAGTCTTTGGTATGAATAAAAATATCAAGCGAGGTTGGAAGAATTAAAAATTGTCGAGGCTCTGTCGAGACAATTTTCAATTATCTCAACCGAGTTAGATATTTATTCATACACTATGAATACACTAAGTACGTATTATATTTATATTATAATCTCTATTTGCCTTGTTGTCGTCAATGTTTCTAACCGAAATGCAAGTTTCAAACAATAACAACATTGTGTCATTATTCTTAAGATATCCATGTGAAATCATAGAAAAAACATCATATGGGATGTTATCACACGGATATTTGTATAGTTATAAGATAAAAAGAGGATATTGAATGAGTGGTCATTGAATACCGAATGTATTAAACGAGTCATCTATAAACAGATAAAAAACGAGGCTGCGCCGAGTTTTTATCCGTTTAATATGACGAGTTAAATACATTCGGTATTAAATGAGCACAAATTTGATATTCTATTTATAATGTGTCCTGGTTTTTTTTTTTTAGATAAATCGAAAATATTGCGATATTTATCGATTCAAGTTATGCTGCAAAGCATATAACGCCGTTTGCGAAATGACGTCTTCAAATCCATTATGGCGTCATAAAGAAAATAGCTAATTTACATAGTTATTCCACTAGTGTAATAACACCATATTCCACTAGTGTAATTACACCCGTGTAATATCAAAAATATTAAACGGTATTATTTCACTCCCGCGACGTAGGTTTTATTATAAATCCCTCTTTTACACATGTGTAAGATCATTTTATATATGACGTCATGACGACGACATCTAGCGTGCATTTTGGCGGTTATTTCTGTCATTTAGGTGTTCAAAAAATTGGTTTCCACAGTCCCGAACTTATGTTTATTCAAGAAAAGGAATCCGCTTCTCGAATAATTTGTCTCAATCAAAACACGTGACAGAACCCATATCTCTCTTATTTTTTATGTCATATATTCATATCAATAAATGTCATACATTTAAGGGGGTTGGTTTTAATTGATTGAATTGGGTTTTACGCCGCTTTCAACATTTTTTTCAGTTATCTCGCGGCGGCTGGAGCACCTAACAATGGCTTCCTGTATTTCTCTCACCAGTACTACCATTACCTTCTTTCCTAGCCTCCAGCTGCTTTCTCACATAGGTTTACGATTATCGACCCATCGGTGAGAGACAAGTAGTCGGAAAGAATGATTGCCGCCGTCGGGGATCGAACCCGGACACTCTAGTATGACATTCCGACGCGCTACAAATCAAAAAGGGGGTTAGGGTAAGAAGAGCGAGGGTTATCGGACATATAAAAATTGTATAACATTGCTTTGAAAATATTCTCCTCCTAAAACACTTGGCATACTGTAGGCATTAACCAAATTTGGAAGAATTATTCCTTGTGTGACCCTTTTCATAAACTGTTAACATGATTTATTTTTAAATTTCAAAATCATGTTGTATATTAACGTTTCGCACATACATAGAGGTGTACGTTCAAAACAATGTTGCGACTTAAGCTTTACTGACGTATAACTGATTTTGTTGGTGGAGTCCTGTGTTTTATTATTACTTACATCATTATCCTCATTATTGTCTTTTTCGAACATCTATATTAATTCTTTGTAAAGAGGCGACAATTGCAAGATAGCCCAACCAATACAGCGAAATGATTTTTCAACGACTTATTAGAAATAAGAGGAAATCCCCGAGTGCCACAAATTGAGCCTCTTTTTTCTGTGACGGAGAACCAATGCGATCATCAGCGCGAGCTCATGAAATGATAATAGAAGAACAACCCCCTCATTTTTGTATTTGAACCCCTTTACAAAAATCCCTAATCTTTCTCACGACATCCTAAAAAGTTTTCTTTCCGTTTGTGGTTTAAAACGTAATAACTACAGCCGATGGAATAAGAAGTTAAGATTTGTAGAGGGAATGGGGAAGGCTTAATGTAAATCTTGACCGCTATTTAAAATTAAAGACAGTAATGGCCTATATCCGGGTATCCATGATTCTGGATTATTCCTTCGTTACAGTCTGAACTTTCAACTCTACCCATCGTGTAAAACATATGACTGCCCAATACAAAATCTTTCTCAGATACACGTATACGAATTAAACCTTGACTAATTCTAATATCATCTGCAAATCAAGCGTCCGGTGTTTTTGTGTGTTCTGAGGTTCCGATAATCACAATGCCGGCGGTCACTAAATGCGAATCAGGCTTTGTCTTACTGCATAAAAAATGCACAATACATGAGAATTCACAGTAAACCCATTACCCTTTTGTCATATTGTTCTTCTCAAACATATTTACAAGAGACATTGTCGTTATATACTCAACGTCAATAGAAAGTGACCACCAACAATAACACCCTTGCAACAATTAAAATTTTATTTGTAGCAAAAGAGGTATGTAATTCATTGACAACGAAGTGCTGGGAAAACATAAGAGCAAACGTCTTATTTTTCTGACTTGAAGAAACTTACCAAAGCAAAAATTGAAAAGTCACGAACATCAATAACGAGTATGGCCACCGTTTTCGTGGAAAATTGCGTTGATTTTGCAACGAAAATTAGAGATCGGCCTGCCATTCGTCTACAAGAGCGTTGATGAGATGCTGCCAGTTCCCTATATGACGTCAATCGTCAAACACCTTGTGTCTTAATTGGCCTACGTGTACACATGCCCTGCAGGATTTCGTTCGGAAGAGAATACAATACAAAGAAGCTGATTTACATAATTGACTCTAAGAAAACCTAAATCAACATTGCAAAATGCGACCGAGCGTTGTTGGAAAACGTCAATGTTAACGTGTTTTATTGATAACGGACAAACAAATGGTCTCAAGATTTTCTCAACATAACGTTTCGTTGTAAACTTCGATCGGCCAAAACGAGAGTTTTGTTTTTCGTCTTCATGAAATGCCGTTATACTCCCACCACTCAACGTAGTGCCTGCATACCAAAAATATTACGCATGACGTTCACATTGAAACCATCGACCATATCGAGAAAAAGTCTTGACTCTTCTGAGAAAAAAAAAACGCTTTGAAAATGTCGATTTTCTTATCTCCGATACAAAGTACACGAATTAACAGGGTCTTTTTGACGGTCTGGCGTTGAAAAGTTCTCCTGGAAGGCTTTATCAGCGCGCAACATGATCTATTTGAAACAATGACATATGGTAGATGTGCATATTCGTTCATGTCATTGGATGATTTCACCATTAGTTCGTGTTGACGTCACCTTTTGGCGTCCTGGGCGTGGCCTATCAACTACAGACCAAGCTTTTCTATGGCTATGGGCAAGATTTATTATTTTCAGGTGCGGGCAGCCCTTTCGGCCTACAATTTAAAGAAAGTACAATCCTGCTTCGACCATACTAAAAATCCAATGACGTTGTTCGTAAGTCAAACGCATCAATTGTGCAAAACTTTCAAGAATTCAAGTGTCTTTATTTCGACATGATTACTGACTACCATAATCCATAAATATTTTGTGATAAATTTTGCACACATGTCAACAACGTTAGAATTACCCAATGTGCATGTGACGTATTGTGTAAATGATGAAAACACTTTGCGGCTTGTTATTTTAAGGGTTTTGTTCATAAACACACTACAGCGAAGGTAGCGCTCGAACCGCGGGATTTCAGGTCAATGGCCGAGCGCCTTTATACCATTAGGCAATCGAGAAATTAATTCTAGTTTGTGTGTGATTCCCAGTTTATTTATCGACTCTGTGGAAGGATGTGTTCATATGAGCGATGATTAGTTATTACGGAAGATAGTACAAGAATACGTGGCGAAACTACTGCTGAGATCCGCCAAGGTTCTTGAACGCGTCCGATGCACAGGGCCTCGGCTTAACGTCTCGTCTGAAAGACAATTGTGTTGGTGGTGTGCTAGCTCGGGAATCGAACCCTCGAAATCGGTCATCATGTGATTAACATTCAAGTTAAGCTAGGTGCTCTACCAACTTAGCTAATTGGGCTTACTAATTGATTGAAGAAACCGAACTTGTAATGTACGTTCTTAACTCCTCATATTGGACCTAAATTCGTCATCGAGATTCAAGTTAGTTTACCGAGTAAATATCGATGAAAAATGCGTCTTTCCCAAAAAGATTCGCGCGTTTCCATGGCTAATATGAAAAACGTAAGTTCGGGACTCTATGTGATTTTCGATGTATTATCAAAGATGTTCAATGCACATAGAGACTAAATGGAATGAAAAAAAAATCCATGAATTGATGCCGTTTAGTTTTTAGGTTCACTAGATTAAGACCATGGGAGCGTATGTCGCGGCGGGTCGTCCGTTGTTAATCCGTGTGTAAAACTTTCCATTTGAACATCTTCTCTTCTGAAAGTACTTGGTAAATTCCACAGTAATGATCATTGGGACATGCTCTTAGATTCCTTCGGGTTGATATCATTGGTGCTACGGGCTGTAGTGTCACCAAATATGGGATTCCAATGGTGAAATATAAAACAGTCTTCTTCTCTGAAACTCCTGGTCAGAATTCAACCAAACTTCATCAGAATTATCCTCGAGACATGTCCTTTCAGATTTTTTCCTTAAATTCTGATCGGGGTGCTTCGGGCTGCTATGTCACTAAAAATATGGACCCCCATGGTGAAATATAAAAAAGATCTTTTCTGAAACTACTTGTCAGAATTTAATCAAACTTTACGTAATTGCTCCTCAGGACATGTTCTTTCAGAGATCTTCGTTAAATTCTGATCGGGTTGACAACATGGGCGCTACGGTCTGTTGTGTGTGCCATGATAATATATTAAAAAAATCTTCTATGAATAAACCGATAAAGAATTCATCCAAACTTCACAGGAATCGTTCTTGGGACATGCTCTCTCAGATTTCCTAGTACAATTCTGATTGGGCTACATAACGGCACAGGTTCTATGCGAAATAATGGCATATTCAAACAAAATTATGTTTCTTATTTGTAAATAAAACGTGTAGCCTATTAAGCGACATTTTCTTCAAAGATCGCTTTTTTTGGTGATCCAGTTTGTGGTCGCTTAAATACAAGTTTTACTGTAATCTCATTCATTCGCTAGGATTAACGGACCAGTATCTTCCAGATTTGTAGATCTATAGGCAACGGTTACACTTCAATTTCATGGAACTTGGTGGTCGGAATAACCCCCGCTTAAGCTCAATTAATCAATTAGGGGAGACAGGGACAAAGTGTTACACGGGGCAAAGTGTGACGTTTGAAATATTTTCTTTTTGACATCATTAATTACACAGGTGTTAGGTCTTGGAAAAAAGGTTTGTCCTTTTTTTTTTTTTTTTTTCGATTATGCATGTTTTGCTGCATATTAGAGACACCAAATAGGAATGTCTACTTAAGAAGAATCAGAAAACGAATCATCTTGAAACACGTGGTTAGGCGCAAGAACGGCACTTTTTTCTCATTGGTGACCAAGTCAGTTTGTCATGGGTGACCAAGTCACTGTGTGCGAAACTTGTAGTCTGACTTTGAATACTGATTTGGCCAAAAATCCTTTTATGTTTATCCCGGTATTTAAAATGCAAATGGAAGTCCTTTTTGTGGCGACTGTATGTCATGTAACACTTTGCCCTGGTAAGTGTAACACTTTGCCCCTAAAGTCAGTGTTACATTTACCGATGTTTTTGTCTGCGTATAAAATTTCTTTAGTATGATGAAATTGTTTAATTAAAGTTTTTTGTAGTTCGAAATTCGTTAAATTTTCAATACATATATATTAAATAAAATCAAAAGAGCTATAGTGTCGGAAAATGTGTGAAATGTTTAATAAATGTAACAATTTGGTTAAATCTTATTTTAATTACCTAGCTATAGGGTTTTAGGTTTTATTGTTTATTTCAGTCTCAACCACCTTTAGCATCTAATTCTTTAGAGTAACTATACTGAGCGACTTTAAAAACGCAATAAAGTACATTTGAAATTTGAGCACGGAAAACTAGATTTGTTTTTCCTAAATTAAATTAAAATCATACAAAGAAGATACTCTGTTGAATCGACTTAATCTTTATTTGATCTGACGCTTTCGTTAGTTTCGGCACAGCAATCTACTGTCTACTCTTTCTTTGCCATTGCACTTTTCATGGTTGATTGATTTAACAAATCAGAAGTGTGGAAAGTAATTAACGATAGACATTTTAAAAACAATTTAAAGAAATGAAATCAACTACCTCACTTTGCAAAAACTGTACTCTGGATCGAGTATGTCAAAAGGAAAATTTTTCTTTAGAATCGGAAAGGAATGAAAAAGCATGTAAGTGACGTCATTTCTGGTCAAAAAGACGACGTTTTGGTGTCGCCTTTGGACCAAACGTGCTAAAACGCAGTATTGATGATTTGTTTGACCTCTTGATACATTCAACTCAACTTTTAAATTTGTTCGGATTTTGTCTCATTTGAAAAGAAAATATCGCCCTAACAGTAGGGCTATGGAGAAATTTCAACTTTCGTGGGTATGTTTAAAATTGTCACCGTATTGGGAATACAAGAGAATGTTTCAAAATGACATTGATGTTGGATTAGAGGTAACTTGTTAAGGAAACAAAATAAGTATATTTTAGTCCGAGTTTGTTCACTTATATTTGCATTTTAGTGATGTTTTTAAGTATTGCGTTTTTAAAGTCGCTCAGTATATAAATATATCCAATTATTGATTGAAAGACATTTTATAGATATTAAACAAAACTGTTGATCAAACAAACTGTTGATCATTTACACAAAAGCAATGTTGTTTTATGTAAGATTAAATGGCAGGTTTTTGCTGTAATTCTGATCAAGTTTTGGTTGGAAAACAAGATTTTTAATTTATCAATATCGGTAAGATTCATGAAAGTCGGATATTCGCTAATAACTTTCCAAAAAAGTTTAGTTGAAACTCTTTGTATGTGTTGTATTTGAATAATACGTGACATTCGTCTTCTATTGCGGTACAAAAAGAACATTTCCTATCAATCAGGTCTACATTTTCATATCTTCCGGTTTCTATTCTCAGTGGTGCGACGCCACATCGAAATTTACTATATGCCGAACGGTGGTGTAAAGGTAAAATCATCTTGCAATAATATTCTGTTATGAAATTGAATACAAAAGGGAATTGTTTCTTAGCTTATTTAGGCCAATATTATTCCCTCCACTTTGTCTGGAGATAGAATTATTCCATTCTTGTAAGAATTCTCAAATTAACCCACATTTTACTTTGTCATACAATTTAGTTTTATCATTGCTACTATCTACTGATTGAAAGTCTGAGCACTCTAAGTTTAAGAGTTTATCCTTGACTATATAAAACCAATTTTTACATTTTGGACCAGAGGACGGACTTCCATTGATGGACAATAGGTGGGTACAACCCATTTCACGGGCTACTGCAGCATTCTGTGTATATTTCCCTACGCCAAGAAAAAATCATATTGCCTTATTTTGGATGGCATTTATGCACGAAAAAGACTTGACTCCCCAAATTGCTGATCCATATTCAATAACCGGCCAAACCAGAGTATCATGAAGCTTTGTAAAGACTTCGTAAGTAAAACCGCCAATGCATTTACATTTTGCTATCAAGAGACCGACAGCACGATTTGCTTTCAACGCAACTCCTTTGCAGTGACATTAAAATCAAGGTACTCATTAAGGACAAGACCGAGGTAGGTAGAACGATCTACACACTTTAAAATATAGTTACCACAGCTACATGTAAATATAAAGTCGGTTCTTGATATACAATTTGGTCTAAAATGAACAATGCAAACTTTCTCATCACCAAGTTCGATACCGCATCCTAATGATTTCAAATATAGAGCTAGATTATTAATAAACAAATTGAAAAGAAGGGGAGATAGACCATACCCTTGTCTTAATCCACGTTTTACTTCAAACCAATCAGTATGTAATCCGTTTATTCTTACGTATGTAGAAATTGATTTGTATATAGATCTAACGGCTTTGAACAAATTACCAGAAACCCCTATGTCACATAACTTGTTCCATAAATTAACTCTATCAATTAGATCATATGCTTTTTTGAAATCAATGAATGCACAGAAAGTAGATTTTTTTAATCTTTTTCCTAGATTCTATTATATTAGTGAGTGATGCAGAATGGTCAAAAGTATTTCGGCCTTTTCTGAAACCATTTTGTTCATCTACTATTTTTACATTCTCCTCGGCCCATTTTGGAAGACGGTTATTTAACACCGAACATTATATAATTTATACATAGACTTTGACAAGGATATTCTTCTATATGATAAAGGGTTTCTTGGGTCTTCGGAATTCGATTTAGGTATCGGACTAATTATACACTTCCCCCACATTGAAGGAACTGTGCCTTAGTCAAAACAAACGTTAAATAATGTATGAAGAAAAAAAAAGAAGTGTCTTTTTTCAAAACTTCAACAGGGATGGTATCAATTCCACTTGCTTTGCCAATCTTTGCATTATCAATTACAGCCTTGATTTCTAAGATAGTGAAATTGTCGTTAAAGAAAGCTTCGGTGATGTTATGGTCTTCATTGTCAAAGCGTTGCTCGCTATCATCGTTAATAATATCACCATTATATAATGTTTGGAAATCATTTTTCCATTTATTCAGTACATCCGGTATGCTAGACGATATTGATCCATCTTCTAAAATAACTTCAAAGGGAATAAAAAATACTTTTAGTCTTATTTATACCTATTCGTCCAATTGATTTCCAAAAATCCGTATTCCCTGAAACACATTCATTTAATATATCCTTTTGTTGGTTATACCAATACAGACGTTTGTATTTTTGGACATTCCTATCAAAATGATTTTGTATTCTGATAAACTCAGTTTTTAAAAATTTCCTCAACCCAAATTGCTAACATGAGACCCATGGTCTTTTAGTTTTACAAACATCAAATCATAAATTTGATAACTCATCATTCCACCAGGGCTTTCCTGTCTACGACGTTTATTACTCGATTTACCGAATGAGATAGTCTTATACGGTAAATTCTCGTGAATATTTGAATTTATCCAATTTACCAAATTATTGTAAATTGAATCAATGTCAGCTTGCAACTGTAGACCATGCTCCAAGTTGTCTAGTAAATTGTTTGATTCGTTAAATGTATTAGCAGATTATAAAAAGTCATGTGGCACATTATCAAATTTATACTTGTGTTCTACTTTGATAGCATATCCAATGTCATTTCATTATAAACTTATGTAAACGGTAAATTGATTGTCCAAGAGAGTAGTGAATGGTCTGGTACCCTTGCGTCAGCAAATGCACCAGCATTTTTACACTCTTGCAATAAGATTAGGGGCCTTTTAACGGAAAAGTTACTAAATTTGCAAAGATCATCGTGGCTAGTAAAACAATAGTCCACGACAGATAACCCTTTAGTTGAAACAGACGTAAAATCATTCGTAATTCAATTCCTCCCATTTAACATACACATATTAATACTAGTAAAAAAGTCGATCAACAGCTCACCATACTTGTTATATTTGAAATCTATAACATCTCGATGTGGAACATCATCTACACCACTTATAAAATCTTCTGGTGGCCCACAGCGACTATTGAAATCCCAACAAATGAATAATAAGCCATCATTTTGAAATTCATATATGTTTGTTGTCAACGTTTCAAAGAAATTACTAACATCAAATGACCTGGAGGAGTTTTCTGGATGTAGGTAGCAAACACAGCTCATAAAAACTAATTCTTTTCTTTTACGAACAAATTTTAACCAAAAATACCCCCAGTCGACTAATCTAAAAATGTTATTGTAAAATCATCAAAAATCTCATTTTTTATGAAGAAACCAACGCAACCAGAACCTTTTTTAGCGTTTTGATGCAAGTTAATACGATTGTGCTCAATCCAAGTATAACCAGGTAAAGATATTTTTCATTACTGCGAAGGTGTGTTTCTGCAATTCCTACGATGTCAAAGTCATTGCAAAGAATGCAGGATGGCCGTAAAATACTATTAATATGCTCATTATCTTTATTCCAACCACAGACATTCCAAATTCTATGTTGACCTAGTTTCTATAATGACCGCGACCTAGACCACGAACTCGATTACCATTTCTTAAGGAGTTGTCATTTCTATTGTTCTTGTATCGTCCATCATTAGACTGGTTTCTTAACTGACCGTTGTGATTATTACCAGAGTTTCTGTTTTCACTCTCGCCTGTAGTGCCCGTAGTACTACGTGTATTATCCACGGAATTTTGCACAACGATCTTTGCACCGTGCATTCTGACAGTTGTATCGCGACGTCTAATTGCTGTCAGGATAGCTCTAAATATAAATTAATAATAATGTTGTCTCGATTATTCAATCTGATTGGGTTTTGTCAAAAAAGAAAAAAAAAGATAATCAAATAAGCATTATATGTATACAATTTACGGATCAATCATTGGCAATGAAAGGGGGGGGGGGTAACCAAATGAAAAAAAAAATTCCAAATGAAAAGAAATGAGATTGAAAATTAGGAAAATGTGAATAGATATGTTAGTAAAAAGCAGAATTTCTCAGTATTTCAACCCACAATGATATATTTTCAACAGTTCATTATTCTCTCTCATGGTCCATACCATATATGCCTACAGCACAGACGGACCTAAAACCTACTATCACACACACTTAAGAATTGAAAAAAGTTTGATATAAGCTGAGAATGTGATGAGCAAGATAAACTGAAACTACCTTGAGAGCATTTCTTTTATTTTCCACAATGTTTTCTTAAATAATAAGATATCTAATTGTTATTAAAATCAGTTGGTTTTATTTTTTTATTTTTTTGTGGAAAGGAAATTATTCACAATGGAAAAATTCAATATAGTTTTGAAACATAGCATTTTGATTTCTTTTCATTTTTATGATTATATCCATAAAAAAATGAGAATATATGCAGATATATTTGATTTTAGATTAGTTTGAGTAGTTTAAATACTAATAAAGAATGGATGGTTGATGACTTGAGATGGAAAAGTTTATCGGGCAAAGCGTAGGAATCTATCTGAGAAGCCGGAGGCGAACCGGATAAATTCCGAAGCCGAGCCCGATAAACTTTTCTATCTCAAGTCACCTATCATCTATTCTATTTATCCTGTTACATTTTTTTTTTTTTTCAATTACGAAAATTTAATCCGATTCCGATTTACAACTCTGATACCCGGTGAATGCTCATCATAAAGGTGAATGGGTGGCAGAGGTGGGGTGATCGCTTAGGACTAAAGAACTCGATAATTTAAAGGGTTTCAAATGCTGTAGCAAGAAAATACTTAACAAAAGAAAACTTGAGTAATACGTACATACCTTAATGGTTAAGAAGATATGAATCGAGTGATTTTCGCAATCTCAAACGTCCTTTTTTTCTCCGAAGTTTTGTTGTCATGTAGCTAAAAGCAAACCTCAATTCAATGCCTTCCTTATACTCTTAATCAGAGGATGGACATAGATTGAGATCAGATGCAAAGCCTCCGAAATTCTTCTCGGTCGAATAATTCTGCGTTGAAACCATTCAGATAAATGTTTTGAAATCCTGACAGTTTTCGAGATCAATTTAAACACCTAAATGAGCTTCGTCACAATTTTATAGATTACGTCATCACTCATGTACTACGTCATCGATATGGTCGCGATTTGATTTCAAAATCATATGAGAATCGAGTAAAATATTTTTTCCTCAGAAATAGACACTCAGATTCAAAGAAAAAATGTTAGAGAGGACTTTTTTCAGCCCTAATAGACGCAAAAAAGAAGATCCAACAGGCCACATGACCAAGTGACGTGATAAAATGAAATACTATGTTAAAGAGTCTTAGAAAACAGTTTTACATTAATACAACCTATTAACTCAAGGACATACTCAAGGCATCTCCAAACAGCATTTGTTTTAGATTCATTATATTCTATTTAGCTAATTAAACGGATTTCATGTTAGATTGATATAAGTAGCAGATGATTGTTACAGCTAAGGTTTAATATTAAGCAGTGTATATTCAAATATACATGTCACCTTTTTAATGTGTGCCACACTTATCAGAGCATTACCAGTAGCCATTATATTACCTTTTCTGATCTCTTAAACAAGTCACAAATCAACCAATTAACGTTCATGTCTCCAAATAAGTTTTGAAAAATATAGTAAATAAAAAGAGGCACAATATTAAAAAAAACAACTTGTATAACTAATAAAAAACAAGAGCTGTCACTGTAAGATGACAATGCCCCCGACACCGCTTTGATTTTAAATTATGGCCAATCTATGTTGAAGGTCAAGGTCATCCAGGGGTCAAGGTCACCAAAGTATGTGCCTACAGAAAGGTAATGTACCAAGGAATGTTGTGGTAAAGTATGATGCGAATATGTTAAGTAATAAGGAAGTTATGGCCAATGTTAAAGTTTTTGGACGGAATGACGGACGGACGGACAGACGGACAGACGGACGGACGGACTATTCAAATTTATGATGCCTCCCTATCGGGGGCATAAAAAGAATGATTTTCTCAAAAGTTCTATCTTTTTTCTATCAGATTATTAAAGTATTTTTTTTTTTTTTTTGTATTTTCTAAATCATTTCTCCTTGAGAAAAATCTATTATAAGATAAGTGTAGGAAAGGATTAATTTGATAAAGAGATTCTTTATCTTGTGTTAATGTAACTCATATATTTAAAAAGAATTCCCCATTTTTTAAACTTTTTTTTCAACAAATGAGAGATTACAGGATGGATAAGAAATAATTTCTTAAGGTAGAACATTCATAAAAAAGATTGTTGCCGGTGAAACTTTTATTTTAAATCATAACTTCACAAATGTAATCTGCAACCCATTTTTACTGAATTACTATTCGTTTCCGTATGAAAATCTTAGGTGGTGGTATCAAAATATTTCTTTTAAAAAAGTTTATATATAATTCTAAAAAAAGAAATTATCTAAAAAAATTCGTATAAGTTCTTTGACACTGCGGCACCTGTGATGAAAATGGAAGATCGGGCTGAAAAGGGGTTTCATATACAATGCCACTCGTAAACCCACACTATTGATCTGCCATTGAAAAGAAACAAAGCTTTGTATGTAAATAACATTAATCACAAATACAAATGTTTTTAACATGTCATTTATATCATAATCATACAGATGATTTATAAAGACAACAAAGAGAGAGAGTACTGTGTCCTCACTCAGGTTATTCCATTGTATCATAGTGTCCACGAAGAATGATTGTTTATATTGTTTTGTTTTTGCATGGGTTATTTGGAAGCACTTAGAGTTATTTCTTATTCGGGTTTGTTAGCACGGACGTCGCGCACGTTAATGCGGCACTTTTTAAAAAACGCCACCCTCTGTGTTTTAAAACTTATCATTACAAGACTCCTTATACGCGTCATCGTTATATCTTATATCGAAATAACGCTTAAACCATGGCCAATTCATACGTCACACTTTAATTGCAAACTATTTTGGTACAAGTTCGTAAAAAGGGAGTTTCAATTTGTAATTTAAGCGAAAAAACACGCGTAACATGCAACACGAAAGTATCACTGAACGATACACATCATATATTTTAAATAGTTTAATAATGATTCAACTGCTTGAAAATATATTAAATTTGAACTGGTATGACATCCAACAATTTTACCAACAGAGATCGAATTTTAACCACAAATAAGAAAAATACCGTTTCATGTTTAAGAAAATGTGAAGCGTAACATCAAGCTTTAAGACGCCGAAAATAAGGCTTTTTTCTTTTATATATTCATTGAAAATTGATAAATTGCAACCAAACTTAAAATCAAAAATATTATTTTTCTGTAATTCTTAATTATGTAAATGAATATCAGTTTGAGTTTTAAACGGAAAACTAATAAGCTGAAATTCTTGTGGAAATAAATCTTTTTAGGATGTTGAAAAACTGTTTTTTCCATTTTGAATACGCTAAAAATAGCAGTTCCTTGATTCATACGAAAATGTAAATTTAGCCAGGAAATATTATTTTCCTCTTGATAATCATATTAAAATTTCAAGGAAAAATATTTACAAATAAAAGAGATGTTGATATTAGTGTGTGTGGAACGAATTCTAAAAAACGCGCATTTTTTAACAGCGACGTTAAGTTTGATTCGTTGAATTATAAGACCGACGCGCCTTCAGACGTTGATAAAAATCCACAGTATCAAGGAAAATAAGAAAATAAAAAGAAAGCGAAACACCATGCGAGAAGAATATTTGTTTGGAAGTGGCGATGTAAGTAGGGAGCAGAGAAGAACAAGATATAAACAAGATGGTCAATATAGCCCGAAATCGCTCACGCTAATTTGATAGCAAAAAAAAAAAAAAAAAAAAAACCCGAATGTTTAATACATTTTTCGCTAGGACTTGTATTCTCGGACTGTAACTGGCTATTCTACAGACCCAATGATGGTGAGTTCGAAGCAAGCTCAACTAAATGTAACAACTTTTTTCAAACAATCCAAGAAATTGGGGGGAACGCGTCATTTTCCTTTTACCAAAAAACGCGTGTTTTGATGACACCCCTTTATATGAACAAACTGCTGTTGACTGTTCGAATTGATCATTACAATAAAGATAGGTTGAGATTTTGGAATGTTAGATTTACTTCTACATTATAACATATAATGATCAAAAGAAGCGTACAACCGAATACATCTACAGATTTAGAGCCCATTTTAGTGACTATCCAGTATTCGCATGTCTTTACGCTTATGTGCAGTTGAAAATTATGAGACATTTATCATTCTTCGCGAGGGAAAAGAGGCGAGTTTTATTTTTCAAAGATGACTATAAGTTCCGACATTGCTATTGCTGTAAAGAGTGAGCAATAAAATAATTACGTTAACTTTTTTTCGACAAAAAAAAAACTAGACGCTACACCATCCTCTTTCGCTATTTTGACGTTACATTTTAGTGCCTCATTATCGGTGCGCGACGTCAACGGTTGTTTGTTTCACAGTTTGAAAATGTTTTTATTTTTATGTTTCTTTTTAGTTTTGAGGGTTTTAGGAAGTCGTTTGGCGGTAGTCCAGGGACCAACCCTTCAAATACATTATACATCATAATCAGGCGAAAGTCCGGCTTTCTGCGAGAATGTAGTGGTGGTAATCCAAGTTCAGTTGCTGTTGACGTAATAAAGCCAGTTTCTCGAGATTTGTAGTCGTTTTTTATGAATCTTATTGCTCTATGTTGGATTTTTTCTAGTGTATCAATGTCTTTCTGTTGGAAAGGGTCCCAAATTATAGATCCATATTCCATAATTGAACGTACCATTGATACATAGGCAACTTTTTTGCACGGTTTTCAAGGCAGAATTTCGGGTCTTGATAATCACCCCGGGACGCACCGGGACACACCGGGACACACCGGGACGGTTCATATATAAAAAGTAGACTATGAAATCATAAGGCAACAAGAAATTGCTACATAAATGTACATTTGATTAAATATAACTAAGAATGTTAACTTGTTGAATTGGTATTATACTTATTTTGATGATATCATTGTATTGAGACAGACACCCCGGGACACCTAACCGCTGCTGATCGTGGAAGAGCATGCAATTTTATTTAAAAAAGAAACAACAAACGACTCTTTTACATATTCTACAATAAATAATTTGCTCTTGAATAAGAATTGGGAATATAAGGACTTTTTTCAAGGAGTATTAAACATTACGGATGTGACACCACCCCAGGACTCTCTTAAAGTACGTTACCTTATTTTAAAGTGTATGTTAATTAACCCCGGGACACGGTTCTCAGTTTAATGAGAATTAGATCGATGTTTCCGAAAAAAGTAATTTACAGAAAAATAAATAATAATACAAAGTTTATCAAAGTGATATAAGATTAAAAAGTCGATGATTATAGACTTTGTTGAATAAGAAATAACACCCCTGGACCGTTAATGCAAGTGCACTAAAACTTACATTGTACCTGATTCTTGTTAAATAAGAAACATACCCGGACTAATTTTATATGAAAAACGAGTTCAAAAAAGACTTTCATGTAGTACAAAAAAACCGAAACTAATTCTATATGCAAATACGAGCTCAAAAACAATTTCGTAAAGGGCAAGAAACAACCGGGACCAAATTTATTTTTACTAAAATCTTTGCTAACGAGTTCTCTTAAAATAAGACACACGCTGGGCATATATCAAAATACAAACACTAGCTCAGAAACGATTTATCATCGGATAAAAAAATACATCATCAGGAATAAATACAATTGCCAGAAAACTAACAATGCGATGTCTCGTAAAATAGGAAACACCCCCGGACTCATTTTAAATGCATAAACAAATTCACAAAACGATTTCTCTTGGAAGAGGAAACACCCCGGGACTAATTTTATATGCATAAACAAACTCACAAAACGATTTCTCTTGGAAGAAGAAACACCCTGGGACTAATTTTATATGCCATGCAAACTCACAAAACAATTTCGCATAGGAAAAGAAACACTCGGGGACTTAATTCAATTGAACAGAAAACATTCAAAGCGTTTCTCTTGAAAGAAAAAAACGAAGAAGAAGAAACACCGCGGGACTAATTTCATATGCATATACAAACTCAGAAAAGCGATTTCGTATAGGATAAGAAAAACCCGGGGACTAAATTTATTTGAACAGAAAACATACAAAACATTGGAAGAATAAACACCCCATGTCTATTTTTTATGTATAAACGAGCTCACAAATCTTTTTTCTTTTATGATATAAAACTATGTCGTGACCAATATCAATGTAAATTCGTTCTCACAAAACGCTTTCTCACAGTATAAGAAAAGAACTCCGGGACTAATTTTTTATGTTTATACGAATTCACACAACTAAGACATCGGGACTAAATTTAGGTATGTAAATTACTCATATAAAAATGTCAATCTGTACATTTGTAAAAGTAATTCACATAATATCCATGTATTTATTGCATATAAATCATATTTGATGCGTCCCGGGGTGTATCATTGAGTCCCGGGGTGTCCCGGTGCGTCCCGGGGTAAATATTAAGACCGCAGAATTTCAGGTTTCTTCTTAAAACACCAAGAGTGAAATTTGCTTTCTTGGTGACTTTATCGATATGGGTTGTCTAATTTAGGTCTGAAGATATTTGTAATCCATTTAAAACTATCAAATGTAACCAGAGGTTCATTTGCGAATATTCATCATTGTACAGACATCTGTAAATTTGTACACTTTACTAACTGTAACTATCACATATGTCATTTCATATTGTGTGTGTGTGTATTCCGTGAGTTGTAATCACCGTGCGTATGTGAGCGAGAGAGTACTGATCGGCGTGCACGTGTGCAAATCTGTTCCCGCCTATTCTGAACCTTCCCTCTCTTTGGATCACTCCGCCATTAGCTCTCGTTAGAGAAGTTTCTCATTTATGATCTATAAGGACTTGTCTCTCTAAACTGCAAAGTTTAGAGTTGCTTACTACTGCTTCGGTAAGAAATGTTTCTTAAGATCTTTTTTATGCAAGATAATTTATGTTTAGTGCAATAAGAATAGTTTTATATGTTTTGTATTTATCTTGCAGGTTTTTCTTACCATATTCAGAATCACAATAAACATCATCGACCCTACAGAATCTTCTGTCTCACTAAACCCCGGTTGACATTGGCTCCCCGGCGGGGAATTGAATTCAAGAAGCCGGAGCAGCAGAATCCACTATCGCTCAAAGAATGAGGTCCCAGGCAGCTTTTTCCACAGAGGAGCGCTCCTGAATTCTACATTTCTTTGGACGCGAGTGAAAGCTAGCTTGTGTATTTTTTTTCCAACAGTGTTCTACTGTGTTTAACGCGTACGTAGGTACCATGGCTTATTAGTACTGTATAGTACTAAATGAATTTTCTACTCTTCAAGCAGTCTTCATCGACTTGCGCTTGTCTTGGTTTGTGAAACCAAAACTCTCCCATTCTACTGAAGCAGCCTGATCATCGTTGGAAACTCATGTTCATGAATTTGTGTACTTGTGTCTTAAATGTGTTATTTAAGGATTGAATATTTTAGGATCATGTAAGTCATTTCATTTCATTATTTTTCATTTGTCTTGTTCGGCAAGTGCCCTTTTGCCTTGATATAATATCTAAAGGTCAGTTTCATTTAGATATATTTCAGAAATAAACATCTAGTAATAGATTTATTTTCCAGTTGTAGACCTTTTTCAAGTCTGACTTGGCATAGAATTTCTAGGACCGTTTTTGCAAAATGATTTAAACAATCATTATTTCGAAATTTTCATTTAACCCACTATTGCACTGAATTTATCTGTTCAGGATTAGTCTGATGTGATTGTTTTGACTGCATTCCATAGCTACTCGACTGGAAAATCGAACTATTTACCTATCTGTTGACCGATTTGTCGTCTGCTTTCCACGTGCAAATCGTGACAAGTAAAGTTTATATTTATTTATTTTGTTTGTAAACATTAGCGACCTTAATTGAAATCTGAGCTTGTCCATCTATTTAATTTATCTATTTCAACTATAGAAGCAATGGATTACATTATGTTCTATATTATTTCTTTTTGTCTTGGATAGATTATTGCTTTAATCAATTTAAAACCCTTTCCTTGCCTAAAAGCATTGGCTTGTTAAACAGGTTAAAAAGTAGCAGACTGATCCGCGTGTATAAGTTTTACATAAGGTCAGAAAATAATGCTCATAATCTTGTTCAATTGTTGCATTAACTGAATAGTATTGAAATTTGTAATAGTTAAACAGGTGATTGCACCCAATCAGTGTATCTATGGAAAATTATTTTTCTGAAACATCGTAAATACAGCGCAGATTTTTGTAGTGCTTGTTTACAGTGTATATCAGAGTGGTTACATTTATTTTGAAATTTAGCATGTTTAGCTTGTTTACAGTGTATATCAGAGTGGTTACATTTATTTTGAAATTTAGCATGCCTTTCGAGTATTGTTGAGAACATTAGGAAAAAAATATATAAATTTATTTCCTTGAAATACTGCTGTAAAAGAACAAAACTTTTCATTTCCAACAATGTTGTGATAAACGTGAAAATACAGCTTCTGTTGTACATTGACATTTATCACTTGTCTTGAACGAATAATTATTAGTGGAAATTATCTGGTGTCTTTACGAGGTTTATCCATTTTGAAATTATCATTGGAAATAGCAAAAACCATTTAATTTAAGTATTTAGTTTCGCAATGTACATGTAATTAGACGATAGTTCATAGTTAGCTGAACGATACGCCTGTATTTTTTTGTATTGTTCATTAGTATTTAGTTTAAGCATTTTGTGTCATAAGTTGTTCATCCTTTGATTTTTTCTGTCTATCCGGAACAGCGTAAAAGATTGTTCATAGGATAAACACATTAATTTTTGAGTTAAAAATCTACTGCATTTTCATTTCATCATTTTTATCATTTGTTTTCTTTCACTTTCATTTTTAAACGCTACCCTTTCTTGTGAGTTTGTGAAATGTGAGAGAATGCGGTATTTATCCGTTAAACTATTATTCTTCCTGTCTTTCTTTTGTGTATACTAACACTAACATCACAGTTCAACTTAATCGTAGCAGTACTACGAGGGGACCTACAACATACGAAGCTAGGAAGGATAGGTATTAATTTGTTTGGTTATTCACATTTCAGATGTTACCCCTATTCATCCAGCTTACCCTTTGATTGAACTTAGGCTTTCAACTTTAACCCTTTGCCACATAATTAGGATCACCCGATTCGTGTCTGCACCCGATCTCAATCTATTTTAAGAATAAAACCCTTTTCCCTCTGAACACATCTGAAATCAATTTTCACCGGGACACTTTGACCGTGAATTGTTTGCCGATTGCAAGTATATTTTCGCATTTCCTGGTAATTAACTTGTGTTTACTTTGGTTGAAATATTTATTGGGTGTATATGTGTATTCTATTTTTAGAATAGGGTTTTCCTCTTTTGGATTGCATTTCTCGTGCAGCTGTTCTTTTTCAAGCCTACGGTTCTGTATCAATACTTTGTTTATGAATTTAAGTGTTTACTATTTTGTTTTATTTTTGTGTTTGAGCTTTGGCTTTCCCACTTTTGATAGTCACATTATGTCGACTTCTAATTCGCCATCACCGGATGCCAAGGCTATGTTGCCGTTGACGGAAGAGGAGATGCTGGATATTCTGAAGGATAAATTTGTAATCATTCCTAAGGTTGCTACCCCTTCATCCTCTAAGCTTTTGACAGATCTAGGTACGAAACCTAAAACTCCGATTAAGAGTTTAAATTTTTCTGGCACTGCTGATGCAACTGCAAGCCCGCATTCACATCACTCTTACCCACCCTTCATTCCTAAATTGCCTTTGTTTTCGGGACACGATCCTATTCCTAAGGGTGAAGTTTCATACGCAGAGTGGAGGTATGAGGTTCGATGCTTGGTTTCCGGTAATGATCTCCCGACTGCTCACGTGTTACAGATGGCGCGTAGCTCGTTGAGGGGAACAGCTAGAAGGCTGTTGATTCCTTTAGGGGATGGTCTTACTATAATTACACTTCTTGAGAAACTTGATTCCACTTTTAGTGATCTTTCTCCCAGAAATGTGACGATGCAAGAGTTCTTTGCAGTTCAACAAGCTAATGAAAGCGTTATCGACTATTCTTGTCGACTTGAATCTCTTCTATACTCTGCCATGGATGGTTCTTCAGTGAGTCCTTCAGTACGTAATGACATGCTACGTCATCGTTTCTGGACTGGGTTGTCTTCTTCAGTCCTTAGGGATAAAACCCGAGTTGATTATGAAACATGTACAGAGTATGGGGACTTGTTGCGCAAAGTAAGATTAAAGGAGAAGGAACTAAGTGCTTCGTCCTCTAAAAAAATCCATCACAATCCTTTGCAATCACACACAGAATCCCCTTCTCTTGAAACTAAGTTAAGAGACCTTGAGTCCCGTTTGGATGCAAAATTTACCACCCAACTGACTTCTATGCAGTCACAATTAAATGGAATTGATTCCAAGTTTGATCAAATCATGAAAAAACTTTGTGATGACGAGCCGACTAAGCAGAATCGAAACCAAAGTGGGAATGGTAATTGGAGAGGCCGTCGTAAAAATAAGAATTGGAAGCAGCAGCCCAAGACTCAGCAATCTCAAGGCCAATCCAATTACGACACACACTCTCAGTCAAAAGAGTAACCGCCTCCGTTGAGGGTCAAACCGAGGCTGGTGAAACCAATGACCCTGATAGTAATCTTGTCCATAGATTGGTTGGTCATGCTAATGTTACCTCAGTTATCATTGATGGCAAACCATTCAAGTCGTTAGTGGATAGTGGATCCATGGTAACGACTATGTCCCATTCGGCTTTTCAATCTTTGTCATCCCAACCATCTTTAATGGATCTTGATTCATTAGGACTTTCGTTGTCCATTGCCGATGGAACCTCGATGAAGTACCTTGGCTATATTGAAGCTTCTGTTTCTATTCCATCTATTGACAACTTTGTTCTAGATGTTCCTATCCTAGTGATACCGGACAATCAGTTTAATTCATCCTGTCCCGTAATAGTAGGAACTAATGTTTTACGTCGTTGTAAAGATGTTTTAGAGGAGTATTCATCATCGGTTGATGATGCTTGGATGACAGCAGTCAGTATGTTAGACAGCAACACGTTTTCTGTACGCTGCTTAGCGCGGAAACCCTTTACTGTTGGTCCTTTTCAAACAACAACCATTAATGGAATTGTTCGTAATTTGCCCTCAGATGTTGTCAACGTTGTCACAGAGACTCCTGATAACACCAATTTTTCATACACTGTCTGTCCACGCCTTGTCGCAATAGACCCGAATACTTCTAGTTGTAAAATCCCAGTTCGGATTTGCAACATCACGGCTAAACCTTTATCTTTTAAGCCTAAAGCATTGCTTTGTGATGTAACCAAGGCTGGTGTCATTGAAGATCTTGTGTCGGATATCACACCAAATGCTATCCCTAATTGTAAGAAACCTGATGTTAATTTTGAAACATCCAATCTAACTTCTGAACAAGTCGGTAGGTTTAAGGATGTACTTTGCAAATGGAATCACATATTTTGCACAAGTACTAAGGACATAGGGAAAACCGACTTGGTTAAACACAAAATAGTTCTTGAGGATTCTACCCCCTTTAAAGAACCATACCGTCGTATCCCTCCAGCTATGTTTGAGGAAGTCAGGCATCATGTTAAGGAAATGCTTGATGCTGGAGTGATTAGAGAGTCTGAATCTCCTTATTCAAGTAATATAGTCCTCATAAGAAAATCAGATGGAAGTATTCGTTTTTGCATTGACTGGAGAAAGCTGAATAACAGGACTAGAAAGGATGCTTACATGCTTCCAAGATTCGATGACACAATAGATGTTTTGTCCTCTGCTAAATTCTTCAGTAAAATTGACCTTCATTCTGCATATTGGCAAGTCGAAGTCGAAGAGGAGGACAAGCCTAAGACCGCTTTTTCAGTAGGACCGCTCGGCTTCTACGAGTGGAACAAAATGGGCTTCGGCTTGACTAATGCCCCTGCGACGTTCCAGCGTCTTATGGAGAAATGCATGGGGGATATGCATCTCAAAGAATGTCTCATCTTTCTTGATGACATTCTTATCTTTTCTAGTACCTTTGAAGAACATATTCAGAGAGTCGAGTCCGTATTTAAACGCCTAGATGAACACAATCTGCGTCTTAAACCCTCTAAATGTGAATTCTTTCAGACAAAGGTAAAATATCTCGGCCATATTGTTTCAGAAGACGGAATTCAGACCGATCCAGATAAGACATCTGCTGTAGACACTTGGCCCATCCCCAAAAATGTCAAGGAGTTGCGCCAATTTTTAGGGTTTACAGGCTATTATCGCCGTTTTATCCACAATTACGCCCAAATCGTCCAGCCCTTAAACTCTCTCCTTGAAGGCCACCTTTCAAGTAAACAGGCCAAAACTTCGAATTCGAAGAAGAGGTGCGCACCTTGGGTGTGGGGAGATGCACAGCAGAATGCTTTTAACACTATTAAACAAAAGTTAACATCTCCACCCATTTTAGCTTACGCTAATTATTCTTTGCCTTTTGAACTTCATGTTGATGCTAGCTCTCTTGGTCTTGGAGCCGTTCTTTACCAGACTCAAGATGGAGTTAAGAAAGTTATTGCTTATGCCAGTAGAGGTTTAAGATCTCCAGAACGCCGATATCCAGCCCATAAGTTGGAGTTTCTTGCCTTGAAATGGTCAGTCACTGACAAATTTAAGGAGTATCTCTACGGTTCTTCATTTAAGGTTGTGACTGATAACAATCCTTTAACTTATGTGCTTACTTCTGCCAAAGTTGACGCTACAGGTCACCGTTGGTTAGCAGAGTTAGCCAATTATGACTTCACTATTGAGTATCGTAGTGGTAAGCTTAACTCTGATGCTGATGGCCTTTCCCGCAGATACGTATTTAATGACGAACTCAAAGCTGTCTTCCAGGCTGCAATGATTTCTACACCTTTAGTCGACTGTGTGTCTGATACTGTTGCTCCTCATGTCGCGAGTGCGGAGGTTCAGTACTCTGCCGATTTCAGTTCAATTAATTGGGTGTTAGAACAGTCCAAAGATCCAGTGATTGCTCGTGTTTTGTCCCTCTTAAGTACCGGTTTTCGACCCAGGGGGGAAGGTGTTAAGTCAGAATCCGTTCAGGTCCAACGATACTTCCGTGAATGGAACAGACTTATTATCGACCACGAAGTTCTGTTTAGAACCGCTACTTTGGACGGCCTACCCGTTCAACAGCTGGTTTTGCCTGAATCCTACAGAGATTTAGCTCTGAGAGGTGTTCATGACTCTGCTGGACACCAAGGGAAAGAGAAAACCCTGTGGTTGGCTAGGCAACGCTTTTACTGGCCAGGCATGGAAAAGACTGTAAATGAATGGATTGAGAGCTGTCAGCGATGTGTTGCCCGGAAAACCCCTGCTCGTCCATTCGCCGAGCTTGTCCCTATTCATACAACAAGACCTATGGAGCTTGTCTGCATGGACTTTCTTTCTTTGGAACCTAGCAAGGGGGGAATAGAAAACATTCTAGTGATTACGGACCATTTCACCCGTTTTGCTCAAGCAGTTTCGTGTCGTAATCAGACTGCCCAAACTACTGCAAAGGCTCTTTACAACGGATTCTTTCAGTATTATGGCTTTCCTGAACGTCTTCACAGCGATCAGGGCCGTAATTTTGAAGGCAAAGTTATATAGGAACTTTGTAAGGTTTCGGGGATCAGGAAGTCTAGGACAACTCCATATCACCCGATGGGGAATGGCTCGGCGGAGAGGTTTAACCAGACTCTTTTAAAGATGCTGGGCACCCTTTCGAGCGAGCAGAAGGTGGACTGGAAAGCCTACGTTGCACCTCTTGTCCAGGCCTATAACAGTACTAGGCATGACTCTACCGGTTACTCGCCCCATTACCTTATGTTCGGATGGCACCCAAGGATCCCCGTAGACACTTTTCTTGGGACTTTTCAACGGGATCACCCGACATCCGATCATGGGACTTATGCGACGAGATTGCGGGAGAGGCTGGAGTATGCTTACCGATCTGCAGCAGCAGAGGCTAGAAAGCAGTCTTCTAAGAATGAAGACAACTATAACAGGCGAGTTCGAGACTCTAGGTTGGAGATAGGCGACACTGTCCTCGTCAGAAATGTTGGGCTCCAGGGCAAGCACAAGCTTGCAGACCGTTGGGACTCTAACCCTTACGTTGTTCTGGAGATGCCTAACCCGGATATCCCTGTCTACAAGGTCAGGCGCCGTGATAAGGTCGGATCAATTCGATGTCTACATCGAAATTTGCTGTTACCTTTCAACAGTCTTCCTCTGGAAGAAACGGGATTAGTCCGCAATGACAACCCACGTCACTGTGAAGGAACGCAATCCGAGTCCTCGCACACAGATTCCGATTCTGATTCTGATATACCACGTTATGTCATTCCGCAGCGGAGAATCACTCGGTCATCCCAAAACACCAACCCGACTCGAGTCTCAACCCCACCTGTTAGTCCCAGAAGTCCTGTTGTTACTCAAAACAATCGCCCTATTTCACCCGGTCCTGATCTCATTATCCAAAATCAGCCAGCGGTTGCTAGTCCGGCGAGGCCAGCCCGACCCATCCGCAATCGTCGTCCGCCAGATCGATATGGTGAATGGGTGATGCCCATCATGACCTCTTTGGATGATGTTGAAATTTTTGTGTAGATATTTTTGTTCTACGTTTACCGTAATTTCAGTGCTTTTATCGTACTGCTCATTCGGAAGGTTAATATCTAGGGCTTAATTTAACCGGTTCATCATTTCCTTTACAGGTCATGGTTGTATGTAACAGGGAAAATTATTCTTTCTTTACAGCAGTAATGTTAAGCCCAATGGAGATTTTCCTTGTCCTAGGACGTTCTACTGGTTGCTTTTCCCTTATGTTTCTTGCACTAACAGTTTTAAATGTTGTCATCATTTTAAACATAATTTTTCTTTCCAGTTTTTCTAGGAAATGTCGGTGCCATTTCAACAAACGGGGGGAATATGTAACCAGAGGTTCATTTGCGAATATTCATCATTGTACAGACATCTGTAAATTTGTACACTTTACTAACTGTAACTATCACATATGTCATTTCATAGTGTGTGTGTGTGTATTCCGTGAGTTGTAATCACCGTGCGTATGTGAGCGAGAGAGTACTGATCGGCGTGCACGTGTGCAAATCTGTTCCCGCCTATTCTGAACCTTCCCTCTCTTTGGATCACTCCGCCATTAGCTCTCGTTAGAGAAGTTTCTCATTTATGATCTATAAGGACTTGTCTCTCTAAACTGCAAAGTTTAGAGTTGCTTACTACTGCTTCGGTAAGAAATGTTTCTTAAGATCTTTTTTATGCAAGATAATTTATGTTAAGTGCAATAAGAATAGTTTTATATGTTTTGTATTTATCTTGCAGGTTTTTCTTACCATATTCAGAATCACAATAAACATCATCGACCCTACAGAATCTTCTGTCTCACTAAACCCCGGTTGACACAAATTTATCAAAGGCTGATAATTTATAGTAATATATATGCAAAATCTATATTAACATTGCCGTTTCACCACCAAATAGTTGTGAAACGTCTTGTAGTGAAACGACTGCCACCCATTTAAATTCAGTATGATGAGGATTATAATTTCGTAAGACGAGGGAAACGAATCCATATTTGTGTATGTTCGAAACCCCTTTGTAGAAATCCTTGTTCCGCCACTAAAAACAAATTTAGAAGAAAAAAATTGGTTCATTTCTCCGGATAACAGATCCCGGATTATTCTATTTTGTAGGAAGGATTACTTCCCTTGTATAGAATATTTTGTCCTCCTCAGAAAAGTCAAATCGGCTTGTTCGGGGTATTGATTTCTATTTATTTTCTTGCAAGGTATGTCAATAATGCTCAGCTTTAGTTCACCTTACATTTGGACGAGGTTTTTATCAAAATTTTCCCCATTTTGCAAAATCACACGCATGATTATGTTCTGAATAGTGGGTGGACCTGTGGGTGGGGTAAGAAATATCTTCTTCTCTTGAATTATGGTGCACATAAGCCCTTTGGCCCAACCTTCAATAGAGAATATTGCTTCAAAACTATATGATATCATAGGGCGGGTATAAAACGCAGACAATATAGAATGTATAGTAACGCATACGATATAGAATAAAGAGGGAGTGCAGACAGGGGTATAAAACGCAGACAACATAGGTTAAAAGGCAGTACAGGGGTTGAAAAATCTTAAAAACCCAACTAGTCCTGTAGGACTAGTAACCATAAATTTCAACTCGCCCTTAAACCAAATGAGCTTGCCCTTCAAAATTAATAAAATGTAGGTTAGTCTTATAACAAGAACACAAGTCATTTGAATTGGTTGAAATTTTCATGATCCAGGTAAAAGAAAATCTCTAAAACCATCCCTAACATCTTTTTCAAAGAATTTGAAGGCTTTGAAATGGTGCAGATATGATTGAACGCAACAAGTGTTCATTACCGAAATTAGATTAATTATTCGTGCATAAAAATCGCTGTTTCGAAACAATTTACTAACGAAAATTACTTACTTCAAATGAGAAATATAATCCTTATCAAAATATCCAAGTGGTAAAGATGTGAGAATATCATAAGATTTATTTTGAAACCAATCTTTAATATGACGTCACTGTATAAATTTCTCGGAGAATGGCCCGACTTCAAAAGGACCGCCGAACACCTGTACTGGGCGAGGTCATCTGTGTTTTCACAGCAACACAATTTTCTCTCGTGTTTACACGATAGTCTCATTACATAGTCGCATAAATAGTGGATATAAAAATATAACGGATAGTTTTTAGAAGGGTAACTGAATTTATTTCGGCTCATCCAGTTTACGACTCTCATCGTCGGAACATTTATTTTTTTTAAAGACAATCTGCAATTTAGAAGCCTTTGGAAATTGGGAAATATTAACTGCTACTACGATGCTACATTGCAATGGTCATTTGTTTAAAGATCAGCTTTTCCTTGCATGATTGAAAGCCTAGATTTGTACTCGCCCCGTCGGACTAGCTAACCCAAAATTCTACTCGCACTCGGGCAATTCAGGGCTTGAAAATTCCTTAAAAGTCCACTTGTCCTGCAGGACAAGTGAGTTGGAAAAGTAACTCGTCCTTACTATTTTTTACTTTTCCTCAGAAAAAATAGAAATTAAAAAGTACCAATGGGAGACTAACAATCAGAAATTAAATCCTCAATAATTTTCGCATGAAGTTACTTTCAAAATATTTAGTGACATTTTCTGAAAGGACAATTTTTTTTCAATTTAAGCCTTCATCTTTTATCAAATATTCGCGCAAATATCGTAAGGAATAAAGATATGTTAAAATTTTAGATCTTCCCAAATTTACTAAAGTTCTCCTACAACAAAATCATGTCCTAAAATTCTGCCAAAACGTGATATTATTGGATTAGTGCAATAAAAGTAGAAACCGGTCTTTGAAAATATATTAGTATGCCTTTCTGCGCATTCCAAATGCAATTGGCAGGCAATACGTACGATTAATTCTAAGGGCGAAATCACCGGAAGTCCAATTGTTTTTGTTTACATTTAAGACTAGGGGATTCACTTGAATTATCAGAGCGCCTATTTATCGATTGCAACGGGGATTCCAAATTGGTTAAGGAATAAACACAGAAATTGGTTGCCAGATTATAAGCCAATCAGATTGGATTTTGGGAATAAGATTCTACCTCGGTTTCGTTTCTTTGACTTTCGCAACCCCTTTTGCAGTTCCTATATCAAAAAAGAAGTAATTTTGAAATATTTTTGCCAAATGATTAAATCAAGAAGTAAAGAACGAAGAACAGGCACAATTTTAACTCGTCCAGCAGGACGACCACATAGTAATTATCACTCGTCCTTTCCCAAAACTAACTCGCCATGACGAGTGGAATTTTCAAGCCCTGCAATTTCTACTCGCAAATGCGAGCGGGCGAGTGGAATTTTCAACCCCTGCAGTATGCTGTTACGTAGACGATATAAAACAAAGAGCTTTAATTTCTAAGCGCTTTTAATGCTGGTTGTATTTTTATTTTAAATTTTATTCATATTTATAAGAAAAACAATTTTTTGCTTCGCTTTAACAAAAGGTAAGTTCAAAATTAACTTTTACGTCATATCCGAGAATGCTTTGATAGAAATACATGTATTCATTATCAATTTCATTAAACAATATAAAATGGATGAAAATTTTAGCCTATCTTTATCTCTTTTTTTTTTTCATTTTTTACCAATGGACGATTATAAAATATGCAATTTGAAAAAGGGCTTGTGAGCGTGTCTGAATAAATAATGAAAACAAAATAATGAATTACGGTGAAAAATATACTAATTTCTCCAAGATAATACTCAATTATTATAAAGATTTTTCAATTTTGACATTTTGTTACCAAATTTTCACATTAATTTATAAACTTTGGTAGACACATGAATAGTGCTTTCATATTTAAAATGTATAAATTTTATATCGTCGGTGGTATTCCAAAAGCTCGTAACTACAACTTGAAATGTTACGTTATCAAATATATAAGAAAAGTTGTGAATCTGTTTTATTCGATTTTATTTTACAATAATAAGCAAGTTGTTCAGGCTAAAGATCAATCTTTGCCCTTTATATTCGATTACTGTCAAATATTGATTCAGAGATGGTTAAGTTTAAGAAAGTGACCAAAAGTCAAATTTATCAACTCAGGTGATAACTCACTGAAACTTGATCATCTATGGAAAGCGAAGACACTCCGTTTATTATTTTTTTTCAAGTCGGCTGCAGTGTTTTCGGGAGCTGTCATCTAAAGGCGTTTTGGAATTATCAACGATGAAATATCAAATGACCGACTGGACATGCGTCTAACTTAACTGATAATCGTAATTTAAGAAGCGTTGTTAACATCTTAGAGCATTGATGTATATTACGTTTTATCACCTGTCTAGACTACCTTGTTAATTGTCAGTAGCATTTTTAAAACTTTAGGCGATCAATTTATTAGCAAACTTTCTGACGTTCTGAATTTAGATACGAACGACCGAACATGTTCTCTGCAGAAAATATTCAACAGAAATGTATTTTAACACAATTCCATTCTACAATGACCTTGTTTTAGCCATTTTGTCAAAGATAATATTTCTATGCCGAAAGATAGTTTGTCTGAGAGCAGTGATTACAATATGTGCACACAAACCTCGGACCTCTACATTCATAAATTCTTTTGAAGATTTACGAACAATAATTTAAGATTGAAAACATAATAATATAAGAGTATTGTCTCGAATGAAGTAGATTTTTCTCTGTAATTCATTGTTTTGTTTTAATTATTTTTTCAGAAACGTTCACTAGACCTATTTCAAATTGCATATCACTAACAAGTAATCTTCATTGTTTAAAACAAAAATCAAAACTTGCAATCATCAAATTATAATTATATGCGATCATGATAAAAACTTATATTATTTTGTAACCAAAGCGTTTTCAGTTATAACGTTAAGAGTTATATCGTATGCGTTACTATATATTCTATATTGTCTGCGTTTTATACCCACCCGATATCATATTTCTAGCAATTTATATTTTTCAAAATCTGTTCCTTAATGATGTTTTTATCATTTGCAGTGGTTCTGAAATGCTTGTCCACGGACATGTAACAATCACAAACTCACTTGTCCGTATCTAAAACCTACTTATCCATTGAATTTGGGAGAGTGTGCAAAATATCATAATCAAAATTGAGGTGGCTATAAATACTAAAAGCATCCTAGAAATAGACTTTCTGTTGACATGGGATTTCAGAGAACAGCCAACTTTTTGAGAAAACATTTTTCTCTCCAGATTTTTTCTTTTGTCTGCAGACAACCTAGACATGAAAATTTGTTTGTCCATGCAGCTTAATGGACAAGTCGGACAACTTGGACAGCTTTTTACAGAACTACTGATTTGAAAAACTAGTCTTTGAACCGGTTGACAGTCAATTCGACCTGTGAATAACGCTTCATGTCAACTTGACTTGTATATATTATATAGGTACATGTATATGTAATATCTTTAAGCGTGCCACTAATATTCATGTGCATTTATGGGATTTTTATAATGTTATGTTATTACTTAATGTGCTTTGTAATGTCACTTCTGATGTTGGGTATTTTGAAATAATAATTATTAAACCTTATTTGAGCACCACAGAGTAAAACCACCTCACCCAAGGGCCAATGGAGAGGCAACTGGTGTTAGTCCATATAATGAATTGATGAGAAGAGAGATTTGTACAAAATTAGATCGCAAATCTGTAACAATCAATGTACCTAAAATGTAATGTGATATCACGACAAACGACCGGGAGTACTTACAAAAATGGACCACCAGCGATCGTCAACAAAGAGAAACATATCATAATATAAAGAAAGGAGATGTAGTGTTACTACAACAACAGAAGAAGAATAAGTGGTCCGCGGCATACAAATATGAGCCATACACAGTGATCAGGGTCGTTGGGTCGAGTGTAGCTGCCAGACGGACCAGTGATAGGAGGAAAGTAAATCGAGACGCCACACATTTCAACCTAACCAAGAACTTCCTGATGGAGAGACGAGACGAGAATTGGCGAAAAACTTACTGGGGAAAATGATAAATTGTGATAGGTCCACAGCTTATCAAGAACCATTTAACAAACAACAACACGAGGAACAAACAATACTGACCGTAGACGATAGGGCTCAGAACCAAAGACGACGAATCCCTAAACAGAACAGACGACTTTCGATCGAGACGAATAATTAATGTGAACATAAATCGTGTTAAATGTGTAATTTCTAAGCATGAATAAAGGAAAGAACTTTTAATGTAGATAGACAGTCAAAGTGTATAAGAAAGTATAAGAGCATTAACCTGAAAGTGAACTATTTAAGAATGTGTTATAATAATTCTTAAGTACAGTGACAACAACTTAAGCATATAATTTCATTTTCATTCACTCATTTTTATATATTGAATTTTATTTCTTTCTTTTCTTTTAAAGAAATGGAGAAGTGTAATATCTTTAAGCACGTCGCTTATATTCACCTGCTTTTTACGCGATTTATATAACATTATGTTAGTGCCCTTTGTAACGTCACATCCGAGGCTGTGTATTTTGAAATCATAATTATCAAACCTACAGAATGTATCAGACGTGTTTTTCTTTAGTCACAAGAGTATAAAGAAATTAAGATGCATTGTAAATATATTTTTAGGTCTATAAATCTTTCTCTAGGTTAAAACTCGCATGTTAGCCTTGAGATTCCCCTATTATAGCTAGCTCCTGTATTCGATCATTCTTATTTTCTGATATTCTAATGTCTCAAGTTCTTAAACAATTTGCAAATTGTCAGAAATATTTTTCAAAAAACTTATATGCATAGAGAATCATACAAATTTGATTAACATGCTGAAAATAACAATATTTTCTGCCTTGCTATTTTTTTAATCAGCCATTTTTAATTTTTTTCAGGCCCTTAAATTGAAATTGTTGTTGCTTGACTCTTGTCATGTAGATGACTTTTAAAATGAATCTAGGTTAAAAGAAAGATGTCTTTTTCAAAGTTTTATTTTGTAGGTCTGTTTCAATAGTGTGTGATATGTGAATTTGATCTCAGGATGAAAATTTTCTTACTTTTACGTGCTTGAATATGGTTCCAAACTTCTGAACCTGGATCGAGTCCTCACAGCCCTGATAAGGCTTCATTTCCATCCAATCTTGCAGATTCTCAAAAAATCCGTTTCTGTGAAAACTTCGCTAGGCAAACGGCAGAACGCCTCAAATCAAATAACTCAACCAATCAGATAGATAAAGAAATCCGGATTTTTCATTACCATTTTGATTAATGTAACTGGTTTGATAACAAAGAGAAATATAAGGTGAAAATAATTTCGACCTGTCATCATGGCCCATTGGTAACTCGACCAAATTATAACCCCAGCCTAGATATTATTTTTAGTCAATTCAAAATTATAATTCCCTTTTTTTGAAGTATAATTATTATAAATATATTTATTTAACTACCAATGACCAAAGTGTCTTAAAAACAAAAAAAAAGGGAAGAAATATTTTTATTTGTAAAAACAAACAGATCAGTATGCTTATAATGTCAAGCTGCTAGTAAAAGTAAAAGGTTTAAAAGCCTAATAGTTGGCTTACTTATCTTTAAATGATGACATAGTGCTGGCTGGAAACCTTTTGTTTATTGCAAATATTGGTTAGGTAATTTCTGAAACTGCCCACTTTTTCCAAACCCAATGGGCCATTCAGGGTTCGACTCTAAGGGGAGTCTGGGAATCGGAGACTCCTTGTTCAGCAGTTCGGACTCCCTCCATTTGAAAATAAGGAGTTCGATGGACTCCAAGGGTCATATGAGAAAATTTGAAAAACGAATGCACAGAGCAGTGTCCTTTTTTAACACTTGTAGATCTTTACACATCAAAAATGCTGACGAAAACATATGCTTGCAGTGCTCTCAATAAGGGCCAAAATCAGGAATTTTTTTAATTCCATGTTGGAATTTCAGGAATTTTTTTTTTTCGAAGTAAGGAATTTTTACATCCCCCCCCATCATTTTTTTTTCACACTTTGTAAATGCTCGTTTCCATGTTAAGTATAAGTTAAAGTTAAAGTCCACGATTCAAGTTGGTTAAGGATAAACGACTTCCAAGCCTTAAAACATGTAGCTTTGACTTATAGCTGTAGGTACGAGCTTTGGTTTCACAATCATCTTTTATTATTTTCATTGAATAAATTATGTAAACTAATATGAGAAAATGTGGAGTTTCTATTTGGAATCGGTTCTTAGATTATCTTGCGCGGTGGGCCTAGGAAATGCGGCTTACACAAAATTTAGTTACGATGTTTTGGTATCCGGCGATATTACGGAAATTAATGCAGTTTTAATTTTCCTCGGCCAGTCGTCCCAAAGGTGGCGAATGTTCTATGTAGTGTGCCAATAAAAGTTCTAAACCAATTTAAACTTACGCAGAATAATCCAAATAGTAAATTCGTCATTTCAAATCTCTCGTCAGACATGTTTCAGACAGCTTAAATGACGTCATTGAGATTTCCCCGCGTTCTCCGAAGATGCCGATTCTAAACGTATTTAAACGAGGCAAGTCGAATGACCTTTTGTAAATGTTTTCCGGTAGCGTCTTTTTCACTTCGGATAAATTACCCGTAGATCTATTCTAAGACTTTTAGGAAGCGATATTTCGAAATTTTATTGGTCTGAACTTCATTTGATATAACGAATATTCTCCAGACTTGAATTTTGTTTGTAAAAGATTTTTTAACGGTTTATTGCTATGTGCTAAGAAGTCTTTCAATTAACATTAAAATTTTTCATTAAAACTTCGTGCATCAGATACCTTAAACATGGAACCAAACAGCCGAAAGATCGGTCTAGAAAAGAAAGTTGATTTTGACAGGTTTTAAAATAAAAAATGCAATAAGGTCTTAATTGGTTATGTTATTAGGAGACATTATACCCATGGACGTTTCTTTCGAGTCAAGTATAGATTTTGTCTGCAATGACTGAAGAACTGGTTACAATCTGATGCAAGGATATATTGGTATTGCTAGAAATCTTAGTACATGGATGTCTTTTGGATGCTATTTTCATTCAGTTTTTGGGAAATACAAATATGTAGTTTAAGTAGGATTTTATCTAAAGAATTAGTTTTGGCAATTCATATTTTAATTGTTGATCTGCAACATAACATTAACAAAATTGAACTATCAAACAAAATGATATCTAGGGATTGCAAAAAAGTACTTAACTAGACCCTGGATTAATTCAGCAATTGTGACCAATTTGGATGAAATTAGCAATGTAATATTTCCTTCCCTCAACTTCATTCAAAACAAGCTCCTCTCAGAAAGGGGGGGGAGGGGTTTTACAAAAGTCAGGCATGTGAAAATTCATATGATAAAAAATATTTGTTAAATCTTTAGATAGAGTGCTGTAAACATCCTCCCTTAATTGCCACATTTAAATAATATGCAATAAATAATATTCACGAGCCATAAAGCATACTTGTCAGTTGTTAGTTTACTCATACAACTGTAAAATATAACCTAGATCTTATGAAAGATGAGACATGCTGTAAATAATAAATAAAAGGGGTGAAATTATTTTTGTCATCTATTTCATGTAATTTTGGTTGGTTTTGGAGGTATTTCTCTCTATAGCCTTAGACTATAGCCTTGGTGCTGTGGTTGTTATAGTTTAGAACTTTGACATATTGCCTTACATCTATATTATTAACCCATGTCATGCTGAATAAAAATCTTTGCAAAATGAATGTAAAATCAAAGCGCTAAAAGCACTGGAAGTTACCAAATGTAAGATAGTATTGATTTCGGAAATGTATTGTATTACATCTTTCTGGTTTAAAAATGAAATTTAGGTGGTATGAACTAAGATCAGACTGCACATATGTGCAGGCTGATCTTTGTATATACCTCCTGTCAAAGCAGGAATATTCCGGGTTCAGCATGACAAGGGTTAATATAAGCATTCCCTTGAAACTTAGAATACAGCAGTTTTTTTATGCACAGGGAAAGGGTTCTGAGGTCCTGATTTTGGGGGAAAATTGTGTTGAATGAGCTGTTACTGAGGAGACCTCTTCAGTTGTATATTTTGATTGACTAGTGGTAATGCTTGAAGATTTCAATAAACCCAAGAAAATATATTTTAGAAGCAGTTTATAAACTGATAATCAAGGCTTCTTGATTGTTAACATAAATTCTCCTGTGGAAAAATCTTGTAAAGTTTTGAACATTGATTTATTAGGTGGAAATTACAATTTTAGGGGAAATTTCCCAGGATGAAAGGGGCCAATATTTTGCCCCACTTTCTTAGTTTTGCGCTGCCCAATCGATATGTTGAAAAATATTTCTTTTAAGAAAATGTCAATTTATAAACCCTTTTCCTGTTGTTCACAGCATTGTACACAAGGCTTTGTTAGACAGTCAAGACTAAGCTTAGCCTGCACAGACATGCAGTCTGATCTTGGCCAAAAGCAGACACTTTCTACTTCATGTTGTAAAAACTTACATCAGATTGTTTAAAAAGGCATTGTTATTTTTATAGAAAAAAATCATACTTGGCAGGAAAAAAGAGGAATTTATTAATTATCATTCAATTCCATTTACAGCATTACCAGCTGTTTAATGATATACTTACTAAAATAATTTCATTTTTCTACAATTCCAGATATGAATTGAAAGGTAACCAGCACGTATTTCGATGGCAGCAAGGTTACGAAATCTGTCTGGGGGGTGGAAGAAGCTGGCATACGGAGGCCTGGCGCTTGGAGTGGGTGGGGTACTGTTGACAGGTGTTTCTAAAGCAAAAAGCTCAGTGGTATGTTGATTATTTATATGATTCAGTTGACATGATGAGATAAGTCTTTTTATGCCTTAAATTGAAAGATCCTGTGCATATTTATTTTGCTCTGTTTGTTTGTCTGTATCCGTCCATTTACCTGCCAAAAATCTTAACATTGGCCGTAATCCTTTTAAATGTTAGTGAAGCAGACTTCATATTTCATGTGTGTATTGCTTGTGACAAGAGCTTTTTTTGGGTAACAATTTCAATGTCAACAGTCAAGTTTAAGATCATATATGTGTAAAATTACAACTTTTTCATTGATCATGGCATCAATATGCTATTTCTAAACAAGGGCAGTGAAGGGCATTGATGTTTAGCTAATGCATCTTGTACTTATATAAAGGTTTCGAAAATTGCATTGGTAGTCTAACTTAAACTAATAAAACTTTCTCATGGCTGGTTGAGGGATCATTTGAAAACGATGAACCCTTGTTGTGCCACCTTTAAAGTCAAGAGGCTGTAACCCTTTGAACTGCTGTAGTTACAATGTTTTGTAGCATTTTGACAAATCGGGGGTTCAGTGTAAGACCGTAGTAAGTGTAAATACAATGTATATACACTTTCTACAGTCTTGCACCGAACCCTCGAAATGCATGTATATTTGTTTGATTATTTACCCCTCTTGTCACCTTAACATATTGAGAGGTCAGTGTAATACTATTGTAAGTGCCTATAAATATATAGGCACTAACAATAGTGTTTCGCTGACCCCTGTATATTTTCCAGCCTAGTTTGAATGCTGCTGAATCGGTGGACCACAGTTACGCCAATGCCTTTATTCCAACCCGTCAACAACAACTGGATGACCTTGGCACGAAGGAGTTTGATGTCCTTGTAATAGGGGGCGGAGCCACAGGCACTGGTGTGGCCTTAGATGCTGTCAGTAGAGGTAGGTATTCTGTTGTGTCAGCTTTTCATTGAACAAGAGTTTTTTTGTTGCAATGATAGATTTGTGTTTGTACCTTAATGTGTCTGTCTGTCGGTCCTCCTTTAAATATGTAGATTCAATTTCATAGACAACAACTTTACATTTATGGATGGCTTGAAAAAACAATGAATGGTCGAATCTAAGTTCGAGAACTTGTGGCCAGACCCTTTTGCCTTTTGTTAATCTGTGTTGATAAATATAGATGTTTGTATATACTGTATAAATGGCAATAAAATATATTTAAATTAGATACAAGATACAAGATTTTATTCATAAAACTCAGATAACATAGTGGGTGTCCTCCAATGAAAAGATCATAACATAGTGAAATTACATAGCAGCGAGAAAAAATCACAATAAGATTACCTTAACATAATAGATGTTGTAATGTAGTCACAGATATATTTAGTTTCTACAATGTTTACTAAACTAAAATTAAAAAAAACAACCTTGGCACAATTGAACACCACCAAGATAATTATGATACATGTATGTTTTATTGTTCCCTATCTGTTAGGTGTGTCATTTGAAATAAAATCTAAAGGTCATAGGTCAAGGTAAAATTATTTAATTGACCTTATCTGGAGCATAGCTCCTACTTTTATGGACTGATTTCAAAATAACTTGTGATGATATTCTATATCCTGTTTAGATTTGCTTTACATGTATTTACAATAAAATTGCATAACCTTAACCCTTATCATGCTGAACCCGGAATATTCCTGCTTTGGCAGGAGCTATAGACAAACATCAGCCTACACATATGTGAAGCCTGATGTTAGTCTACACCACCTGTTTCTCCTTTTCAAACCAGAATTGTCAATAGATTGAGTTTTTCAAATAAAAATTGACCTACTGTTGGGAATTTCAGTGCTTTTTGCCCTTTGATTTTAATGAAAATTAATAGCCAAAATTTTTTCAGTATGATAAGAGTTAAAGGTGATTTATTTGAATTGAACTTGTCTGGAGCATAGCTTAAATCATAATTGTTTTGCACATTGGTCTTGAATCAACTATTTGTAATAAATTTTCAGGTTGGGAACCAGGACACAAAATTTTCAATATTTTTCAATAATTCTATCAATACTTAACCCATTTGAAAAAGATTTGAATTAGAGAAGGCGGAAAAACACAAGGAAATAGATGGATGTGGTAGATTTTTCGAAAATCTGTGGATAAAAAAGTTATTGACAACCAAGTAAGTTTTACTTGGTCGTCAATAACTTTTTTATCCACAGATTTCTAAAAGATCTGCCATATCCAGCAAATTTCTGACATTTTTTCACATTCTCTGCTTCAAACCAAATTCAAATTGGTCATTCATTGAAAGAATTATTGACAATTTTCAAAAATTGTTGTATCATGTGATTTCCATCCGTGTTTAAGGTTAAGGTCACAGCTTCTATATATATTTATTTCTCTTGTTTGACCTCAGGTTTATCTACAGCAATGGTTGAGATGTATGATTTTGGATCAGGGACTTCAAGTCGGAGTACAAAACTGATTCATGGAGGTGTTAGATATCTACAGAAAGCTGTTTTTAACCTGGATATTGAACAAGTATGTAAATATATAATACATACATGTACTTAGTGTTTTGTATAAGAAAAAATATCTAATGAGGTTGGGAGAATTGATCATTGTCGAGGCTCTGCCGAGACAATTATCAATTCTCACAACCGAGTTAGATATTTTTTCATACAATACACTAAGTACGTATTATATTTATCTTATAACCTCTATTTGTCTTGTTTTCATCGATGTTTCTAACTGAAATGCAAGTTTCTAAAAATAACCACATAATTTAATTTTTCTAAAAATAACTATGTGATATCATAAAAAATATACAGGATGTTATCACATGGATATTTGTATAGTTATTATAAGATAAAAAGTTTTATGCAATTCACTAGATATGAAGATAATACCCTCTTTGAAAAAAAGTAATTTCTCCTTTTTCTGCAATAGTTACTATCATTTCAAATTACACCAAATTTTTATTTTCATCTACAACCCTTTTGAATTTTTTTCAGTTTCAGTTTTTGAAAGATGGAAAGATTACATCATATAAATGTACAAAGTGGCTCATTGAGATCACACTGTATCATTGACCCAAGTTGTTTAAAAGATTAACATTGATTAAATATAGACCAGATTTTTTTTCATCCAATGTGCAACTGTTGTATGTATGTTTTATCTCTGTTTCTACTTAAGCTATTGCTTGGAAACTTTGCACATGCTTCTATGACTATCATATCATCCTCTAAACAAAGATTTGTTTCTCTGACTTTCTTTTATTGGAACTTTTCATGTCTTTATTGATTAACTGTTACTATCCATCACTAGGAATGGTCAAGCTACACTGTCCTTCAATAGCTTTTATTAGGTGCTCCAGTCACTGCAATATGACTGATAGAATTTAACAGTGGCTTAACCCTTTCCTGTTTAATCCCTGCTTTTTTATGTGTGTGTGATTTTATTATTGAGAAAACATTGTGAAAAAGAGAAGAAATTGCTTCTGACAAGCAATTTCTTCTTTTTCCACACTATTTTCTACCCTACTGAATGGTTATTTTTCAAATTAAATCCACTTTAAACTTTTGTCTGCAAAACCTTTGAATTTGGACAGGTCCAAAATTTTGTAAAAAAGGAAAGGGTTAAGACACCATTCAAACAAACGAAGATGTCTGGATAGGAGTTAACACCTTATCTGCTCACAGAGTGCATGTTGAAGACTCTGGTCAGACTGTGCGGATGCACAGGCTGGTCAGAGGTTTTTCTAGGCACAATTGAGAAATTATTGAAAATGACATGCACAGGATCATATTATTTAAATGGATTGTACTAAAAGACGTAAAATCAATGAAATAATTAATAAATGATGATGAAAATTTCTTCAAAGCTATGGGTTGTCTCTATTTAATTCTTTCAGTATAGAATGGTAAAAGAAGCCCTGGCAGAGAGAGCCAACTTGATACAAATAGCACCACACTTGGCATATCCTTTTCCTATAATGTTACCTGTATACAAGTAAGTCAATTTGTGACTAATTTCCATTGAATGTGTGTTAAGATTCTGGTGGAAAAATTTGTCAGCCACTTCCAATAAAAAAAAGTCTGTGCCTTATAACACATCAATTGTGATTATTATTTTGCCCCCTTAGAGGAAGAGGGGGTATATTGCTTTGCACTAGTCCGTCAGTTGGTTGGTCCGTCCGTAGACTTTTTTTTTTGTCTGGAGCATATCACAAAAATGTATGCAATCTAGAATCATGAAACTTTACATGTAGATAGATCTCATTGAGGAGAAGTGAAGTGCATAAGAACCATAGCCCTACTCATCTTTTTATGCCCCCGATAGGGAGGCATCATAAATTTGACTTGTCCGTCCGTCCGTCTGTCCGTCCGTCTGTCCGTCCGTCCGTCATTCCGTCCAAAAACTTTAACATTGGCCATAACTTCTAAATCAAAGCGGTGTCGGGGGCATTGTCATCTTACAGTGACAGCTCTTGTTTTTAGAGTTATTGCCCTTTGTTAAATGACAAAGAATATTCGACCTGTTCTTATTGGGGGCATGAATGTTTTAAAAACATCTCTTGTTTTATCATAATTTATGAATAATAAATTGCTTTGTATTAACATTATCAACACAAGTCTTGAGACACCCTTGATACTGATTTTGCCGTATAAATCACTTAAAAATATTAATTATTCTCATAAAAACCCTAAAACCCTTGATAATTACAGTTAGTAACATCCTGAAATTGACTCATCCTGATCAAATCTATTGTATATCACTCACTCAGCACTCCATTCATTCATTCAAATGACTCACTCAAACCATTCAAAAGTACTTCAAATTGTTCAAAAAGGCTTCAAAATCATTTATGATAGTCAATATTTCATTTAAATAGATCAAAATATTGCACAATTTTATCATCATTTATGGATTTCAAAGAGTCTGTTTAGCATGCAAAAATACATGAACCGGAATTTACGAGGATTTCTATAAAGAGGGGTAATAAACCATCGATTATTTTGGCCAATTTGGAAGAAATTAGCAATATGTATTACCTCCCTTTAATTTCAATAAAAACTTGCTCAACATTCCCAAATTTTTCCACCTGTCAATTACACAATGTTGTTGAATGAACTTGTAAAAGATTAACTTTATATCAACTAGTAATAGAACAACAGTAAGTATATGAAAATACAGATATAGAAAGTTATACAAATACTCATCGTAAAACATAATACATTTTAGTAAGATAAAAGGATAGCAATGCATTTGTGCTCACATTTTACACATTGAAAGCCTTTAAAGGTTATAAAAATCATTAAATTACGGAGGCTAGACATACAATTTGCATATGTGACCCGTCACGTGAAAAGGGACTATTTGGGTAGTGGGTAAAGTGTTGATCCTAGTCTGATTGCGAGGACTGACTCGGGTTGAAACTTCTCACACTTTACTAAATTTCTGTATCTGCAATAATCAATCTACCTTCCTGTGATAGAACTTTAGAATGCAACCTCTGGTTGGCATGTAATAGAACCATTTTTTAGCTCGGCTGTTTTCGAAGAAAACCAGAGGTATTATGATCACCTTGGCGTCGTTCGCGTTGTCATGGTTGTTGTTGGCATTGGCGTTGTCGTTGGCGTGACAAACTTTAACCTTGGTCATAACTTTTGAATGGTAAGTCATAGAGCCTTCATATTCCACGTGATTAGTGCTTGGGACAAGACCTTTCTGTAGGTACTAAGTTCAAGGTCATCACTCAAGGTCAAGGTCATTTTTCAAGGTCAAATTTCTTTTGAAAATTAACCTTGGTCATAACTTTTGAATGGTAAGTCATAGAGCCTTCATATTTCACATGATCATTGCTTGGGACAAGACCTTTCTGTAGGTACCAAGTTCAAGGTCAAGGTTATGTTTCAAGGTCAAATTTGTTTGAAAAAATTTAATGTTGGTCATAACTTTTGAATGGTAAGTTAAAGAGCCATCATATTTCAAATGAGTATTGCTTGGTACAAGACCTTTCTGTAGGTACCAAGTTCATTTATTTGCATTTGCCTAAGAAATAATAGACAGCCGAGCGTTGGCACCCGCTTGCGGTGCTCTTGTTTTTTATGCCCCCGTATCGAGAGATCGGGGGCATATTGTTTTACTCATGTCCCTCTGTCTGTCTGTCTGTCCGTCTGTCTGTCTGTCCGTCTGTCATAAAACTTAACCCAAAAACTTTACCTTTGCCTTATCGAGAGATCGCTGTTACGGGGGCATTGGTGTTTCACAAACACATCTTGTTTTCAAATGTTTATGTTAAGGAGTTCCGAGATGGTCCCTTTTTGGGTGACAGGTCACATGTAAAAATTGTGTATGGAAAAATGCTTAGCAACACTTGAAAATATGAAACTATTGATTTTTTTTTATATCTTCATGTTACAGAGCACCACATTTATGTATCTCCTGTGCAGGAGTTATGTAAATAAAAACTTTTTTATTATCTGCTCTTTCAGATATTGGCAAGTTCCTTATTTCTGGGCGGGCATTAAGATGTATGATCTTGTGGCTGGTAAACAGAGGTTAAAAAGTAGTTACATTATATCCAAGGAGAAGGCACTAGAGCAGTTCCCTATGTTGAAGAAAGACAGATTAAAAGCAGCCATAGTGTATTATGATGGTAAATATTAGTTATTCCAAGATCTAGGTAGGAGCAATTCTTGTCTTACAATTAGGCTCACAAGGTTGTTCTATTAGAGTTGAGCTTACATGAGCATATTTGTTGAGCCTTTCAAATTAAGTTGGTCAGCCATTGGGCTGTCAATCCTTGGTTCACAAGTTTGAACCCTTATTCTGCCAACTTTCATCTGACATTTGACAAAAGTCACTTGTCTCCAACCAATAGGAGCATGATAAGTACTGGAAGTACAAATAAATGAGATGCAAGGCTGGTGACTAGAATGAAATGTAGTTGTTGCACTGGTATGTCTAATGATGGTAAACCATTAGTAGGCAACCAGCCCCCACCCCAACCCCAATATAACTGCATTATTAAACAAACTTGCGAACAGGAATATGTTTGAATATATTAAAGCTTATGCAGTTATACGTTATATGACTTCAAAAGTAGAGCTGTAGATCTTTGCCTATCAAAAATTAATATCTAAAAGGTTAAGGTCAGCATTCAAGTTGAAAATCAAATGTTTATCCATACTTCTAACTTTATTGCAAAGTTTTAAATGACTGGGTTAATCATGATGATCTGTTATAAGGCAACAAAATTTGTATAATTTGAATTGCAAAGTTTGCCAATAGCAATTCAATACACACATAAAGAAATTACCATTCAAATGGGCACACATAACATTGTGGTTTAGAAAAAATTAAGCAATTCAATACACACATAAAGAAATTACCATTCAAATGGGCACACATAACATTGTGGTTTAGAAAAAATTAAAATTTGGAATGATGTTTCCCCCGTTATCTAGACCTCTTTATATAATTCAAATTAAAGTGCTGAGGGTATCAATGCCAGATCTGTGGGAGTCAGTATTTATTTTGAAAATTAAAGTTTTTAAACTTTTCTGGTTTTAAAAGTGACACCAGTTGGTATAGAATAAGATTAGGCTGCAAAATTATATGTGCAATCTGATCTCTTTCCACACCCCCTACCCAGGTAGGAATATTACAGGTTCAGCATGATAGGTTATACCCTTTATACATCCATGGGGCCGTCATAGCACAGTTGGTAGCTAATCAGACTATCATTCAAAAGGTCTCGGGTTTGGAATCCCGACTGAGGCACTCATTCTTTCTTGACTACAATTAAACTTCAGTAGCTCAAACACGTTGGGGACTTGATTATTTGTTCGAGATATATAAACATTATACTTATTTGGTCCTTCAATTTCACTTTTTAATTCACTGGTTTTTAGGTTTCTAACAATTGATCCACGGGATTTGTGTTTGAAAATGAATGAAGAAAAAAAAAAATGAATTAACTTTCGACTAAAGTCTTATTGTTGCATTCCCTTTGTTTACAAAAAAGGCTACCATATAAGTATTCCTGTTATGTACGTGGCCTCAATTGCAAGTGAAAAAAGTCAAATTTAAACACTGTTCAAATGTTAAACTTTAAACGTTTGTCGAGTATATAAATTTACGTCAGTCTTTGAAAAAATGTAGATCCACCCAAATTTAAAACCCCAATTTCTACACGAGTCACTTGTTCGGTCCCTTCTTTCCATACTTTCAAGCAGACATAACGTATCTGTATCTTTTTTGACATCGCTAAGTTAACCAATCGCCGAAATATCAATAAAAGACCATATAAAGTAATGAATGTAAACAGCAGATGGCCAAACAACAATTTAATTCAAGTATATAAAACAGTATTTTTCACGGAATGGGTAATTATGACGCACAGTGTGTAATTGACAATAAGTTGTCAAAAAAGGATTACGAGTTGAAAAGTGTGAAACTCACCTAAATATGACATCTTGTTATAGGTGAAAGACCCTTTGTTTGAATTTTTACAGGAGAAATATAAAACATTTTAACTTTCGGACTGGAGAATGTGTTCGAGAGTTTGACCCATCTGGTGTACGAGATTTCCGAGGTCGAACACTATGAATTATGAGCGAAATCTGTCGGGACTGAGATCCTTTTTGGAATTTTCCCTAGTGTTTGAGATTACCCCTGTTCGAGAGACCGAAGTTTGACTGTATTTGTCTTCCACCAATGGATTAATAATCATATGTGGGATAGCAGCTGGAGGCCAGGAAAGGATGTTATGGTAGTACTGGTATGAGAAATACCAGGAATCCATTTTAAGCTGCTACAGCTTCTGCGATATGAATGAAATAATGTTAAAAGCGGCATAAAATTCCATTCAAACAAACAATGGAAATTTATACAGACATGTACAAGTTTTCATTGAAAGACTTATTTTAGGCAGGGGTGTGGAAATACGACTTTTCTCCACTTGTCCATGGACAAGTAAAAGTCAATTTCCTACTTGTCCAGGATCAAAATGAACTTGCCCACACAAAAATGAATTGATAAATATTGAGAAAAAACATTGTTCTAAATGAAGAAAATGCTGTTACCCAGCATTTTCTCCATTAAAGACAATGTTTTCTCCCCTTTCAAACAAACGAAAGGGTGACTGTCCTCCAAAATCTTTGTTGTACTGTATCAAGTGTTGCCCTGGTATTTACTTGTCCATGGACAAGTGGCATAGAAATATGTACTTGCCCGCAAGAGAAAAAGCCCATGTCGGACAAGTCGGGCATGGGATTTCCACACCCCTGTTTTAGGTAACCATAATAGTAATGAAGTTTTTCCTTGACAAGAGTTAAGTTTTGTTTCTTTGAAGGTCAACACGATGATGCCAGAATGAATGTAAGCCTTGCCATAACTACAGCCAGGATGGGAGGAACAGTGGCTAACTATGTAGAGGTCCTTAAACTCTATAAAACAACTGATGAACAGGGAAATGAAGTGATATCAGGGGCCAGAGTGAAGGATAGAATCACTGGTAAGGGTTTGTTTTAATGTGCATTTGAGACCTAAATATAGCCAGGATGGGAGGAACAGTGGGCTATTATGCAGAGGTTCTAAAACTCTTTAAAGCATTTGATGAAGACTGAAAGGAGGTGATCTCAGAGGCCAGAGTGAAGGACAGAATCACTGGTAAAGGTTTGTTTTATTTTGTATTTGGGCCTTTAATACAGCCATGATGGGGAGGCAGGAGTGGCTGATTATGTAATGGTCCTTAAACTTTGTAAAACAAATGATGAACACAGAAATGAAGTGATATCATGGGCCAGAGTGTAGGATAGAACCACTAGTAAGGATCTTATTATTCTGATGCATCTATCAATCAGGGGCATGTTATTTTACTTGTGTTCATCTATCTTTTTGTCTGTGAAAAACTTAACATGCAGACAAAATATATTCATGTAACTTGGACAGTTATGACAACTCATATTTTGATTGAAGGTGCCATTAAGCCAAAAAATTGAATGTCAAGGTCACCTGATAAGGTCAAGGTCAATGATCAAGGCCAAACTTTAAAAAAAGGTCTATTTAAGGGGCATTAGTGTTCCAGGAATACATCTTGTTTTAATTAGGCCATTAAGGTACTGGACCCATAATAGATTTGTAACATTTAGAAATATATTATCTTTCACAATGTTGACCGAGGTTTCCTAATGAAATCCTTGGGAAACCTGCCCTTTGTTCAGGATGTAAAAGCGTTTTGCGATCGCTTTGAGATGATACCCTGCTTTGCACGTGTCCATACTTGCAAAGCGAGGTATCATTTCAAAAACGCTTCACTACACTTTCATTCTGAATATAGGGCTGGGTTAACACTGTGAAAGTTCATTACTTCCTAAACATTTCAGAACTATTAGGGGCTCACCACCTTAACCACAGGTAGAGATGTTTTTGAAACCAAAAGCAAAAAACCAGTAGAAATTAATGATTATTTTATAGATTTATCATTGCTTACTATTTAAGCCCCTGGCATTGATAAGAGCAGAGGTATATTGTTTTATCTTATAACTATACAAATATGTAATCATGTCAACAGGATCAAATAGTTCATTCTCTCTACTTATCCTTTATTGTCAACCAAAATCTTGCTACCACAGCTTTATTCAAGCTGTATTAGAGTCTGTGCCTGAAATTTCCAACAATTTAGATTGTGCATAAGGTGCAAACATTGAGCAGCATAGACAGCATCCTACTGTAAATGTAATGATACCTGATGGTGTTTTAGTGTGTAAGAATATTATCTTTCAAGTAAATGCATGAAGACTGGTCAGTCTGTGCAGATGCACAGGCTGGTCAGAGACTTTGCTATGTACATAAATGAAATTGTTGTAAATCTTAGCACATAGGCTCTATTATGAGGTTTTGGTCTCCCATGTACTTGATTCAAGGCCAATTCTGTTATAAATATAGCAAGATAGACAACCAAAATCCTTGTCAATACAGGTTTATCCAAGCAGTAGTTACAAGGTATTGGTTAACATAAAGGGTATACCTTTATTTTCAGATAAAGAAATGGATGTTAAGGCCAAGTGTGTAATAAATGCTACAGGGCCCTACACAGATGCTATAAGACAGATGTCAAACAATGAAACTCCAAAAATATGTCAGCCTAGTTCTGGTGTCCATGTGGTTTTACCTGATTATTACAGGTAATTGTGAGGGAAAGTTTGAGCCCCTGACCCGAAATTGTAAGATTTCATTGAAAAATTGTGTACAAAGGGACTTAAAACTTTGCATTTCTTGCGTGTTGTGTTGTAAATCCAAAAATTTAAGCTCTTATCCAAAAGAACAGATAAGAGGGGGTAAAGCCTGCCTAAAATCTTTGTTTCTCAATGAAACCCTATGTTGTGGGTACTCATTTGAATTGTCTAGACAAGACAATTCAAACGAGTACCCACAATTTAGAATTGGTGAAAGTATTGTTGAAATATTTAAATTTGAAATCCAAAATACCCCCTCTATCTGTAGTTCTGTTATCTTTGCTGTTTTGTGGTGGTATACCTTGTTGGTGTTAAAAAACTTTGAAGTTTTGTAAACTATAGTGATATCTGTTTATAAACTTTCTCCTTGAAGCTTTCAATGTATGATCACTATCAAAAAACCCCCTAAACAATCTCTGCTTTCAAGGGCAATTAATCTTAATGTGTTTATCTTTATTGATTATGCTAACTTTTAAACTTTGAAGTTTTATTGCTACCCCAGATTTCAGTAGATGAATAGTGGCAGGCGTTTGAACGCCATAATCTCGTTGATGATATTGCATAAACATCATAATAGGCATTTTGTTATTTGATCCAGTATAACGAAAATTCTTTAAAGAAAGAAATTTTTAAGCTCTTTGTATTCAGAGCCTAAAGGTTAAGAGAGCACAGAAATAACAAGCAATGGTGTAATCTTATAGATCTTTACATTAATGCAGGATTCTCACATGCATTTATTTAATTTAACCCATTACTAGATGACAAATTTTAGACTGGTCCAAATTCAAAGACATTTAATAAAAACACTCAGTATTTCACTATTTTGACAAAAATTGCCCCTTTCAAGAAAAATGAAAAATATCTTAACACTATTACATAATAATATAAATAGATACAGCCATTTGAAATTATCTCATTAAGGATATCAAAGAAGTTAAGACACCAAGTTAAAGTTGACGAAATCTGATATATGAACTTATGTGTGACATTTCCCACAATTTGACATGTGTTTTAGTTGCAAAATTTGACCAGCCTAGAGAGCTATATAATGCAATTGAAATATTGCCTGTCTGTCTAAAGATACTTTATTACCTTTTTCTATTCACAAAGTGCAAAATGAAGACTCTGGACAGCCTGTGCAGCATCTGCACAGGCTGGCCAGAGTCTTTGCCTGTTGCACATTTGAAATTGTTGGAAATGTCACACGCAGGCTCATATAATCATTTGTGTATTAAGGTATATCAAACATTGTGATAATTACAGCAACTACTTGTAACAAGCAATTACTTCATTTTCCACAACTATTATTCAATCTCTTTTCTTAAAGGGGTGTTGAAAAAAATAGGATTTTTTTAAATAGGTGAACAATACATATTGATGATAAAAGGACTTAATTTCTGCAACACAAAATTATAATTAGAATGAGGCTAATCAAAAATAAAAATTTAAACCAAGTTATAATGATTTCTTGTTAATCTTTCAGTCCAGCCAGTATGGGCTTATTAGATCCAGAAACAAGTGATGGCAGAGTTATATTCTTTTTACCTTGGCAGAATGTTACTTTAGCAGGTAGGTAATTGATCATTACTAGAATTAAGGTGCTGGACTGTCAATCTAGAGATCCCAGGTTCCATACCCAACAGTGGCACTCACTCTTCCAACTATTTGTCTCTCACCAATGGGTTGATAATCATAGACCTATGTGAGATAGCAGCTGGGGGCTGGGAAGGGATGTAATGGTAGTAATGGTATGAGAAATACCAGGAATCTATTGTTTGGAGCTCCAACCTCTGAAATATAAAAAATAATGTTGACAATGGCGTAAAACCCCATTCAAACAAACAAAAAGTAGAATTAATGTAGATGAGCCATAATAGTTCTGCAACAAAAGTCATGAGCTTTAACAGTGGTAACAAAGGTTTCCTAATGCTTTCATTAGGAAACCTCGATTAACATTGTGAAAGTTCATGACTTTCAAAATGTTGCATAACTATTACAGGTCCGCTACCTTAAACCCTTATCCTGTTGAATTCAAATTGATTTCAAAATAATTGCAAATTTTCAGAACATTTCAGCCAGTCATGCTTAATCTTTTCCCACAATAATTATGATGAAAGTCAGGCAATGTAGGCTAAGATCATATTGCTTATTCTTGGCAGCTCATCTTGGTCTGTATTGTCTGCCAAAGCTTTATTTGAAGCAGGAGTATGTAGTGAACAGCACGAGAAGGGTTTAAATTAGATGAAATTTGAAAAAAGATAAGACATGAATGTTGATAGCAATAATGTTTCTTGTGAAGCAAAAACACATACAACTTGAAAAAAGATTCAGTTAGAATTCCAATATAAGGTAAGATTACCATTTAGAATACAAAATATCTTGTAAAGAAAACATTTGAAACGCTTGTCAGCCTGAAGATTGACAAAAGTTATCCCTTTCCATGATTTGAAATGGACTTACAAATTTCGAGGATTCAGTGCAAGACTTGCACTGAACCCTCGATTTTCTTTGCTAGTTAATGGAGTTCTAGTAATTTTTAGAAATAGAAAATATAAATGAAAATCAAATATGGAAAGAATGTTATGGAAATGATTTATAGAGTTACTTTATTTACAATCTATCCACAGGTACCACAGATAATGCGTGTGAAGTGACATTCAGACCAGCTCCATCCGAAAATGAGATTCAGTTTATACTCAGTGAAGTCAGAAACTATCTACACCCTGATGTAGAAGGTATGAGTTTAATGCCCCCGCCTCAATAGGATAGGATGCTTATTGTTTTACTGTTGTCCATCTGTCTGTCTGGTGGTCTGTCCAACTGTCTGAAAAAAATGACCAAAAGCATTAACATTGTCAAGTTCTTCAAGGCTATTAGAGAAACAATGCTCATATTTGGCAATATGGTAAATCTCATCAGAATACATCTGCAGATACCAAGGTCAAAGTCAAATGACAAGGTCAAGGTCGTCTGAAAATGTCAAAAGCTTGGACAATTTATTTGCTGTTCATTGGGGCTTTTGTGTTTTACGAAGAATGAACAATTCCTGTTGTTATTCAGTATGCAAACATTTAAAGAGAAAAGATCAAAAGACTTCAAACAGTTTCCCTTAGCTTGGACAACAACAAAAAAATAGTAGGCAAAATGGATAAGATAGCCTTGTGTTCAAAATGAAAAAGTTTGCAAAATGCTACTCTGCTTTGCACATGCACTCATATGCAAAGCAGGGTACAAATTCTTAACATTCACAGATGTCTTTGCATTCTGAAGGCAGGGCAAGTTTTGAGATAATTTATCAGGTGGATGATTTTTTTGCCATTTGTCCATATAATGATTCTGTTACTATTAACATAGTTATATGAGTCAAAAAATTTATAATTGTGAACCGTCACACAAAAAGGGACCATCTGGGTAGTGCGTAAAGTGTCCACCACATTCAGCCTGTGCGGACTGGGCAGACTGACTAGGGTGGAAACTTTTAGCACTTTGTTTATTATCTGAATCTAGAAGGATCAATCTACCTTCCTGTGAACGCATTTTTGAATTGCGACCTCTGGTTGACCTTTGCTGGACTCCTATGTCTTTTTAAAATACTTATTTTACAGAGTTCTGAGACGGTCCCTTTTTGGTTGACGGGTCACAATTATAAGAAACTGTTGGGTGCTCTTGCTGTTGTAATATGATTGGAATATGTAAAGTGACAAAAGCTTTAATTCACCTTTCAAACAAATTTGATGAGATTCAACAGTGGGGAAGGAGGAATAAAATATTTGTTTCTTATAGTACTCTTGTCTTTGTGTCTGATTCAAATGAAATTACTGTATATTTCAGTATGTAGAGGAGATGTGGTAAAAGTTTTTATTCCCCTTTCAAACAAATTTGCTGAGTTTCAACAGTAAGGAATGAGGAATAAAAGATTTATTAGTCCTCCACCGGTTACGGGTTTGGGACTATAGGTTTGCTCAATTCCGTCTGTCTGTCCGTCCATCTGTCCGTCTGTCCATCACACTTTTGTCCGGGCTATATCTTCTAAACCATATGTGCTAGCAACTTCAAACTTGGTACACTTATAGATCTCATTAGAGAAGTGTCATGTTCAAGAACCATTACTCTGCCACGCCCACTTTTTGAGTTATTGCCCTTTGTTGTTTTTACCCTTACATTCTTGTCAGGATCATATCTCCTTAACTATGTGTGCTAGCAACTTCAAATTTTGTACACTTATAGATCTCATTGAGGACAAGTGTCATGTTCAAGAACTGTTACTCTGCCACGCCCAAATTTTTGAGTTATTGCCCTTTGTTGTTTTTACCCTAACATTCTTGTCAGGATCATATCTCCTTAACTATGTGTGCTAGCAACTTCAAATTTTGTACACTTATAGATCTCATTGAGGACAAGTGTCATGTTCAAGAACCGTTACTCTGCCACGCCCAAATTTTTGAGTTATTGCCCTTTGTTGTTTTTACCCTAACATTCTTGTCCGGAACATATCTTCTAAACTGTGTGTGCTAGCAACTTCAAACTTTGTACACTTATAGATCTCATTGAGGACAAGTGTCATGTTCAAGAACCGTTACTCTGCCACACCCACTTTTTGAGTTATTACCCTTTGTTGTTTTTAGCCTAACATTCTTGTCCGGATCATATCTTCTAAATTATAAGTGCTAGCAACTTCAAACTTTGTACACTGATAGATCTTATCGAGGGCAAGTGTCGTGTACAAGAACTGTTACTCTGCCATGTCCACTTTTTTGAGTTATTGCCCTTTGTTGTTTTTACCCTTACATTTTTGTCCGGAAGATATCTTCTAAACCATAAGTGCTAGAAACTTCAAACTTGCTACAGTTATAAATATCATGGAGGACAAGTGTCTTGTACAAGAACTGTCACTCTGCCATGTCCACTTTTTGAGTAATTGCCCTTTGTTGTTTCTATCCTTACATTTTTGTCCCGTTCTTATCTCCTAAACTATAAGCCCTAGCAACTTCAAACTCTTTACACTGGTAGATCTCATTGAGAAGAAGTGTAATGCACAAGAATTGTTACTCTGCCACATCCACTTTTTTAGTTATTGTCTGTTGTTGTTTTTTATCCTGACATTTTTGTCCGGACCATATCTCCTGAGCCATCAGTGCTAGCAACTTCAAACTTGGTACACTTATAGATCTCATCGAGAACCCACTTTTGGAGTTTTTGCCATTGGTTGTTTTTACTCTAATATTTTTGTTTGGGACATTTTGTTAAAAACCTAATGTGCTAGCAACTTCAAATTTTGTATACAGTTATAGATCTAGTAAGTAGGAGATATATTATAAGAAAGGATTTTTTGTTATCCGGTGGGGGACTCCTGTATTGCATCGCAATATGACATGCACTTGTTTCTTATAACACTCTTGTCTTTGTGTCTGATTTAAATGAATTTACTGTATATATCAGTAAAAAGAGGAGATTTATTATCAGCTTGGTGTGGAATAAGACTGTTAGTATTTGATCCAAATATAAAAGATACTCAATTCATATCTGGAAACCATATAATAGAAGTGTTTATCTTTACATTTCAGTCCGCAGAGGAGATATGTTATCAGCCTGGTATGTTATCAGCCTGGTGTGGTATATGATGCTTAGTATGTGATCCAAATAAAAAGAAAACTCAATCCATAGCTAGAAACCATATTATAGAAGTGTTATCTATACATTTCAGTGCGTAGAGGAGATGTGTTATCAGCCTGGTGTGGTATAAGACCATTAGTATGTGATCCAAATAAAAAAGATACTCAATCCATAGCTAGAAACCATATAATAGAAGTGTCTCCAGAAAAATTAATAACTATAGCAGGTAAGGTCCTTGATAAATTTATTACAAAAAAGCTATAATCTCAAACAAAGTATGTTGTTAACCTATTTGAGATAGCAGTCAGAGGCTAGGAAAGGGTGTAATGGTAGTACAGGCGAAGAAAATACCAGGAATCCATTGTTAGGAGCTTTGCTGCGGCAATATAACTGCGAAATTGTTGAAAGCAGCGTAAAACCCATTCAAACAAACAAAATCCAACAAAGTATGATTAAAGGAGGGGTTAGACTCAAAACGTAATATGTGTCTCTACACTGTATAGACACATACCATGTTTTTGCTCTAAACACTCAAAATGTTGCAGACTTTTTGGGCAGGGAGCCATATTTATCACATTATGTTTATGTTTGTATGTTAGTTGGTTTATGATATTTTTTTATGACCATAATATTTCTACATTCATCGATGGATTTATAAAAATAGGGTGGCATAATTGGTGTCCATCTTGAGTAGATATGCCCTTTGAAACAAATTTTCATATAGCTCTAGGGTCAAAGTCACAGCCCAAGGTCAAAGGTCAAAAATTGAGCTTGTCCAGAGAATATCTCCTGAATTTTTAAGTGGGTTTTGAAAGAACTTGGCACATTTGTTGTTCAATATTAGCAAATATGCCATTTGAAACAATCTTTCAGAAAGGTCAAGGTTAGTGCTTAAGGTCATATATCAAAATTTAGTTTATGTGGAACATAATTATCTGCTTCAATTATGGGTATATTCCAAAATATTTGGCACAATTTATTTCCATTTTGATAACGTGTGGCTTTGAAAAAAAAAAATCAGATGACTTCAAGGGCATGGTCAAAGGGCAAGGTCAAACACTGAAATAGATCTTTGTGGCCTGGACACCAGCTGTCTTTGTCTTGCAATTGTGTAACTGATGTCTTTTCCCAGGCAATAATGCAATTTTACTGCCATCTAAAATGGAAGAAAATATGTCTGAAAATAGAAAGGAAAAGGAACAAATAAGCAACAGAATTATCATCTACTGCCTTTTCAAAAAAAAAAAAATTTATCTGGAAGATATAAAAAAATAAAGATTTCAAAAAATTCCTTAAATTTGATCTATCGTAAAAACTTGTCAAATGGTAAAGGAGCAAAATTACAATGGCTAGAAATCTTGCCAGAAACTGGTTGCAAATGGATGGTTATTAGAAAAAATAAGATTAGAAGAACCCTTTAAATGCTGTTGCTTGCATATACCTGCTCAGGGTTTTAAGGGACACAGCTTTTGCTCAAAACTCTCTGATATAAATCCTTAGGCCATTAGCTTCAAAAAGAATTGAAGATTGAAAACAATTCTTTTTTGTAGTTGAGACTCAAAAGTTCATATCTATACAATGCCTTTTGTAGCTTTAATCAGAGAATATTAAACATTTACGTCTCAAATTCTTTTTTGAAGTTGATACCCAAAAGTACATATCTATAAAATGCCTTGTGTAGCTTTAATCAGAGAATATTAAACATTTACTCAAAAGCACAAGGATAGCTCAAAAGAAAATAGTCTAAATTTGAAGCAGGGACTCCCAAATCTAAAGCAAGGAGCCCTATGAGCCTCACTATTGAGTCCTTGGGATCCCATTTTATTGAACAGAACAGAACAGAACATAAGTTTATTCATAAGACTTGAACATACATGTTCATCGTCATAATATACAAAATACATACATGTACATTATTAGTGTTATACTTAAACCCTGCCTACTATACACAAAGCCTTTGCAGTCAATATAGACTAAGATCAGCCTGCACAGATATGCAGTCTAATCATAGCCTATATTGCTTGCTTGATTGATCCTCAAGTATTTTGGGAAAAACGTCTACCAGGCTGGTTGAATATAAAAAAAAATAAAATACAAATTGTTTGAAACTGAATTCAAATTCAACAGAACAAGGGTTAAACATTCCAGAAGTTTAATATAGCAAAAAGTTTTATTATAGAACTGAAATAATGTAGAAAGAAACATTAAATCCACTAAATTATTTTCTAAAGGAGGTAAATGGACCACCTACAGATCCATGGCTGAAGAAACCATTGACCGTGCCATAAAAGAATGTAATCTGAACCCAAAAAACCCATGTCAGACCAAAGGGCTACTACTAGACGGAGCCCATGGGTGGTCGCCCACAATGTTTATTAGATTGGTACAAGATTTTGGTTTGGAGAATGAGGTATAACATCTTTTGTTACAAGTCTCTCTTTTAAAACAACAAATAAGGACAGCATAATGTTGACATAATTCTTAAACTTCCTAACTAAGGCTTTAATTAAGCTGTAGTTACAAGGTTTTGGAATTACACTGACAATATGGACTTGAGAAAAAAAGTATAAAATAACCAAGGACTGCAGGAAGTCTTTGTAAATTGCTAGTTATTCATTATCATTAAGTTTCTATAAACTATGAGCAAATTGACTACTCTTTCAGGAAACTAGCAAAGCAGAGTTGCACTATCAATACAGGAAGCAGATTCATATGTTACTCCAACCAATTCCATTAACCTTTGTCATGCTAAATGTAAAACTTTGCAAAATTGCCTTACAACCAAAGTGATATAAGCACTAATTGCATAAGTTCTGAGTCAGTATATCTTTTAAGAAATATCCTTTAAACTATTCAGGCTTAAAAAAGAAATTCCGGTGTTGTAGAAGAAGATAAGAATGCCCATATTGATGGCTCAGTGCAAAAAAGTTGTGACTGTCTATAAACATAAAGGCAGTTACACATTTTTTGCGCTTGGTCATAGATGTGTGCAGGCTGATCTTTGTCTATATCACCTGCCAAAGTAGGAATATTCCGGGTTCAGCATGACAAGGGTTAAGATATTCTTCGTTATTTGGCAAATGAAAGCAATTATCTTTCAGGTTGCTCAACATTTAGCAAGTTGTTATGGTGACAAGGCTTTTAAGGTAGCCAAAATGGCCACTCTAACTGGAAAACGATGGCCAGTTGTTGGACGAAGATTACATGAAGAATTTCCATATTTAGAAGCAGAGGTAAATTATCTTTATTTTCTTGCATCTTAGCAGCAAGTGTTACACTGGTACTAACTTACCATACAAAATTAACAAAATTTTGATGCCCCAAAACCAATAAAATTGTGGTCTAATTATTTCATGGGTACCCTTATGTTTGACATACTATCCTTCCTTGCATCTGGCTGTTTGTGCAAAACTAAACCTGAGAACTTTATATCAAAGATATTTAAGGAATAATGTCAATGGATGATATAAAGGCTCTTCTCTTTTATTAACATCTTTTAATATCAGTCACCTGATAAGGTCAAGGTCACTTATCAATTTCATACAAAAAAAAGAAAATGAATCAGTTTCGCATTTGTGTTTAGCAAGCGTTTCTTTAAACATATTTTTAATATCTGGAATCTTTGTTTTAAAACTAGTTGTCAGACATGTTATAACCAAATTTGATTTCTTAGATAATTAAATAAAGAAATTAAATCAAATATGTGTTCCAACCCAAGAATCAACTAAATGGAACAAATAAGGTCAAAACATTGACAGAAAATGTTGTTCGTTTCTGGAAAAAGCTTAATGATGTTTCAAAAGAACGAAACAGTATATATTATCCCTAGGCTGGCCCAAACTTAAGTTGTATGGATAAAACAGTTATATAAACTTATCCCTAGGTGAAATATGCTATTCGAGAGTATGCCTGCAGAGCTATAGATGTGATTGCCAGACGTACACGACTCGCATTCTGTAATGTCCACGCTGCAGAGGAGGCCCTACCAAGAGTTATTGAGATTATGGCAGAGGAATTAAAGTGGAATAAACAGAAACAACAGGTCAATTATCACTTTGGATAAGTTAATTGATTTGTTAATTTGATTTTAAGTAAAGGAATAAAAACAACAACAAAAACATTGGTTTGAACGATTGCCAGAAGACAAAATTTTAGACTTGTAAATATATTAAGGAAGTTGAACTGTAATAGTTTCCCAACATTGCAGACCCCATGAACGTTCACAATGTTGACCAAGGTTTCCTTAAGATGTTTGCTGCAGATAGTATATTCAATATGTGGAATGAATGAGCAGATTCAGCATCTGAATAAAGGAGGGAACCTGTGAATATATACAGATAAGAGGGGGGAATGCAAATGTAAAATATTTGTTTCTCTATGAAACACTATGTTGTAGGTACTCATTATACCCCCCACCTACGATGTAGGGGGGTATATTGACTGTCCATCTATCTGTCTGTCCATCTTTCTGTGGACCTTTTCGTGTCTGGACTCTTACTCAAGAACCAAGTGACCTACAATCATGCAACTTTATACAAGTGTTGCTTATGACCCAAGGAAGTGCCCTATTGTTTTTGGGTGACATAGGTCAAAGTGAAAGGTCACAGCCAGCCTTTGTTCAATTTTCGTGTCTGGACTCTAACTGGAGAACCAAGTGACCTAGAATCATGAAACTTAATGCACATGTTGCTTATGACCCAAGGAAGTGCCCTATTGTTCTGGGGTGACATAGGTCAAAGTTAAAGGTCACAGTCAATTTTAGTTCAATTTTCGTTTTCTAACTCAAAAACCAAGCAACCTAGAATCATGAAACTTTGTGTGAATGTTGCTTATGACCCAAGGAATTCCCCCTTTTGTTTTAGGGTCACATAGGTCAGAGGTGAAGGTCACAGTCAATTTTTGCTCAATTTTGGTTTCTGGACTCTAACTCAAGAACTAAGCGACCTAGATTCATGAAACTTCATGCAAACACTGCATATGACCTCAATATTTGTTACAAACACATCCTTCACTAATAGTACTTGCATTTTGACAAAGTGCTTGTGGAGGGTATTAGTCTTCTCTGTGACAGTTCTAGTCTGAATTGTTTCTAAAAGACAAGTCAAATTAGTACCCACAATAAAGGATTTGTAAAAGTTATATTGAAATATTTTTAAGAAATTCAAAATGCCCTCTCTTTTTGTAACCCTGAATTATATCTTTGTGTGATTATTAGTTGATATGTTGAATTGGATTTTAAGGTATTACTGGTGAGAAAAATATCAGAAATCCATTGGTAGGTGAACCATGTACTGTAGGGCAACTGATATGTGATAGTAGTCGGGTAATGCTATGTAAGCAATAAAATGAATAGGAGAATTTTAGATTGGCATTCATCTTTATCTCACAAAACTTTTCTTGTCTTCTATAAAGAACAGCAATTACAGATAGCCTTGTATTAAACCTGTGTAGGATCACAATCTAAATGATGTGAAAACAAAGTTAAAAGGAACACATTTTCACTATATTTCCCCTGGTGTTCCAAAAATAAGTTTATAAAGTAAACAAGTTGTTAATATGAGAAAAAGAATCTGTTAATAGACTTTGTTTGAAACAAGTTGATGTCGACTCGCCAAGGCTCTCTTAATAACACTTCTATTCAAGAATTAGTTAAGATCAGTTTTTCTCAAACAAAATCTCATTACAGATCCTATATATCATTCATAAATTTAAAAAAATGTTAATATTTATGATAAAATACCAACTAGAAACTACTTACTTCACAGGAGGAGTTAGCCCATGCTAAGCGATTCCTACAGACTGAAATGGGTCTAGATCTGGGACGAGCTACGCATGATATGCCCATCAACTTTACAAAGGATGAGATCAACCAATACGTGAAGAGGTTTAAATCTCTTGATTCAGATAACAAGGGCTACATAACTGTCAATGATCTGCGTAGATATTTCAAGGTAAGCTACGAGCAAGTCCAAAACTATTGTAAGTTCCTATAAAATTTATTTGTAAGTGCCTATATATTTATAGGCACTTATGATAGTTTTGTGCTGACCTCTCAAAATTGGGATTTAAAAATAAAAAAAGTTATGTCAATTTGCGACATTGACTGCATATATGATTATAACTGAAAAATGGATGGTTGTTAGGTTTATCTTTGTATACCTTTCAGTATCTGGGATCACCCTCCGATTGAGAAAAAATAGAAATATATAAATGAACGATTGGGTTGAAGATTTGTCATAATAAGTCATAGATAAGTGATTTCCTTTATACTCTTTAGTAATGGATGTATGATATGTAGGTTTGACAAAAAACGCAGTCATATTTTAATGAGTGAAACATACAAAACAGTTGAGTCTATGTGTGGCATTTCTTACAATTTTGCATGAGCACAAAGTAAAGACTGATCAGCCTGTGCAATTGCACAGTCTGATCAGAGTATTCAGTTTGCCCTTTGTAAATATTGGTTCAAAGAGTCTCTAGCTGCAGTCATAACGTAGTTGGTAGTGTGTAGGACTGTCAATCTAGAGGTCCTAGCTTCCATCCTTGACGGCAATTCACCAATAGGTTGTTAATCGTAGACCTATTTGGGATAGCAGCTGGAGGCAAGGAAAGGATATAATGGTAGTACTTGTGGGAGAAATACTAGGGATCCATTGATAGGTGCTCCAGCCACCATGTTATAATTAAGATTTTTGAAAGTGCAGTAAAACCACATTCAAAAAAACAAACAAAATAACACAAAGTGTCTCTAATCAAAAAGCCAATTTAGCTAGATGTTGGCCTTTTATGTACACCTGAAATTGTTGTCAATGTCACACACAGGCTCAATTTAGCTCTATTTCATTATTTAATAAAAAGCATGCTGTACAACTTTCTTGTGAACTTTGTTTTGTAGAAAGTTTATGGACAGGTAGTAAGAAAAGCACTCTATTTTAGACAGTAGTTAAAAAGCTTTTGACGCAAATAAAGTACTTCACATGTATAGTAAAATTGTAGCTTAACCCTAAACTTTCTGTGGTCCTAGGTGAAATGTCATTGACATTTGATGATGACAAAACAATGAAATATGCAACCTTTGAGAGGGGAAGAGCCTTTTTATATGTGTGAAACTCTTTTATTACGGAACTGAAACTCTTTTAATACAGAACCATGGATGTTTAATTTTTAAGCCTTTTTGATTTTGACTTTTCCTTTGAGTCACACATATTTTTAAGGTTTTGAAAGCAATAACATTTGTATTTTTCTTCAGTGTTTAGAATAAACTGAACACTAACTAAACGTCCTTTCTTTATAAAGCTTGTAATGAACAGTTTCCTTTTTGAATTTGAAGCATCTTCAATTCAGTTGTATTGTAAGAGATCAGCATTTCATTTCATATTATAAGTAGTGTCATTTGGCCCAGGTTGGCTTTTAGTTTTGTGCGCTGGTGTTAGCTTCAGTCCAAGCTTGTAGAAAAAAATCAAATGGGCTGCACAATTTGGAATTATCAAATCTACTACACACATTGTATCTTTGTAAAAAGCACTTTGATGGCCCAGTGCAAAATAGTTGTAACTGCCTATAAACATATAGGCAGTTACAACTGACTTGTGCAGAGCCATGGAATTATAAAAGATTCAAATCAACTTGGAAGGTTGGCACTTAATTAAAGCTAGACCTTCTGCGATTGATAAACATATGCTGTTAATTCATATAGCAATAAATTAACACTTAATAGTAATTAACATAACCTAACCAAATCTAAATACTCAATGTCTCAGTGCTAGACAGTTTTAAGTGCATATACACTGTATAGACACTTAAAAGCTTTCATCTCTGCAAGGTCAATATCTTCATTTGTAAGAGGTCTGTATAATTAACTAATTTTAGCTCGGCTGTTTTCGGAGGTTGTTGTCGTCGTTGTCGGACGTCGTCGTGCGAAAACTTTGACATTTTGTTATATCTCTGGTTCTACTGAAGGCATTCACTTGAAATTTGGCACACATGTTCACCATCAAAAGAGCAACCTATACTATCAAGGGGGATAACTCTAGATGCATTTTTTGCAAATTATGCCCCTCTTTTTTGACTTAGATTTTTCCCACCATCCAGCACTCCACAGCCGAGCGTAGGCACCCGTAGGCGGTGCTCTTGTTTAAATCTTTTTTGGATTAGTTAAATACACTTATAATATAAGAATTAAAACTTAGCACTCTTCAATATTAGCTTTGCATAGCAATAGGCAAATACATGTTTTATTTATTTATTTGTTTAAAGGTTATTCACCTAGGGGTAAAAAATATTTTTATGCCCCCGATAGGGAGGCATCATAAATTTGACTTGTCCGTCCGTCTGTCTGTCCGTCCGTCCGTCTGTCCGTCCGTCCGTCCGTCTGTCCGTCCGTCCGTCCGTCATTCCGTCCAAAAACTTTAACATTGGCCATAACTTCTAAATCAAAGCGGTGTCGGGGGCATTGTCATCTTACAGTGACAGCTCTTGTTTATATATATTTCTAAATTATTCATGTTATTTTCTTCTACAATATTGAATGATACTTGCCATCAAATAATTTTCAGTATTCAGTTGCATATTGTGAAATGAATTATGTGTGTCTACCTGTATGCTAAGTCTTTATTTTACCCCCTCAACTACAAAGTAGAGAGGGGTGTATTGGTTTCACCCCGTCTGTCTGTCTGTGGACAATTTTCATTTCCAGACTCTTAACTCCAAGAACAAAATGACCTTGAATCATGAAACTTAATACAAATGTTGCTCACGACCCAAGAAGATGCCCTATTGTTTTTGGGTAATGAAGGTGATAGGTAAAGCTCCAGTGGGTGGGGTATTAGTCCGCTTTGCAACATATTTAGTTTTATTCTGTTAATGTCTTGTTCACTATGTATCCTTCTACTTCAAGTTTTACATTTGGCTTTTCTAGTCAAAGTGTTATATATATCATGGTAATTTGGGCTGCCTGTTATCAAAGTGGTTCTTGAGTATTACTGCAGCCCTATGTTTCAGTGTCAATGTTGTCATCTGCATGCAAAACCATTGTGTACCATCCGTACTGTACCTTTATACAGCTGATTGAACCTCCTTTATGTCCTCCCATAAATCAGGGGAGCATTTCTATGCTCCTTGAAAATTTTTTGGGGAGCATATGGACTTGGCATGCGCTCACTTCCATTCGGCCGTCCCTCCGTCGGTTCAACTTTTCAGAAACCCCTTGGCCTAATTGGTTGAAATTTCAAATACAATATTTCTACAAAATTTCCAAAAACCTTTTTTTAAATTTCTCAATTCAAGGCTGTGTCATGGAAAATAGGGGCCTCAATGTAAAAAAATATTTTTTTGCCAATTTCTCCTAGTCTTTTAGTCAGAATTTTATGAAATTTCATATATGAGCCGCAAATCAGATCCTCTTGACCTTAGACTATCAAAAATTAAGGTTTAAAAAAAAAAGTGTCATGACAATAGGGGCCTTAATGTTATAAGCTTCACGTAAGCTCTCTTTAAGTCCTGCAAAAACTTATATTGGCCTTAACTTTTGATTGGTTATAGATAAGGTCTTCATATTTCACATGTGCATTGTTTGTGACTAATCCATTTTGTTGGTACTGAGGTCAAGGTCATCAGTCAAGATGATGTATCAAGGTCTGACAGAAATTAGAAAACTTTTTTTGCAATGGTGATACAGCCTTCATATTTCAAATATAAATTACTTGTGATAAAACCTTTTATTAGAAAACTAACACAAGGATCTCGCCCAACATCAAGGTTAAGTTGTCAAGGTCAATAATTTCCATCTTAAAAACTCATTGTAAAGTTGGCCATAACTTTTCATTGGAATGAAATAGGGTCTTCATATTTCATAATATAATCACTGCTCAAAAAAATTAAAGGAACACTTTATTTTTTTGTATTTGTTTGGGCCTTATAATAATAAACAAGTATTTCATGACAAATAACGATGCTTTACTAAACTCATAACAATTTCAACCACATTTTGTAATAAAGAGTTTCAGCAGATAGCGAAAAGATGTTAATTAAGGAAAAATGTCAACTTATGGTGTTTTTGAAACAAAATAAAAAATCTTTAAATGGTATGAGTTGGTTTAGATTCTGAATGTTAGTAATGAGTATGACCACCACGAACGTCTCAACATTCTCTACACCGATTATGCATGCTCCGAATCAACGCTTGGATCTGTTGCTGAGGTAAATTGTTCCAGGCTTAGACAACAGCAATTTCGAGCTCCTGGACATTTTGTGGGGGATTTCGTCCACTAGAAATCTGCCTGTAAATCATGTCCCATATATGCTCATTACAGTTTAAATCAGGGGACCTGGCTGGCCACTCCAGAACGTTGATAGATTGGTCCTGAAAGTAATCCGTAATCACTCTTGCAGTGTGAGATCGCATATCATCTTGGACTAAAATAGAGTTATTACCCATTGCACCCAAAAAAGGTCTAACTATAGGTTCCAAGATCTCATCTCTAAATCGTAATGCCGTCAAACTGCCCCCCGCAATCCTGTATAATTCTGTGCGCCCGTCATAGCAAATCCCGCCCAAAAACATGACAGAGCCCCCACTAAACCTGTCATATTCTACAATGTTACAGTCAGCATACCGCTCTCCTTCAGGTCTCCAAACACGAACACGTCTATCACATGTCAAAACATGAAACCTGCTTTCGTCAGTGAACAAAACACAGCGCCACTGAGCCAAAGTCCAAAGTGCATGATCATTTGCAAATTCCAGTCTGCGCCTTCGGTGATCTGGGACCTGTGGCTTGACTTCTAGCACGTAAATTATCACCATGGAGTCTGTTTCTCACTGTCTGGTCAGAGAGACGAACCCCTGTTGCTATCTGGAAATCGTTTCGAAGGCTTCTAGCTGTTGCACAGCGGTTTCGAAGGGCGACGGTACGTAAATATCGATCTTGCCTTCCGGTTGTAGCCCTTGGACGGCCTTGACCTGGTCTTCTGTCATGACTTCGAGTCTCTATATATCGAGTCCATAGTCTATTAACGACACTAGGCGATACACTGAGGTAACGTGCCACTGCACGTTAAGAGTAACCAACCTCTATCAGTTGCACGGCTCTGACATTATCATAGTGGTGTAAATGGTGTCTAACAGTCATGGATAGTCCAATAACGTTAACACACAAAAGAACGCAAAATAATCCAAAAGCTTTCATTTTGACTGTGAGATGTGAAAAACACAAGTTTCGTATATGCAAAGAAAAACCATGAAAACGAGGGTGGCCTGCTTTGGCAGGTTGCACATGGATTATGAGACCCATGTTGCATATAAAATTATCAATAACTTATTTTAACGGTTTTGTTCTTTTATGGAAGCTTGTATGGGAAAAAATGGGTGGCTCAAAATAGGAAAAATATGTCATTCAAAAACTGTTCCTTTAATTTTTTTGAGCAGTGTATTATGTGCCTTGCTTGTGATAAGATATTTCTTATGGTACCAAGTTTAAGGTCATTAGTCAAGGTCAAGGTAATTTTGAAGGTCAAATTTGTGAAAAAAAGCAAACTTTAACATTGGACATAACTTTTGAGTGGTAAGGGATAGGGCTTTCTTATTTCACACATGATGATTGCCTGGGACACGGCCTTTCTGTTGGTACCAAGTTCAATGTCATCAAGATCGTTTTTTATGGTCAAATTTTTGAAAATAGAAAAAAACTAACATCGGCCATAACTTTAAAATGGTCAGTGATTTGGTCTAAATATTTCACATGATGATTGCCAGGGACTTTCTTATTGTATCAAGTTCAAGGTCATCAGTCAAGGTCAAGGCAATTTTTTAAGTTCAAATTAATATTAGCTGTGACTTTGGATTGGTAAGTCATAGAGCCAGGAAATTTCATAGGTGCGTTGCTTGTGACAAGACCATCACATGCATAACAATATCCAGGTCATTTGTCAAGGTCAAGGTCATTTGATGAAAGTCACTCAATTATAACATAAAAACTTCACAATTTGCTTTAACTTTTAATTGGTAAAGACTTTTACTGTGGAAAAGTGGCCTCTAGAAGCAATTTGTGCAAATAATGTCCCCTTTTCCACTAATTATACCCCCAACCTGCGAAGTAGAAGGAGGGTGTATTGGTTTCACCATGTCTGTCTGTCAATCCATACATTCATTGACCTTTTTTTTGTTTCCGGACTCTAACTCAAGAACCATTCTTCCCTAAAATCATGAGACTTCATACAATTGCTGCTTATGACCCAAGGAAGTGCCCTATTGTTTTTGGATCACAAAGGTCAAGGTCAGTCAGTCTCTGTTCAATTTTCATTTCTGGACTCTAACTCGAGAACCAAGCGTCCTACAATCATGAAACTTTAATAGGGCTTATACTTGGACAAAGCTCTGATTGGGGGTATTAGTCTGCTGTGGGACAGCTCTAGTTTCAACTTGAGGTTTGATATAATTCATTTTACAACTGTAGGTCAGATTTATTTTTAATGGCAGGTGTGAATGAATTGTATTCATTTGCTTTTAATTTATTTTCAACTTCTGTTGTCTGTATTTCGTCATAATTATATGATTTGTTTTCAACTTAAAAAGTGATGTAAGCGTAATATATTTCCAGAAAATAGGTGAGAGGGTATCAGAAGACCAGTTGCATGACATTCTAAGTGAAGTAGATCTGAATAAGAATGCGCAGGTGGATCTGGGCGAATTTTTACAGGTATGTATTTCTTAGAATAGGGTGTTTTATTCTGTAATGGGGATAGATTTCTGAAAAGGATGTTCTTATTTTCTAGCCTTTGTCATGTTGAGATCAGATTTTTTGTTTGATGGCAGGGAAGTCATAGTAACAAACAGAGGGGTAATCTGGATTTAAGTATATAAGTAATTCTCAAATTTAAGCACAAATCCGGTGTTGTTGGTACTCAATGGAATCGTCTCATCAAGACGATTCAAATGAGTACTCACAACATAGGGCTTCATTGAGCAATAAAGATTTTAGACTCTTTCAACCCCCTCTTATCTGTACCTCTAGAAGTTTAAACCTATATTCTGTCTGATTTTAAATAATGTCTGCCTGCTTTGCCCTTTAGTACCAACTTTTATACATGTATAAGGTCCTGTATATTATGCCCCGCTTTAAAGGAAGGGGAGTATATTGCTTAACACTTGTCGGTCCATCCATCCATCTGTCTATAGACCATTTTTAAGTTGGAATGCGGAGCAATTCCAACTTAGATTTAACAAAACCGCAAAATGGACACAAGATCATTTCATTTCGGGTTTTTTGAGAACACGTATCACGTGAACAGGATGTGAATACACTTCGGTCTATTTTGTATATCTCAACTTCACAAAGACATACAGTTTATTTCATCAAAAAGTAATAATGCTGTACAATTACACAACTATCATTTCATGTAAATTATTAACACACTAATTTATGTTTTAAACGATATTTATTGAAAGTTGCGTAAGAATCTATTAGTATCACATGTTTGCAATACTATATTTGGAAATCATGTGATAAGTCAAGTCCAATAAGGTCAGCAATTGACAATATCACTAGCCAATCACGTGATCTGCTTATTTGGTAATGTTGTGATCTGTTTTCTCAGTATTGCTGCAATAGCACAGACCAATCACGTGATCTACTTATTTGGTAAGGTCGCGACCTGTTTTTCGAAGTATTATGTTATAGCTTCTTTTAAAGGTATAGTTTCTCTTTCTGAACGACCTTATTACACATTTAACTTTTGACAAGGTGTTATATTGTAAATTTCTCTCTACGTTACGATTTTTTTTTTCTTAAAGTGATGATAGACTTTTAAAAGTAAATTAGTATTTTTGCAACATATTGTCGTTTGTTTTCCGTCATATTGCAGTTATCTACATTAATGTTTCATTGTAAAAACCTAATACTCATTTAATAAAACCCTTGCAACTACATCTTTAATTGAATTATCTAATTGAATTATGAATATCTTTGCCCAATTGCATTCCATCTGCATGACAATTTGCCATTTGAAACAAACCAACTATTTCAACTTGTTTTCTTCACATTTTTACACATCAACACGTTTAAGGGCACCATCATACAGTTAGTTACATCGTGAAATTGACATTCATCTCAATAAAAAACATTCTTAATTGTTCACTGAGCGCTCCATTCATTCATTCCAAACACTCACTCAAACCATTCAAAAACGCTCAACGTTATTAAAAAATAAGATCATCATGTACTTTCAAAATGAATTAAGCAAGAACCAAATCGCGTTTTCACTGACATAATTGAAATTTAAAGTGTCTGATTGGTTCTTGACGAAGTAGAAAGCTATTCATTGAACTTTTATGCATATTTTATAAATCGCTAATTTGTTCAACCTGGACAAAGTAAGCGACATTTGATTCTCTCCCTTGAATTTCACTCAAACTTCGCTCCGCTCACTCATTCAACATCATGCCTAAATCATTCCAAAATCGTTCATTTTATCAATTTCACGATGTTATATACTGTACCCCCAACTCAGAAGTAGAGGAGCAAATATTGATTTCACCATTTCTGTCTTTCAGTCCATTGGCCTTTTGTTTTCCGCTAGATAAACGGAGAAGGAATTGACCCGCAGTAACTTTACACAAATATTGCCCATGACCCAAAGAAATGCCCTATTGTATCGGGGTCATACATGTCACGGCCATCAGTAAATTTTAACAGTTAACAGTTTCCACTCTAACGGAACAACCAATTGACCCAATCATTAAGCTTGACACAAATGTTGTTACATTGTACTAACGATAAATCAAAGTATTGAAAGTACTGATAAGTTGGAATGCGTTCGAGAGAAGGTGGCTATTGGGCAGATTTCATTGAAACTTTACAAGAATGTTCCATTGATGACCCTCTTCAAACATTGTTGGCAAAATTTTCATAAGCCCATGAATATGGGCGTTGCAGGGTAGGGCTGATTTTGAGTCTCCGCTGTAATGAATGGGTTGGCAGGGTCTATTATGACTGCTTATAATTCGAATAATGTCTCCTCTTCAACAATTAGGCAAATGTGAATGAATCTTTGCCAGAAAGTTTTTTGGATAAGATCCACTCGACCAATCGAATTCAGATGAGCAGTTAAGGGCTATTCTGGTCCTCTTGTTATCTTTTTTCTTTCATCAGATTCAGGCCGGTATAGCTATTCAGGGGTTTAAGCGTCTCTCGATGTTGAAATACATTGATTTATATATGCCAGAGAAAGCCGAGACGTATCATGTGATCACTTGTGGTGGGCGGGAGGCGTCAGCTTCGTTAGTAGCTTATAGCCACCGTCTCTCGAACGCATTCCAACTTATCAGTACTTTCAGTACTTTGATTGTCTGGAGCATATCTCAAAAAGTATGTAAGCTAGAATCATTAAACTTCACAAGTTGATAGATCTCATTGAGGAGAAATGCAGTGTATAAGAACTATAACTCTGCTCTTCATATTTTTTGAGTTATTGGCCTTTGTCAATTGACAAAGAAAATGCCCTTGACATGCTCTTTTTATTTTTTATTTATTTATTTATTTTTTTTTTTGGGGGGGGGGGGGAAGTAGGCATTAATGTTTTACAAACATATCTTGTTTCCATCTATCTTGTGTTGACTCACAAACTTTGAGTGCTTATAATTTTTTGATTTTAGTGCAATTCTGCAGAGATTTTATTCAGCATGACAAGGGTTCATTTTAATCTTTGCACTTAAGAAAAAAGTTAATTGCTTGGATTTTGTGTCTGTTCTTTTTCTTCTTTGTTTCCTTTCTATGTACTTTATGTGTCCCTTTTAACAATCAAGATTATTATTTATTAGCTCATTGCTAGCAGAAACACACAACGATGGCTCAGCGCAAAAGTTGTAACTCCCTATAAACATAAACAACAGTTTCGTGCTGAGCCATCAACATACCCTTCCAGAATTAGAGTGGTTCAGATTTAAAGTTGTCCAAATCAGCTATTGGTCAATGAATTAAAAATAACTTAAAAATCAGTACTAACTATTTTTGGAATGAGATAAATTGAAAATCATTTGGCTAGCAACAACTATTGTGTGTGCTTTTACTTATAAAATACTACTTTTGCACCAAATCATCAAAGTATTGCTATTTAGGCTAAAGCCACACAACTGTAGTTTCAATCTTGTTTCTTGTATATAGATTTCAAACTTTGTTGGACTAATATTTGAGCTCACTGATAAGGTGTTATATGCCTCTCACCATCTGTAAGAAGTATGAAAAATGGTATGAGCAGGGAATGGGATGGCTCAGTTAGAACGTAGTGACTATTTGTGAAACGAATAACAGGAAGGCCATGAAATACATAACATGAAATGAACAATAGGAAGGCGCAAAAAAGTGCTCAAGCAACCAACTGTTATACTGTTGACAATTAACCCAATACAATCAATTAATCAATTATTTATAAGAGATTTCAATAAACAACAGAGCTACAGAAATAGGGGGTATTTTGAATTTCAAATTAAAATATTTGTATAAATTCTACGTTGTTGGTGCCCATTGAAGTTGTCTTGCCAAGACTATTCAAATGGGTACCCACAATATATAATTTCATTGATGAATTTTAGACAAGGGTAACCCCCCGTTTATTCATAACTCAGAATAAAAATATGTTTCTTTCTCCACTAGTTAATGAGTGTCCTTAAAACACACCACGACACTCACGCTGAGTCTATTTTACCTGGTAAAAAACATCGACAGATGGCATCACTCTTTCATAGGAAAGAAAACTAACTTGTAAGGACAGTTCAGAATGATTTCAAGTTTTTGTTGCAATGTTTTTGTTTTTTCAAGCCTGCTTGCTGTGGGCAAAGACATATTGTCCATGGTAATAGAAGTTTGGTGTTTGTGCGTTGGTTTGAACTATCTGCTACAAATGGAATGATAATAGGTTACCTAAGGTAGTGGACCCGTAATAGTACCACAACGTTTCAGGAGATATGAACTTTAACAGTGTTAACCAAGGTTTCCTAATGATTTTCATTAGGAAACCTCGGTTAATATTGTTACGTACGAACTGTCCTAAACCGAAGCATAGCTGAAAAATATCCGCTGCGAGCCCGTCTCGAACTCACGCGGACAACAATATTCAAATAAATGGTTTACAAGTCCAATGCCCATCCACTGAGCCAAAGAAGATCTTCCCTGACGCAGTTGTCAGGCATTGTATTTAAACCTACGAAGCTATGCAGGACAGTGGTGAGAGTGGTCTCTCATAACACACCCCTCCTTAAGAGTCATCATATATTGATGACGATAAGCCTATCAAGGCAGTAATGTGCTTTCTGCACTAACCAAGTCGGTACAATGCCGACATATATGGCTCAATGGCCAATCCCGGACGAGCCCCCATGTTACGTACGAACTTTCCTCAACCGAAGCATAGCTGAAAAATACCCGCTGCGAGCCCGTCTCGAACTCACGGGGACAACAATATTCAAATAAATGGTTTACAAGTCCAATGCCCATCCACTGAGCCAAAGAAGATCTTCCCTGACGCAGTTGTCAGGCATTGTATTTAAACCTACAAAGCTATGCAGGACAGTGGTGAGAGTGGTCTCCCATAACAATATTGTGAAAGTTCTTGATATCCGAAATGTTGCACAACTATAATGGCTCCACCACCTTAAGTGCAATGAGCAGCTGGGAACTCTTCAAGAATACTGTAGTACTGGTCTTCAACCTTTGGAGACACTGCAAATCCATGATTAGGTGCTCCTTTTTTCTGCAAAATGACTGAATTTAGAGATAAAGAGAATATTTGTTGACTTCATGGAGGTTTGAAACTTAATCACACTGTGTGAATACACAAAGCAGATTCACACATGAGTGTGATTAGGTTTTTAAGAAAAAGAATATGTTGAAAAACATTGAATTCTCCATAAGCTACTTCAGTTATAAAACACAGTGTAAGGAGATTGAGTTAAGACTGAATTTGAGTACAAGCTAAAGTTTCGTTATGATATTTCATTAAAATTATGCCAAATCAGATGTAATTTGAAAGGGAAAGAAATATTCACAAATGAAAACCTTTTTGTTTCAATTTGTTTTATAAATTCATACATTGAAATTTGAATTATAATAAGGCTTCATTAATGTTTACCCTTATTTGTTGTTTAGATAGTTTTTATTTGTTTTATAGATTTATTGAAATTTTTCTATTTTTCTGTTACTTTGGTTTCAATTTTGTTTTCATGAATATGTGTTCTCAAAAACAGTTTCTTCATGGAAGTTTAAAAAAAGTTACAATATGTGTTGAACCGTGAAATTTCAATACATGTAGTTTCAATAAAAGGAATATGAGCCAGTGTGTGACATTTTCAACAATTTCACTTGTGTGTGAGGTACAAACGTTAAGCAGCATAGACAACAACAGCGTAGACACCATGCAATAATGATGTATGCTGACTGCCAGAAGAGATATTAAGATCTTATCTACCTATATAGTGCATAGTGAGGACTCTGGTCAGATTGTGCAGATGCACAGGCTTGCCAGAAGCTTTGCTTTGAGCACATATGAAATTGTTGGAAATGTCACACACTGGCTCATATATTTTTCTTTCGAAATTCAATTTAGTGGAGAGGTCAAAACTCTGATGAGACAATTCAAAATTAGTACCAACAATATAGGATTTGTCCTATTTTTATTAAAATCCAAAATACCCCCTTTATCAGTTTCCCTGTAAATTTGTTAATTTCATCCAATAATTATGTTCTAAAAATAATTTTCTTTTAAGGCTGTGGCCAGAGAAATGATTTCTCGCAGTACTCACTGAAAATTCGCATAATTAGAGTTTCTTTTATTTTAAGTTATAATATAATTATGGTGTTAAGCTCGAAGCATGCAAAAAGTGTACAGGTTCCTCTTATACGCAACTATCTTGCAGTTGATGGCCCTATTGCAAAATGACCAAACAAGCAAATCTCCACAGGTTTACAATGATGGCTTCAAAAGATGGGTGACTGATAAGCCCCTTTGTTGTGATTATATAGAGGATAATCCTTTGTTTCAGTGTAAGATCGATTTATATTTCATTGAGTGAACAACAAAAGCTTTTGTTGTTCACAAAATGAAATATTAATCGATCTTACTTGAAAAACAAACGATTATTCTATTTCTTTAAAGCAAAAATGAGGCAAAATGTGAAATTTCTAGGACATATTTTCGTAAAGCGCGTCATTTTGTGCGTGATCGCTATGCAACAGTCATTGTGACGTCACTTATTTCGCCCTGCATAGATGACGTCAGAAAGGTTGAAATGCACAAAAGCAGGGTATAAGTTTTTGATAATTTCACTGCTTTTGCGGTGAGATTATCAAGTGATAATCTACCCTTATTTCTCGATAAACCACCGAAAAGCATCAAAGAAAATCAGTGCACCTATCTTTGTTGTCAATAGATTATTGTCTGTTTGTATTTTACCGTGTGTTTTTCTGTGACTAATTCTCATTTACTAATTGGCTTTTATTGTGCTTTAGTGTGTATTAGCCATGACAGTGGCTTTAGTATTTCACAAAATGCATACTAGCTGGAGACCAATTATCAATGAATACCAGTTCTTGCCCACTAACCTTTTTCAGGCTAAAGACATAAACAAGTTTTCAGTTGCAAGCTATGTTGAAAGAATGAGAGCAGCCGTCAGGGATCCTACCTGTCAATCTAGAGGTCCCGGGGTTGATCCCCGATGGGGGCACTCATTCTCTCTTACAATTTGTCTCTCACCAATGGGTTGATAATTGTAGACCTTTGCGAGATAACAGCTGGAGGCTAGGAAGGGATGTGATGGTTGTACTGGTGAGAGATATACCAGGAATCTACTGTAAGGTGCTCCAGCCCACCGCGATATAACTGAAAAAATGTTGAAAGTAAAACCCAATTCAATCAATCAAGCAAGCAAGCTATGTTGAAATCAACTGGTTTAATCCGGATTTAAGTTGTATTAAATGATATCATGTCTTTACTGTGAAATGGGGTAGTTGGCAAGAACTGACACATGTCAACAATTCAATGGCTCATTGCAAAACAGTTGTAACTGTACAACTGGTTTGCACCGGGCCATTGAATTGGTAAAAGAAATAAATGTTATAATGTGTATTTTTCAAATTTACTTGATTTGACTATTAATTTTCATTGAAAAAATATTGTGGATAATTTTTCATAAACTCAGTATGTTCTAGTTACTGAAATACTGAATAGATTCAATGTGGATTGACTAAAAATGAAGGAATTAGACATTCTATGGAACGCTTGACTTTTCGCATGAACCATTGCTTAAAAGAAAACAAAATTGTATTGCATAAAGACATCCTGCATGAAATACAGAAACTTTGATATTTGTATTGTAATGTACAATATAGATGTATTCCTGTAAATATTCAGCACATAAATGATGCATTCCCTTTTGGAATGGCATGTTAATACCAGTTGGTCCCATAGCCCTTTTTAGCTTGACTATTCGAAGAATAGGTGGGCTATTCCAGTCACCCAGGCGTCGGCGTCGGCGTCAGCGTCGGCGTAATGTTTTGGTTAAGGTTTTACATGCAAGTGTTTAAAATCTCTGTTTCTATTAAAGCTATTGCTTTGAAACTTTGCACATGCTTCTGTGACCATAATATCAGCCTCTAGACAATGATTCAATACTCTGATATTGAATTTAGTGGAATATTAACCCTTTTCTGACTTAGAAATTCTTTGTTAAGTTTTTACGTGCAAATGTTGTTTATCTGTAATATTTCTGTTTCTATAAAAGCTATTGCTGTGAAACTTTACACATGCTTCTGTGACCATAATATCGGCCTCTTGACAAAGATTGAATACTCTGATATTGAATTTAGTTGAATTTTAACCCTTTTTGGACTTAGAAATTCTTGGTTAAGTTTTTATGTGCAAATGTTGTTTATCTGTAATATTTCTGTTTCTATAAAAGCTATTGCTGTGAATCTTTACACATGTTTCTGTGACCATAATATCGGCCTCTTGACAAAGATTGAATACTCTGGTATTGAATTTCATCAAATTTTAACCCTTTTCGGACTTAGAATTTCTTGGTTAAGTTTTTATGTGCAAATGTTGTATATCTGTAATATTTCTGTTTCTATAAAAGCTATTGCTGTGAAACTTTACACATGCTTCTGTTACCATACTATCAGCCTCTTGACAAAGATTCAATACTCTGATATTGAATTTCATCAAATTTAAACCCTTTTCTGACTTAGAATTTCTTGGTTAAGTTTTTACATGCAAATGTTGTATATCAGTTATAGCTCTATTTCTACATAGGCTTTTGCTTGGAAACTTCACACATGCTTCTGTTACCATGATATCAGCTTCTAGACAAAGATTAATTACTCTGATATTGAATTTCATCGAATTTTAACCTTTTTCAGACTTAGAAATTCTTGGTTAAGTTTTTACGTGCAAATGTTGTACATCAGTTATATCTCTAATTCCAGTAAAGCTATTGTTTGAAAACTTTGCACATGCTTCTGTGATCATAATAACAGCCTCTTGACAAAGATTCAGTTCTGTGGTATTGTTTTTAGTGGATTTTTAACCATTTTCGGACTTAGAAATCTTGGTTAAGTTTTTATGTGCAACTGATGTACATCTGTAACATTTCTGTATCTACTAAAGCTGTTGCTTGTAAACTTAACACATGCTTCTTTGACCATAATATTAGCCCACAGACAAAGATTTTAAATTACTCTGATATTTAATTTAGTGGAATTTTAACCCTTTTCAGCCTTAAAAATCTTGGTTATGTTTTTATGTGCAACTGTTTATGTTAGTTGTATCTCTGTTCCTACTAAAGCTATTTCTTTGAAACTTTGCACATGCTTCTGTGACCATAATATCAGCCTCTAGACAAAGATTCTTTTCTCTTGATTTAAATTTATTGAATTTCCAATGTCGATATTGATTTGCTGTTTCTATCCAGCACTAGGAATAGTCGAGCTTTGCTGTCCTCCGACAGCTCTTGTTTTCTGTCTAGAGCATATCTCAAAACTTATGCAAGATAGAATCAGGAAACTTCACATGTAGATAGATCTCATTGCAGGGAAGTGCAGTGCACAAGAACCATAACTCTACCCATCATATTTTGTGAGTTATTGCCCTTTGTTGATGGGCAAGGAATAGGCTATTGACCTGCTTTTATAGGGATCTTAAATTAGTCTAATTTTTGCATTAAAGAAACAGAATAATTGTTTGGATTTTGTTTAAGATTAATAAATCTTTCATTTTGTGAACAACAAAAGCTATATTTTCACTTTGAAAATATAGATTTCACTTTGAAAATATAGCTTTTGTTGTTCACTCAAAAGAAAAATTGATCTTACTCTGAAACAAACAATTATCCACAATCCAATTCAGCTGATAGAAGTGTGGCATTACAAGTTATTCATGTTTTTATTTAATTTTGTTTGAAAATATCATTAGTGGGTTAACATAGTTCCCAGGTTTTAGTTGCCCACTTTCAAAATTGTTCAAGTATCAATCACAATAGATATCATGTATGTATAGTAGTTGTTATAAAGAGCTTGGTTTGGTTGCTTTTGGTGTTCGGTAATTTGTTACTAAGCCTTTATCAGGACATGGAATTTAAGGTGTAAGAGGGACTTTCTTTTATCCAAACATTACAAAATTGAAATATTTTGTCTTGTGAAAAAGCACAGTTTTTACTTCAGTAATTGCTGAAATAAGGGGAAAGAATCATAGGTGTAATAATTATTTGTAACTGAAAAAGCTTGACTCAAAATTCGTTTCTTGGCTCAACATATTCATGATTTGTCTATAGCATTAGGTACTGTATTTTGAACATACAAAATGTAAAGGCATTATTGTTTTCTTTAGTGTTTTTAGCTCCACTGGCTGAAAGCCACTGGGGCTATTGTCATGGCTTTGTGTCCGTCGTGCGTCCGTCCATGCGTCCGGTCGTAAACTTTTTCTTTAAAAATCTTCTCCTCAGAAACTACTGGATGAATTTCAACCAAACTTCACAGGAATGATCCTTGGGTGACCCTCTTTCAAAGTTGTTCAAGAAATTTTGATCCAATGAAAAACATGGATTTAATGGGCGTGGCTAATTTCCAAATATGGTAAAAAGTGAGTTTTCTCAGATTCTAATTGATGGATACCAATGAAATTTTACATGAATGATCCTTGTGTGACCCTTTATCAGTCTACAAAAGATTATTGAGATCGGATGGAAAATATGCATTTTATGGGCGGAGGTCATTTCTCTATATGTTATATAGTGGAAACTTTGAAAATCATTTTCTCAGAATGTAACTGATAGATATCAACCAAATTTCACTGGAATGGTCCTTGAGTGACCCTTTATCAGTCTAGCAAAAATTATAGTGATCGGATGAAAATTATGTATTTTATGGGTGGAGGTCATTTCTCTATATGTTATATAGTGGAAACTTTGGAAATCATTTTCTCAGAATCTAACAAATGGATATCAACCAAATTTCAATGGAATGGTCCTTGAGTAACCCTCTATCAGTCTAGCAAAAATTATAGTGATCGGATGAAAAGTATGTATTTTATGGGCGGAGGTCATTTCTCTATATGTTACATAGTGGAAACTTTGGATTTCATTTTCTCATAAACTAACAAATGGATATCAACCAAATTTTACTGGAATGATCCTTGAGTGACCCTTAATCAGTCTACAAAAAATTATTGTGATCAGATAAAAATATGCATTTTAAGGGCGGATGTCATTTCTCTATTATGTTATATAATTGAAACTTTGAAAATCATTTTCAACATCAGTAGAATCCAAAATATCTAAAAGTCTAGTCAAAACTTTTATTGCTTTACAAGAATTTCAAGCCTGTGGAGCGACTCAAGCCATTCATGGCTTTCTAGTAATGACCTAAATTAACACTGTTATTCTATTTTTCTATCCTTATTCAGTTAATATAGGTTCATGATGGAACTATTGGGGAATTATGAAAAAAGAGATTGGATCTGAAAATAATTATGTAAAATCAAATAATGTCAGCTCTGGTCAGGGGGCGCCACCAACTATTTTTAGCTCCTCTAGCCAAAGGCTACTGGGGCTATTATCATAGCGCTGTGCCAGTTGAGCATCTGTCTGTCTGTCAGTGAGTCCCTTGTAAACTTTTTCTTTTAAAATCTTCTCAGATATTACTAGATGAATTTTAATTAAACTTCACAGGAATAATCCTTGGGTGACCCTCTTTCAAAGTTGTTCAAGAAATGTTTATCGAATGAAAAACATGGATTTAACGACCAAGGCTATATTGTGACTTTCCTCAGCCTCTAAAAGATGTATATCAACCAAATTTCACTGGAATGATCCTTGAGTGACATTCTATCAGTCTACAAAAAATTACTGTAATCAGATGAAAACTATATCTTTTATGGGCGGAGCTCATTTCTGTAAATGTTATTTAGTGAAAACTTTAAAAATCTTTTTCTTAGAATCTAATGGATGGATATCAACGAAATTTCACTGAAATTCTCCTTGTGTGACCCTTTTCAATCTTCAAAAAATATTGTGATAGGATGAAAAATATTTCTTTTATGGGCAGAGGTCATTTCTCTATAGTGTTATATAGTGGAAACTTTGAAAATCATTTTCTCAGAATCTAACAGATGGATATCAACAAAATTTTGTTTCAGTGATCTTTGGGAGACCCTATTTCAGTCTAAAAAAGTGGTCAGATAAGAAATAATCATTATGTTTTAATTGGTGGAGGTCATTTCTCTATATATTATATTGTGGAAACTTAGAAAATCATTTTCTCATAATTAATCTAACTAATTGATATCAACTAAATTTCACCGGAATGATCCTTGGGTTACCAATTATCAGTCTACAAAAAATTATTGTGATCAGATGAAAAATATATTTTTTTGATTGGCAGAGTTTATTTCTCTATAATAATTTAATTTTATTATGTTATATAGTGGAAACTTTCAAAACCATTTCTTCAGAATCTAACAGATGGATATCAATTAAATCAATCCCTGGAATGATCCATGGGTAACCATTATCATACTGTTCATAATCATTGTGGTTGGATGAAAAATGTATTTAACCTGCAGAGGTCAATATTCCTTATTTTGTTCATGTATTATAATTTTTTCTTTGCAGAAATATTTCAACATGTTACAATTAAAAACACCTTTTTGCTAGAGGTGATCACTCATTCTTTCACTTGAATTCTTCACTTATTATATCAGAAGATTCAGGCCTGTGGAGCAAGGCAGCTGCTCAAGCAGCTCTAGTTCAATGGGATGCCAAAGAAATTCCTTGTAGTTACTTAAGAGATCTATCCAGATAAGCAGGAATCCCTTATCATACTGTTAAAATTTTGAAAGAAAGAGCATCAGCAAAGGAAAATATAATATCCATATATTCTAAACATTTTGCAGACCAAGGTTCTAACTCACTAAAATGTACCTTACAAAGGTTTTCTTTATGAAAAGATAATGTAATTATTTGTTAATCTATTTCAGCTAATGAGTGCTCTTAAATTAGGAAAGGTGACCAACTCAAGATTTGCAAAAGCCGCAGAAATGAACGAAGGCACAGAACGAATATCCGTCGAACGGAGCGGGGGTGGTGTATGATGTTGAAGAACTTTATCCAAAACCCAGCAATGATTGATGAAAATGATGATATTTTGATACCTGTGAATTTATGTATAATTTATGGTATTCGTTATTTTAATCCTCTAAAGTAATAGGACTGTAGTAGGTTAACAATATTTTGGAACTCATGATCTTTCATATTGTTAACCGAGGTTTCCTAATGAAAATCATTAGGAAATCTCGGTTAAAACTGTTCATTACTTCTGAAACGTTGCGGAATTATTGTGGGTCCACTACCTTAATAGAGGACAAAATTTTAGACTAGTCCGTATTCAAAGAGGTTGCAGACTACTTATACAAATAAGAGATGAAGAGAGTATTTGTTGATTTCATGGAGGTGGAGGTATGAAGCTAAAAACCGAATAACACTATTCATAAATGAAAGTGAATATGTTCTTAGTTTCATAACTATATGAAATCAATATATACTCTCTTCATATCTCATAATTTAATATTTTGAAGAATATTTCACAAAAGAAAAAGATATGTAATGGGACTATTTTGTGCGGATGCATATAAAACAGCTGCATACTCAAAGTTGTTTTCATTGAGGAATAAAACCAAATTTTTAGCCAATCAGAAAGAGCAAATCATAATGTACACAACTTAAATTAAATTGTTTACATTTGAATATGGAAATAACTTGGACATGATATATAAAAGATAATCTGGGAAAGATTGAAATTGCTTTTAGAATATTTTTATGCCCCCGTATCGAGAGATTGGGGGCATATTGTTTTACTCATGTCCGTCTGTCTGTCCTCTGTCTGTCAGAAAAGTAATTTGTTTTTCTAACAAGATCGATTGATATTTTATTTTGTGTACACCAAAAGTTATATTTTCACTCATAGCTCTGCCACTCGTGCAAAGATAGTTTTTGTTGTTCACTCAATAAAATATAAATTGATCTTACACTGAAGCTAACGGTTATCCATTATTTAATCCCTCTTTAGGTGGTCATTGAATATACTTACTTTACTGTGTGGATTTCTAGGCTGCGTAATCTCTGCACATCACGCAGGCCTGATGTTGTTTGAAATGTCATGCACACACTCAATTGTTTGTATCAAGAGTGGCACAATTTATAATGAACAAACACACTTTCATTTCAAGATCATTCTCTTAGCTTTGACTTTTATTTAAACTTGTGGTGGGTCATCAGAAAAGGGATCATTCAGGACTCTTGAAATTGAATTGAATGTAGCATGTTGTGGTCCTTTTTAGCTCCACTGGCTGAAAGCCACTGGGGCTATTGTCATGGCGTTGTGTCTGTTGTGTGTCCTCCGTCTGTCCATGCGTGCGGTCGTAAACTTTTCTTTAAAAATCTTCTCCTAAGAAACTATTGGATGAATTTCAACCAAACTTCACAGGAATGATCCTTGGATGACCCTCTTTCAAAGTTGTTCAAGAAATTTTGATCCAATGAAAAACATGGATTTAATCGGCGTGGCTAATTTCCAAATATGGTAAAAAGCGAGTTTTCTCTGATTCTAATCAATGGATACCAATTAAATTTTACATGAATGATCCTTTGGTGACCCTTTATCAGTCTACAAAAAGTCATTGTGATCTGATGAAAAATATGCATTTTATGGGCAGAGGTCATTTCTCTATATGTTATATAGTGGAAAATTTGAAAATCATTTTCTCAGAGTCTAATTTTTGGATATCAACCAAATTTCACTGGAATGATCATTGAGTGACCCTTTATCAGTGTACCAAAAATTATTTTGATAGGATGAAAAATATGTATTTTATGGGCGGAGGTCATTTCTCAATATGTTAAATAGTGGAAACTATGAAAATCATTTCCTCAGAATGCAACTGATGGATATCAATCAAACATTTTTGGTATGATTTTTGGGTGACCCATGCAGCCAAAAATTATTTTGATTTGATGAAAAATATGTCTTTTAAGAGTGGAGGTCATGTCTCTTTTTGTTATATAGTTGAAACTTTGAAAATCATTTTCAACATCAGTAGAACCCCAAATATCTAAAAATCTAGTCAAAATATTTGTTTTTACAAGAATTTCAAGCCTCTGGAGCAACACAATCCATTCATGGCTTTCTAGTTTGTGTAAAAGTTTGCATATTTTGGACATGGACATTTCGTGAGAAAATAAAGTATAAAGATTCTTGTTCTTGTGTGTAATTTTTTTTTTCTTCTGATTTTAAATCAGTAATGCATTTTGTTTACATGTTGGAAATGACTTAATCTATGTAATTACATTGTAATTTCATACCAACTTTACAGCCTAACTCAGCAGATCTGATGAATTTATCATGATATATGCTACCTCAATATCATATTAACCCATTGCTGTTTAATCCCTGCTTTTTACGTGCCTGTGAATTTATGATTGAGAAAACACTGTGAAAAAAGAAGAAATTGCTTCTGACAAGCAATTTCTTCTTTTTCCACACTAATTTCTACCCTACTGAATGGTTATTTTTCAAATTAAATTCACGATAAATTTTCGTCTGCAAAACCTTTGAATTTGGACAGGTCCAAAATTTTGTAAAACAGGAAAGGGTTAAAGTCATCCTGCTTCAAGCTGCCCTTAGTTCAGGATAAAAGCATTTGTGAAACGTTTCCAAAAGATACCTCGCTTTGCATGTGCAAAGTGGGGTACCTTTTGAAAAAAAGTTTTCAAGCGTTTTCGGATCATAAGTGCAGGGCTTATTACTTGCCTACCTTATTTATAAGATATACCTTTTGTACATGAGTACACTCAATATTTGTTAAACTAAATTGTACTACTGGTATAATGTTAATAAAGGCACAGCTTTGTAATGTGATATTATTGGAAATGTCAGCTTAAATTTGGATGAAATGATGTTTTGATTTAATGTTGAAGTACTTAGTTTGAAAAATATGGTTTTATTTGACTTGCATAATTGAATAAGTATGCTTTTTTTAAAAGCTACAAATTCAAAATTTCTAGATTAGAGATAATGATGCTGAAATAATTCTAGGTATTATTCCTAATCTACTATATTTTTATGCAAAGTGCTAATTTTTTGGTATTGTTTAATTGTGCTGAATGTTAAGTGCTATTGTTTACATTGTAAATTAAAATGTGATTGATTGGCTTTATTTTTGTGGGAAATATTTTATCATTAGGGTAGATGCTGTTGTGCTTTTACACCCCACATACATTCAGGGCCCGAGATTTTAAGACTTTTTTCATGGTCAACTGAGAATTTTCTCAAAATTAGATATAAATTGTATATACCCCATATATATATATGAACACAAAACATAGTATAAACAAGTTGTTATTTGTAACAACTTATTATTATTATTTTTTATGTTCATGCATGTAATATAGTTTTACAACAGAATTAGAGCTTTAATCTCTAATTGAAATTTGAGAAAATAATCATTAGAGCATGACAATTGTTTTTTTAAACTTTGGCTCAGATCTTAAATGAAAAGAAGACTTTGTCTTATAGAATATTTTGATAGTTTGCATAATGCTTTCTTTGGTGCATGTATACCTTGGTTTATTTGACCCAGAGTAAACCTCTATGAAAAAATTGCATAAATATCAATTACTGACATAATTAATTATTTAACCCTATTATTTACTAAAAAATTTTAGACCTGTCCGAACTCAAAGGATTTGCAGACGAAAATTTAAAGTGGATTTAATGTGAGAAATAACCATTCAGTAGGGTTGAAAATAGTGTGGAAAAAGAAGAAATTGCTTGTCAGAAGCAATTTCTTCTTTTTTCACAATGTTTTCTCAATCATAAAATCACAGGCACGTTAAAAGCAGGGATTAAACATCAAATGGTTAATCATTTACATAATAGGTATTAGATTCAATCTGTTGTCAAGTTTTATTTATCAAAGAACATGCAAAGCTGAGTAAGATTTATCAGTTGTTTTTAGCTCACCTGAGTACATCATGCTCAAGGTGAGCTTTAAGGATGAACCCTATTGAAAATGGGAAGGATCCATTCCAAATCACAGGAAAAGGGGCCTGAATGACAATTTTTTTGTTTACACTCTAGGGACCACAAATATGGCCCAATCTTCATGAGACTTAGTCAGAATGTTGGCCAGGTCACAAGGATGAACCCTATTGAAAATTGGAAGGATCCATGCCATATCAGGGGAAAAGGGGCCTTAATGACATTTTTTTTGTTGTTTACACTCTAGAGGCCACAAAAATGGTCCAATCTTAATGAAACTAGGTCAGAATATTGGCCAGGTCACTAGGATGAACCCTGACAATTTTCTTGTTTACACTCTAGAACCCACAAATACGCATGGCCCAATCTTCATGAAACTTAATGGCAATTTTCTTATTATACCCCTAGGGGCCACAATTTTGGCCCAAACTTCATTAAAGTTGGTTTTATATAGAAATTATCTCCTTTATGACATCTGCCTATTTAATTGATGTGATGTCCCAGGGGTTAAAGAGACTCAGGTGAGCGATCTAGGACCATCATGGTCCTCTTGTTTCATCTAATTGACAGGGGTCAAGTTCAGGTCAAATAAACCAAGGTTGTTTATTACAGTTTTGGATGGGACTAGGGTCTGTTCCATGTTTCAAGTTAATTAATCTTTTCCCATATCTCTACAATATAGGATGTGTGTGTGTGTGTCTGTTTGTCCAAGGAAATGCTGGGGTTCTGTTTGACTCAATGGTTGGAGTTGTTACTTGTGACCCAAAAGAAATTGTAGGTCATGGGTCAGAATTTTTTGGTTAGGCATTGCAGAGTCCTTGTCTTGAACTGGTTATTTCAAGGACTCTCAAATGTTGAAAGTGGCATTAAATTCCATTCATTCAATCAATTCAAGGACTCTCATAAAACTTGTGATGATATGAATTATGTTCTTAGATGTTTATGTTCTTTGATATCTTTGTGTATTGTATTTCATTTGACAAGAAACTGTAAAGTTTAAGTCAATAAACTATTTTGAATCTTGAATCTATAACTGAAAAAGTGTTTAATGCAGCATAAAACATTATTTCTATCTATTTAGTAAAACAACAATTTGAATACTTAAAATTAGGATGAGTTTAAACCTTACCCACCTCTGCCATAAAAAAATACTTTGGTGGCTTTCCCCTTGTTATATATCATTAGTTCTAGTAGTTTATCTTTTGAAAAGAAACTGCAATCTTTGTTATTTATGAGATATTAAATTTCTATTTCTTTTTTTAAAAAGTCTTTGTTGTTTATTGGAGTAACCCCAAGGAATCCAAATGTGTTGAATTCCACCTAAAAGAAAAAACAGTACGACTCAACACAAGGTAATATAACATAGGCTATAATCATATGAATGGAACAAAATCATTCATTGTGATAATAAAAAAAAAAAACCTATATGTGACAGTAGATAAATAGGAATAAATAAATAGATAAAAGGTCATTTTTTGCCCGAGGGAAAGATAAACTTATTAGTCCCCCACCGGTTACCGGTTGGGGGACTATAGGTTTGCTCGATTCCGTCCGTCCGTCTGTCTGTCCGTCACGCTTTTGTCCGGGCTATATCTTCTAAACCATATGTGCTAGCAACTTCAAACTTGGTACACTTATAGATCTCATTGAGGAGGAGTGTCATGTTCAAGAACCGTTACTCTGCCACGCCAACTTTTTGAGTTATTGCCCTTTGTTGTTTTTACCCTTACATTCTTGTCCGGAACATATCTCCTAAACTATGTGTGCTAGCAACTTCAAACTTTGTACACTTATAGATCTTATTGAGGAGAAGTGTCATGTTCAAGAACCGTTACTCTGCCACGCCCACTTTTTGAGTTATTGCCCTTTGTTGTTTTTACCCTTACATTCTTGTCCGGAACATATCGCCTAAATTATGTGTGCTAGCAACTTCAAACTTTGTACACTAATATATCTCATTGAGGAGAAGTGTCATGTTCAAGAACCATAACTCTGCCACACCCACTTTTTGAGTTATTGCCCTTTGTTGTTTTTACCCTTACATTCTTGTCCGGATCATTTCTCCTAAACTTTAAGTGCTAGCAACTTCAAACTTTGTACACTTATAGATCTCATTGAGGAGAAGTGTCATGTTCAAGAACCGTAACTCTGCCATGCCCACTTTTTGAGTTATTGCCCTTTGTTGTTTTTACCCTTACATTCTTGTCTGGATCATATCTCCAAAACTATGTGTGCTAGCAACTTTAAACTTTCTACACTTATAGATCTCATTGAGGCAAAGTGTCATGTTCAAGATCAATAGCTCTGCCACACCCACTTTTTGAGTTATTGCCCTTTGTTGTTTTTAGTCTTACATTCTTGTTCGGATCATATCTCCTAAACTATAAGTGCTAGCAACTTCAAACTTTGTACACTTATGGATCTCATTGAGGAAAAGTGTCATGTTCAAGAACCGTAACTCTGCTACGCCAACTTTTTGAGTTATTGCCCTTTGTTGTTTTTACCCTTACATTCTTGTCTGGATCATATCTCCAAAACTATTTGTGCTAGCAACTTTAAACTTTGTACACTTATAGATCTCATTGAGGCGAAGTTTCATGTTCAAGATCCATAACATCAGCCACACCCACTTTTTGAGTTATTGCCCTTTGTTGTCTTTACCATTACATTCTTGTCCGGATCATATCTCCTAAACTATAAGTGCTAGCAACTTTAAACTTTGTACACTGATAGATTTTATCGATGACAAGTGTCATATACAAGAACTGTTACTCTGCCATGTCCACTTTTTGAGTTATTGCCCTTTGTTGTTTTTAGTCTTACATTCTTGTCCGGATCATATCTCCTAAACTATAAGTGCTAGCAACTTTAAACTTTTACAGTTATAGATGTAGTAAGTAGGATATATATTATAAGAGAGGATTTTTGGTTATCCGGTGGGGGACTCCTGTATTGCATCGCAATACGACATGCACTTGTTCTTTATTAGATTTGCAGCAAAACCTATGGTTTCTGGAGTATTATGACCTAGAATTCAGATCTGACATTTCTTTGTGATGTGTCATGACATGAGTTGTATTATGGCGACATTTGAAAGAAACATTTATTCTTTTTTATGCCCCCGCATCAAAAGATCAGGGACATATAGTTTTTCCCCCGTCTTAACACCAGCCATAACTTGTAAGTTATAGAGACTTCATAGTACATAAGTATATTGCTTGTGACAAGACTTTTCTGCAGATACTAATTTCAAGGTCATTAGAAAAGGTCTTTTTGTCAAGGTCAAATATGTGAAAATTTAAAATTTAACAGTAGCTATAACTTTTACTGGTAAGTGGTTGTGACTATACTTTACATGTGACTTGCTTGTGGTAAGATCTTTCAGTATGTGCCAATCCCAAGGTCATCAGTCAAGGTCTTATTGTTAAGGCCACTTAATTCTAATCAAAGGCTTCAAAAAAGGCTATTTCTTTTGACTTGTAAGTGGAGGACACTCATAACTTCACATGTGTATTGCCAGTGACAAGATCTTTCTGTATGTACCACCTCCAAGGTTATCAGACAAGGTCAATAAATTTTGATTGAACCCGAATAATTGACTTGTGGGGAGGTTATATTTGCACTTAAAATCTTATCCTCCCAAACCATTGGCCTGATGTCAATGAAACTTAGTATGAATGATCCTTGGGTGACCCTCTTCTGAAGTTGTTCAAGAAATTTGGACTGGGTCCCAAATATTGGCGGACACGCACGCACTCATACGGACTGGGGTAACCCTATATGCCCGTCGCTATTTCATGGCGTGGTCATAAAAAATCGGTCAAAATGCCAATAGCTCATCATTTCGCTTGTCACAGAAAGCAAAATATAGTTTGTAATTTTGATCATGTTTCAAATAGAGAAAAATAACCTTTCGATTTAACGAAGAAAAGAAATGTGTACTTAATTTAAATTTCTAAATGAATTGCCATTACTTCAAGTGTACCATAATATCATTTGCGCATCTTATCGAAGATCACATTTAGGTCCCCTTCTCTCCCTATCATATTTTGCATTCCTTTAGACAATCAGAGCACTGAAAGTACTGATGAAGGACGTTTCTGTTGGCATACTAGAGTGATTCTTCAAAAGAGAAACTTTACATGTAAAATTACGATAAAAGGAAAATGACCTGACCCAAATTTGCATCTTGCTTCAGATATAAATTTCTCAACATATATTATTGATCGTCAACCAAAGTCCTGTAATTACAAGGTTTCGATAACTTTCGGCATAATGCCGGGTGTAGTTTAAAGAGTGATTGTCTGATCCATTGGGTATAAAAAGAAGGAAATGACAGTTAGATGATCTAGGTTATTATTCTGATTTTGTAATGCCAATCGATTCTCCGTAATCTCATAATTAAAATTATGGTGTTATCTGCTTAAAAAAATCTATAAAAGGATAATAATTAATTTTTCCACGATTTTCATTCTCAAATAAAGAAAGAAAGGGTAAGTGTTTATAACACGTAAAAAATATCAGAAACTCATATCGAGATTGGCTGTCGCGTGTTGAAAAGTAAAATGAAACCCCTTTGCATAAACCTTTATTGCACGACCTGAATGCTTTTCTTTCCCTGCTCGGGCTGTATCGGTATTCATGTGTATTCCGGTATTTCCATTAATTTGCCATTGTTTTATATACATTAGAAGTGTCAGGGGAGGTTACCATTCCAGTAATTCCATTCCCCAAGTTTTCATGAGTGACCCCCCACAGACCATTGGAAACAAGGGGTAAATTACTCACTTTGCCTGAAAATGAGTTCTCTGCAAGCAAAACGTTCACTCAATCTAAGACCTACATATGATTTCGCACTTAAAAGATTTCTTTGAGGTTTCAACAAGTCATGTAGAATCCGTGTTTCACTGCATTTTTAAAATGCATAGTTGTCAGATGGATACAATTCTTGAAAAAGAGTAAATTGAATCTTAGTGAGCGCTACTGTTTGGAAAACCTGACAGGATTATTCGAACACAATATTAACACTGGTGAACGTAAACGTCCACCAAAAACGGATACTTTTCCACCAACATCGCTTTGAAAGTCACGAAAACTTATATATAATACATACTTAGTGTATTATATGAAAAAAAATATCTAACGAGGTTGGGAGAATTGATCATTGTCGAGGCTCTGCCGAGACAATTGTCAATTCTCACAACCGAGTTTGATATTTTTTTCATACAATACACTAAGAATGTATTATATTTATCTTATAACCTCTTTTTGTCTTGTTTTCGTCGATGTTTCTTACCGAAATGCAAGTTTCTAAAAATAACTGTATGATATTATTGTTCTAAAAATAACTATGTGATATCATAAAAAATATCATACGGGTTGTTATCACACAGATATTTGTATAGTTATAAGATAAAATGAAAAGAATTATTGCAGAAAAGGCCATACAGAGAACGGTATGGCCACTTAGCATAAAAAACAACTAATCACAGCTTATGTAAAGTTGTTTTACTGTTTTACTTATAAACGACGGTTTATCTTTCTGAAATACTAACTTTATATTCGGAATCTTATCAAAAGAGACGTGCTAAAAAGGGGCATGGCATTATTCGATTAATTAAAATTTGATTTCGTCAAGGCTGGTGTACATGACTTTGTCTCATCGTTTCTAGTTCACCTTTCCGATATTTTTCGAGTTTTTAGCACCATCCAGCACCAAACAGCCGAGGGTCAGCTGCCTATAGATGTTGCTCTCATTATTACCCCCCCCCCCAACACATCTACGAAGTAGTGAGCTTTCACCCCGTCTATCCGTCCGTCTGACCGCTTAAAGACCTTTTTCGTTTCGAACTCTTACTCAAGAACAAAGTGACCTAGAATCATGAAACTTCTGCACAATTGTTACCCATGACCCAAGGAGGTGCCCTGTAGATTTTGGGCATCAGTGATAATCAGAATACATTTACTTAAATTATTTCGTCCTGCTTTTCCTTAATTCATTTCCTCCTTAATTAAGGATACTGTTTACTGACAATATTATTCACAGTGTGAGAGTGATTTTAAACATTCTTCACTAACACGGATAATATTTTAAATCGGGTGTAATTGGTCCGATCCCCGGCGACGGATCAAACCCTTTGCGACACCTGTCTTTCGCTGATTGGTGGATGGATAATCGTAAACCTAAGTGAGGCAGTAGCTGGGGTGTGACTTGGGTATGTAATGGTAATCTAGTGCGAAAAATGCAAGGAATACATTTTAAATCGTTTCAAAATGCGCGATATACGTGAAAATCATTAGAAGCGGCGTTTAACCAATGTAATTTGACCAAATAAAAGTGTGTGGATCCATTTTAGGTTACACGGATAAGAACTCTTGTGCATTCGGACATTTCCTCGGTCTGTGACGTAGAGGAAAATCGCTTTTTTTAGTGTAAGATCGATTAATATATCATTAAGTGAACAACAAAAGCTATATTTTCGAGAAAAAAAAAGCTTTTGTTTTTCACGTAATCAAATATCAATCGATCTTACTTGAAAAATAAACGATTATTTGTATTTCTTTAATTCAGAAACGAGACAAAATGTGAAACTTTTAGAACATATTTTCCGAAAGCGCGCCATTTTCACGTGATTGCTATGCAACGTCCCTGATGACGTCACTTATTGGGCTTCGTTTAGATAAAGTCAGATAGTGGGAAATGAACGAAATCGGGGTACATTTTTTTTTGATAATTTCACTGGCTAGGCGTTGAGTTTATCAGATGAAAATATACCGTTATTTATTGATGATCCACCGAAAAACATTAAAGAAGACTAGTAATTTTCAAAAATCTCTCTGGTATACGACTAGATCTACATGTACATTGAAAGATATAATGAAAAGTGGCCATGATCCGTTTTAAAATGGCGCGGTACGTATTGAGTCAAATTTAGTGCCAAATTAAGTTCAGTCTTCAAGATGGACAGTGTTTGGAAAGTCCGCTGTTTACTGTTAGTCTGGACTATAGCTGGACATACTGGTTCGTAATTTTAATCCATAACGCGGTTGTTATAGCGCGTCGTTCTATCAACTCGGATTCGATACCTTACCAGAACGAATAACTCAATATTACAAAATTATTCCGAAGGGAATAGAATAAACATTTAAATAAAAAAAAAACTCGATTTTAATAATTCGGCAAAAATTGCCATTTTCAAGAAAAATGAACCAACACTTAAGATTTGTTTCATTTTTCTTGAAAAAGGCATTTTTTGTCGAAATATTGAAATCGATTGTTTTTATTAATTGCATTTAACGAATAAATTTCCTGATATTTAAATCTCTCGCCTATTGGTGGATAATTGCACAACCTTTGAGGATGAATAACTTGCGGCTCTGAAGAATTTTGTTGCAGTAATAAGATAATTCGAAAGTGATGTTTGGCTCTTCTGGGATTGGCTGAACGAGCTTAATCAGTTGCTTGGTTTCCGTCCGCGCGTCTGTCTCTTTTACGAGATAGTAAAGTCCACAATTGTTATCAAATTTCTTTTCTAACTAGTTTTCACAAAAATATGTTAGGGTCATAATGAAAGTTCCTTTCGCACATGGGGCTTATCCGTTGGAAAATATGGGAACACGTATGTTCATGAGTGTCTTAAAATGTCAATTTCATCTGTCTCGGTTGCGAGAAATTATCATGACTGGGCACAGCCTCGTCATGATAAATTCTTCGAAAATCGACCAGAAAACATTTTAGATTTAAAGATACTATAATCATCTCATATTTCTGTCGAAATATCTGATTCATGGTAAGGGGAGACACCGGTGCTCAAATACACTAAAAGCCTCTGACAAAATGTGTTAGCAGTCAGATAAGTTTGCTTTTTCTTGATAGAACTTCAAATGTACGTTAAACCTGATTGGCTGGAAATTCCAGTAAAAATTTAGCAAACGTATACTTTTATACAACAGTATCATCGTTGAAAACTATATATATATATATAGGTAAAAAAAAATCACTAACCTTTTTAGATGGTCGGTAGGTCAAAACAATTGCTAGTGGTTCGCCCCTGCCGGGCGTTCTGAAAAAATATGCAGACCACAAATTGGGCTGACAGCTTTACGACCAATTGTTGAACTGAACAAAATCATTCGATATTGTATACGAGTGTCATCATTTTTTGTATTCAATCTTTCATAGTTTGCACTTTGACGGTCTTTTACTCCGATTTCAGATGCGGACCAGATTTTCAGAACCGCCTCTATCTATGCTGACCATATGGTGTTACAGTGTGCTCCGCAGCGGGCCAACATTTGGGGCTACTCGCCAAATATAGGGGACAGTATAAACGTCATAGTGTCAGATGGTCAGAACAACTTCACGGCATCAACAAGCTCTGGACAGGTAAAATGTTTAATGCTGATAGAAATGTACAGATTATCCTTTTTTCAACTTTAAGGAGGCATGAAACTAAAACCCAAATAACACTGTATTAAGGTAGTGGACCCGCAATAGTTCCGCTACCGTTTTCGGAAGTAATGAACTTAAACAGTGTTAACCGAGGTTTCCTAATGATTTTCATTAGGAAACCTCGGTCAACATGGTGAAAGTTCATGGGTTCCTAAATGTTGCGGATCTATTACGGTTCCACTACCTAAATCCGTACTGTGTGATTAGGCTTTTAGGTTTTAACCTCCATGAATAAAAAGAAAGATTATAGGTGTTTAAGTTAGTTTTCTCATGTAAATACTTTACAGTGCGTAATAATTTTTGTAACTGGCAAAACATAATTGTCTATAAATATAAATATAGACTAATACAGGTAAGGATATCGTGGAATTGACGATGAATGATTTTAGAATGATATTGAAATGAATTTAAATGAGTGTGTGGAGAGAGTTTGAGCGAATTTAGAGGGAGATATTGACATTTATTATCCACCTTTATCAAATATATGTACTTTTCTGTTTGTGTGTCTTCGTGGACCAACCAGACACTTAAAAAATCAAACCAGCCAATAAAGTCGTAGAATAATTTGATTCAAATTAAATGTTGACCATCTTGAACGATTTCGTCATGTTTTCTAATTTTTTCGGGGCGTTTTTGATCGATTTGAGTGAGTGTTTGTAATGGAGCGTTGGGTGAATGATTAAGAATGATATTGATCAGAATGAGTGTCAATTTCGAGATGTTGATAACTGTAATTAGGAAACCCAGTACTTTCAGCCATGTATTTCTCTTAATTGGCACGTCAATGATCCGACGAATGCAGAGTGATCTTCAAAATTTACAGGAGAGTTTCTTTGGAGATACTCATTTCTTCCAAGAATTATAACCTGTTGAAAACCATTGCCATCATGTGCGTTTCTTATTTCCACATATGATAGTTGTATTTCTGAGAGACTTACTGATGGATTAAAAAAAGAAATCACTGGTGCGATTTCTGTGTAATCTTTATCAAACTACTAAATTTTACTACGATCGGATGTAACTATTATGCGGAGGTTAATACTAGATATTTTATGGAAACTTTGCAAATCATTTTCTCTGAAATTTATTGATGAATTTCAACTAGATGTCACTGGAATGACCGTTGCGTAACCCGTCCTCACGCTGCAAAATATTGTCATCAGATAAAATCAAAGGACTGACAGTTCCGAAACGCATTTTATGCCGGCATTCATATTTACGTGATCTTATATCCTCAATTACTATGACAACTCAATCAAAACGATTCTAAATCGTTCACTCAGCACTCCATTCATTCATTCCTTCAAAACACCCACTCAAACCGCTCAAAAACGCTCCAAAATTACTTAAAAATATACAAACAACAGCTACATTAAAATAAATATAGATAGAAAAAACGCTATTTCACTGACATAAATTAGAATTTCAAGTGTCTGATTGGATCTTGAAGAAATGGGGAGCCATATAGAGACCGTGTATAATTATTTTATTAAAGAGAGGTAGTGAATATCACTAATTTTGTTCATCCTGAACAAAATTAGCGATTTTGGATAACCTCGCTTGAATTCACTCAAATCTCACTCCACACTCATTCTATTTAATTCCGGAATCATTCCAAACTCATTAATCTAGTCGATTTCACGATGTTTACAGTAGTAATGAATAACACAGTGGGGAAAAGGCACAATGCTTTGACGGCATTTGGCCATAAGGCTGAAACAAAAATTGTTTTCATGGCTAATTATTTCACAAATTGAAATCGGAATTGTTTTTAAAATGTGCTTTCAAATTTTTTTTTTAATCTTTTGTAATTCAACAGTTATGGAATTTGTTTTTCTGGTATATCGTAGAAGAATTGTGAATTTAAGATTTTGGTTTTCTTGCCGTCATCTGCTAGAAGCACCCTTTATCTTCAAGAACAAAAGAACGCACGTGCAGCCGCCGTCATAGCGCAGTTGGTAGCGCGTCGGACTATCAATCTAGAGGTCCCAGGTTCGATCCCCGACGGCGGCACTCATTCTTTCCGTCTATTTGTCTATTTGATAATCGTAGACTAATGTGACATAGTAGCTGGAGGCTAGGAAAGGATGTGGTGGTTGTACTGGTAAGAGAAATATCAGGAATCTATTGTAAGGTGCTCCAGCCGCCGCGATGTAACTGAAAAAATGTTGAGAGCGGCGTAAAACTCCATTCAATCAATCAATCTACAACGCACATGCAATAGAATGTATTCGTTCAAACAACCTCACGTAATTTAAACATAAGATGTAGCCGTAATGCTAAATCATAACATTTTTTCCAACTTTGAGTAATTATTGACATTAATTTGATACATGAGAATAACTACTGAAAACAGTGATAAATATTTTAACTATCAAACTTTTGAATGATGCAAGGCGAAATAATAAAAATCATACGGATTACAACATTGGACTGAGCGGTGAGAGCAACAAGATGATCTTATTTTGAAGACGACGATATCATGAATTACAAATGGATGATTAATCTAACTTCCAACCACCTGTATAACTAGGACTATCTACTAATACAGCTATTTTGCCATGACCGATTAATTTTGACATTTTTGTTTACGCTTTGAATTTTCACAAAACAGCGATATAGCTATGCAAAATTTCCAAACAATCGCCTTTGCAACTAGGGTTAAAACAGGAGTATTGATTCCAATTTCAGCGAACTGATGGCGCCGCGGGCGGGTTATGGCGAGCACTTCTCCCACCAATCAAAGCGGGCGGTCCTTATAACGTCACCATTACGTCACAAAGAGGTCAAAGTATCGTATTACACGACGTACTGTTCGGAGATGTTTGGTTCTGTTCCGGTCAAAGCAACATGGTCTTCAAGATGAAACAGGTAAATAAGCACAAGTATACAAAGGCTTTGTTTGCATAATTTAAGTGACCGAATAGAAGTTGGTGTAAGTTTATGTTTTTAAATTATGCGATGTAGTGCCTATCCGAAATGGAAGCAAAGCCTGCCTTACGATCAAAGTTATTCCAATTTTATATAGCAGTATATCAACATTGCCGTCTCTAATAAAGCCAAAAACACTGCGCGTATTTCAGCAAGGGTAGCAATTAAACCGTATTTCTATGAAAGGGTTGTAATGTTATTTAGAGATCATTTGCTTTTAACACAATTCTGAAGTCCCGATAGAAATAAAGTAAGAGCTTGACATACGGAATGTATCTGTCCGAAGATTCTCTAATTCTGATCTTGTTCTCAATTTTGCAGGCATGTTTATATCATTCTATCATTGTCATTTGAATCATATTTCATAAATTTTGAAGACAACACTGTAAAAAAGACTTCTTTCATATAATCCCTTTGAAATATGTCTTTAAGTTCTACCTGACCTTTTCATAGGTGTTCAATACCAGTGAAGAGCTAGCAAACTCGGCTCATTTTTCGAATATTCGTATTTTGATGTTCGGTCTTGACGAAGCTAACGAAACACTGGATGAAGCTAAACGCATAACGATACCTTGGAGACAACCGAAAAATGGTAAGTACTTTTTTATCATTGAGCCTGGGTGTGACATTTCCAACAAAATCCAAAGTGCGCCAAGCAAAGACTTTGACCAGTATGTGCATCCACACAGTCTGACCATAGTCTTCATTGCGCGCTTTCTAGATAGACAGGGTCCCAATGTGCCTTTAGACAATCAGATAGTCTTATAAGTGCACTGTGTGACTGTCTAGGCTGCTCAATGTTTCTTCTTCACGCACATGTTAAATTGTTGGAAATATCACGTACTGGCTCATTTCATATTTCAGCAATTATTTTCTCGGTATCGCTTTATGTTTTACAAATAAATGTGGACATATTGATGCACACAATGCCTAGCTTCTGGAATAATATATCAATTATTTTTTTATTTTAATTATTCATTTTTTTACTTATTTTTGTTGTTGTTACCAAGACTTTCAATGGTTGAACGGATCGTTTACGAGATAGTCGTAGATTTAGCATATGAATCAATGTTCCTACTTGCATTAAAAGAGATCTTGCAATAGTAACAATTGATTTTCAACTATAAACATGTTATCTTTTCTAGGAAGCGAATAGCATTTAAAATGAATAGAAAATGTTAAAATACGTAAACGGACAAAACCCGGGCGTTAAAGAGAGAAAACGTGAATTAACAAGTAAATTCACGTGCCGGTTTTTTTTCACTTAAATATCCTCAGTCAGGGCCTTTACACTTTATGACAGAGCCCTTTTTCATAGGCCAGGACCTTGTGTGATTGAAGAGACAAAAATAAAATAATAAACCACAGTTGATAGACAAAGTCCCCGGATTTATTCCAAATGACCAATAATGGGGCATGGTACATTATAATGTAATAAATAGGATTTTCCTAATGAACAAGTAAGAATGGCAAATTAATTAATTATTGTTCTATTTTAGACAAGCTAACGGGATACTTTTCTGCTGTTTGTCTGATGTATGCTATGAACTTGGCCCCCGTTTTAAACCGTCCACTTGGACTGATCGAGTCAGCGTGGGGAGGGACTAAAGTCGAGTACTGGATGTCCGACGAAGCTAGAGCCAGCTGTTCTACCAGTAGAAAAAGGTAGAGTCAATCTTACACACCGACCATCTCTATGAAGCGATCATTCTTATTTAGCGGCAATAACCAAAAATTACGTTTTCTTCAAATTCCGTTGTTACATACTTTATACGATTCCACACGCGGAGCCTCGACAATTATCGATTCTCCCAACCTCGTTAGATATTTTTTTCATACAAAACACTAGGTGCGTATTAATATTTATGTCATAGACGATTCCTTACACATTATTAATAACGAATTCCGTACGTGTTACGTTCAGTTTCTATCGTACTTTAAACGATTCCATACACATTTCCAACGATTTAGAACATATTTCCTACGTACATTTTGCGTACATATCTTATTCCGAACATATTTTACGCGAACCTTTACTTATTTCTACGAGTCCGTTAATATGAATTTCAATTCAAGATTTGTAACAGAAAAGGCAATTTCGATTTTGTTCGCCCAAAGCAATGCCATGAAACGATCCCAAAGTAGTGAGTTTTATGCTTTTATGTAATTAAATTATTGAAGTTTACGAGACTATGATCGCTTTCCATTGTGAATAGAACTCTAAATCAAATCTGACGCATTTGAGGATATATACAGTAAAATAACTTCTTGTCCTGCGTTCAGGATCACATAACGGTGCAAACAGTTTTCAAATTATATCCCGCTTTGCACGCAAGTGCACGTGCAAAGCGGGGAACAATCGGAAAACTGCTTGCACCGTTTGGTGATCCTGAACGCAGGACAGGTTTCATATTTCAATGGAAACAAAATAAACCCTTTACGACCCTAACTTTACAATTTAAGGGCCCGACCTACAGCACACGGTAATCTATGGAATGCCATGGTATATCCAGTCTTGAACACTACCATATATGGAGCTATTTGGTATCAAGGTACTGTTTTTTATTTTCTAGATTTGGAAATTCATCGACGAAACTTTATCATTAGTAATACATATACATGTATTCATGTTATTTTGTAATAGGATATGAGCCTATGCGTGACATTTCCAACAATTTTGTATGTGCGCAAAGCATTGTCTCTGGCCAGTCTGTGTGGATGCATCCTCACAGACTGGTCAGGGTCATCGCTATATGCCCTCTATAGATAGAAAAGGTCTTCTCTATACTTTGCTAAATACCTCGCTCTCTTCTTCCATACCAGAAATTACAACAATCTCTTTTCTATACTTTATTGCCGATTGCGACGCATGCTAGATACACAACGATGGAGTGAAACAGGTACAATGCAATGCATTCAAAAGTGATCCGCATCATAGCAAGGAACGCGACGTCCAGCCGTAAAAAACAGAGAAGATGGCTCTGAAAAAAAAGCTGTATCCCAGAACAGTTCAGCGCCCTCCTCAGCGGTATGCGTGGGACTTCGCATAGTCTAGATACAAAATAACAGTATATTCTACATTAATCTATGGTATTAAATACAATTACACTGAACGTTTATGTATCATTTGACGTGCTCGCTAGAACTGATTTAATTGATAAAGTAAACGAAACTTACCTGTAAGTTGAAGTTTGCTGCATATTTTGTTAATCCCTATCTACCAGAATCACATGAGTGAGAAGCTGCTATCACGTGACCAAGACCCTTCAGACCTTTAGCGCCAGCCGACGAAATTCTGAACATACACTTTACCTTGGGCGGGCGTTAATGCATTGGGCGGGCATGTGATTCTGGTAGATAGGGATTAACAAAATATGCAGCAAACTTCAACTTACAGGTAAGTTTCGTTTACTTTATCAATTTTGTTATCCCTATCTACCAATCAGAATCACCATGAGTTTTTAGAGACAATCGTCAAGAATTTCGTTTTTGCAAGTCATTAGGTAAGCCCATATTTCACAAGTATGCCCAGTTAAATAAGCACTAGTCTATTTGTAATTCAAATTTTAATAACACTATTTACATCGTGAATAAGCCCTTCTAAAACAAAGGGTAAATTGTTCGTACACTTGCACTTATTTAGTATGTTCGTCAAGCACAGTATGTGAAAATTCGGTGTCATTTGTCACCTTGCGATCATAGAACTTTCGGAATGTACAATCCTTTTGCCATCCGGCGGTTCTCAAAATTGTGTCTATCGGCACTTTTGAAGCCACGGCACTTGTAGACGCACTGCGTGTACTGTGTGGCTTAAACATTGAGATATCTATACCGGCGCGAGACAGAACGTTTTTAATCCATTTTGCGAGGGTTGATTTTGTCACCGCCTTATGTGGTTTTTGGTAACTAATAAATAATCGCTGCTCATTACCACGGATTTCCTTTGTCTTTTCTAAATATCGATTTATCGTATTTACAACACATAATGATAATTCACTTTCATATCTTTTTATAAACATTTCCGATAAATGACGCCCGTGTTTAGTAGTCTTCAATATATCTCCAACTCTGATTTTAACAAAGTCTGTGGTGATTTCAATATTTCCAACTAAAATGTTGTGCAGTGTTTGTAATCTTTGTCCGGTCGTTAGTGCAAGTAACACCACTGATTTCATTCCTAGCTGATTTAAATTATTACAGACATCGTCCGACATCTCATGAGAGATAAAACGCAAAACAGTTCCGACACCCCATGTACATGTATAACGCGGTAACGAAGGGTTCCTATTAAAACCCCCCCTCAGGAATTGTTTTATCAGTATATGGTTTCCTAAGTGCACATTGTTTACAATGTAAACACTACTGGATACAGCGGATTTGGCCGTGTTAATGCCACTATAACCTAATCCATTTGCATGTAATTCAGTTAGGAACGATAAAAGACTATTTACAGTGGGATCAAAGACATTAATTTCCCTTTCACCACAAAATTTAACCCATTTATTGAGGTAAACCCCATATTGTTTCTTTGTGGAGCCTCTCCATGAGGAGAGGATAATATCGGCAGTGTTTTTTGAAATGCCTCTGACGCACAAGCTTTCCCTGAGATTTTGAAAACAGCAAGCTTCATCGTTTTTAACCTGTGCTGTTTTCCTTTCGGATGCCACAGACATTCTGTCACAGACGGCAGTATTATGGGTTGTTGCGTTGCCATCTGCAGCAATCGAGGAAACCATGGCTGGGTCGAAAACAAGGGAGCTATTAGCACTGCCTCCGCTTCGTCTTGTTCCAATTTCTGGAGAACATTCCCCAGCACACTGAAAGGAGGACTTATGTAGGAATGATAGTCTCCCCAGTTTAAAGAAAATGCATTAACTGCCATGGCGTTTTTATCTGGTGTATATGAAACGTATTTTGAAATTCTGTGATTATGCTTTGATGCAAATAAATCAATATCACACGGAGGATATATCTGCATTAACTTGGAAAAATAATCGTTACGCAACGACCACTCCATGTCATCGTTTAATTTTTGTCTACTTAGGGCGTCGGCCCGCACATTAAGCTTAGTTGGAATATGGTATACACTTATCCATAATTGTTTGTTGATGCACCATTGCCATAATTCCGTAACTATCCCATTTAGCTTTGGAATCCTTCCCCCCATTTTGGAAATATATTTAATAGCCGTAGTATTGTCCAGCATTAGCTGTATATTCTCATTCTTACTGTCTTTACAAAAGAATTGAAGAGCCAAAAACGCGGCCTTTAATTCCAGTACATTGATATGTTCTTTCCGTTCCGTTTCGTCCCAAATGCCACTAAACTGTTTGCCGAAGGTTACATCATGTGCGCCGGAACCTGTTCAACTTGAGTCCGACTCAATTACCCTTGTTGGCCTTTGGAGAATAATTGGTTTGAAAGAGTGTTCTAAATTATCAATCCACCATTTAATGCAAGTGCGACTCTCGGATGACAAACCCATAGGACTATCGAAATCCCCTTTGTTTATTTTTAATTCGTAATCCCTCTGTATCTCTAACGATTTGTAATAAAGCGGGGCGTACCGAACCCCTGGCTCACTCGCAACCATTTTCCCTATCAATTTTGCGAAATCGCGTATTGATAAAACATGCTGTTGTAATATATATTTACACTCTGCAATAATGTTTTGTTTCTTTATAAGTGTCAACTCGACAGTCATATTAACGGAATTTATTACAAAACCGACAAACTCTTTTATTTGTGATGGAAAGAAAACTGATTTATTAGGATGTACCGTTATTCCCAAACTGTCCACTAAAGTGACACTTCTGGTAACGTTAGTTTCACACTCTATTTTTGAATTTCCGACTAATAACGCATCATCAATATATGCACAATTTGTGAGTCCCTCTTTGCGTAGTGTTGAAAAGACGGGCTTCATTATTTTTGTGAAGATCCGCGGGGCTGAGCTGAGTCCGTTAGCCAAGGCTAAATACTCATAAGTCTGCCCTTTCCAAGTAAACCGCAAATGTTTTCTATCAATAGGCGCTACCGGTACACTGTAATAAGCGTCCTTAAAATCTAACTTTGCGAAAAGGCAATTCTTTCTTACTAGTTGTAATGCATTTTTCAAGGTCTCCATTTTGAAATGTTTTTTATCGACATGTTCATTTAATTTGCTTAAATTGAGGATAAGTCGGTAGGATCCATCCGATTTTGGACGGATAAAAATATTAGATAATGTCTCATCAGGCAGCGACGAAACCGGTTGTATAATTCCTTTCGTTTTGAATTCAATTAAAAGTTTTTCGATAATTAACTCTTCCTTTCCCGAAAACTTTATTTCCGACCGATGGCACTCTGTGCATGGTTGCGAGCTAAATTCAATCTTATAACCATTTCTAATTATATCTAGAATATATTGGTCACTAGTTATTTTTTCCCAGTTTGAATAATATACTGATATTTTCCCACCAAAAAAGTTGCTAGGTAGGTTGATTAATTTTTTACTTACATTCAATGTTTTTGGCTCCTTTTGGAATTTTTTCTGGTCCTGATCTCTCTTTTTGCTCTTTTGCTGGAAAGAACTTGCATGAGTCAGGACCCGTTTCCCTAAAAAATCCCGAGATGTCGACGGCAAATTCCTCCCCGACGAGTCCTTATGTCCCCATGAAGAAGATTGTTTATAAGGTTGTCTTGTTTTAGCTCCAGATGAAAGGACTGTTAAACTCTTGCTTAGCTTTTGATTTTCGTCTATTTCCCGTAACCGTTTTTCGAGATCTTTGTCATCTCCAAATAGATGAGTTGGAGACGTTATTTTTTCGCTGTCACTGCAAAGTGAAGCATAGCGGGACGCGATTGCTGGTAATAATGAGCGGCGTCTCTGAGCCGAGAAATCCCGATGCCCATACGCTAAAAGGTTAAATGCGTCAAGGGACCAATCAAAAAGTTCTTCCGCGTCTTCCGACTCCATCTCAAGCGTTTTATTCATGATATTAATCAGAGGTATCATCCCTTTGGTAAGGTAGTTTTGCGTACGCTGAAACCCTTTATCTGTTTGCTTTAAATCTTTGTTAGTTTGCTTATTGGTCCAAAGAAGCTTGTTTACTTTAGGTACCTCCAGGTATTCGCAGTTACCTGGCCTGTTATATTTGCTTAAAAGCTCTTGCACTGGTAAAGATTTGTGATCAACCTGTTCTGACAATCCTTTATTGACTGTAGAGGCTACTACCTCATGCACATCGGAACTAAATTCTTCCTTTTTTGAAAATTGTGCTTCTACGTCTTTCATTTTTTTCAGTTTTTTGTAACGAGGCTCTGATTCGAAGTCGTCTTTAGTTTTCCGTTTTTCCCCTCGCGTTTCACTAATTTCGGCGTCCGAAATTTCGTCTGCGGATGAACGCGTTTCTGAGAAATTATCTTCGACGTCCGATGCATCGGACGCATAGATTGCATTTTGCTGGCCTAAATTGCCGACTTTTTGTGTTAATCCCTGCACGGCTTGTGTCAATTTTTCCAACGAATTTTGCTGTTGGTTATAGAGTTCCTTAGTTTGCTTATACTGCTGCAATAAGCTCTCTAAGAGATTGTTATCACTGTCCGCCATTTTAATTCCCGTTTTCGACGAAAAACTCGCACTGTTACTTAGCAACGAAAGGCTTGGATTTGATGCCCCTGTATTGGTGCTGATAAGCGGTACGTCACTAATTTGCATACCTTGACCAGCAAGCACTGCGGTATCACGCGTGTAAGACATGTTACCTTGACCCACTGCCGTATTACACATATGTGGGGTTGTTACTGTCGAGGTGCCTGGCGAAAGTCCAGCAAACACCCTGAAGATCCCACGCCGACTTGTACTCGACGTTGGGATATCTCCGGAACAGTCTGAGACTCCGGGCGCCGGTAAAGGCTGCAAACCCTGAAGAGACTCATTAAATCCCGCTGTCAAGGAATTATCCTGACTCTGGGAAGTAGGGGCTATTTCGGCCCCGTCGGCCATTTCTGTCCGGTTTGTTCAAACAAAGAATAAACACAATCCTATTAATCCTGTTATAACCACACTTCCGACGAAATCCTAATGTACACAAATCTAACAATCCACTATTCTGCTATAATTCCAGAATGATATTAACGATCTAAATCTACATGAACAAATAATATTTTGATTGAATTTTCTTCGAATTATGAAACAGGCCTTGGTCAGTTCCCTAGCCGTTATCTCTGAAGGGTCTTGGTCACGTGATAGCAGCTTCTCACTCATGGTGATTCTGATTGGTAGATAGGGATAACAAAATCCTGTATTCTCTACCCCTCCACGACTTACATGTGCATTCTGATTGGTTAGAATATCAAAACAACTTCATAACAATTTACCTTTAGCTGAGGCGTAACAAGAAGACAGCCTTTTTCCGCTGTACTGGCGTAACGCGGAAAAAACTAAGTCTCAGTCCTTCTACCAGCTGTCATCTGTTATATTGTATATGTTTTTTGACGATGTACCTTGTGTATAAGTCGTAAATAAACTTCTGTTCTGTTCTGTTCTGTTCTGTCATCCGAGTGGTCTAGGCGAGTGTAGTGGTCTGGGCGGCATTTTGTCACTTTATCATGCACCCATGAAATTATTGGAAATGTCATTGGAAATACCCAGAGCGTTTTTGGTATAAAGACCATTTTGAATATAAAACAAAATTATTCGAATTTGACCTTTAGCAAAATGGGTCAATATATTATGGCGAAAATACGTTTCATATAAATAGATCAAAATATCTGACCATTATAATTTAATCAGTATTAGATCTTTTGGTAGATAAAGTCTCAGCCCTTCTACTAGCTGTCATCCGATAAACTTTATGTATTGTGTAGTTGTATAGCGACATTTTGTCACTTTATCATGCACTCATGGAATTGTTGGAAATTGTTGGAAATGTCATGCTCTGGCTCATATACAATAACGATAATTTCAGACATGTTATTCCCCTTGCTAGTATAGTTTATCGTTCATAAGCGAACATATCTCGGGATTAGTGCAAAACTATTGTAAGGACCTATAATGGCATTTATAATTGCTTTGCAGTGACCTCTCGATATATTCCAAGTCCCGCGTGAATGTATTTTGTTATTAAAAATATTACTAGATATACCACAAAAAAGTCAAATGTTCGCCCAATTACAATGCTGACGAAGATTACACAAGAAATAAAGCAATAGTTTTTCGTGTTTTTTGGGTTTTTTTTTTTCAATATATTTTTTTCAGAAATTGATTGGCTGAATTTTACTTCCGGTCAAAATCTAACCAAGGGTTATCCTTGTTAGATCCGGAGCCAGACACATCGATTGACCTTTTTTTCATTTAAGAGATGTTGAGAGTATTTGTTGATTTCATCAAGGTATGAAACAAAAAGTCCAATCACACTGTATGAATTCGCAAAGCTGATTCATACGCGAGTGAGATGAGGTTGTTAGTTTCATACCTCCATAAATCAACTCTTCATATCTTATGATTTAATTTCTTGAACAAAAATGTAAAGATTTACCCTCAAGTACATGTACAAGGATTGTTTATGGGGATACTCTCCGCGAAAGCTTACATAAAAGCTGCGTAATCGAAATTGTTTTCACTGAGTAATGAAACCATTTTTCTACCAATCAGAATACATAAATCTTGGTGAACATCACTGGAATTGAAATATATCCAGACCGATCTGCCATTTAGAAGGTCAAGAGGAGTTGCCATCTATTCAATGTCAATAAACTGTTCTTATTATAGGCGAGGCAAATAGCGCCCATCCCGAGCAATACTATTGCCTTTTCCCCGCCATGATAGATGATTGGCGTAAAAACTTCCACGAGGGATCGACACTCCAAACCAAGAGAGATTTTCCATTCGGTTTTGTTCAGGTAAATTCGTCCATATTTCTTTAACCTTTTGAAATAAATGTAATTCTAGGTGAAAGCAATGGCGGCCAACCCGAGCAATACTATTGCCTCTTTCCCGCTATGATAGACGATTGGAGGAAAAACTTCAACGAGGGATCGCAATACCAAACAAGGAGAGATTTTCCGTTTGGTTTCGTCCAGGTTCTCAATTTCTTAACAGTTTATTAGTGTACATTTTTTTACATGTGGGAAATGAAATACTTTCCTTCAAAGAAATATTTTAAAACTGATCCTATCCGAAAGAATAAGAGATCAACAGAAACAAGAGGGCCGTTGGCCCTGGGTCGCTCACCTGAGAAAAAAGCTTCATTACCTAGGTATGTCCATGCAACCACAGAAAAAAGAGATTTTCACTTATTCAATCAGAATTAGAAGAAGTTTAAAGATTTCAAAAATGATCCAAAGTACTACCCCCTCCCCAAGACACTCAGCACCTGGTGACCCAACAGTTCTGATTTTAGCTATTTTTATTAATGTCCATATATTGATCACCCATAACAATTTTCAAGTCTGTAGGGTTCCTGATCCAGAAGAAGAATAAGGTTAAAGATTTCAAAATTGATCCAAAGTACTACCCCCTCCCCCCTAATGCTCCGCACCTGGTGAATCTACAGTCATGATTTAAGCAATTTATATAAAGGTCCATATGCTGATCATCAATGCCAATATTGAAGTCTATAGGGCTCCTGGTTCATTAGAAGATGAAGGTTAAAGTTACAAAATTTTCACAAAAGTACTACCCCCCCCCCCTGGTGCTCCGCACCTGGTGGCATTACAGTCATGATTTTAGCTATTTTTATCAAGGTCTATGAGCTTATCCTCCATGCCAATTTTCAAGTCTGTAGGGCTTGTGGTTCAGAAGAAGAAGAAGGTTAAAGATTACAAAATTTTCACAAAAGTACTACCCTCTCCCCCCTGATGCTCCGCACCTGGTGAATCTACAGACATGATTTTAGCTATTTATATAAAGGTTCATATGCTGATCATCCATGCCAATATTCAAATCTGTCAGGCTCCTGGTTCAGAAGAAGATGAAGGTAAAAGATAACAAAATTTTAACAAAAGTACTCCCCCCTCCCCCCTGGTGCTCCGCACCTGACAGCCCAACAGATATTATTTTAGCTATTTTTATTAAGGTCTATGAGCTGATCCTCCATGCCAAGTTTCAAGTCTGTAGGGCTTGTGGTTCAGAAGAAGAAGAAGGTTAAAGATTACAAAATTTTCACAAAAGTACTACCCTCTCCCCCCCTGATGCTCCGCACCTGGTGAATCTACAGACATGATTTTAGCTATTTATATAAAGGTCCATATGCTGATCATCCATGCCAATTTTCAAGTCTGTAGGGCTCCTGGTTCCGAAGAAGAAGAAACTTAAACATTACAAAATTTACCCAAAGTACTACCCCCTCTCCCCTGTTGCTCCGCACCTGGCAGCCCAACAGATATTATTTTAGTTATTTTCATTAAGGTCTATGAGCTGATCCTCCATGCCAAGTTTCAAGTCTGTAGGGCTTGTGGTTCAGAAGAAGAAGAAGGTTAAAGATTGCAAAATTTTCACAAAAGTACTACCCTCTCCCCCCTAATGCTCCGCACCTGGTGAATCTACAGACATGATTTAAGCTATTTATGTAAACGTTCATATGCTGATCATCCATGCCAATATTCAAATCTGTCAGGCTTCTGGTTCAGAAGAAGATGAAGGTAAAAGATAACAAAATTTTAACAAAAGTACTCCCCCCTCCCCCCTGGTGCTCCGCACCTGGCAGCCCAACAGATATTATTTTAGCTATTTTTATTAAGATCTATAAGCTGATCCTCCATGCCAAGTTTCAAGTCTGTAGGGCTTGTGGTTCAGAAGAAGAAGAAGGTTAAAGATTACAAAATTTTCACAAAAGTACTACCCTCTCCCCCCTGATGCTCCGCACCTGGTGAATCTACAGACATGATTTTAGCTATTTATATAAAGGTCCATATGCTGATCATCCATGCCAATTTTCAAGTCTGTAGGGCTCCTGGTTCCGAAGAAGAAGAAACTTAAAGATTACAAAATTTACCCAAAGTACTACCCCCTCCCCCCCTGTTGCTCCGCACCTGGCAGCCCAACAGATATTATTTTAGCTATTTTTATTAAGGTCTATGAGCTGATCCTCCATGCCAAGTTTCAAGTCTGTTGGGCTTGTGGTTCAGAAGAAGAAGAAGGTTAAAGATTACAAGATTTTCACAAAAGTACTACCCTCTCCCCCCTGATGCTCCGCACCTGGTGAACCTACAGTCATGATTTTAGCTATTTATATTAAGGTCCATATGCTGATCATCCATGCCAATTTTCAAGTCTGTAGGGCTCCTGGTTCCGAAGAAGAAGAAACTTAAAGATTACAAAATTTACCCAAAGTACTACCCCCTCCCCCCTGGTGCTCCGCACCTGGTGGCCCAAAAGTTATAATTTTAGCTATTTTTATTCAGGTCTATGAACTGATCATCCATGCCAAGTTTTAAGTCTGTAGGACTACTGGTTGAGAAGGAGAAGAATTTTTAAGATTTTCTTAAAATTTCACCTTTTGTTGCCATAGCAACCAGAGTTTTTCATGGATTTCAATTCTTTTAGCTATTTTTGAAGGGGACCACCCAAGCAACATTTCTGTAAAATTTGGAGTTAATTGGCCCAGTAGTTTAGGAGGAGATGTCGTTTAAAGAAATTGTTGACGGACGCCGGACGACGGACGACGACCGACGACCGACGACCGACGACCGACGACCGACGGACGGACGCCGGACGAAAGGTGATCACAATAGCTCACATGAGCACTTCGTGCTCAGGTGAGCTAAAAAGGCAATAATTCAGATTATAATTTAAAAAGGAATGTCTCTTTGATTCATTTATATGTCTTGCGTTTCTGTCAGGGATACTTTAGACTCTTGTAAATTGTACCTTTAGATGTGATCTTTGATGAGAAATTCTAGACGACAGCCTTTATACCTAAATAGAAGATACTCTCCGGACAAGTTTAGTGACGGAATGGCGGACGGAGAGCATTTTTTATCCTCTTCGCCGAAACGGCGAGGAATAACAAGAATACAAACGATGTTTAACACAGCTTGAAAATACCAATCGTCCATCAAAGTACCTAGGTTTGGTTCCCTACTTCAGATTGCCGCCAACAGAAACGATACAGCTTCCCAAACGTTTGCTGCCATCCGATGGTCTCAAACCTCGAACTTCGGGTACGTTCCAAACCCAAGGATGCAGAAGGTATTTATGGCAGTGGCCCTAGATCTTCCTGACTTTGACTCGCCGTATGGAAGGTAAGGATGTTGGTATGTTCAGTCAAACTTGCCCAAGCAAAGGCATTATTATCCATTATGTACGGTTTGCACGTGCGTAATAACAATGACACCGTCTAAAATATCTTTTCGTTGATGAATGATTAGATGAATAAGCTGTAGTTACAGTGCTATGGTAACTTAGCAACGACCAAAGTCACAAATTTTTCTGGTCGAACTGGCTTCTCTGGGGATGTGGAAGAGTATATATTTATTTCACGCACCCTTTAGGTCGAGGTCTGCGTTGGTAAAAATGTCAATATCCTTGTTACACCCATGCAAAACTGTCCTTTTTTAGAGATTAATTTCATTTATGTACCAATTTTGAAATTTGTCTTGCAGTATGCTATTCCCTTGAAATAGTTTCCGAAATTTTGAAAGAATTCATCTTTGACTCTATTTCTCGAATACAAAAGGAAATTTTAATCGCATGCTTACTTTGGCATTTAAGCTGCTTGTATGTGAATTTTATCGTTACTCCTTACGTTTCAAAAACAATATTGACATTGACCGTTCTTAAAATTATTAGACAAAAGGTGCTAGTTAAGAGATCTGGGGCCCGTTTTGCTAAACATCTTACGACCATTTTTTTCATAAGTCAAAAAATAAAGCTGTTTCGACAGTAGTAACAAATATGGATTTCCGCCATGCATCATCTCATTGGAATCGTCTTCTTAAGACGATTCCGATGAGATATCGCAAGGCAGAATCTAACAATGAATGAAAATACCAGGTACGATTTGTGATTTTGACTTATGATTAGTTTTTTCGTAAGTAGCATGGTAAAAGTATGCCTAGTTCAATGAAGCTAATAGTACTATTTATTCAGTATTCATCCACGTGATAAACAAGACGTTGCTGCGAGACTAGCGCTGGCTGGCCGAGCTGTGGCTTACGGAGAATCTAACCTGGACTTCCAGGGTCCCTTCCCGACTACGTACAGAATACACGGGCATACGGACATGGAAATAGAATTTGACAATGGAAATAGTGTGATCGACGTACGAAAAAATGCTGGATTTGAGGTAATGGTTTGATCGGGTACATTTTTAAAGATTTTGAAATTTAAATAAGCCCCGCCCTGCCACGCCTCCAAATTTGGGGAGGGGGGGGGGCAATCAAAATTTCTTGAACATTGTAAGTAAAGGGTCACCCAATGAGTATTCGTGCCAAAATTCATTATAATCGGCCATACGATTTGTAATGAGAAGATTTTATTTAGTGAAAATAAGCCATTCCGTGGTCAGTCAAACTTTCTTGAACAATTTCAGACGAGGGTCATTCAATGAATATTTCCACCAAGTCATTGACACACGGACGGACGCACATACGGACGCATGACGTTCACAACGCCATGACAATAGCCGACTAGTCTTCTGCCAGTGGAGCTAAAATGTTCATTTTCCGATACGTCATTTAAATACCATTTCAATATTAAACGAGAGATCAAGTGCGTATAACTTGGTATCAAAAAGAACAAGGTAATACAGGCATTTAGAGGTCATAACCTACTTTTGAACAAGAGGGCCATAGTGGCCCTTAATCGCTCACCTGAATGAACTGTCTAAAATTTTCAAAAAGAAGAATGAGAAATATAATGATGAATGACTGAGCTAAACAAAGCTGTTGCTTCTATACAACTTGAGAATCCGTTTTTTACAATTTTAAGGTTGACTAACAAGGATTTTTATAATTGATTTTGTGACCTATTTTTAACCCCAGATGACCCTATTTCAATCTCATCCGAGATTTCATCTAGACAATCATTCTGACCAAATTTCAGGTTGATTGGCCAAAAATTGTGGCCTCTAGAGTGCAAACAAGGTTTTTCTTAGATTTGACCCTGTGACCTAGTTTTTGACCCAAGTTGACCCAATTTCAAACTTGTCCGAGACTTCATCAAGAGAATCATTCTGACCAAATTTCAGGTTGATCGGGCAAAAAATGTGGCCTCTAGAGTGCATACAAGGTTTTTCTTGGATTTGACCCAGTGACCTAGTTTTTGACCCCGGTTGACCCAATTTCAAACTTGTCCAAGATTTCATCAAAACAATCATTCTGACCAAATTTCAGGTTGATCGGGCAATAAACGTGGCCACTAGAGTGCATACAAGGTTTTCCTTAGGTTTGACCCTGTGACCTAGTTTTTGACCCCAGATGACCCAATTTCGAACTTGTCTAAGATTTCATCAAGACAATTATTCTGACCAAAAATTTCAGGTTGATCAAGCAAAAAATGTGGCCTCTAGAGTGCATACAAGGTTTTTCTTAGGTTTGACCCTGTGACCTTGTTTTTATTCCCCGTTGACCCAATTTTGAACTTGTCCGAGATTTCAATAGGACAATCATTCTGACCAAATTTCAGGTTGATTGAGCAAAAAATGTGGCCTCTAGAGTGCATACAAGGTTTTTCTTAGATTTGACCCAGTGACCTTGTTTTTGACCCCGGTTGACCCAATTTTGAACTTGTCCGAGATTTCATCAAGACAATCATTCTGACCAAATTTCAGGTTGATTGAGCAAAAAATGTGGTTTCTAGAGTGCATACAAGGTTTTTCTTAGATTTGACCCCGTGACCTAGTTTTTGACTCCAGTTGACCCAATTTCGAACTCATCCGAGATTTCATCAAGTCAATCATTCTGACCAAAAATCAGGTGGATCGGGCAAAAAATGTGGCCTCTAGAGTGCAAACAAGGTTTTTCTTAGATTTGACCCTGTGACCTAGTTTTTGACCCCAGTTTACCCAATTTCAAACTTTTCCGAGAATTCATCAAGAGAATCATTCTGACCAAATTTCAGGTTGATCGGGCAAAAAATGTGGCCTCTAGAGTGCATACAAGGTTTTTCTTGGATTTGACCCAGTGACCTAGTTTTTGACCCCGGTTGACCCAATTTCGAACTTGTCCAAGATTTCATCAAGACAATCATTCTGACCAAAATTCAGGTTGATCGGGCAAAAAATGTGGCCTCTAGTGAGCATACAAGGTTTTTCTTAGATTTGACCCCCGTGACCTAGTTTTTGACCCAAGTTGACCCAATTTCGAACTTGTCCGAGATTTTATCAAGACAATCATTCTGACCAAAATTCAGGTTGATCGGGCAAAAAATGTGGCCTCTAGAGTGCATACAAGGTTTTACTTAGATTTGACCCCGTGTCCTAGTTTTTGACCCCAGTTGACCCAATTTCAAACTCATCCGAGATTTCATCAAGACAATCATTCTGACCAAAATTCAGGTTGATCGGGCAAAAAATGTGGCCTATAGAGTGCATACAAGGTTTTCCTTAGATTTGACCCCGTGATCTAGTTTTTGACCCCAGTTTACCCAATTTCGAACTCGTCCGAGATTTCATCAAGACAATCATTCTGACCAAAATTCAGGTTGATCTGGCAAAAAATGTGGCCTCTAGAGTGCATACAAGGTTTTTCTTAGATTTGACCCCGTGACCTAGTTTTTGACCCCAGTTGACCCAATTTCGAACTAATCCGAGATTTCATCAAGACAATCATTCTGACCAAAATTCAGGTTGATCGGACAAAAAATGTGGCCTCTAGAGTGCATACAAGGTTTTTCTTAGATTTGACCCCGTGACCTAGTTTTTGACCCCAGTTGACCCAATTTCGAACTCGTCCGAGATTTCATCAAGACAATCATTCTGACCAAAATTCAGGTTGATCGGGCAAAAAATGTGGCCTCTAGAGTGCATACAAGGCAAATGTTGACGACGGACATCGCACGACGCACGACGCACGTCGCACGATGGACGACGGACGACGGACATCCACCTAACCACAATAGCTCACCTTGAGCACTTCGTGCTCAGGTGAGCTAAAAATGGCGATTAGAAAAACATTGTTCTCAATCATTCGAAAAATGATATAGCGTCCATTTATAATAATTCTGAATAATTATGATATGTATCTTCTATTTCCTAAGATAAACAAACCATTTTTTTGTGATTTCAGGTATGTTGTGGCCATGACTATAATATATCACTGTGTTATCCGGCCGCCATTAAACAAGCACCAATCATCAAACACGACGACAGTCACGTGACAATAGATATCTCCGCGTGCACAGGTTATAGGTCACACGTAATACAGGTCCGATACCTATGGCATCAAAGTCCCTGCGCCTTTAAAATGTGTCCAATCTATGGTCGGGATAACGACCTTCCAGCACCCCCATTTATCAAGGATGTAATGGCGGGACAAACTGTTTTACATTAAATTGTTACCTGCTTTTTTCTTTGGTTTATGTTATACTTGAGATATTTTGCCAAGATCCAACTTTATTATCATACTTGGCTTACAGATCCTATACGAAGCTCGTAAACTAGTAGTAAGCCCCAAATCATACAGAGCTTTTGTGGATGATTCGGTATCTGTGTCATGATCGAACGATTTTATGCTTGTACACCTCGTGAATTCTTTTAACAAACAGCTTTGTATACACATGTACACATTTTCAGCAAGGCTGTAAGGAGGAAATAAGTGAATACAAGCTTTTAAGCGTCGCATGAGCACAGGTGAAACACCGGGGCAGTTTCCGCGAGTAGTTTTGCTTGTAAATCTTATCCGCATTATCGCACGGAGAACGTAGCTGTCGGTCAGAAATATATGGTTCACTAATTTCACAGTCTTTGATCGGGACTTTGAGATATTAGGTACTGTGATGTCTTAAAATCGCCGAATGGGTAACTGAAGGCATTTTGTTAATCTAGTATGACAAATTGTGCGGCCAAGGCCCACTCCAAGAACACAAATGCTGAAGACAATAAGCCGTACGATGTAAAATTGTAACAAATACATGTATACTTTCGTACCATGTGTCGATAAAATACGAGCGATTCTTCTTTAATTCTTCTTTAATTTTGTTCCAAACTAAAAGAGCGTGCGAAATGGGATACTATTTTTAAACGTTCACGAGAAAATAGTATATAACTAAAGTCCCTATCTTATAACTGAATGTTAGTTAACGTAAATTCGACCCTTATTATGGAAGCATATTTCTGCCAATAGAATCGTACTAGCTTAACAAAATCAGGATGAACTAGTTTCCTAGTATTTATTACCAATAAAAGCGTAGTTTCTTGACGAGACCTTGTAGATATTTCGAATTGACATCTCGATTTTTATGCCTACAACTAACATTGAGATATATGTGACCCGTCACACGAAAAGGGACCATTTCGGTAGTGCGTACAGTATCGACCCTTGTCAGACTGCGCGAATTGCGCAGACTGACAAGGGTCAAAACCGCTCGCACTTTGTCGATTTTCTGAAACTAGAATGAGAAAGCTATCTTCCTGTGAAATAATATTTGAAATGCGGCTTCTCGTTGATCTATACTGGACCCTATCTCTTTTTCAAATATTAAATTTACAGAGATGGTACCTTTTCGCGTGACGGGTCATATTTGTGTTTCTATTGCGAGAAAAATGACGTGATGCTAAAATTCGAAACTTTACCACATATCAGTTATTGGGCATTTCTGTAGCAAAATCAAGCACCCTATTGTGTGAACTTGGTGGTTGTTTGTATTAAAAAAGCTTGATAAGGTACAGGTCTCGGAAATACCTTAACGAAAAAAAAATTGACGTCCCAGATAAGACAATAATATTGACTTGAAAGGATGCTACAGACTATTTATCTTATACCTATACAAATATCCGTGTGATAACATCCCATATGATATTTGTTATGATATCACATAGATATTTTTAGAACAATGATATAATGCGGTTATTTTTAGAAACTTGCATTTCTGTTAGAAAAATTGACGAAAACAAGACAAATAGAGGTTATACGTACATAGTGTAATGTATGAAAAAAATATTTAACTCGGTTGTGAGAATCGAAAATTGTCTCGACAGAGCCTCGACAATTATCAATTCTCCCGACCTCGTTCGATATGTTTTTTTTTCATACAAAAGATTTGAGCAACTAACGGTATGTATTATATATTTGTCATCATGGTAGTTATAAATTCATTTTGACGCCGCTATTTCGTATATTGTGGCACAAATATGCTACCATAACACATGAATCTGGTCAGTTATCTCACTTATGATACGATGTTCAAATTTAGATAAATCACTATTAACCATCTAATTTGCATAAGCTGTTAAATATAAAGTTTACCTCCAAATATACCAGGATGTGAAATACCGTTGGTTTGGAATTTGAAAAGGTAACTATTGTATGGAACGCAAAATTCTTGGTGTTTGTTGATTATGGTATGAAACTAAATCGAACTAAATGATGATCATAAATATGAAATGTATTCATAAAACTATGGTCTAATTCTATACAGTTAAGTACGTTTTGAAATTGACATTCATCTCAATCAAAACCATTCTTAATCGCTCACTCAGCGCTCCATTCATTTATTCCAAACACTCACTCAAACCGCATAAAATGACTAAAAACGATAAAATCAAATACTACATTCAAGATTAATAAAATAGTGGAAATTCGCGGTTTCAATGAAATAATTTACATTTTAGGGGTCTGATAGGTTCTTGAAGAAATAGGGAGTGATTTATAGAACTGACTTGCATATTTTATAAAAGGGAGGTAATACATACGGCTAATTTTGTTCATCCTGAACAAAATTTGCGACATTGGATTACCTCCCATGAAATTCGCTTAAAACTCGCTCCACACACTCATACAATATCATTCCAAAATCATTCATCTTGTCAATTTCACGATGTTGTGAACTGTTCATAGTACGCTTACAGCTTTTCTTGCCTTCTTGGACACAAAAATAAATACCTGACGCTTTTTTGTTTTTTTTTTTTATTTCTTACATAATCTAGCAAAAACAAAATGAGTAATTTGCGAATTTGATATAAAGTGATTGTTTATGTTCAGAGTCTTTAAACGGGTTTTCATTTCCATTTCCAACGTAATATTTTAATAATCTAATTTCTCCATATCGTCTACAGGTACACAAGTTTGAGTGAGTGATCAAAGGTCAAGTTTGTCTATACACCGTATAGACAAAGTTGACCTTTGAAAACTCACTTTTACTTGTAAATCTACACGTACTTTCGTTTAAATTATCGAAACTGTATTTCCCACTGCCCTGCGTTACCGATGTCTAGCATTATTATTTAAAATTTGCGGTTATCTTCGAATTCTTTAGAGTTTCTCAAATTATCTACGTTATCTTTGGTTTATCTCTTCTTGATTGTAATATTGTTTATTTTTGTTTGTTTGAATTGCGTTTAATGCGGCTTTCGACAATCTTTCAGTTATATCGCAGCGGCTGGAGCAGCGTACAGTGGATTCCTTGTATTTCTCTCACCAGTGCTTCCATTTCATCCTTTACTAGTATCCAGCTGCTAGCTCACATAGGTCTACGATTATCGACTCATTGGTGGGAAACAATTAGTCGTAAAGGATGAGTGCCGCCGTCGGAGATAGAACGATATTGTTGAAAGCTACCTTGTTTTATTTACAAGTGTGTGACCAATCAACCTGAAAGGGGCCATCTGTGAATAGCGAAAAGCATCGATCATTGTCAGACTGTGCGGGCTGACAAGGATCAACACTTCTTGCTTTTTCTTAATCTTATTAACAAAGAAAGGTCATCCTACCATACTACTAGTATATACTGAGCGACCTTAAAAACGCAATACTTAAACACATTAAAATGCATATATAAATGAACAGACTCGGACTAAATTATACTTATTTTATTACGTTACAATTCACCTTTAACCCAACATCAATATCATTTGAAACATTCTCCTGTATTCCCAAAACGGTGACAATTTTAAACATACCCACGACAGTTAAACTTTCTCTATAGCCCTACTGTTTGGACGGTAATTTGTTTTCAAATGAATCAAAAGCCAAACAATTTTCAGGGTTAAGTTGAATGAATCAAGAGGTCAAACAAATCATTAATACTGTGTTTTAGCACGTTTTGTTCAAAGGCGACACCAAAACGTCGTCTTTTTGATCAGAAACGACGTCATTTACATGCTTTCCCATTCCTTCCATAGAACCACAAACAATGTTCCTGTAAATGCGGTTTTGGCAAACAAAGCCTGTTAACGCTCCTTTTTTCCTTTAATGGTCTTTGAAATGTCTATCGTTAATTACCTTCCACATTTCTGATTTGTTAAATCAATCAACCATGAAAAGTGCAAGGACAAAGAAAGAGTGAACAGTAAATTGCTATTTCGAAACTAATCATAGTGTCAGATCAAATAAAGATTAAGCCGAATCAACAGAGAATTATCTTTGTATGATTTTAGCTAAATTCAGTAAAAACAAATCCACTTTTCCGTACTCAAAATTAAATTGTTGCGTTTTAAAGTCGCACAGTATACATGTATGTTCACATGAAAGGGGAAATCCATCTCTACGCTCTGTTTGACCAAACGGTGTTAACTATTTACAAATTATACCCGCTTTGCACGCAAGAGCACGTGCAAAGCGGGGTATAATGTGCAATCAGGTTGTCGCTATGTTACCTTCAACCTGGGAGAGGTTCCGTGTGAGGTGTCGAACCTTGCCAACCTTCGTAATCCGCGCAAGCTGACTAGCGTCGAAACTTTAATAAATTGGCGGATTTTCTGAATCTAGAATAATTCTTATTGGAATGCAAAATGTTCAAAACACCTTATCTGATCGGTCATTACTCGATTCTTTTTTCTTTTTTCAAATATTTGCTACCAGAGTTCCCGGTTGATCATTTTTGCAGCATTGACAGGTCACATTTTCAAAAAAGAAAAAATATGCAATAAACATAAAATTTGTAGCGCGGGAAATGTACAAGTGATGAAAAATAAAACGGTTACTAACTTGAATTAGGTTTAACGCCGCTTTAAACAATTTCGAAGACATATCGCTAGAGCATCTATCAATGAATTCAACCTAACAAGGATTCACACATATAGATGTGGAGGATATTGAATGAGTGGTCATTGAATACCGAATTTATCTAGCGAGGTTTTTTTTATCTGTTTTAGATGACGAGTTAAATAAATTCGGTATTTAATGAGCACAAATAACATGATCCCAATTTTTGTGATAAAACGAAGAAATTAGGCTTTACCGATTCAAGTTATTACGCAATAAATTTAAGGCCGCAAGCTTACGAAATGACGTCAGCTATTCCACTATGGCGTCATTTTCACACCGAAATTACAACGTTGGTATCCGTTCTAAGCTCATTAGCATAGTTATTCCACTAGTGTAATAACACCCGTGTATATTCAAAAATATTCAACGGGGTTAATTCGCACTCGCGACGTAGGTCATATTATAAGTCAAATTACAAATTAGCTGAAACAGTTGGTGGACCAAGACAAGTTCTTGGTGTAACATACGCTGTTCTTTAAATAAGAAAATCAACTCTCGATTTAAATTGACGAAAAAGCCGGAATTGTAAAATTCTATAGCGAGTTTAGTACAGTCCAGTGTATTATAATCAGGAAACTGCGGTAAAGTCGTCTATGTACTATATCCTTTAAATGATTATCGGTGGTTTATCGAGGAGTATAATTTTGATAACCGCATCCCCTTACCGGTGAAATTTTCAAAAACTGATAGCCCGCTTTCTTTCATTTTACGCTATCTGACGTCATCTAAACGGAAAAAAATATCGTCAGCATGAACGTTGCATAGCAATCACGTGCAAAATGATGCGCTTAAAGAAAAATTGTTTTAAAGTTTTACATTTTGTCATTTTGTCTTATTTTTGCAGAAATAGAGTAATCGTTTGTTTTTTTGTTTTTTTTTCAGTTTTTTCGGTGTAAGATCGATTGATATTCATTTCGCGAACAACAGAAGCTATATTTTCACTCGTGGCTTCACCACTTGTGATAATGTACCTTTTTTTGTTCTCTCAATGAAATATAAATCGATCTTACACTGAAACAAACGATTATCCTCTATAAAATATAGACAACCTTGAAAAGTTTGGCTATCACCAGTCTGGCCAAATGACACCAATTTGAATTGTTGACATTTCAGCGAACTAGTCATAAGTGAATCAATTCTCAAGGTAGAGGTATTTCGTAAGCTTAATGTTATGTCCCGAACGATCGTGTCTAGGAATAATTAGCCACAACTATGCTTTAAACAATTGGTGTATTATCTTTACTATTTATTTATTATTTTATTAATATAATGTATTAATGTTATAATTATGATCATTGTTATCATTATTTTGCTTTTTGTGCCTGACGCTTCATACTCGGCTTGAAAATGATATCATCCGAGGCGATGGCATTTTTTTCCTAGCCTGGAAAAAATCGTCATGAATCCGATCAAAAAAAAAAAAAAAAAACAACGTATAACGATAACATGAATATGCACTTTTTTCAAAGGAAAAAGATTTAAAATTCCTGCTGAAACGTCTAAACCTGAACAAAACAAGCTCTTGTTGTAACAAACGCAAGAGAGTATTTATAAAATTCTGTATTAGCGTCTATACTACAATTCAATGTCTTACAATTGTTGTAATGTCATCTATGTTGTTGAATGAATTTAACGAATACATAAACTAATATTAATGAATACGTCTATTAGCAAAATGATTAAATGACACAATTTCGCATGTGTGACAGTTTCGTTAACTTTAGTCATATCTATAAGTTACTTAGGGTGTGACATTTCTAAATAGTGTCACGCCCCGAACGATCATGTCTCCGAATAATTAGACACAACTACGTTCACAAAAAAGTTGTCCAATTATAAACCTAAGTGATCACGTATGAACCATACCATACATAACAAGTGCATGTCGTATTGCGATGCAATACAGGAGTCCCCCACCGGATAACAAAAAAAACTTTCTTATAATACATCTCCTACTTACTAGATCTATAACTGTATACAAAATTTGAAGTTGCTAGCACATTAGGTTTTGAACAAAATGTCCCAAACAAAAATATAAGAGTAAAAACAACCAATGGCAAAAACTCCAAAAGTGGGCGGAGAAGAAAGATTCTTGTACATACCACTTGTCCTCAATGAGATCTATACGTGTACCAAGTTTGAAGTTGCTAGCACTGATGGCTCAGGAGATATGGTCCGGACAAAAATGTCAGGATAAAAAAACAACAACAGCCAATAACTAAAAAAGTGGATGGGGCAGAGTAACAGTTCTTGTGCATTACACTTCTTCTCAATGAGATCTACCAGTGTACAAAGTTTGAAGTTGCTAGGGCTTATGGTTTAGGAGATAAGTACGGGACGAAAATGTAAGGGTAGAAACAACAAAGGACAATAACTCAAAAAGTGGACATGGCAGAGTTATGGTTCTTGTACATGACACTTGTCCTCAATGATATCTATAAGTGTAGCAAGTTTAAAGTTTCTAGCACTTATGGTTTAGAAGATATGTTCCGGACAAAATTGTAAAGGTAAAAATAACAAAGGGCAATAACTCAAAAAGTGGGTGTGGCAGAGTAACAGTTCTTATACATGACACTTGTCCTCAATGAGATCTATACATGTACAAAGTTTGAAGTTGCTAGCACTTATGGTTTAGAAGATATGTTCCGGACAAGAATGTAAGACTAAAGGGCAATAACTCAGAAAGTGGGCGTGGCAGAATAACAGTTCTTAAACATGACACTTGTCCTCAATTAGATCTATCAGTGTACAAAGTTTGAAGTTGCTAGCACTTATTGTTAAGGAGATATGAATCCAGACAAAAATGTAAGGGTAAAAACAACAAAGGGCAATAACTCAGAAAGTGAGCGTGGCAGAATAACAGTTCTTGAACATGACACTTGTCCTAAATAAGATTTATAAGTTTACAAAGTTTGAAGTTGCTAGCACTTATAATTTAGGAGATATGTTCCGGACAAGAATGTAAGGGTAAAAACAACAAAGGGCAATAACTCAAAAAGTGGGTGTGGCAGAGTTATGGTTCTTGAACATGACACTTGTCCTCAATGAGATCTATAAGTGTACAAAGTTTGAAGTTGCTAGCACACATAGTTTAGGAGATATGTTCCGGACAAGAATGTGAGGGTAAAAACAACAAAGGGCAATAACTCAAAAAGTGGGCGTGGCAGAGTAACGGTTCTTGAACATGACACTTCTCCTCAATGAGATCTATAAGTGTACCAAGTTTGAAGTTGCTAGCACATTTGGTTTAGAAGATATAGCCCGGACAAAAGTGTGACGGACAGACGGACGGACGGACAGACGGACGGACGGACGGACGGAATCGAGCAAACCTAAAGTCCCCCAACCGGTAACCGGTGGGGGACTAATAAAGCAGACTTTAAGAGACCTCTGGGGCCTGTTTTACTAAACATCTTACGATCAATTTTTGCGTTAGTTAAAAATTAAAGTTACTTCTAGAGAGGTAACTAAATATGGAATTCTTCCATAGACAGATTTTAACAATGAATAAAACAAGAGGACCAAGATGGTCCTAGATCGCTCACCTGAGTCTCTATGACCCCTGGGACATCACATTGATTAGATAGGCAGATGTCAAAAAGAAGATAATTGCCTAAGATCAATACCATGGAACGTTTACAGCGAAGAGCAAGACAGATATGCCTTTTTGCTCTTTGATTCTATGTAAAAAGGGATGCACCCGGGTGGACCCAAAAAATGACCCCAGGGTCTTGATATGAACAAACTTGGAAGAGGTCCATAAGATGATGCTACATTCTAAATATGAAAGCTGTCTGCCTTCTGGTTTCAGAGAAGAAGATTTTTGAAGGTTTTCCCATTTCAGAGAAGAAGATTTTTGAAGGTTTTCCCATTTCAGAGAAGAAGATTTTTGAAGGTTTTCCCATTTTCACCCATCATGCTCAGATGAAAGGGATGCGCCCGGGTGGAGCCCAAATATGACCCAAGGGTCTTGATATGAACAAACTTGGTAGGGGCACACAAGATGATGCTATATACCGAAAATGAAAGCAGTGAGCCCTCTGGTTTTGATTAAAGAAGATTTTTAAAGTTTTTCGCTCTTTGATTCTATGTAAAAAGGGTTGGGCCCGGGCAAAGCCAAAATATGACCCCAGGGTCTTGATATGACCAAACTTGGTAGATGTCCAGTAGATGATGCTACATACCAAATATGAAAGCTGTCTGCCTTATGGTTTCATAAAAAAAGATTTTTGAAGATTTTCATTTTTTTACCCTTCGTGCTCATAAGAGATAAAGGGATGCACCCATGCAAAGCCCAAATATGACCCAAGGGTATTGTTATGAACAAACTTTGTAGAGGCCCACTAGGTGATGCTACACACCAAATATTAAAGCTGTCTGCCATCTGGTTACAGAGAAGAAGATTTTTAAAGATTTTCGCTCTTTGATTCTATGTAAAAAGGGTTGGGCCCGGGCAAAGCCAAAATATGACCCCAGGGTCTTGATATGAACAAACTTGGTAGAGGTCTACTAGATGATGCTACATACCAAATATGAAAGCTGTCTGCCTTATGGTTTCATAGATTAAGATTTTTGAAGATTTTCATTTTTTTACCCTTCGTGCTCATGAGAGATAAAGGGATGCACCTGTGCAAAGCCCAAATATGACCCAAGGGTATTGTTATGAACAAACTTGGTAGAGGCCCACTAGGTGATGCTACACATCAAATTTTAAAGCTGTCTGCCATCTGGTTACAGAGAAGAAGATTTTTAAAGATTTTCGCTCTTTGATTCTATGTAAAAAGGGTTGGGCCCGGGCAAAGCCCAAATATGACCCCAGGGTCTTGATATGAACAAACTTGGTAGAGGTCCACTAGATGATGCTACATACCAAATATGAAAGCTGTCTGACTTCCGATTTCAGAGAAGAAGATTTTTAAAGATTTTCATATTTTCACCCTTTTTGTTAAGGGTTAAGGGAAAGTTAAGGGTAGATTTCATTTATTTGAACAACTTTGGTAGAGCTTGACCCAAGGAACATCCCTGCCAAATTTCATCAAGATTGGCCATATGGTTTAGGAGGAGAAGATGTTTAAAGAAATTGTGGACGACGGACGACGCACGACGCACGACGGACGACGCACGACTGACGACGGACATTCTACGATCCCAATAGCTCACCTTGAGCACTTCGTGCTCAGGTGAGCTAAAAAAACACGAAGTACGATTTTTGATTTTAACTTACGATAAAAATTTTCGGAAGACGTTTAGTTAAACGGGCCCCTGCTTCTGAGTCAAAGCACAGACTCTAAATATATTGAGAGTTCCCGGTCTAAAGTAGCGCGAGTGATTCTGAATCGAGTCCCTGTTCACATTCGTTTATCATCCAGGATAAAATTGTTGGGTAGATAGAGCTAAACTATAGAAACCAAATGCTGGAAGAATTACTTCTTGAGCAAAAAGTAAGATCCCCATACGAGAGCATAGGATAGGACAACCTCAATGAGATATTCAGAAACCGATTGGTTAAAAGCATTCGGCGATTGGTTGGCATTTCTTCGACGAACATTTGGTTACCGATTTACCACCGATCCGCGCATTATCGAAATTTTGCCGCAATTGATCGCTGATAAATCTTGGCGTTTCGCCGCGTATAATTCGGCTAAATATTAAGAAGTCTGTAGTTAGTAAGACTTTCAACATCGGGCAACTTTCTTTTTTTCAAATTGCGGTTTACTTACATATCAGGATACCATATCGTCGTTGTTATTCTAAAACCTCGTAACTACAGCTTTGATAAAGCTGCAGTTACTAAGTTTCAGAATTACATCGACGATATGGTATCCTGATATGGAACATTTGGTTACCGATTAACTACCGATCCGCATTTTCGAAATTTTACCGCACTGTGACTGATCGCTGATAAATCTTGGCGCTTCGCCGCATATAATTCGGCTAAATATTTAGATGTCTATATTTAGTAAAAGACTTTCAACATCGGGTTGATTTTGATTTTTTTCAACATTTCTTTTTTTCCAAATTGAGGTTTACTGCCTTATCAGGATACCATATCGTCGTTGTTATTCTAAAAACTCGAAACTACAGCTTTAATCAAGCTGCAGTTACGAGGTTTCAAAATAACATCGACGATATGATAGTTTAAAATCATTATGAGCATCCCATTCTCGTACGGCAATCTCATTCCGCTATTTTACCCTTTACTTTTTTCCCCAGATTTTACAGAACAACAATGTCAAGCGAGAGTACGACCGTCGATGCAGACGCCAACGTCCCACTCTGGGTGGATATTGTCGTTCCCATGGCAACTGTTTCAATATTTCTGATAGTAATTGTACTTTTATGGCGGACAGACAAAGAGATCCCGTATGTCACAATAAGAAGATGGGTAAGTCATTACTGGAACTGAAATTATTCGACAGAACCATAGAAAAAGAAGTTGCCAACCGGGAACCTTCGGTGATTCTACGGAAACATCTAGGGAATAATGAGGAAGACATGAAAACGCGTCATATCGCACGTGGGTTTACCTGACGTGGCAAACATTACCGAAGATGATGTTGCGAAAAACAAAATAAACGAAAGGTTGAAACTGGACATTTCTTAATTATCCAAAATCTCTACACTTCAATACAATTTTTTACCTTTTTTCGATCCTGCAAGTGAATTCACTCCGGGTGAGAAATGACATGGTTGTTAAGTTTGACAGCAGGGTAGAATAGAATAGAATAAGTTACCACAAACGCTCGCTACGCGCTCAAGGTCGTTCTCGAGCTGCGCTCGCTAATAAATGTTCATGGTGGTGAATGGGCATGAATTAAAATGAAAAAAAATAACTTTTCTGTATTCCTTTCATCCCCATTAAAAACAAAGTTAATGATCATAAATTATCTGATTCATATTTCCATGATATATTAATGGCCATAAGTAATAGTCAATGAATTTTTATAATGGTTATTATTTGTTACGGAACAGTCCGAGCGGTGTTCCGATCGAGAGGTTGCGTACCATAATTCGTTGCAATATGAAGAAATTCGAGCCCGTTCCAACAAGTTTTATATGTCATATGCATATAGTGAAACGACAGTCTTTGCTTTGTTGTCGGTAGGTAGCTACTGAACCAGCTTCCTTCTCTTTTAAAACACAACTAGTAATCAGATTTGAAAGCCTACACTAAACTAGACCTATTTTTGCGCGCGCATGAGTACAAAAAAGCTACGTAGTACACACGTTGTTCGGTTTTTGACTCGGTTATCTTTTTCCTTGGAAATTTCCAGGATACCGCGTTGTTTCCTGTGACCTGCTAAAGCAGGCCAAAAACAATAGCAGCCAATCGTCGGTATTCTGCTAAAATCTCGTAGCTACAGCTTGTTTAAAGCTATAGCTACGAGGTTTGGGTAGAAAATCGACGCAATGTTTTTAGTGTATGCTTTTAAGACTGCTCCTTGGAAGTGTTTAATACGCATGTGAAATTGGTGGAAACGACATAAAGACTTAAATCTGATAGAATAATGATGCTACTACCGTCGAAGAAACAGCATATCTATGATGAACCTAAGATGTTTAAGTCGCTGATTCACGAGAGGAAAAACTTCGAGAAAAAACATTCGCTGAAACATTCAAACGTTCAATATGTATATTGAATTTTGTTCGCAATTTGTAGTCCGAAATATAATGCTGCTGATTTGCTTATGTGTACCGGAATGGAAAAGTTATTTTATAATTTCTCATTTTCGTAGAACATTAAATATTTACACGAAATTTTACTCAAAAAGCAATCTATTCTAAGATACTTTTATCAGCTACGATCTTTGTCTCACTTTGATATAATTTTTCGACGATGTTTATGACCCGTCACGCTTAAAAGGACCATCTGGGTAGTGCGTAAAGTATCGACCCTGGTCAGACTGACTAGGGTCGAATCTTTTTGCACTTTGTTTAATTTCTGGATACAGAATAATCATTATACCTTCATGTGAACGAATTTTTGAAAGGTCACATATGGTTGACCTATGCTGGGCCGAATCTATTTTTCAAATATTTATTTTGCAGAGTTCCCAGATGGCCTGACAAATTTAAATCAGCCGTAGAATTCTTATATATTCAATAGTTCGTTTTCTCTCTTTTTTTCAAATAGGTTTCAAAAACGCCCTATTTAAACAAATGGTTATTGGGCGAAAAGAGAATACAAGACATAGAGTCAATATCAACAGCGGCCAATCAAAAAGTCTCTTACACAGAACATAGTGAAATAAATGAAACCATTGAAGCCAAAAACAAATCCTATGGGACACTAGACCATGGTCAAACGAGGGTGTTTTGACAGAAACTATTTCTGGACAGATCAAAATGAGCGCTGGAACGACAGAGTGAGGGACAGAGTGAGGGTTGCTCGGAGATATAAACCCAAAGCTGAAGATCCTCAAAGGGGACCAAAAAGTGATTACTGTAATCAACAGTTTATCTAGGCTGTAATTACGACTTTTTAACATGCTTTCGCCTTAACCATTCTCACAATATTCACGACATATTTCTGTGTTTTATAGTTTTGGCTTTCAGTATTGACTAAGATCAGCCTGCACAGAGGTGCAGACTGATCTTAGTCTACACTACCAGCTTTCTACTTTATAATTTTTTGAAAAACTTGGGGTAGACTGTTAAAATATTCCAAAATTTGGCGGTCTGTTCGATACCAAATTTAAATTCAGCATGAAAAAGGTATAACTTAAAAGAAAAGCAATACTTCAGCCAAGTTCAGGTCAATTCTGCTCCTCTGAATATTGAGGGTTCGAGGCAAGACTGTACTAAGTGTATATACGATGTATATACACTTAGTACATTCTTGCGCTAAACACTCGATATTTTAAGTTATTTGGTGTAATTATATGCTATATTGAATTAAAATGTTTTACTTTTTCAATTAGTGTCATCTATATTTCATCTCAATCCTGGCTTCAAAAATTTGATTCCCAATTAGACCAACTTTAAGGAAACATTTGACAAATTATGTAGAAAACAGGCAGTGTAGGCAAAGATCAGACTGCACATCTGTCTGTGAAAACTTCATGAATAGCAGGGATATACCACATACACTCATTGAACAGCATGATCAGGATCTAAGCTTATACACAAGCTTGGTTGTGGTAAAATCTATAGTGAACTGCAAGTGGGATGGAAGAAAATCAGTTCGGTGTGCTTGCATAAGTAAAATCTCATCTCTACATTTTATTCCAACTTTATGAAGTTTTTGTCAAACATTGTTTTTTTTTTCATCACTATCAATTAATCTCACACACATAAGATTATTGCTGTGGAAAATATTGAAGGAAAAGGATAAATTACTTATCACAATTTCTTCTTTTCCCACAGAGACTGTTTTCCATCCAATCTCCAATTAGTATCTTTATGGCCCTTTTGGTTCAGGGAAGTTTGAAGTTATAAACAAACACAAAACTTGAACTTAAATTTGATAGCACTCAGATTTAATTTAAAACTATGTAAAAATACAAACAAACATGTATTTATCACTGACACTGCCAATGCTAGGCTGAAGGTGCTGGATGACGCTAAAAATTTCAGTCCAACAAAGGGTCATAACTCTTACAACATGAGCACCGCCTACGGATGCCTACACTCGGCTGTTGAGTGCTTGAAATTGGGAAAAAATCTAAGTCAAAAAAGGGGCATAATTTGCACAAAATGCATCTAGAGTTATCCCCCTTGATAGTATATGTTGCTCTTTTGATGGTGAACATGTGTGCCAAGTTTCAAGGAAATGCCTTCAGCAGAACCAGAGATTTAACAAAATGTAAAAATTTTCGCATGACAACGACGACGGCAATGACGACGACAAGGACAACGACACGGAGGCTATACCATACCTTAGGTTTTCTCCGAAAACAGCCGAGCTAAAAATCCTTTCAGATTTATCCCCCTTAATAGTCTTGCTAGCTCCTGTGATGGCAAACACATGTAAAGTTTCATGAAGATATCATCAATAACAACAGAGATGTGAACAAGTTTGTTTTGCCATCACCAATGCCAACACCAACATGAATAACACCAAGGTAATCCCAATACTTCTGATTTTCTCAAAAAATCAGCTGAGCCACAAATTGTGTAACTCTTTCTTATTATTTCCCTTTCATAAATGTCCCTGAAATTTTATACAAGAAAAAAATATAGTGGGAAAAGAAAACTAGAAAGCCATGAATGGCTTGTGTCGCTCCACAGGCTTGAAATTCTTGTAAAAACAAATATATGTTTTGACTAGATTTTTAGATATTTGGGGTTTGCTGATGTTGAAAATGATTTTAAAAGTTTCAACTACATAACAAATAGAGAATTGACCTCCACTCTGAAAAGACATATTTTTCATCAAATCAAATTAATTTTTGGCTGCATGATAAAGGGTCACCCAAAGATTATACTAAAACATGTTTGATTGTTATCCATCAGTTACATTCTGACAAAATGATTGTCATAGTTTCCGCTATTTAACATATTGAGAAATTACCTCCGCCCATAAAATGCATATTTTTCATCCAATCAAAATAATTTTTGGTACACTAATAAAGGGCCACTCAAGGATCATTCCAGTGATATCCAAAAATTAGATTCTGAATAATGATTTTCAAATGTTCCACCATATATCATATAGAGAAATGACCTCTGCCCATAAAATGCATATTTTCCATCCGATCACAATGATTTTTTGAAGACTGACATAGGGTCACTCAAGGATCATTCTAGTGAAATTTGGTTGATATCCATCAGTTACATTCTGTGAAAATGATTTTCAAATGTTCCTCTATATAACATATAGAGAATTGACCTCCGCCCATAAAATGCATATTTTCCATCCGATCACAATGATTTTTTGTAGACTGACAAAGGGTTACTCAAGGATCATACAAGTGAAATTTAGATGATATCCATCAGTTACATTGATATCCATCAGTTACATTCTGCGTAAATGATTTTCAAAGTTTCCACTATATAACATATAGAGAATTGACCTCCGCCCATAAAATGCATATTTTCCATCCGATCACAATGATTTTTTGTAGACTGATAAAGGGTCACCCAGGGATCATTCATGTTAAATTTAATTGGTATCCATTGATTAGAATCTGAGAAAACTCACTTTTTACCATATTTTGAAATTAGCCACGCTCATTAAATCCATGTTTTTCATTGGATCATAAATTTCTTGAAAAACTTTGAAAGAGGGTCTTCAAAGGATCATTCCTGTGAAGTTTGGTTGAAATTCATCCAGTGGTTTCTGAGGAGAAGATTTTTAAAGAAAAGTTTACGACCGGACGGACGGACAGACGCACGACCGACACAAAGCCATGACAATAGCCCCAGTGGCTTTCAGCCAGTGGAGCTAAAAATGCTTTCAATCAATTTCTCCTTTTTCCACAATATTTTTTCCCAAATATTTGGGCTTCTGTCTCAAAAATAAACTTCAATTAAGGATTTTAAAAGTTGTTCAACTCTTTTTTTACAGTCCCTGTCATTAATGTGTCTGAGATTTTATACCAGAAAAAATTATTGTGGGTAAAGAAGAAATTGCTTTCAAGCAATTTCTCGTTTTTCCACAATATTTTTTCCATACAGTTGAGCTTCTTTCTAAAAATGTTCCTACTATTCATTTTCTTCTGCAACCTTTTCAATTTGAATCAGATCTGTCGCAAAGCAGATTAATACCTCCACCCCGTTCAGTTCTTTTAGAAGCTTTCGGTTCAATTGTGACTCTGACCTTTGACTTTCACAACCAAAAAACAATAGGGCACCTCCTTGGGCCATGGGCATTAATTGAGCAAAGTTGCCTGATTCTAGGTCGCTTTGTTCTTCAGTAAGAGTCTGGAAACCGAAAAGGACTACAGACAGACAGACAAACGGGGTGAAATTGATATACTCCCCTCTTCGTCAAAAGTTGGGGGTATAATAAAGTCTGAATTTGAAAGAAAGGCTTGGGTTAAATCAAAACAGGGGTCCAAGGGATATTTACCTTGTGGCTTCATGCTTTAAGCCTCTTTAATATGATTGTTTGAATGGGGTTTAACATTACAACAATTTTTCAGTCATTATTGAGGCAGCTGGAGCACCCAACAATGAACTTCTGGGAGGGTTTGCACCAGTACTACCATAACATCCTTTCCTAGCCTCCAGCTGCAAACCCATTTAGGTTTAATTTAGACTCTTGAACTGAGTATTCAAAATAAACATGTTTGAATTATGAAATAATTCCATTTTTGCGTCGATATGTCCACAAAAAAGACTGATGGTGGAGGTGTTATATGCAAATGGCAAAATCTGAGGGCAGAGCCCGAGGATTTTGCTTTGCTTATAAATCCTCCCCCACCAGACTTTATTCATGGACACATCGACCCATAAATGAAATTAAATCCATTATAACACAATCACAATTCTTGAATTAGTTTTAATACCATTTTTTGGGGTGTAAAATTACATTTTCTGGATGTAAAATTAATGAAAAAGTAATGATATTGACGTTGGGAGAATTTCACAGAAAAGGAAATGCGTCATTTAGTACATTGGTTCTCCAACGTTCCCGCTAAAGATGACGTATGACGTCATAAATGGGCGGAGCTATCTGTGTATGCATTAAAATACATTACATTATTGGGACTAAAGTTCTATATAAATCATCTTATTTCATAATTATTTGCCTTTTACACTATCATGTTATAACAATGAATCAATCTCTTACGGCTGGTCAAGATATACAAGAATCAGCCATGCCTTCGGGATGACAAAACTAAGCATTTTTTTTTTCATTTATACTCCACTTTGCACAAAAGTGCATGTGAAAAGTGCAGTATAATTTGTAGTTGGCACAGTTTTGTCATCCTGAACGCAGGTCAGGATAATAAAATGTGGCAAAACTCTGCAAATAATACCCCTCTTTGCATGTTCACTTGCATGCAAAGGAGCATATAATTTGCAAACAGTTTGCTATATTTTGTTATCCTGGACAAAGGGCACAGATTAGTGGTAGTATGAGCCAACATGTAAAAAGGAGGGGGGGGGTTGAAAGGGGGTGAGAGGGATTAGTGGTGGTAATAGCCAACATGTAAAAAGGAGGGGGGGGGTGAGAGGGATTAGTGGTGGTAATAGCCAAAGTGTAAAAAGGAGGGGTGGGGTAGGGGTGAGAGGGATTTGTGGTGGTTAAAGCCAACATGTAAAAAGGAGGGGGGAATGAGAGGGATTAGTGGTGGTAAAAGCCAACATGTAAAAAGGAGGGGGGGGGGTGAGAGGGATTAGTGGTGGTAATAGCCAACGTGTAAAAAGGAGGGGGGGGGGGGTGAGAGGGATTAGTGGTGGTAATAGCCAACACGTAAAAAGGAGGGGGGAGTAGAGAGGGATTAGTGGTGGTAATAGCCAACACGTAAAAAGGAGGGGGGAGTAGAGAGGGATTAGTGGTGGTAAATAGCCAACACGTAAAAAGGAGGGAGGAGTAGAGTGGGATTAGTGGTGGTAATAGCCAACACGTAAAAAGGAGGGATGGTGAGAGGGATTAGTGGTGGTAATAGCCAACATGTAAAAAGGAAGGGGGGGTGAGAGGGATTTGTGGTGGTAATAGCCAACATGTAAAAAGGAGGGGGGGGTTGAGAGGGATTAGTGGTGGTAATAGCCAACATGTAAAAAGGAGGGTGGGGGTGAGAGGGATTAGCGGTGGTAATAGCCAACATGTAATCAAAGGCCTGAAAGGCCTGAATGCAGTCAGGACGGAACAATATTTGAGTATTGAAATATTTAAATTATAACAAATTCTCTAAAATCTAAGGCTAAAATCTACACTTCAGATCTTTGGCCTTCTATTCTGACCTTCCATTCCCAAATATTGCCTTATTCATGCTTAAAGCCCTTACTATTGATGAAAAGAGCACTGCTTGGGGGGGGGGGGCAGTGCTTTGCTACAAGGTCAGTATAATAATATAAAAATAATAAGGGCTTAATTATTATTTCTTCCATCGTCATCCACCTTGATAATAGGGATAGCTCCTGTTATGGCTAATACTCATGCCGAGTTAACAGAAAATAGCTACAGACATAAAACCACCCCAAAAATTGCACTCGAGTCAACAAATCAACATGATATTGTTAACTATCTAACTCTGCTTTTCTCTTTTTTTTTTATTCACAACGAACATGTCATAACGTTGGGTTACTCACCATACTTAAGCCAGTAATATCTGTCAAGCAAGTAGGTGAGAAAACCCCGCTTTTCTTTGGTTTTTAAATCGGCAAAAGTCACTTGTTCGTCTGCTGAAATTTCAGAGGGACAGACTGATTTTCGGTGATTGTGTAATATGGACGTGGACCCTGTGAAATCGGCCCGGGTTCATTAGAATCTATTTCTATATTTACTTTTGCCTTATTTTCGGGAGACCCGGCGAAAAAGTTATAAATTGTCTTTGATCGCCTTTAATCTTGATCTATTTCGTAGGAAAGGAACATGTTAACATAGAATGGTTCCCGATTTATTGGATTTACGATAATACAGCGCCGATTATCATAACGCTGTGCGGGGTACCATAAAGATTTTTATTTGGGAATAGGCAAAAACGGCAAGTCGTCGCGGAAGTCCGAATTTCGTCGATGTCGTATTTTAAGATTCGGCGCGACGTAGGGCCCTTCCTTTTGATTTTTATTCGCAGGCTACAACTTTTTAGTTCTTATCGCGCGGCCTTTGCAGATCCCTAACACCGGATTTTAAAATAAACGATAAACCTATCTGAGTAAGGGAAGTAACTGCAAAAGACGAGTCCCTTTAAATAACGGTCGCTGACTACTTTCGATTTCGTGTTTACTTTTCGGCGCCCATCAAAATCTTTTTTTCCCTGACTTTTGATATCCAAATTCGTAATTCGGAAATATGGCTTTGAAATCGGAATTGTTCACAAAAAATATGGGCAGCTGGCATTCAGTCTGATATTATTTTCGCGGGCTATAAATCATGAATGGGTTTACTTTTTCACGCTCATGGATTTATTCGAATTCGGTGTTGTGAGGATCCGATTGCCGGCGACCACTATATGCAAGTCAGACTTTCAGTCTGACTGCATAAAAAGGAGGGAGGAGTAGAGAGGGATTAATGGTGGTAATAGCCAACATGTATAAAGGAGGGGGGGGGGTTGAGAGGGATTAGTGGTGGTAATAGCCAACATGTAAAAAGGAGGGGGGGTGAGTGGGATTAGTGGTGGTAATAGCCAACATGTTAAAAGGAGGGTGGGAGTGAGAGGGATTTGTGGTAGTATTGGCCAACATGTAAAAAGGAGGGTGGGAGTGAGAGGGATTAGTGGTGGTATTAGCCAACATGTAAAAAGGAGGGTGGGGGTGAGAGGGATTAGTGGTGGTAATAGCCAACATGTAAAAAGGAGGGGGGTGAGAGGGATTAGTGGTGGTAATAGTCAACATTTAACCCTTTCCTGTTTTTCAAAATGTTGGACCTGTCCAAATTCAAAGGTTTTGCAGACAAAAATTTAAAGTGGATTTAATTTTAAAAATAACCATTCAGTAGGGTAGAAAATAGTGTGGAAAAAGAAGAAATTGCTTGTCAGGAGCAATTTCTTCTTTTTACACAATGTTTTCTCAATCATAAAATCACAGACACACAAAAAAGCAGGGATTAAACAGAAAAAGGACATTACCAAGAACACTGCATCTTGGTGCTCATGAGTGCCTTATAGTGAATAAAAATCTAAGTAAGTTGAAAAGGGAAATAATCAAACCAGAAAACATGATGCATTAGAGATGTACACATATTGGTTAGTGATCACTGACTAAAACTTATTTTTCTATCGGACAAAACTGCCTTTTCAAAACTAGCTGTTACTTCTTGAGACTTAGTTGAAACAAGTGCATGTCGTATTGCGATGCAATACAGGAGTCCCCCACCGGATAACAAAAAATCCTTTCTTATTAAATATATCACCTACTAACTAGATCTATAACTGTACACAAAATTTGAAGTTACTATTACATTAGGTTTTGAACAAAATGTCCAAAACAAAAATATAAGAGTAAAAACAACCAATGGCAAAAACTCCAAAAGTGGGCAGAGAAAAATGATTCTTGTACATGCAACTTGTCCTCAATGAGATCTATAAGTGTACCAAGTTTAAAGTTGCTAGCACTGATGGCTCAGGAGATATGGTCCGGATAAAAATGTAAGGATAATAAAAACAAAGGGCAATAACTCAAAAAGTGGACATGGCAGAGTGACAGTTCTTGTACATGACACTTGTCCTCAATGATATCTATAAGTGTAGCAAGTTCTAGCACTTATGGTTTAGAAGATATGTTCCGGACGAAAATGTAAAGGTAAAAACAACAAAGGGCAATAACTCAAAAAGTGGGTGTGGCAGAGTAACTGTTCTTGTACATGACAATTCTCCTCAATGAGATCTATACATGTACAAAGTTTAAAGTTGCTAGCACTTATAGTTAAGGAGATATGATCCGGACAAGAATGTAAGACTAAAAACAACAAAGGGCAATAATTCAAAAAATGGACATGGCAGAGTAACAGTTCTTGTACATGACACTTGTCCTTGATAAGATCTATCAGTGTACAAAGTTTGAAGTTGCTAGCACTTATGGTTTAGGAGATATGATCCGGACAAAAATGTAAGGGTAAAAACAACAAAGGGCAATAACAAAAAAAAGGGCGTGGCAGAGTAACAGTTCTTGAACATGACACTTGTCCTCAATAAGATCTATAAGTGTACCAAGCTTGAAGATGCTAGTACTTATAGTTTAGGAGATATGGTCCGGACAAGAACCATCTTGGTGCTCATGAGTGCCTTATAGTGAATAAAAATCTAAGTAAGTTGAAAAGGGAAATAATCAAACCAGAAAACATGATGCATTAGAGATGTACACATATTGGTTAGTGATCACTGACTAAAACTTATTTTTCTATCGGACAAAACTGCCTTTTCAAAACTAGCTGTTACTTCTTGAGACTTAGTTGAAACAAGTGCATGTCGTATTGCGATGCAATACAGGAGTCCCCCACCGGATAACAAAAAATCCTTTCTTATTAAATATATCACCTACTAACTAGATCTATAACTGTACACAAAATTTGAAGTTACTATTACATTAGGTTTTGAACAAAATGTCCAAAACAAAAATATAAGAGTAAAAACAACCAATGGCAAAAACTCCAAAAGTGGGCAGAGAAAAATGATTCTTGTACATGCAACTTGTCCTCAATGAGATCTATAAGTGTACCAAGTTTAAAGTTGCTAGCACTGATGGCTCAGGAGATATGGTCCGGATAAAAATGTAAGGATAATAAAAACAAAGGGCAATAACTCAAAAAGTGGACATGGCAGAGTGACAGTTCTTGTACATGACACTTGTCCTCAATGATATCTATAAGTGTAGCAAGTTCTAGCACTTATGGTTTAGAAGATATGTTCCGGACGAAAATGTAAAGGTAAAAACAACAAAGGGCAATAACTCAAAAAGTGGGTGTGGCAGAGTAACTGTTCTTGTACATGACAATTCTCCTCAATGAGATCTATACATGTACAAAGTTTAAAGTTGCTAGCACTTATAGTTAAGGAGATATGATCCGGACAAGAATGTAAGACTAAAAACAACAAAGGGCAATAATTCAAAAAATGGACATGGCAGAGTAACAGTTCTTGTACATGACACTTGTCCTTGATAAGATCTATCAGTGTACAAAGTTTGAAGTTGCTAGCACTTATGGTTTAGGAGATATGATCCGGACAAAAATGTAAGGGTAAAAACAACAAAGGGCAATAACAAAAAAAAGGGCGTGGCAGAGTAACGGTTCTTGAACATGACACTTGTCCTCAATAAGATCTATAAGTGTACCAAGCTTGAAGATGCTAGTACTTATAGTTTAGGAGATATGGTCCGGACAAGAATGCAAGACTAAAAACAACAAAGGGCAATAACTCAAAAAGTGGGCGTGGCAGAGTTATGGATCTTAAACATGACACTTCTCCTTAATGAGATCTATAAGTGTACAAAGTTTGAAGTTGCTAGCACACATAGTTTAGGAGATATGCTCCGGACAATAATGTAAAGGTAAAAACAACAAAGGGCAATAAATCAAAAAGTGGGCATGGCAGAGTAACGGTTCTTGAACATGACACTTCTCCTCAATAAGATCTATAAGTGTACCAAGTTTGAAGTTGCTAGCACATATGGTTTAGAAGATATAGCCCGGACACGAATGTAAGGGTAAAAACAACAAAGGGCATTAACTCAAAAAGTGGATGTGGCAGAGTAATGGTTCTTAAACATGACACTTCTCCTCAATGAGATCTATAAGTGTACCAAGTTTGAAGTTGCTAGCACACATAGTTTAGGAGATATGTTCCGGACAAGAATGTAAGGGTAAAAACAACAAAGGGCAATAACTCAATAAGTGGGCGTGGCAGAGTAACGGTTCTTGAACATGACACTTCTCCTCAATGAGATCTATAAGTGTACCAAGTTTGAAGTTGCTAGCACATATGGTTTAGAAGATATAGCCCGGACAAAAGCGTGACGGACAGACGGACGGACAGACGGAATCGAGCAAACCTATAGTCCCCCAACCGGTAACCGGTGGGGGACTAATAAGATTTTTGCTTAAATTTTGTAGACAGACAGACCTACAGTCAGACAAACAGATGGGTGGATGGAGAACAACAGTAAAGGAATATGCCCTCAATATTTCTATGCGGGGCGTAAAATTTAAATTCTGCAGGTTAAGTGTTGATAGTAAAACTTTACTGAATAACTTAAAGATTCCAGTATCAGATACACTCCAACACAAAACAAGAGGACCATGATGGTCCAATATCACTCACCTGAGTTAGTCAACTCAAAACTTGTCAATCATGTTATGAATACCAGATATTGTTTGATGTATATTTAGGGTGGTTTTGAAAGAAACAGACTTGAATTTCATTCCACTGCAATTTGATTTTTTTTTATTTTTTGTAAATCATAAACCTTTCTCTTACCATGGCAGCCAAAGTTATTAAAAGAATTAAATTCTTTAAACAATTTGAGTAGACCTTCACCTTAAGAACATCTCTGCTAAGTTTAAAATTGATTGGTCTAATGGTTTAGATGGAAACAAGAGTTTTTGATGATTTTTTATTTTCTTAACAACTTTTGAAGAGCACCCAAGGGACATCCCTGGCAAGTTTCAGATTGATTGGCCTTGTGGATTAGGAGAAGAATTTTTTCTATGATTTCCGGTAATTTTGGGCCTTTATGTAACCATGGCAACCAGAGATATCGATAACATTAAATTCTTTTGACAACTTTTGAAGAGCTTTGCTGAAGGAACATCCCTGCCAAGTTTCAGCTTGATTGGCCCAGTGGTTTAGGAGGAGAAATGTTTAAAGAAATTGCTGACGGACGGACGACAGACTGTGCATGATTACAATATCTCACCTTCAGCACTTTGTGCTCAGGTGAGCTAAAAATTTAATATGCATGAAGAAAGTTGCTTAAATCTTTTTTATGATCTCCTAGCAGGTGAATAATAACCATGAAATAAGGTATCCAACACCATCGGCTCATTGAACTCCAGATAAAACATATTTCCTGGATAAACATGAATATTTCCTTTAGGTGCTTCAAAAACGCGCCTGTTACCATGGAAATTTGACTCACATATTTTCAAAATGTCCTCACCAGCAACTTTAGGCTGAGAATTATTGGAATACTTCAAGGTAATATGAGAACTACAGCTGTGATAAAAATGTTTCAAAACCTGGTCTCTTTTCGCTGTATCACAATATTTTTTCCGTAAAATAACTTCTTCATCTTTTTCGTATATATCACAGGCAGTGGCTTTATCACAGCTAGACTGGGTCAAGTCAACTCTAGCACTAAAAGAGTACTCTGTATACACTAAACCAGTCACTTTTAAGGTAAACACTTTTCCCATTGAGTCCTTCACCTTGTTGCTATGGTGATAAGCATGACCTTGGTTGCTGCCTACAAATCTAGATGTACAATGTAACATGCCTTTAGGGTCTGTGTAATAAATGTCAAAGTCCTCCAGGATGTCTGAAAAAAGATTCATTTGATTCTGTAAGCAACCATGTCTCTAAACTTTGAATTACAGCAACCTTAACCCTATTCCCTCTACTTAATTCAAAATACCTAAAAATGTGGATTATATGTTCTAACCGTGACATAATCCTTTGTTTTTTCCATTTATTTGTTTGTTTGAATGGGGCTTAATGCCACTTTCAAGAATTTTGCTGTCATGTTTCAGTGGCTGGAGCACCTGACAAAGTATTCATAGTATTTCCTTATCAGTACTACTACTAACATTACATATTTTTCTTGGCCCCAGCTGCTATCCCAAATAGGTCTACCCTTATCAACCCATTGATGGGAGACAAATTGTTGGAAAGAATGAGCACAGCAGTCAGGGATCAAACCTGAGACCTTTAGATAATCTGACATGCTTCCACTGGGCTATGTCAGAAGCTCTTTATGGTTTTTGAATTCATGAGGTCTAATATAGATATGTTCATTGAGGACTGTCTCTTATTATTATAACAAGAGGACCAAAAGGGCCTGTATCATTCCACTGGCTTTAACATCTCAATATTTGAAAAAGAGATATTCAAAATCGAAGATAATGACAGGAAATTAAAGTAAAGTGTCACTCATGGAATATTCATACCAATAATCAATGAAATTAAGCTAATTTATTGGAAGGAGAAGATTTTTTCATTGTGAAAATTGGCCCCAACCTGCAATGCCTTCATTTATCCGCCCCTCAAAATTTCATGAACAATAAAAGTTAAGGGTCACCTAAGAAATAGTCATGTCAAGTTTCATTCAAATTGGAAAAAATAGGAGGGGAGGAGGTGATTTTGAAAGATTTTCAAGTGAAAAAAAAACTCTACCCAGCCACTCCCATGATTAGGGTGCAATTTTTCAACAATTTCAGTCAAGGGTCACCCAAGTTGCATTGTAATCAGCCCAATGTTTTGGGTGAAGATTTCTAAAGACTGTATAGTGAAAATATACACCACCCTGCCATAGCCATATTTGGACGTCAATCAAAATTTCTTGTTCAATTCACCCAAGAAACATTTCTGCAAAGTTTTAGTTAAATCTGCCCATTTGCTTAGGAAGATTTTTGAAGAGAAGTTTACACATGCACAGACAGACGCACAACTGACACACTGCAATGACAATAGCTTACTGGCCTTCAGCAAGTGGAGCTAATAATACAATAGAAATGACCCTTCTAAATTTGCACTTGATTTAAGAGTCCCCTTGATTTATAGACAGTTACAACTGTTTTGTGCTAAGCGATCAATATAATGTATATGTGACCAGTCAGGCAAAAAGGAACCTTCTTGGAACTGCGTAAAATAAATATTTGAAAAGGGATTTTACACAGCATAGGTCAACCAGAAGGCAGATTTGAAAATAATTACCATGGAAGGTAGAAAAATAATTCTAGATTCAGAAAAAAATATTATTTGAGAAAAGTTTCGACCCTGGTCAGTCTGCGCAGATCCTGCAGTCTGACCAGGGTCAACATTAATGCACTTCCCATATGGACCTTTTTGGTGTGCAAGTCACATATGTATTTAACAGATGACACATATGGACGAGCATTAAGCTGAAGTTACAATACTTTAGTAGCCCAGCAAAACACATAAAGTTGGCACTTACCTTTCAATTTTGGGTGGTTAAACTCAGCATTGTTATTCAATTCCAAAAGACTAGACTTTAGACAGTTTTTAGCTGTTTTCAGCAACTCTGATGAGTCTCTTTTTGTCAAAAACCACCTGAAACAAGATTAATTTTCCATATTATTACCAAAGCTCTCTACTGTCAATCTTGCTTGAGCGACCATGTCTATTAAGCGACCACTTTTATACAGCGACCATTGTAAAAAGTCCCTTTGCATTAAGCAAAGTTTTAAAAAAATATGGACATTTTTAAACAAAAAAATGTTTAAAATTGAACCTTATGACGTTGGAACCCATTAGAATGGTCTCCATGAGACGATTCATATTGGTTTGAACATCCGAGTATTCAGTAAGAACTTTGTGACATGTCTTTTTATTATAAAATATTGTATTAAGCACCCACTTTCATAAGTGAAAGCTTTTTATTGGCCCCCGAAGTGGTCACTAAACGCAAGTTTTACTGTATATTCTACCCAGTCAAAAACTGAAAATGGGGGTTAATAGCAAGATTTTTTATTTTCCCAAACATCAATGCTTGATTGAACAAGAAAAAATAAGAATATTGGTTTCTAAAACATGACCTCTTTAAAACCTCTATTAGTCCAAAAATACACATAAGAGTATGTGAAAATTGCCAGATTTAAATCAGTATCACATATCAAACCCATGAAGCTTTTAAAATACATTGTTATAGTTAGAAATACTGTTAACGGCTTCATATTGGGTGTCCACATTTGGCTTTTTTTTTTGCTTCCATTTTTAGGCAGAGACTTTTCTGGCCCATCTTACATGTACCACCAAAATAAAACGCTTTTCCTATTTTTCATATTCCAGGGTTCAAACCAACGAAAGTATACGAAGGCAGTTTTCTGTCCAGAGTAAAATTTGCGTTTTGTATGTAAAACAATAAAGTATTTTCACACCTATCAATATTTCCTGTGCCAGGTTTCAAACGTTTCATTATATCAATTTGACCAACTTGAATCTGAAACCTTAAAATATCGATCTTTTACAAGTGTTTCAGATTTAAACTGTTGCCAGCATATTTTCTTATTTTAATTTGAATTTGTCTGCATATCTATGATAGAGAATTTATTCACATTGACAAAAACATCATGCGAAACTACACTGCTCTCATGAGGAAGAAATTTCATCAAGTTATGACAAATATTGGCAGTAGATTAATTTCGGCGCATCTTTGCTGGTCTGCCAATATAGCCAAAATAAAATAAACACCAAAATTAGCCCGTTTACAGTAAGCTTTTCACTCAATAAGCTTAATTTCCAAGTCAGTACTACATAAGGAAAAGTTCTCTGAATTAATTGCAATTTTTTATACATGTATATGCTTAGTTTTATTACAAGCAGAGACAGAGTTAATTGTTTTCTATATATTCAACTCTTGTCTTTTTAAACAAAATCTAGTGTTAGAAATTGCTGAGTCATTGACACCTTGAAATTCAAAATATCAGAAAGAGTGAAGCATTAAAAAAAATAACTTTCCAGATTTAAGTGAATAAATGATACCAGTACATCATTGCAAATTTGAGGGATGAATCATAACTTTGACCTAAAGAAATGCCTCTCTAGGGGGTCAAATTGACCCCCTTGAGAGAAATTTCTACTGGTGAAAATAAGATATTATAGTCTTTTTGAGGATCAAAACCCTAGTTAACAGGCCCACATCCTAGCTTTCTGAAAGAACCTTTTTCCCTTTATCGCAAAAAAAGAAATTACCCATAATACAGTGGATAGACATCTTGTTTTTGAAGATTCTGCAACTTTTTATACAGAATCTCAGTATCAACTCCATGTTTGTTTCTCTTTGCCAATTCAGTTACATCATGTCTCCATGGCGTCTGGGGCTCGACAATCAATGTGTGATAAAATTGCTCATTTTGTGCGAGTCTCAGATAAAATCCCATCTCCCATCTCATTATATTTGTGTTGTCGATGATAACAACGGGTGCATTTTCACTGCAGTAGGTTGCCGCTTTATTCTGACATTCTGCGTGGGCCTGAGACAGTTTTGATTGGTCAAATCTGAAACAAAAGTAGACCTTTTGTAAATCAAAAGATACCATAATCTTTCCAAAGATAGTCTTTCAAATTTGGTTTCAGAGAAAAATTGCTTTGGTAGAAATTATTTTCTTCATTATCATTTTGTACTTTTATAGGCAGTCATTCTCAATTTAAGTAAATCTTACCCTATATCTTTAAAGTTGAAATTGTTTCAAATAAAGAATAGTTTTCTGACATTTTAATGAAAACCTGAATGAAAACCAATGTTGTAGCCACTCATTTCAATTGTCTCGATTCGGTTAGTGCAAGTATTTTAAAAATATTAAAAAATCGAATCCAAAACAATAGGCCAATGAGGGCCTGAGACCGCTCTGCTGACTCTTTGAAAAGCCTATGTCTTGATAGTGCTATTCAAGATATAACAAAAAAAAAGTTTCATGAAAATATATCAATAAATGCAGGAGTTGTTGATAAGAAAATAGGCCCCTTTTTCCCATGATTCCAGATAACTGCACCAAATGGCAAAGTTGTAGAATTCTAAGTGAAATTTTTATTAACTTCCATGCATGTTAACAATGAATTCTTTAAGTTTAAATTCAAATATAGGCCCCTTTTGTCGAGACGCTCAATCCATCAGAAAAAATTTTAAGAGAGTAATCATTCTGATGATACAATCAATCTGAGCAAGTTTGAAATATTCTTGTGATGGTCGTCAAATCATTCTAATTAAATTTGAAGACAATCAAATAAAATCTGACAGACAGACAGATGGATAAAGGCTGGACATGAAAACTGGTATCCCAATAGGTCTTCTGACCTTTGGTAAGTACAGCTTAAACCCCTCTATCTGTAGCTCTGTTGTAATTTTACCTGTATTCTCCATCCTCATGAAGGAAATAGTCGTCTGCTGAACAAACCACTGAGTTTGGATATAAATGCCGTAGAAATCTCACAATCGTTGATTTGCCACTCCCTGGTAATCCACGCATTATAAACATGGTGGTCGATTGTCGTATGAATTCTATTGTCCTTTTATCAGAAAAGTATGGACACTCGTCATAGCCATGAATTATATCTCTGTATTCATAGGTTACTTCAGTCTAAAAATCATAAAAATTATTATAGGAGAAATATATGTCCCGTCAGGCAAAGAGGGACCATCGGGGAATTCTGTGAAATGAATTATGGAAAAAGAGGTTTGATCCATCATAGGTCAACTAGAAGTCACATTTGAAAAAATTCTTTCACTGGAAGGTAGATTGATCATTCTATATTCAGAAAATAAGCATTCTGTGCAGTCTAACTAGGGTCGGCACTTTACGCACTACCAAGATGGTCCCCTTTTGTGTGATGGGTCACATATATAATGCGTACTTAGTGTTATGTACAAAAAGAATATATAACAAGGTTGGGGAAATTGATAATTGTCAAGGCTCTGCTGAGACAATTGGCAATTCCCACAATCGAGTTAGATCAATTTTCATACAATACGCTAAGTATGTATTATATTTATCTTATAACTTCTACTTGCCTTTTTTTCGTCAATGTCCCTAACAGAAATGCATGTTTCTAAAAATAAGCCTGTTATGTCAATGTTCTAGAAATATCCATGTGATATCTTAAAAAATATCATATGAGATGTTATCACACGGATATCTGTAAAGTTATAAGATAAACAACACACTTTATGTTTCTAAAATTCAATAGAAGTTTCATTCACCTTAGAAGCACAATCTATTAACTTGGTGTCAAAATTACAATCAAACTTGTGAATTAGCCACGGGTGTTTTTGAATATGTGCTTTTCATTGAGTATTTCCAGTCATAAAAAATATTTTACAATTTTAAGTCCAAGGTATTCAAACTATATTCATCATAATTTTTTGTTCTTAAAAAGGTTCTCCCATTGATATTTACAAAATAATTCCTTTAAGACAGCAATGGACACATGCGACATTTTTTTCCGCCCAATGAATTTTTTTCTTGTTCACATATGTTGAAGATTAACATTGTCTAGTCATTATATCAAAATATGAAGGTACCTTTCCATGCTCGTTTTCATGCTAGAGTTTTCTGCCCTTGAGTGGTATAGGCCATTTTTCAGTAAAACGGTTATATTCGTTTAAGGTCTAGTATAAACCCTGTACTAAGTTCAAGCTATAAAACACATACGTTTTGATAGACCTTATACAAGTACACAATGGCTATTGGCGAGAAAATTGCTCTTTGATCAATTACATTTGCACAATTTGCTTTCAAAAGTTAAAAATGCACCAATTTTTGTAATTTTACTAGGTAAAAATGCCACAAAAACCTATTTTTTGAAGAAATTACCCAATGAATTTTTCTTATTTTCCGATATGTTTAAAATCCCTATTTTTCCTTTATTTGGTAAAAAATTCAGCATACCTTTCCATGCAATTAAGAAAGTTTTTCGTTATTTTTCAGTGTTCCCCCTAATTGAATGACGGTTAAACGCATTTTTATTGTTAAATTTAATGATCCTGTCATTCAATTAATACCAAATGTTGAAAAGAAGCTAAATTATGAAGTTTTACCATCATTATTCTATGTTATTTCCATATGTAGAATCCTACGAAAACCGGTCTTTTTAAACAACGCGCAAAAAGAGCCTTAAAATAAACGAAAACCCACTTCCGGTATATAGAGTCGAGAGGCCGCTGTCCATTGCCACCTTAAACAGAAATTCATTTTCTCTGGACAATAAATAAAATGATAGTGAGGAAATAAGCTTTAGGTTTACAGAAAGCAAAACATAAAATACCATCTACTTTTGAATAGTTCTAGGAATGATTTAACAGGAGAAATATAGTATTATCACCGGGGGATTTATAACATAAATATGTGTTCCTTATTTGTGGATAATTTCGGAATTAACTAAGTCAAGACAATGTTGAGTTCTAAGTATCAATTTCTATAATTTGTTATTTTCAATATATCAAGTTCAACAAACACTGTCCATCTATTTTGATCTTTCTCACTTTGTTATTTCAAATTCTTGTATATTTTCTAATTCAACACCAAAGTTTCTAAATCCTAAATTCTTCTAAAGCCAAAGTCAATATCTAAAATCCAATCTTAATAATTCAAAAGCCAAACACATTCTTTTCAAAGCCAAACACGTTCTGTCCCTATCATACTCAAAGTTCCCTCTCAGCTTCTCAGACATCACATGACCTCCTACTAAAATCTCAACCAATCAGAACTATTCTTACATCTATACATCTTAATTAATTTGTTTCTCTCATTCTGATTGGTCAATTGCCTAAGCTTCCACTTTCCTTCCTTTTCTTCCTGGGTCATTAAACATCAAACAAATCTAACACCTACTTGCAATAATTAACTGTAACAGATAAACCAAATGTGCCTAATGAAATAGTTCCACTAGCTTAAAGATATCAAAGATACATAAGGTTCTAAATATCACCATATGTTGCATACTAAGAATTCCTGTAGAGTTATAGATAGTAAAACCTTAACAAAGATCATTTGATAAATCTTTCCTAAACTTTAAATCAAAATCTAAATTCAAATTCAATTATTAATTCTAAATTATTAATTTCATATCTCAATATTAATTTCATATTTTAAACAAACAATGACAACTATTTTTACTGGGTGACACATGCAACTGCCCTCAATAAGTTTGCTCCGCAAACTGAACTTAATCAATTAAATTGTTGCATTAAATAAAATTTCTGTACAATAAGGTGCTCTCTCACTCTAGATGGACAGTTAAAATCCAATTTACAATACATATAAATTTACAAAACCTGTTCATTTACAATCAATTTAGTTTGTTTTTCTCTTCTAATCTGTACCTTATATGTTTTCTAACTTTTACTATTTTTTTTGTATTTTTCTCAATTAAACGTCTTATTTACATCTGCAATCAGTACACTCACATTTTCATCAATGTAATTTCAAAAATGCCTTGTGCTTCATCTTTGCTACAACTCCTTTAATTCTCAAATCTCAATATCTCATCTTGTGCACAGTGAAAAACTTGGGTTCTGCGTTGCATTGCCCTTATACTTAAAATACCTTACTTGAAGTTTGACCTAAGTACTTATTCTCAGGGTTTATCGACTAAGACCAGTATGCATGATAGTCAAATTTTAGACTGAAATATACTGCCTTAATCCTTATCTCTCCAATCTTCATGTGCACATGTTACTTAACATTATCTTATTTCCTTGTCTCAACTTAATTGCTTCTCCCTGTAGAATCTTAAATAGTAACTTAGGCATACAAATACAATTGCTCCATCTTGCAAAGTTGAAAATGATTAAGAAAGGTCAACTTGAATAATGAATTGTTTTGGTCCCACCCCCCACTAAATCTCAAGAAATTGACCAATGCATTGGCTTTAAATTTTGAAATTTGTCACAAACAAATCCAAAATTCTTTCTGACCTCACTTGAGCCATTTAACACCTTACTTATGGATATTGTGTATCAACTTCTTATCAATTGCGTAATCACTATAATGTGCATAATTGTTAATTATCTCCTGGAGTGTAGTTTGTGTACTAATATGTGTGTGTGTATTATGCTGAGGGTTTGGAAGTGACCTTTTTGCGTCTCTTACCAGAAAATGTATATTTAATGTGGAAGTCTTTCCTCAGGCTTAAGGGCAAGTCCTCAGCATAAGTCCACTCTGTTTTGCAGTTTTCACTATTTTTCTCTCTGTATTTCACTCTGTATACCATGTGTCCTTTATAATGTGATGCCTTTAGAATTTTCTCAATATTCCATTCCTTAGGGTCACTGTCAGGAGCTTCGGTACTTTGTAAACTTCTGCTTCCCGCTTTTTCTCCATCATTTGAAGTCGAAGGCCTTGGTTCATCTTGTTTATTCCCTTGAGTCTCATGCTCATCATCCTCCAGATCAATTGGCTCAGGCTGTTGCCTCCTATATGCCTCTGGAATATTAGTAGGTCTGAGGGCAGGGTTGTAGTATGGCTTTAATCTGTCTGAATGGACAACACTCTTCAATACTTTGTGGGTTTTCTGATCCCGCAGCCTATAATTGGTAGGTCCTGTCTTCTCTGTGATGTAGTAGGGTCCATACCATTTTGTTGTTAATTTCGGTGCTAGCCCTGGTTGCGTTTTAGGGTTGTAAAGCCATACACTGTCTCTCACCTTAAAATCTGGTATACCGGCATTCCGGTCATAGTTCTTCTTGTACTTTTCCTGGGCGGTTTTGATGTTCTCTTTCACTAGTTCCCTGCACACAGTCTGATGTTCTATGATCCTGCGCAAGTGCTCCTCTGCTGTAGTTCCTAATGTTTCTGTTGGTATGAGGGCTGTATCAAGTGGTAGTCTACATTCCTTACCAAATAGAATGTAGTATGGTGAATATTGAGTTGAGTCTATAGCTGGAGACATTCTGTAACTCATCATTATGCTAGGAAGAAGTTGTGGCCAATCAGTCTGTTTCTTGTTACAGTATATCCTGAGTTTCTGCAAAATCACACTGTTCATCTTTTCGGCTGCTGAGTTGGTTGCTGCGTGATATGAACTGGTGCTAATTTTGTTGATTTTGAATATACACTGCAACTCCATTATAACGAAATCTGTTAGAGCGCTAAATCCAATATAACGCGAGGTCCGCTTGGCTCCCGAAATTTGGGGGGGGTCGACCATTTTGGGATGCTGCGGCGATGTTACCCGATCCGCACTTAACGCTGTTTTGATCGCGATTTTAGATCGAAGGGTGAACCCACTGATATAAAAATCGATACTGAGCGAAGCCAGGTAAATCAATACAATTGTTTTTCACACCTCCCGCGGGGCAGTGGTGGCGATAAATGCCTCTGGTCAGAGAGAAATGGCTAGTTTGATGGCTGACAGACGTATAGTTACATCACTACCGCTGGAGTACCAAACTCACGAGTACAACAATCTTTCCCTAACTCCAAACTGCTATCTCACTTAGGTCTACGATTATTAACCCATGGGTGAGTGTCTTATAGTCAGAAAGAATGAGTGCCGCCGTCAGAGATACACGGAATCCCAATATTGACAGTCCGGCGCGCTACCAACTGCTCTGTGTCGACGGCAGGGACGCAATTGAACACAAAGAAAGTCTAGCTCGGATGCGATTAAATCCAAGTTAATAAACTTCAGAAGAAGCCGTGTTTTCTCAAAATGAGCTTATCTCGTTTTATATTCTCAAATCTTGAACATTTACCGCTGTTGACAAACGATTCAAAAAGCGACTCGCCCCTTACCCAATTTATTGGTTTATTACCTCCCTTTGCCAATCCCGTTGAATTTTCTTATAAATATTACGTTTTTTGTAAATACATGATAAAATTTTGTTTCTTTTTCATTAAACTTATTCATATTATAGTAAGGTTTTAATGTCCGATTGAATTATTATCGTTGATTCTTATCTCTCACTAAATAGACAACTTATTTGAAATTTAAACAGGAAGCTATATATAAACCTACATTTCCCGATTCGATGTGTCGAACAAAGAATCTGAAAATGGCGCGAAACTAATGGTGACCGCGTCGCTTCGCAATTGTCTGTACTTCTTTCCTGACGCTCAACTATCTAATAAACAAAGCCGTGAAATAACATCTTGTCAAACCCAGGGTTACGAACGTTTTACTAATACGGTTTTCGAGAAGCTTTCGATACCCCTTGACTCGTGAAGATGATCTTTGCAAATCGGCGATCCAAATGTCGTAGCTACAGATTCATTTAATTGAATTTACGGCATTTTTTTCTCGCTCATCGAAGAATGAGGTCCTGCACTCCGAGAGATTCGATAACTTTGATAGAGTTTCGATCAGACGTAGGGTATTGTTTATTTTGATTGCGTAGATAATTATTTTCGAGAAGACAACATTTAAAATATGAAATTCGTTGATCTTATGGAACTTTATGGATTTTACTAACTTTACCCTTTTGAGATCGTCGTTATCGGTGTTTCTCAGCTGTCGGGCGGGCAGGCCCGAGAAATCGGGATTCAGAGAAGTAAGAGGAGTCTGCGATCGTTTAACCCTACAAACTAGATTACTTTATCAAAGATAGTTTTGTTTAGCTTTGGGACAACAAAAAGATCTTAAAATAAAAAATATCAAAGTAGGCCCCCTAATAAACCGCGCTTGTTCTTCAATTCATTGCCGTGTTTTAAAAATATATAATGCGATGGCCTAAATATGTACATGTATAGGCCTATTTAGATATCCGATATCGTTATCAATATTGACCCTGTGTCTGTTACGTTTCCGCGGTACGTTATTGTTCACCGCGGGGGGGGGGTGGAATCGGCGGCGGCAGGGGGGGGGTACAGCGTTATAGCAGATACATCCACTTCTTCCGCTGTTTCATTTCTTGGACCCCGACCACAGCGTTTTAATGGAGTTGCAGTGTACTGCAGAGTTCCTTCATCAGAGCTGACATGAAGTTACTTCCCCTGTCTGTCAAAATTGAATTCATACAGCCATATCTACATATCCATTCATCATATAGTTTCCAGGCTACTTCTTTTGCTTCTAGGGAATACAGTGGGTATGCTTCACACCATTTTGAAAAGGAGTCACATACTAGGAAAACATACTTGTACTTATGCTCACTGGTAGGTAGAGGTCCTAATAGATCCATGTGAACTCGAGAGAAGACGTCTCCTATTGGTAGTGGTTGAAGCTGTGCTTTCTGGGGATGCATGTATCTTTTGGTACACTGGCATGGTTCACAAGACTGACAATAAAGTTTGATGTCCTTGTACATTGACGGCCAAAAGTATTTCATCCTTATTGCTTCATAAGTCCTTTCAATCCCATAGTGACCTCCATACAAAGCATCATGGTACGATTTTAGAACTGCGTCTCTTAATGTGTGCGGGATGACAACTTGCTTCTTCACATCAGTCCATTTATGTCCCTTGGTGCGTGGATAATATAGATGATGGAGAACACCATCGTCAATTTCGTAAAACTGGGACTCTGCAACAAGTCTATGCGCAATATTTCTCTGCTCTGGTACCTTTCCTTCCTCTTTGTAGGCGAACATTGCCATGAAATCGCTGTCTGCAATTTGGGCCTGCCTAAGTTTTTCCGGTGTCATGTTGCATATCTCTTCTAAATAGTTGATGGGGTCCATAGTATTGTACGTATCAATTGCATTAATCATAGTTGAAAGGGAGTTTAATCTAGGGCCAGTTTTTAATTTGTTTACCTTTTCCATATCCGTTTCTGAAAAGTGAAGGGTGTATTCTCTGTAGACTTTAGGAGTAGGTGTTGATATTGAACAAACTTGGGGATCTATCTGTGGGTCGTCTGCATCTGTTGTCTTTTGATGTGGATCAACACTAGCATAAGGCCTACGGCTAAGGGCATCGGCATTCCCATGATGTTTTCCACTCTTGTATACCACTTCATACTGGTAACCTTGAAGAAATACAGCCCATCTACCTAAACGTCCTGTAGATCTGTTTTCCTTCAAGGTTCTCAAAGCAATGTGGTCGGTGTAGACAGTGAAGGGTCTGTTGGCTAAATATGTATGGAAATACCGTATTCCTTCTACAAGTGCGAGTCCTTCCAAGTCGCTGATTCCCCAATTTTTCTCAGCTGGGCGAAGAGATCTTCCAGCATAACCAATCACTACTTCTCGTCCTTCCTTATCCTTCTGACCAAGTACAAATCCAATTGACAGGTTGCTTGCATCCGTGTACAAAAGGAACTTTGCATCTTCAGAAAAGTCTGGGAAGGCTAAAATTGGTGGAGATGTCAGTTTCTCTTTCAGGGAATTGAATGCAGATTCACAGTCGTCTGTCCAAATGAACTTGGAATCCTTCTGCAACAACTGATTCAATGGTCTGGCAATTGCTGCATAACCCTTTACGAACCGGCGGTAGTAACCTGAAAGTCCTAGAAAAGCCCTGACTTCTGTCTGGTTCTTTGGAGTGGGAAAATTGATGACTGCAGTTATCTTCTCCCGATCAACTCCTATTCCCTCCTGCGTGAAACGATGTCCAAGATATTTGACCTCCTTTGCTGCAAAATGACACTTACTTGGCTTTAGCTTAAGGTTAGCCTGTCTAAACCTATCAAAGACCTGTGATAAATGCAAAAGATGTTCATCAAAATTTTTGCTGAAAATAAGACAATCATCTATATATGTAAGTGCAAATTTATAGCTGAAATCTCTCAAAACCTCCGTCATAACCATTGAAAATGCCATTGGCGAATTCATTAATCCAAATGGTAGCCGATTGAACTCCCATACTCCGTTGTGAGTGACGAATCCTGTCTTGTGTTTCGTTTCTGGATCCAATGGTATTTGAAAGAATCCTTGAGCCATGTCAAGAACCGAGTAAATGCTGGCTTTAGCTTGTCCTAGGCAATCAACCACGTCTTGGAAATGGGTGATAGGGAAGTTAATCGGATGAGTTACCTTGTTAAGGCCTCGGAAGTCGACCGCAAAACGGTAATCACCAGATTTCTTCTTCACCAGCAAAACGGGAGCTTGCCAAAGGGTATTTGACTTGGAAATGATCCCATGTTCCTCAAGTTCCTGAGTCTGTCGCTCAATCTCAGCCTTCTGTTCTGGGGTAGTTCGGTATTGAGGTCTCCTAACAGGTGGAACATCCTGTGTGATAATCTTGTGAGGGTGTAAATCAGTATGGCCTAACTCAGCTGTGCATGTAGCAAAAACATCTCTATTTCTCCCTATCAAGATTAAAAGTCTTCTCTTCTGCTCTTCAGACAAAGTGGAATGTGAAAGGTCAACTCCCAGTGATTTGGCTATATCTATGTAATGAGTGTCTGTCTGCAACTCATTAATGCATGGAATGCTTGTGTCAGTGGGTGGTGTGGAATGGTGTGGTGTATTGCATGATTGCATATTGTGTTGTGTATTGCTGATAAGGTTGGATACACTCTCAGGTGAACAATCATCAATTTCACACAAAATAGCACTTTTCTCTAACGAATCTAATCTAGCAACAGGCTCATTTGCTTTCAAATATAACCATTCATGTGTTGGATTAAGAATCTGAACACATGCCTGGTTATTTTGAATGTTTTCAATAGATCGGGCTCCTATAACATTGTGCTTTGATGGTAAGGTTCTAAGTGGCTCAACTAAAGTCATACCTTTGAAACCAGACTTTCTGACCTTGATTCTCGCTATAGTAGCTGACCTTGGTGGAATGCCAATTCTATTCATCAGACGTGCCAGACTTGACTTTTGCGGGGCAGAAAACATTTGCGTGTCAACTAGACCTCCTTGAATTTCCAAAATGTCATTGTCAAAATCCACATGTGCTTTTTGCTCTTTGAGAAAGTCTCTTCCAAGTATCACAGACTGATTCAAACGTTTAAAAATGTAGAAAGTCTGAGTCAAAGTTAGCCTACAGATGGTTAAAGGAATATCAATTTTGCCCAAAATTTTCATATGGCTTCCATCTACAGTCTGAGCTGCATGTACATCTGACTCTTGTAATGCAAATTCTTTGGCTAGCCCACTTCTTTTATAAGTGTCATGACTTAAGCAAGAAATGGACGCACCAGAATCAAGCATGGCTGCCACAGAAAATTTGCACAATCTGACATCTACTAAATTTTTCTCTGAACCTAGTTTATAAGCTTTTCCAATGCAGATGTCAGTGTCTGCCAAATTTTCCTTATTGTGCCCATCCCCAAAGGATTTAGGGATAGGCGCGAGTCCCTATCTCCTAAAATAAGGGCGATGCATACGCGCTATGTGACCAACCTTGTGACATTTGTAGCACTCGGCATTCTTAAATTTACATAGAGAAGAAATGTGACTGTACTCACCACAGTGTAAACACGCTTCACCAAATCTCCTCCTTGTACTACGTCCATGATGGGGTTTATAGTCTAGATTATTCCTAATCACATTTTCACTGTCACTAATGTCTGAATCCCTGCGCCTCTTAGATCGTACACAAGACACTTCCTCGTGGTTGCCTGTAAGTGATTGTCCCATAATCGCGTATTTCCTCACATCTTCCAGGGTTTTGGCCTCCTTCAAGATAACAAAATTTCTGATTTCCCTGTTTAGTCCATGGATAAGCTTGTCAAGTATTTCGCTGTCCTGCTTCTGGATGGATCGCCCACATTTCACAACAGTCTCAATGTATTTGTCCACTGGATCAGAGCCCTGTTTCAGATCCAAGAAATCAGCATAAGTAGAAACTCTACTGTTGTATGTAGTTTCATACCTCTCAAGGAACTGCTTGCCCAACTCTCCAAAGTTATTTTGTACATCCTCAGTGAGTCCAAGATACCATGTCTCAGTGTGCTTTCCCAAAGAAATATTAAAATGAGCACACTTCTCCTCCTCATTCCACTTTTTCAGCACTGACACTTGGGTAAATCTTTTAAGCCATAACTTGGCACTGTCCCCTTCTTCAAAAATAGGCACTGTAAGTCCATTGCATCGCTTTTCACTGGATTTAGCCATTTTCACAGATTTAACCTTTAATCCAAATTTAACCATCAACGAGTATCGTACGCGGATTCAACCACCATTATATCACTGGGGGATTTCTAACGTAAATATGTGTTCCTTATTTGTGGATAATTTCGGAATTAACTAAGTCAAGACAATGTTGAGTTCTAAGTATCAATTTCTATAATTTGTTATTTTCAAAATATCAAGTTCAACAAACACTGTCCATCTATTTTGATCTTTCTCACTTTGTTATTTCAAATTCTTGTATATTTTCTAATTCAACACCAAAGTTTCTAAATCCTAAATTCTTCTAAAGCCAAAGTCAATATCTAAAATCCAATCTTAATAATTCAAAAGCCAAACACATTCTTTTCAAAGCCAAACACGTTCTGTCCCTATCATACTCAAAGTTCCCTCTCAGCTTCTCAGACATCACATGACCTCCTACTAAAATCTCAACCAATCAGAACTATTCTTACATCTATACATCTTAATTAATTTGTTTCTCTCATTCTGATTGGTCAATTGCCTAAGCTTCCACTTTCCTTCCTTTTCTTCCTGGGTCTTATTTCAAATTCTTGTATATTTTCTAATTCAACACCAAAGTTTCTAAATCCTAAATTCTTCTAAAGCCAAAGTCAATATCTAAAATCCAATCTTAATAATTCAAAAGCCAAACACATTCTTTTCAAAGCCAAACACGTTCTGTCCCTATCATACTCAAAGTTCCCTCTCAGCTTCTCAGACATCACATGACCTCCTACTAAAATCTCAACCAATCAGAACTATTCTTACATCTATACATCTTAATTAATTTGTTTCTCTCATTCTGATTGGTCAATTGCCTAAGCTTCCACTTTCCTTCCTTTTCTTCCTGGGTCATTAAACATCAAACAAATCTAACACCTACTTGCAATAATTAACTGTAACAGATAAACCAAATGTGCCTAATGAAATAGTTCCACTAGCTTAAAGATATCAAAGATACATAAGGTTCTAAATATCACCATATGTTGCATACTAAGAATTCCTGTAGAGTTATAGATAGTAAAACCTTAACAAAGATCATTTGATAAATCTTTCCTAAACTTTAAATCAAAATCTAAATTCAAATTCAATTATTAATTCTAAATTATTAATTTCATATCTCAATATTAATTTCATATTTTAAACAAACAATGACAACTATTTTTACTGGGTGACAGTATGCTTTTACCACTACAAAGTGCCTATTTTAAATTTTCTATTACTATACAACAGTTATTCATTGATATAAACAAGATATACTTGAGGCCAAGTGGTGCCAAGTATGGCTCCACTGGAATTTCCCCAAGGAAACCAGGAGAAACATTAATTTGCTTTAAGAGAATCTGAGAGAGAATATCCCAAGAATCATTTCAGTGAAATTTGGTGAAATTGCGCCCAGTATGACAGAAGAGATGTTTAAATGAAAAATTTCCGCACGACTAACGACCCTCCAAGACATAAGCCCATATGGACTTAGTCCAGTGGAGCTTAAAACTTAAAATACATGTAAATACACTGTACATTGTAAAATGTAGTGGTAAGAGCATATTATATTTCTACAATTAAATGCTTACTTTTTAGCAGTAAAAAGTGACACTTACACTATCATTTCCTACTAAACCTGCTCCAAAATCTTCTTCCCTTGCATCAACATGATCAAGTCCCTTTGTAGAAGTGTTTGATTCAACACCATGGTGGTCAACTTTTGGTCTTACAGTATGGTAGCTCCTCTTTTCTCTAGCACCTTTTCCAACAAAACTTTCAACACTAACAGCATTTACTTCTGTAATTAACTCTTCAACAATTTCAGTTTCTGGAATGTCACCTTTTGAAGCATTGGCAGAAAGGTTAAGTGATCTAAAATCTTGGTCTGTGGTAGTATGGTCAGTTTTAAAATCATCGGGGAAATCTTCTGTATCACTTTGTCTTGTAAACTTTTTAAACAGCTGAAAATACAGAGAACAAAAGTTTGTTAACAAGGATACAGATAGAAGGTATTTTAGAATTTAGGTTAACTTAAACTAAGGTTTTTTAGAATTAAGGTTAAACTAAGGTATTTGAGGATTTAGTTTAAACAAAGGTAATTTAGGATCCAGGTTAAACTAAGGTTTTTTAAGATTTAGGTAATACTAATGTATTTTAGAATTGAGGTTAAACTTAGGTATTTTAGAATTTAGGTTAAACTAAGGTATTTTAGAATTAAGGTAAAACTAAGGTATTTTAGAATTTAGATATAACTAAGGTATTTCAGGATAAAGGTTAAACTAAGGTATTTTAGAATTGAGGTTAAACTAAGGTACTTTAGGATTAAGGTTAAACTCAGGTATTTGAGGATTTCAATGAAAAAGTGAAAAAGTGTGGTGTGTGTGGTCTTGAGGTAGAGCGTTGGCCTCTTGACCCAAAGGTCCCGAGTTTGATTCCTGGGAGTGGCTCTTAATCTTGGTTCTTTCATAGGCCAACACATTCGGCGTGAGTCCTGGTGAATTAACCAGAATCAAACAGAATCAAGAGGGATTGGTCTAAGTTTTAAGAACTTTTTTCCCAATTGATGTAAATAAATAGATTTAAAATATGACCAAAGTTGTGGGAGTGAAATAACCCCATTGAATAAGTTTGATATTAAACAGGTGTTATTACACTAGTGGAATAACTGTGCAAATGAGCTTAGAACGAATAGCAACGCTATTTTGTTACCGTGAAAATGAGGTCATAATGTATATATTGTGATGTCAGTTTTAAGCGGTGTTTTGTGGAAATGTGAAATGTTGAATTTTAAGAATTTGACGATTTTTTGCAAAAATTTGGGTCATATTATAAACAAGAGGACCAAGATGGTCCTAGATCGCTCACCTGAGTCTCCTTGACCCCTGGGACATCACATTAATTAGATAGGCAGATGTCAAAAAGAAGACAATTGCCTAAGATCAATACCATGGGACGTTTTCAGCAAAGAGCAAGACAGATATGCCTTTTTGCTCTTTGATTCTTTGTAAAAAGGGATGCACCCAGGTGGACCCCAAATGTGACCCCAGGGTCTTGATATGAACAAACTTGGAAGAGGTCCATAAGATGATGCTACATACTAAATATGAAAGCTGTCCGCCTTCTGGTTACAGAGAAGAAGATTTTTGAAGGTTTTCCTATTTTCACCCATCATGCTCAGATGAGCTGAAAGGAATGTGCCCGGGTGGAGCCCAAATATGACCTAAGGGTCTTGATATGAACAAACTTGGTAGGGGCCAACTAGGTGATGCTCCATACCACAAATGAAAGCAGTGTGCCCTCTGGTTTCGATTAAAGAAGATTTTAAAAGATTTTCACTCTTTGATTCTATGTAAAAAGGGTTGCGCCCGGTAGGAGCCCAAATATGATCCTAGGGTCTTGATATGAACAAACTTGGTAGAGGTCCACTAGATGATGCTACATATAAAATATGAAAGCTGTCTGCCTTCTGATTTCATAGAAGAAGATTTTTGAAGGTTTCCTATTTTTACCCTTCGTGCTCATAAGAGATAAAGGGATGCACCTGTGCAAAGCCCAAATATTGCCCAAGGGTCTTGATGTGAACAAACTTGGTAGAGGCCCACTAGGTGATGCTACAAACCAAATATTAAAGCTGTCTGCCATCTGGTTACAGAGAAGAAGATTTTTTAAGATTTTCGCTCTTTGATTCTATGTAAAAAGGGTTGGGCCCGGGCAAAGCCCAAATATGACCCCAGGTTCTTGATATGAACAAACTTTGTAGAGGTCCACTAGATGATGCTACATACCAAATATGAAAGCTGTCTGCCTTCTGGTTTCAGAGAAGAAGATTTTTAAAGATTTTCATATTTTCACCCTTTTTGTAAAGGGTAAAGGGAAAGTTAAGGATGGATTTCATTTATTTGAACAACTTTGGTAGAGCTTGACCCAAGGAACATCCCTGCCAAGTTTCATCAAGATTGGCCCACTGGGTTAGGAGGAGATGTTTAAAGAAATGGCGGACGACTGACATTCTACGATCCCAATAGCTCACCTTGAGCACTTCGTGCTCAGGTGAGCTAATAAAATAAAAAAATTGTGCTCATAAAATACAGAATTTATAAAACTCGTCAGTCATCTAATACAGATAAAAACTTGGCGCAGCCTAGTTTTTATCTGTTTATAGATGACTCATTTAATAAATTTGGTATTCCATGACCACTCATTCAATATCCTCAATTCAAACCAATGAGAAAACAAGATTTAAGACTGGTTTTATCCACTGTTATCTGTAACTCTAACTGTTAAGCCCCTTTTTGAGCTACAATTTTATTGATTGATTGAATGGGATTTAACATCACTTTCAACAGTATCGTAGTTATATGTAGGTGTCTAGTGCAGTCACATCCATGGTTTTCTGGAATTGTGCAGTCTTATCTTAGTCTGTACTACCCGATATTCCTTTTTTATCCAGAATGAGTTTGATTTTATTGTGATAAAAATGAATACTGACTAACAATTTAAGTGACTCCAGTGTTTTCACAACTCTGAATTTGATATAAATTTCCCTAAGTATGAAATAAGATAGACAAGGATTAAGTAAGTATTAAACACTATATTATAGCTTGTATTATAGCTTAATACAATACAAAACAATACAATGCAGTATAAAACAATACAAAACAATTGTAATGATATCTAAATAAAAAAGTCTACCTTTTTCCTGACACTCTGAGAATCCATATTTTTCTATTCATGTATACTGTACATGCATGGAAGTTAATGTGTCATGTATCCAAACTTTGTCACAAATTCAAATAAAACATAATAAGTCTAAGAATTTGGAACCAATCAATAATCCTTTTTAGTAATTTCACATATAAATGATTTTCATTAAGAAGAGAAATATACAGTTATTCTGAATATAAAGCATATTTTTTTAAGATAAGTTTCCATTCTGAATTCAATTAATGCATTTTATCTTTATTTACTTTGAATTACTCATTCGAAACTACACTTTAATTACAAATCAAACCTGTCTAAACTCTGGTAAATAAATGTATTTTTCCCTTCTCATGCTATATTCATGGCATACGGTAAAAATTCTTATAGTGCCCCATGCTCTGATAAAACACCTATCCCTTTTCAGAGCTTGAAATCAACTATTTTTGGTGTGATTATACAAAATCTTGAAGCCTCTAATAAAGACCCACACCTATAAAATCAGGGTCATTAACATTCAACATACGTTTTATGCACCTAAAAAATTCCCCTAATGAATGTTCAAATTTTGCAAGGATTATGCTTATTTTGGGGCATTTTTCCATCGTCTTAACAATTATCAAAGGCTCAGCGCAAAAAAGTTGTAACAACCTATATGTTGATCAGCTTGCATAGACATGCAGTCTGTTCTTAGCCTTCACTGCCTGCTTTTCAATTCATTAATGTGGAAAATGTGAACCAAGCTGATTTGAAATTTAAAAAAAAACTACAATCAGCCGTGTAAGGATTAATATTAGAAGAATAATCAACTATTGTTTACAGGTGCATAAATATAACTGATATTCAATACTTTATACCAAAATACCCTTTATAATGCCAAATGAAAAATTGTAAATAATATTTAAAAACATCAAAAACATTGGGTCAACTCTGTTTATATATACACTTTCATTAAGATTGACCAAAATGCAGGTCCCTCTAATTTGCATATCCAGAGCAACTTACCTCCCTTTAAACCGGTTAAAAATGAAGCAAATACCAATGTAATTAAAGGTCAGATCCCACCCCATTTTTTGGCCTTCTTTGTCCTATATAAAATTGCTAAACTTTCTGGTGCTGCAGTGCATTCCACAATACTATTCTTATATATTACATCATTAGCACTTCATCTTAATTCATATACCTATCTTTAAAGGCTTAAAAATCTAGGTCAATTAGGGTCTAGTTTTGGACTTTTCAAGCCAGAGTAAAGGCTCCGGTTTTTTCCACCTATGAAGAGAACAGTTAGTTCGGGTAGGCCCCCGTGTGGTCATGATATTCTTCCTCCTTTACATAAAGTTTTGGTAGACGGCTATGATTAAAATCAGGCGGCACTAACTTAACTTTTGTCAGACTGGTGTAAATGTCTCAACAATGAGAGTTTTTTTTAGATTTAATTTTAAATTGTATGCAACAATTCTAAGCAATAACAAACAGAGCAAGATTTTTGCTGAGCTGGGCAATAATAACTCCAACAAAAAGTAACAAAGATTTTCATTAAAGCTGGTTTTCATGACAGATTTGCATTGAAGACAAAAGTCAAAATTGGACTTCTTTTTTAAATGAGTTTAGTTTATACTAATTTATTTTAGTTCGATTTTTAAATGAGAGCACCATATTATGCCAGTCTCAAGGCTTATGTGAATGTTGATGAATAAAGCTCAAAAATAAGCATCTGAAAAAGGTATTTTATAATATGAGCTACCTCATGAGAGTGAAAAAAACCTGTCAAATATTTTTTATACTACTTGGGTGTTATTACTCAAGTGGAATAACTTTGCAAATGAGCAACAATTGTAAGGCAACGCTATATTTTCATTGTGAAAATGATGTCATAATGATGTCATAATGCATTTTTCTGACATCATTTGGCATACGTCATTTTTTAAATGACCACTCATACAATATCCTCTATATATAACAACAAGAGGGCCAGAATGGCCCTAAACCACTCACAAGAATTTTAAGATACAGGCTACTTAATACCTCAATTTCACAAAGGTTTTGAAAGGTAGGTAAAAGTAGCTACTATGAATTTTACCCGGCACCTGATTTGACATAATGATAATGGAAGTAGTAAACAAATACCTGGATTTTTGGGTCAGAATGTAGAGTATTATCTGTAATGACCCCTCTCTTGAATAAACTTCTTCAAAATACTCTGAGCTCGTAAATTATCACAAGCTAATGTCTCATGAGTGCACTTAATAGCAGGTTGGTTAAAATTTCTCACAGTTCCACATCTCAGCATTTAGTAAAGATTTGAATATATTAATACTGTAGGCAGAGATGGTCTTTTCACTGAGGCTATTCCAGTATGTCACTGATCGTTGACTAAATGTGTTCAATCTGATGTTATGAATGCACTTCTTAGAGGTTTAAAATTCAAATAATGACCTCGAAGATCATCCTGAGCAAGGGTGAACATGCTCTCCCATTTCAAATTGTCAAAGTTGTGCAGTGACTTATAGATCTGAACCATGTCAGCTCTGTCCCTGCTATATTCAAGTGTTGTTAGTCCTAGTTTCTTCAAGTGTTCTTTATAGCTCAGATGGGAAATTGATGAAACAAGCTTTGTTGCACGCCTTTGAATATCTTCAATCTTTTTGATATGCTTTTTAAGGCAAGGAGACGAAACAACCTTTGTTGCACGCCTTTTTATATCTTCAATCATCTTGAACCATATTCAAGAATAGGTCTGACTAGTGACTTGTACAAGGGTAGAAACATCTCTTCATCCAGACATTCAAAAGATCTACGAATCAAGCCTAGTATTCTCTGTGCCTTGTTGGTAATATTTGTTATATGGTCATCAAAATTTAGATGTTGGTCAAATGTTACACCCAAATCCTTTTCAGATTGAACTGGTGTCGATTGAAGTAAAATTGCCATCCACTTCCCTCATGGTATAACGATGGTTATCATTCCTTGGAGTACTTTGCACTTTTTTGCATTGAAGGTCAGTTTCCATTTATTGCTCCAGCGGCTAAGGTTGTCAGAGTCAGATTGAAGTCTCTCATGATCTTCAAATGATGACACTTTTGAATATCTGTAGTTTAGTGTCATCAGCAAATATTCAAACCATTCCAGTAACATTATCAGGTAGGTCATTGATAAAACATAGGAATGGCACAGGTCCTATGATACTTCCCTGAGGGACTCCACTAACCACCTCAGACCATGAAGAAAAAGATGACCCAACAGGGTCTTGATAATCACCCCAGGACGCACCGGGACACCCCGGGACGGTTCATATATAAAAAAGTAGACTATGAAATTCAAAGTTAAATAAGGTTAAAAAGTCGATGTCGAATAAGAAATAACACCCCTGGACTTAATGCAAGTGTAGATAAAACTTACATTGTACCTGATTCTTGTTAAATAAGAAACATACCGGGACTAATTTTATATGAAAAACGAGTTAAAAAAAGAATTTCATGTAGTACATAAAAAAACCCGAAACTAATTCTATATGCAAATACGAACTCAAAAACAATTTCGTAAAGGACAAGAAACTCCCAGGACCAAATTAATTTTCACTAAAATCTTTGCAAACGAGTTCTCTTAAAATAAGACACACGCTGGGCATATATCAAAATACAAACACTAGCTCAGAAACGATTTATCATTGGATAAAAAAAATACATCATCAGGAATAAATACAATTGCCAGAAAACTAAAAATGCGATTTCTCGTAAAATAGGAAACACCCCGGAACTCATTTTATATGCATAAACAAACTCACAAAACGATTTCTCTTGGAAGAAGAAACACCCCGGGACTAATTCTATATTCATAAACAAACTCTCAAAGCGATTTCGCATACCTGGTTCTACCTGGTTCTGTAGGGAAATTTGTTAGACCCCTTAGGTCTGTTATTCCCCTCAATTCAGGTTTCTCATAGTCGCCGCACCGGTTTGGCTAATTTCTTATTGTATCTTCGCTTCTTTTGTTGAATGATTAGTTGAAATTCACACTAAATCGCTTATGCAGCCACAATTTATCCAGAGAAGATTTGAAAGAAATCAAAGATTTTGCATTCACTACCTCGGCTGGAAGACCATTCCAATCGTTGATAACACGATGAGAAAAAGAGTGAAGACAGATATTCTTATTTGCCCTGGGTTTGTGTATCTTAAGGTTGTGCCCCCTATTTGTAGAAGTTGATAGTTCAAAGAAAGTTGTAAATTCTAGATCATCCATACCGTGGGCCAGCTTATACAACTGTATCATATCACCATGATTTTCTTCTGTACACTAAAGATGGCAGGTTTAGGTATTCAAGACGGTGCTCATAAGACAAATGAGAGATTTCTTTCACAAGTTTGGTGGCTCTTCTTTGACAGTTCTCAATGGATAAAATATGCTTCTTCAAAAATGGGTAGTATATAATGTCTCCATAGTCGATATATGGCCTAATTAGAGCTTTGTATAGTGTTAAAAATTGTTGATTATCCATGAAAGAAAAAATTCTTCTAACAAGACCAATAATACTATTTACTTTATTAATCAAAGTACTAATATGACTGTCAAAAGTCAGGTTTGATGAAAACTGGATACCTAGGTCCTTTTCATTGTCATTTTCTTTAATATTGGAAATTACATGGTTTGAGTCAAACATTTGATAGTTCTGGTTAAGATTGGCACATCCAAAGTGAATTACTTTGTATTTATCAATATTAAACTTTAACAACCACTTGTTGCTCCAAGCACACGTTTGAAATGTCATCTTGTAGGATATTTGCGTCATCTTGTGAATGCAGCACACGATAAAGTTTAGTATCATCGGCAAAAAGCCTGCAGGTACTGTTTACTACTTCGGGAATGTCATTTATGAATATGATAAATAAAAACGGTCCAAGCACTGATCCCTGAGGAATGCCTGATCTTACATTTGTCCAGGCGCATAGGAGAAGAAACACCCGGGGACTAAATTCAATGTAAAATCGTTCTCACAAAACGATTCTTACAGGATAAGAAAAGAACTCCGGACTAATTTTTTATGTTTATACGAAATCACACAACTAATACATCGGGACTAAATTTAGGTATTAAATTACTCATTTAAAAAAGTAAATCTGTACATTTGTATAAGTAATTTACATAATATCCATGTATTTATTGCAAATAAATCATATTTGATGCTTCCCGGGGTGTCTCATTGAGTCCCGGGGTGTCCTGGTGCGTCCCGGGGTGAATATTAAGACCCGACCCAACACGTACACACTGTTGTCTATTAGACAAAAAGGGGTTGGCCTAAAATACGAAATGGACTGCCATGCACGAAATGGACCTTTTGTCTATGAAATGGACTTTTATCATTCATAAAAGGTCAACATTTTGATATTATGAAGCTAAAACACCATATTATGTGAATTAAATGAATGTTTTAATATGATTTTACCAGGTAGTATTGTAACTGAAGGGATTTCTTTGTCTTTTACCACCATTCTACTTTGACTTATGCGACGAAATGGACGTATCGTCGGCCGCGAAACGGACTTCTATATTTGCAATAAATTACTTACATTATAATATCCACAAAAATGACTTCATTTGGTATCATTATGGTGTTCCAACGAATTAATACTCGAAAGATATAGACTTCTTAAATCCCATTCATTAAGACCAACATGGAGTACAGAATGGACATTTTCCAAAAAGACCTTTTCGTTGTCATGATAGTTTAGATCTTCCTTGCCAAATAGAAGAGTATCTATGTTAATTTCAATTATATTAGAAAGATTGTGAAAAAGAGTGTTCCTAATCGCGGTATAATTATTACATTTAAAGAAGAAATGTTCACTTGTTTCGGTTTCTCCACAATTACACAGAGGGGAATCAACAATGTTTTTATTGAATAAGTGGTGGTTAAGAGAACTACATTTATTTCGAATTCTTGTGTGGATGACCTGAAGCTTCCTTTCTCCAATAAAGTACAGCCCTTTGGGGTTAGGTTTATTCCTATTTAAAAAGTTTTTGAAGAGTGAATGTGAATCTTGGTTCCTTATTTCTATTGGTAAGTTGTTCCATTCGTCGGTGGTAGATGGTAGAAACGATCTTTTAAAAAGCTCTGTTCTGCACGAAGGGATTCTATAATTGTTCGATCCGCGAAGATTATACGAGGAAGAGGATTCAACAAGTTGAGGGACCAATTGACACAGGTATCTAGGACTTAATCCTTTGACCATTTTAAAATATAAGATAAGCCTATGTTTCCGCCTCCTTTCATGAAGAGATTCCCAACCTATCTCTGTATCCAGATCATCTATTGAAACTAATTTAGTGCAACCTGATACGATCCTGGATGCTTCTCTTTGTATTTTATCAAGTTGGTCTTTAAGGTGGTTTGGACAGTTGTCCCATACTACATCAGCGTATTCCATTAATGGACGTATAAATGAAAAATAAATTGTCTGTAGGGTTTTTCTATCCAAACACATTTTGAAGGTTCGCATAGTGTTCAATCTTTTCCAGGCCTTTTCAACTGTATGTTTTATATGGCAGTCCCAGGAACCATCATTAGCAATAAAAATTCCAAGATGTTTGTGGTTTTGTACTATTGGTATTTTCGTATTATCCATGTATAAGTCGGGATGAGCTGGTTTGTTATTTTTTCGACTTATTATTAGTGATTCTGATTTAAGAGGGTTGAATTTAACTATCCACGTTTTCGCCCAATCATTTATTTTGTCAATATCAGATTGTAATTTTGCCCCGCAGGTATAAGGACGATATATAAAAGATAGCAAACGATTTCAAGTTTAATTGCTATAGAAACGAGTAAATTTTAGCAATCAAACACTAGCACTGAATATTTTATTAGAAAATCATGTTTAAGGCACTCGGTAAACACCCTTATTGTTTGTTTATTGCATCTCTCTTCATTTTAAGCATTTTTTAACACCAAAAGGTTATTTTTCCAAGATTTTCTCACTGAAGTAATCAAAATCTTTAAATGTCGTACATCTTTTGAATATGTTAAAGGAGAAGAACAATATAAGCTCTGCTTGCGTTCTCATCCTTTTTGCATAAAATTAATTAGTAATTGTAAACTGTATTGAAAATGTATTAATTTGTGCAAATAAAATATGTTTAAACCAATGGACATTTTGAGCTGGGGGATGTCAAAATGGAGTTCAAGTTATGGGCTAGGCACTGTTCTATGATATCAACTTGTAGATTTTATTATTTGATTTAGATGACCATCAGATTAACATAGGAGGGAGTTTTTTTCTTTTTCTTTCTCCATTCCATTGCCATAGTCTTTTTCGATGTTAATGATCCATTTTCAGGGCTTACCCTGGGTCAAAATTTCTTTTAGCCAAACTTTTAGCCAATTTGAAAATATTTTAGCCAAATTGACTTCATGGTAGCCATCTTATTCTCCCAAGTCGTAAAAAACTTGCATTATTCTTTTTTGTAATATTTTTTCATGAACCATTAACTTAAATAATTTTTTACATTTGAATTAAAAATATTGTTTTAATGATCATCTTCTGTTACGAAACGTATAAAAAAAATAAGAAGCTTTGGGCAGTTTAAAAAAGAAATTGTCAAATTTTACTGTTTTCACTTGGCAAAAAAGCAGACAGGAGTGTCATCATACCCACTTAGACAACAGCAACTAAAGCCAATAATTTGCAGTTTTGAATTTTGTCTGAGTTTATTTGACTGAAAAATACCAAAAGAATAGTGAAATTTTAAGACTTTTGCACATCAAATCTGGATATAACAGCCTTTAGAGAGCATCAATTAAAAGAATGCATGGTTTTATGGCCTAGTAACCAACTATCTTTTAACTGTCAACAGGCCAATCAAAGGTGTGTAGGATTATCTCTCATTTCAATTTGTTGTTTAACCAATGATCTTAACACTTTTGATTTCTCTTTTCTATATATTCATGGACTTTACAAAATGATAACCACCCTTTGCCAGCATTTTAGCCAATAGATTTTTCTTTTAGCCAATTTTTCAGAATTTTAGCCAATGGCTAAATTGGCTAAGGGCAGGGTAAGCCCTGCATTTTGTCAGCAGGCAGACATCGGTCTTAAATCTTACAGCTAAAAGTTTAAATTATGACACCTACAATTTCAATAAGATCATTCATCATTAAGACATAAGATAATATCATAAAGACAAACAATCGGCCATCTGCTATCATTTCATTGCTATATCATATATACAAAAGTCCATTTCGCCGTGAAGAAGGTCCATTTCGCTCCATTTCAAGGTAATGGTCGGGTGCATAGAAATACTGAAACGCAATAAACGCTGAAACGCAATGCAATTACTGAAACGCACACAAAAAAGTAATTTGTTGTTATTACAGGACATAGATGTCTTTTAATTTTGTTTTCAAACACTTTTTTCAATCTTTTTGATCGCTGTTGTTGTTGGTCGTGGTCTAACCATCATAAGACCAATATTTAACCCATTACCAGACCACAAATATTAGACTATTACAGTTGGAATTAATTGTATACAACAGTTGCACCATTTCTTTTTATTTTCTTTTAATATATATATAAATAAAAGACGAAACATACTGAATCAAATTTTAGTGAACATAATTGATTATTTGAAACTGTTACATTCGTAAGCAGATCTCACGATAAAGTGATGTAGGAAAAAAAGTTAAACACACCGGAACAGGAACAAATGGACCATAATGAAACTTAATTAGTTAGCGTTTTTAAAGAAGGGTTTTAAGTCGTAATAACCCAACAATTCTTCCGTTTCAAAATCTTTGATGTAATCTACAAATCTATTATCTATGATTACTGAACAGCAAAGTTTAATTGGGAAAGTAAACACTGAAACGCACGTCGATATGAAAATCGCTACACGGCGATATTGATTAACTGAAATCAACACTGCGTTTCGGTATTTAACATCTCGGTATAACTTTAAAGAGTTCAAGGGCAGAAATAAAAGCAAAAATAAGTTTAACAAATTACGATATGAAGGACCAAAAGAAAAAAAAGAATAGTTATAAATGTTGTATCAATTCTCAATAAAGTATAAAAACATTGACATTCTTTGAACCATTCATAGAGCCTGATTAATTAGCCCTGAGAAGTAGATATAAAACATTTGCAGACGGTTTGCACTGACATAAAAGAATAGCCATGTCAAGGTTGGAACACTAACACTGAAACGCACGTTGAAATGAAAATCGACACACGGTGATATTAAATATAATGAAACGCACATACACTTATTTCTAACTAGAGACACTTCGTGCGTTTCAGTAATTAATCTCACCGTACCGATCTTTTTTTACAAACGCAGGGCTAATTAACAGTATTATTCCAACAATAAGAGATGTTTTGTGTATAAAATGTTAATATAAATCACAATACTGTAAGCTAACAAAGAAAAATGTTCATGTATATGAAAAGTTGGTAAATGTCGTCAATTGAATTATAACAAACATTCTACGGTAAAACTCCTGTATAATTTTCACATAAGTAAATATCACATGTATGAAGAATGCAAAATATTAACAGGATACAATGTTTTTGACAACCTTTTTAAATGATGAACCAGAATAACAATGCTAAGCTGGGAAAATAAACACTGAAACGCACATAGATAAGAAAATCGATATACGGAGTTATTGAATTTACTGAAACGCACTTTCACCCATCTTTAACTGGAGACGTGCGTTTCAGTAGTTAATATATCCGTGTACCGAGTGTTATATCAACCTAAGGCTTAATCACAATTGACCAACAAAATTATATATATTTCAATATTCGGATGTAAGATATGTAAATAATAATCACAAAAGTGACCAACGAAAAAGATATATATTTCAATTTTCGGATGTAAGATATGTAAATAATAATCACAAAAGTGAAGACGAACGAACAAAAATATTCTTCTTTATGAAATAGGGGTAAATGTCGAGAAGTAAATTGTCAGACATTTATTCTACCATAAAACTCATGTATATCAATAACTTTTTTGACATAAGTAAATATCACATGTATGATGAATACAAAATATTAACATGATACAACATTTGTGATAACGTTTAATGATATAGTAGAATAGCAACGCTAAGCTGGAAAAATAAACACTGAAACGCACATAGATAAGAAAATCGATACACGGAGTTATTGAATTTACTAAAACGCACTTTCTCCAATCTTTAACTTGAGACGTGCGTTTCAGTAATTAATATATCCGTGTACCGAGTTTTATATCAACCTAAGGCTTAATCACAATTGACCAACAAAAAGATATATATTTCAATATTCGGATGTAAGATATGTAAATAATAATCACAAAAGGTACAACATTTATGAAAACGTTTAAAGATATAGTAGAATAGCAATGCTAAGCTGGGAAAATTAACACTGAAACACACGTAGATATGAAAATCAATACACGGCGTTATTGAATATACTGAAACGCACATTCGCTTAACTTGAGACGCTTCGTGCGTTTCAGTAATTAATATATTTGTGTACCGAGTTTCATATCAACATAAGGCTCGTTTAAAATTCGTATAGAAAAATCAATAAATAAATTATCGTGATAATATTGTAGTCATGAGGTTTCGGTCGCATGGAATATCAAAAAGAAATTACAATCATTGAAAAATAAGAAAAATCACTTGTACCTACGTCAATGATAAGGTTATAAGACCTGTTAAGAAGATTTATCATTAATTTTTTAATGAATATTTTTGCTATTTTTGTAGAACACTCAGCCATTTTAAAAAAATGTTACCAGACTCAACGGCGGGGACGTGGCTCTACTTTGAGTCCATCTTTTTTTTTTTTTTTTTATTATTATTTTATTTTTACACCAAAATATCATCATTATATTTTACATGCAAGTTTATAATTAAATTTTCAGAATCTATTCGGGCTGTAAGGGAGTGGATAAACCAAGGCAAAAATACCCCCCTAAAGGCTCTCTAGCCCCATATGATTCTTAATTAAGGTACTGGATCCGTAATAGTTCCGCAACATTTCGGAACACATATTCTTTCACAATGTTAATCATTTGGAAACCTCAGTTAACACTGTTCAATAATTATGAGATATTGCAAAACTATTACGGGTCCACTACCTTAATTGATCATTTTTAAATTTACACATACATGCAACTGGTTGGTTTTCTAGAGAAGATTTCCTTTGATCAAGCATAGCCACTTCTAGTCTGAAATTATAAAAAACGTTTTTATCTTATTGAGATTCATTAACATTTATTGGCATGCATAGCTTCAATGACACCACGCCCATAAATCTTTAATGAAACGCAATAAATTAAAAAGTTCTATAGAAAATATACTAACGGCGGGAAGTTTCGAATCTGGTTATCTTGAGTGGAAAAAGAAGAAATTGCTAGTCAGAAGCAATTTCTTCTTTTTTCACAATGTTTTCTCAATCATAAAATCACAGGCACGTAAAAAACAGGGATTAAACAGCAAAGGGTTAAAGTGATATGAGAAAGTGACCGTTATTGTATTGGTGATTAGTTGTATATCCATTTGCGGTGGCAGAGATATATCAGAGAGTCTGAATATGCTTATTTTATATCATAAACGTTCGCAAACCTAATTGGCTCGAGGAAGAACAATGAGCTTTGAAGACATTCGCGAAACGTTTTGAAATGGAATTAAACCCTGTACATGAAATCATGTGCATAGTGACATTCACTTTCTAACGATCGCAAACCTATTTGCATTATGTGCATAGTGGCATTCACTTTCTAACGATCGCAAACCTATTTGCATTATGAGCAGGGTGAAAACCTGTCTTTTCGATCTTGTGCATCTATGGTATCATTTTCTTAACGTTTGTGATGCGTTTAGAAAATGTAATCCCCAATGTACGTGATCTTATGTGCTAAGTGGGATTCGCTCTCTAAACGTTCACAAACTAACGGACGGCGGATATCAGCAGCAGATGAATGACTGCTGATTTCATTCGTGAAACGTTAAGAAATTGAATTCTCCCTTGTGCGTGAATTCATGCGCATAATGATATTCACCTTCATGTTCGCAGACCTATCATTGGTGCCCAATGTCTTATAAAGAGGATGTTGACTATCGTTTGTTTCAGTAAACGATCGATTTATATTTCATCCAGTGAGCATCAAAGCTACATTATCATAGATTATGCTTTGATTTGTGTATTTTTCATTTTTCGATTTGCGACTCGCATTCTATTCAATAAGAAATATCGGTTGCTATATCTTGTTGACATAATTGACATGTTATACAGTGACATAGGCATAGTTTAATCCCCTGTATTCTGCTTCCTTAGTTGTTTAACGGCCGAATCTAGACGGATTTAGTAGGCATTTACGATAAAACCAGTATTTGTTGATTTCATTGCGGTATGAAAATTAAAACATAATTACACCGTATAATTACGCGAAGCGGATTCAATCATAAGTGTGATTAAGTTTTTTTTGTTCATACCCCAATGAAATCACCAAAAAAGTTTTTGAGATCTTATGATAAAATCTCTTTAATCAAAATGTAAAGATTTAGCCTCAAATAGCATAGATTTTGATGAACACAACTAGAATTAAATTTTTGATACATAAAACTGCTTTTTGACGCGCCAAAAAATAAAATTGCAAAAAAAAAAAAAACTAAAAAAACAAGTGCTGTTGAAGATATCGTCAATTGAAGTTCTCGTCAGTACAGTCTATGAATTTTGACCTGTCAAACTTTTGATTATGGTTACTGGGTTGAAAACTAAAATCGTAGAAATGATGCAGTTACATCCAATTTCTTCTTTTCCCACAATGTTTCGATCCCCCCCTTAATAACTCGGGTTTGACAAAGCATCAAGTTAAAGTTGTTGTAGTTACTTATTTCAATTTTGGACCAGTCAACAACTCTATTTCAGGTATCAATATGGATCAAAACACTTTGGGCAGGGATGAGTTGTTTTCAATCAATTTCTTCTTTTCAACTATGTTTCAATTTTCCAAAAAAAAATATTTTCAAAGCTGATTTTTGCAATAATTGACACCTATTCACTCCCTAATGTCAAGTTTGTCATTCAGAAAAGTTGAATTAAAAATCTTTAATTATGTACACTGAGACCTTTTATCGAACATTAATTAACAGGCAATTAATATGGCGTAATCAATCTGTGACAATGACAGCTTTCGTTGAGTAAACGGTTTCAGTAGTAATCAGTTACACTCATACGCTTTAAATATAAGCCATGTCCTATATCCTCATTACTAATATCTTACCATGGAAGAACTATCCAGAGAAATCGTTCGATATCTGAGACATAACCCGACAGCACCAGTGAACAGAAATGCATATGCTCCAGTCGAACACATTCTACAACATTTCCGAATCGACTACTACAAACTTGAAGCAGCGATACGGCAGCCATCAGACAAACAACGATTGTTCATGTCAGACTGTAGACAGTATTTTAGGGCAGCAGCCGGTCATTCAATTTCTATTGATTTGAATTTGATCGGTATTCCAATTAAGGATCCTGTCCTAATTGGACACTGCTGTCATGGCACTACTGTCGCAGCATATGAGCAGATCAAACGGGAAGGCCTGAAGACGATGAATCGTCAATATGTCCATTTCGCCACCGAAAGGGCCCGATTGAGACATGGCTCACAGGTCGTCATCACATTAAATGTGAAGAAATATCTCCAGCAAGGCTTGAAGCTATTCCGTCTTGAAGATGGAAATATCGCCGCATCTGGAAACAGTGCTGGAATATCAAGCCTTGTTTCTTTAAATGTGTAACTTTTAGAAGAAAGTAACACAATTAAATAATATAAACGGCCCTTCTCAGGGCCATCGAAAAAAAAGAAGTCAAACCTTTCGCACCTTGTCATTTACAGTAACTATCACATCATTTGCAGACAACACCTCACCCACTTTTAAGCTGTTAAATAGAAATAGCTATCCTTAATGCAGCCTTAACGGGGGACAAACCTAACTCTATTCGTTGACAAATTTCTCACTTTATATGTACCCTTCCTACCAGAGCGCTCAGTAATTGATTATCTTTGACAGAAATGGACTTGTGCGTTTCAGTAGTAAATCAAGATTACTATTCATGCAGACGGCCTTTATTCCTTAATAATTGCGTTTTCGTTATTTGCTTTTCAAATATACAAATTAAACATATGTGCGTTTCAGTATTTCAATAAATGGGCACACGATCCCTTTCTATCAGTGCATTTCAGTTATTGATTTCTATATACATGTAGAGGTGTTCTATTATATCGAACGTGTGCGTTTCGGTATTTCTATCCTAATACACACGTGTCAACACTATGTGTCTTTATCAAGGCATTTGGGTGATATATATCTTATTCTGTCGTATGGATCCAGCTAAATGACATGTGGACTCCTAGCTAGAAAAGTATTATATACATGTCATAGATTAATTAATATTTTTTAAGGACAAACCGCACTAGTATTTCAACTATTAATATTTCCTTTCGTAGCAAAGGAGGTGTGCAATTCAGTATTTGTAAGTATGGGGATGCAATAACACACCATCTTCTATAATGAGACAGTATCGCGATCATTAACGCGTCGTCGTATTTAAACCTTGTAAAAAGACTAATTTTAAACCAAAATAATGTGTTTCTTCTGTATTCTATAATACCATCTTTCCCGTCATCAAGTTTTCAAAATTAAGAACATAATTGCGAACGTAATGTTTACCCAAATACAATAAATCCAGCGATTTTTCAAAACTTGTCTATTTCCAATGATTCTTTTTTAACAAAAAATAAAAATAATAAAACGATATAATAAATCCAGCGAGCTTTCAAAACTTGTCTATTTCCAATGATTCTTTTTAAACAAAAAATAAAAATAATAGTAACGATATAATAAATCCAGCGATCTTTCAAAGCGTTTCTATTTCCAATACTTCCAAGAACAAGAACGATTTCAGAGTTGTCCTTTAAGTTTCGTCGTCTGATAATGGGTTAATATAAATCTAGCATTTACACATCCGCGTTAAATCCACTACGATAGCCCTGCGTTTCGGTGATTTCACCACAGGTAAAAGTAATCAGAAAAAACCAATATCATAAGTGCGTTTCAGTATTTACATTGCGTTTCAGCGTTTATGCGTTTCAGTATTTCTATGCACCGGGTAATGGTCCGTTTCGTATTTTAGGCCAACCGGACAAAAAGTACAGTCAACTGGCCAATAGCGGATCATGACCAATAGCGGATCACTTTGATTTCCATCTTCAATTACTTTCACTCGCAAATGTCGAAGAAGAAACTAATATTCTATCCCAAGACTCTGTCCATCTCTTCGAAGCATAACAAAATTTTGACAGTTCACGTTGTAGTTGTAGTGCTTCAGACCGACGAAACGCTGGTCAAGCGTCTGTTCGACTGAAAGATTACGTCATAGGAATTTCAAGGAAAAGAATTCGTCTGCAAAATTGAAGGCGAGTAAACGAGTACAACTTCAAATAGTGGATGAAATCACGAAAAGGATGCATAAATTGTTGGTTAACTATGCTTTCGCATGGTTTTATCCACCTTTTTGTGTACAATAAATAGAAACAACCCTCAACCCTTACTCGCCATTAGCGGATCAGCTGTGCGCATCGTAGGGGGCGTCTCAAAATAAGCAAACCAAGTATTTTATAAAGATAACCGCGCCGAATCTAGCTTCTTATGCATTTTGATTTAAGTTTTTAAAGAAAAAATGATAAAAAAAATCATAGATTCCAATTCTCCCAATTCTGGTTTTGATTAATTCTGGAAACATTGTATAAAATTGAGAAATTACCTATATTTAGATCATTTATCAGAGGTGCGTTTCTTAGATTAAGATTCTTAAGAATCTCATTAAGATTTTTAAGATGTAGCGTTTTTTAAGATTAAGATTTTTAAGCGGCTTAATAAGAATCTTAAGATATCTTATTGAGGAAACGAAGATGCTTTTGCATTGGCTTAAAACAAGTATCCTTGACGACGTCGAATGTTTTCACTCAAAACATTGAAAATCGTTTCTTATGACGTCTTAATAATCTTATTAAGCGGGATTTTTCTTCTTGCTCTAAAAAACGCACCTCTGTTAAGCAATGTCGTTGTTTGAAAGCAGTAGCTGATGAAATTTCCTAGAATTTTTGCAAATCTGGCTGTTTTTTTTTTTTTTATACCAGTACATTGAAAGATCGGGATCAAATTGCTTGACAATTTTCCGTCTGTCTGTCTGCAAAACTTAACAAAAAACAAAAAACCCTCAACTTTGATAATTACTGCAAGATTATTCAAGGTACCATGTTCATAGTTGGTATAATGTTAGATCTGAATAGTGCGCATCTACAGATACCAAGGTCAACCTCATGTGGCGAGGTCAAGGTCATCTGACAAGGCCATGAAAATGGCCTTTTCTGGGGCATTCGTCTTTCACAAAAACATCTCTTTTTTGTAACAAAAAAAGTAATTTAAATAGTTCGGTGAGTGTAAATGTTAAAGGGCTATATAACATTGGTAGTTTTTTCGTGTTTTTTTTCCCCAAAAATACCTTAACTAGATCTACGTCTTGAATGAAAAAAGGTGGTAGTTAGATTACAGAAGTATCTGGCCATATATATCAGATTTTCTACCTATATATACATATATCAAACCAGAGGGAAATTAGTGTTGAAAATTTTGAAAAAATGGCCCAAATTATGGTGGTTAGAGAAGTAATTGCTTTTGGGGTATTATTTTATCATTTTCAATCGATCTACAACTCTAATGTTTTAAAGATACTTAGATATTTTTTTAAAAAAGAAAACAGGACTGTAAAAGAAGCCTTGGTTGCTTGCCACACACAATTTCTTTATAGATTTTATTTCCCATCAAGTATGTTTAAGGCCCCATCACTTCCCACCAGTTGTCTGCAGCCTCTATCAAAATTTGATTATAACACAACAGCATAAAATGCAAGTATGAAATAAGGACAAATGGCATAGAACTTTATAGGCAATAAGATTCATATGTCATGTGTTTTGAGAGTGTACTCATTCATTATTCTCAACGTAATCTTTAGCACAAACATAAATTAATGCTTTTGACGTCATAAAAGCCACTTGTATGCTAAATGATTCACTTCACTTTCAGTGAAATTTTCCCGACGTCAATATCATTACCTGTTCATTTATTTTACACCTAGAAAAGTTTAATGAAACTATTTTACACCAAGAAAATGTTATAAAACTAATTTCTGAATTGTGATCGTGTTATGATGGATAATTTCATTTTCGCATTGATGTGTCCATGAATAAAGCCTGATGGGAGAGGAGTTACATGCAAAGTAATATCCTCGGGCCCCGACCTTGAATTTTACTGATTGCATATAATCCCTCCTCTATCAGAACTGATTCATGTACACATCAACACAAAAATGAAATTATTTCATATATAAAGATTTCAAGAAAAAATTACTGACATCCGTATACAGGACATGATACCAAAGAATAGAAAATGTCTGAGTTGTGCAACCAGTCCAGCCCAAAAATCAGCAAAGAGAATTGCAAAGATGTATCGTGGAATAAGCATGAGTCCAGGCAAAAAACTGCACCCTGACCTTCAGTTACATCATGAAAATAAGTTAAAGGCACTGCTGTCAACAATACCAGAAGGTTCTGCAATGGAACTGCTCTAAATAAGTGTTTAGATTCACTATGTCGCAAAACAAAATAATTGATTTTCCGCAAGGATAAGTGTAAACATATATGGATTTCTGAACCATGCTTGGCATGGGCTAGGAAAACAAAGTGTACATGACGAAATTGGTTGTAACAAAATACTTTTTTATTTCCCATGCTAATTTCTACCAAGAATAAGAAGAGTTTTTTAACAATACATGTCGTCGTTGTTATTCTAAAATCTCGTAACGACAGCTTTGATCAAGCTGTAGATACGAAGTGAAAATTTTGTCTGGTAACAGGTAGGTGGTTAGAACTGTCATTCTAGTTGCAAGCGTACAAGTGATTTCTATTTCTCTCCAATGGTTTCAACTGAAAAGTCCATATTTTCAATTTTCCATAACTGAAAAAAGTGATACCATAAAATTCTGGTACAGTACTTATTTTTCTAAATTTCAACCAGCCAAAAATTGTGTCATGTGTAAATGGCTAGATACTGAAGCAAATGATATTTTTAGGATTTGAAAAAATCAGGAATTGGAAAATGAAAAATGATAGGATTATATGTAACATTTTGTCACAATGATTCTTACACAGAAGGCAATTAATAGAATATTACAAATTCAAATTGATGCAGTCTAAAAAACAGTCTTAAAACGTATTCTATGTTTGGATTGATGAAATATATAAAAACCTTTTGTTTTATACATTTTTAAGACAGTTAAATCTACAAAATGTTGATTATTAGTTAGTTAGTCTTGTAAGAAGCTTAATAAATAAATGTCTGCTCAATAATTTCGTTTGTCCTACTCAATTAATATTGAAATGACAAAATTATTGTAAAAATCACTTCCAATGGAAGAAAACATATTGGTTTGACAGTGATGACAGGTCAAAATCATTTTGAGACAGCCCCCCAGAGTCATCTTATCATGTGATCCGCTATTGGCCAAATTGATCCGGAAATGGCTAATTTACGTACACTACTATTTCCCGAACGATGTATCTGTTTTGATTGATTGACTAAAGATGTATGTTGCACTTCAAAGTGTACAAATTTTATTGCCTCCTAAGACCAAAATCGGCATTCTGCCACGTTTCTTTGAAAAATAATCAACAAAGTTCTCACTAGTGATCCGCTATTGGTCAGTTGACTGTATATTGGGTCTCTCCCAATAATTGGGATCCCTAGGACCCAGGGGCCAATTTCATCAAAACATTTAAGACGTATTTTTGTCTTATCGATGACTTTCCAAACAGTAACAACAACAATCACTTTACATAGGTATTGTTAGACTGGTGATACGTGGTTTTTATCCTATATGGTAAGTCATCGGTAAGACAAAAATGCGTCTTAAATGTTTTGATGAAATTGGCCCCAGGACACTTTTAGTGACCAACTCTGTCTCGATGACATACAAAGGCAACGGTATCAAGCTTATTTTGGGTCATATACATAAACACTAACGAAGAAATCCACAATAATCGAGATATGACAATATTGGTCGAAAAGCTAAGGGTACGAAAAAGTTTCTACTTTTAACGTCGGTCACCCATTAGAAAAGAAAAGATAACTTACAAAACTGATTCCACAAACAAGAGAAAGCATTTCTTTACAAGCATTTAGTCATTTTATCCCTACATCTGCTTGATTTCAACTTTCCGCAGTTCGTGAAATTTTTATGTTGTTGTTGTTGTTATTCTGTTGATGATGCGGAAGTTTTTGCCACAGACGCTTGCTATAAAAATCACTCCCACAGCGCAAATCGAAGTAGTTTTGAATAGAGTTAAACGTTTTTCATGATTTTACATTATACATTGGATATTTGAGACCGTTAGTTCATTAATTCATTCGACAAAAGAGGGTAGATTTTCTAGTCTAATTTGACTGGTTGTTCAAGGGGGGTTACTCTAAAATCTTAATTACAAAACAAGTCCTTCAAAAAATTGCCAAAGAATGCGACCACTCATAAGATCTCCAAATGTAAAGATACTTCTCGCCTGGTATGATATTAAGCAATATTATTGCGCTGAGTTTAAAATTCTTTTACCAATTTATAAAAACATCGGCCGTAGAACACTGTTTTACGACCAAAACGTTGTAACTACAGATTGTTAAGTGTTTGCATCTCAATTTGATTATTTTTTTCAGTGTAAATAGAACAATGAGAAATGATCTCACATCTTTACTTATTAGATCTGTCTTATAAATGTGGGATCTTTGTTTTTCATTGTTTAGTTATTCTATCGATATAAGGCAGGCCTACAGTATGACAATTTTATATCATAGGCGTAACTAGGATTTTGAAATTCATACGCAGTCAGAAGGCGACTAGCAAATAATATATAGGTTTAACCCTTTGCTGTTTAATCCCTGCTTTTTACTTGCCTGTGATTTTATGATTGAGAAAACATTGTGAAAAAAGAAGAAATTGCTTCTGACAAGCAATTTCTTCTTTTTCCACACTAGAGCAAAGTGTCCTATTATCGACACCTTAAGGCCAAATAAATGTATCATTTTATTTTTTCTTTTCTTCCCCAAAGGAAATCTACCATCTTGTTAAGTGGCATTTCATTGGTCATTGAAATAGTTAAAGAAGTCTTAAACCTAAAAATTTGACAAATCAAATGCTCTTTCACATATGTGTCCCAGTATCCCCAAATATTAGAGTAGGTCCGGGTAATTCCGTACATGCGGGAAATTCCGTACACTTGAATTAATTACGTATTTCTAGTAAAATGCATTTCAAATAATTTTAGAAATTAACCTGGTTTTAAAAAAGCCAATATAGCTCAAACCAAATATCGGATAATTACCACGCAATTGTAACCTTATGTTTTGCTCATCGCCAATTTAAGACGGCACTAACTGAGTCACTCCCTAATTCACAGTTACCCAGTCAGATAAGTACGAAAAGGTTACTCGGTACCATCTGTCCAAATGCCGTGTATAAATACCCAATGCTTACGTGAATTGTGAATCATAGTATAACTTATTGAAGAAAAAGAAATAATCTTCACTCTCCTTGTAATATTTTTTGTGAAACCGAGTCCTTTGTAGACAAAATGAGATTTTTCATACTGTACGGAATTAGCCCACATTTAAAAATGTACAATTGTAGGGTGAGGCTAATTTCGTACAGGCCAATATTATTTTACCCATAAAGATCATAACAAATGAAGATTGACATTATATATTCGTTTGGGATAATCAAAACCTTGTAACAACAGGTTGAAAAGGCTTTAGTAATGTGCATTTGCCTTGGTCCCAGATCAATTAGTTTTTCCTCGAGAAACAGTTTAGCCTAATGAAGCAGTAGCTACTGTGTTTTGATCGCCTACTAACATTTAAAAAGTTTTTTCAGTGGACGTGCAAATCTGTACCAAGTTTGAGGGGGTCCCATTATTCCCTCATAGGCTTGCAACACTTAATACTTAAAAGCCCATGTTCGCCTTTTATGAACATTTAACTGTCTAAATCATGAATATTCCCCATCCACTAAACTAAGCTATTACTTTTACCGCCCCGTTTTTCATAAACGATTTTCCTGACGAAGCGTACGGATTAACCCGCTGATGTACGGAATTGGCCGATATCAGCTACTGGTCTTTATTGTGATTTTTCTTAACATATGGCATAGTTTTTAGAGCTAAATAAGGAGTATTTGCTACAAGAAATATAATATCATTAAGAAAGTTTGTTATTGTGATCGTCGTTAAAGAGACATTCTCAAAATAATCGAAACTATTCAAATCTGTACGGAATCACCCGGACCGACTCTACTTGTTATCCTAATTCCGACACCCCACTCCCTAATTCCGACACCCTTTGGAATCAATGCAAAAAACTCAGAGATGTTTGACTTAACATAAATAAAGTTCAATATAATCATTTTAAAACGTATTTGAAGCGAAATGATGGAAAGTAAGTATTTCTTTCATGCTCTGATGTACTGTTTGTGTAATATTTACTTAACCCTTTCCTGTTTTACAAAATTTTGGACCTGTCCAAATTCAAAGGTTTTGCAGACGAAAATTTAAAGTGGATTTAATTTGAAAAATAACCATTCAGTAGGGTAGAAAATAGTGTGGAAAAAGAAGAAATTGCTTGTCAGAAGCAATTTCTTCTTTTTTCACAATGTTTTCTCAATCATAAAATCACAGGCACGTAAAAACCAGGGATTAAACAGGAAAGGGTTAAAATACAAATATTAATAGGAAATAAACACTGTTCACATAATAAATTGCTCCTCAGTTTGCCTCGTATAATTCCAAATAAAAAAATCTGCTTCTTTTACAAAAATCGTGCATTGGAACATTATGCAGTTTCTAAAACCCATTCAATTAAGCTAGACCTATACTTATGCATGTGCCGATGTGCCTGACGAAATATTAAGCAGAAATAGTCTTTGGTCATTTTAAAACAATAAGATAATATGACAGGATTTAATTTAGAAACTATCTATATATGTAAATGTATTATATATAATTCAAATTAAAGGTTATCAGTTCTTTCCAAATAAGATTAAATCAAGCTGTCTATAAAATATATAACCAAGTATTTGAAATGATGAGTTAGAACTTAATGCATCCAAAGACATATATACTCTTGTACTCAGTCTGCAATATAATAATAAGTACTCGAAGAGACTACGCTCATTTCATTGACATAGTTAACAAAGACTGGTGTAGATATAGATTATATATCTCAAAAGAACCCAATCAACCAGTATTTGCGAAAAGTACAAATTTCAGCTTTCAACAAAGACAGAACAAAATGCTTCTTTATATTTGTAAGATTTATGGGTGCCTTGGTTGATACCAATAGTCTGAAAATATTGGCTTTTTCTTATCAAGCCCTTGTTCAATTTTGTAGATTAAAAGTAATTAACTTTACTTGTATAAATAAATAGAATTAACAAACTTTTAAGACTGAAAAGTTAGTACTAGCTAATTTATTCATAATTGATATATGAAGTCTAATGCGAGAGAATCTTTCTGGTCTAGTCAAATCATTTAAATATTTTGAATTCATATTTCACAGAAGATTCATTTTCTTAATTGATTACACATTCTTTGTAGTATCTAAAGAAATTATTGCTAGCTTGTATTTTAATTACTTAGACATTAAATCATAATTCCTTGAAATCATAATTATTTACATTTCAAGGGTGTCAGAATTAGGATGAAATGTCCAAATTGTCGTCCTAATTCCGACACCTCTACTTTTCATTAAATGAGCTTGATTTTTAGGCTGTAAAGGTAAAATAATGGTTAAAAGGCATAAAACTAAAGCAGTGAAGTCATTCTTTATAATATCAAGTTTGGCTATCCCATTTTTTTTTTCATGTTCAAAGATGCCTTGACCTCACTACTGCAAGATCAACCATGAATCAGCCATGAAAAATTCATGGCTTGAGCCATTAACATCACCCATTAAAAGCGACATTGTGCTGGGCATTAATAAACCATCAAGATGCCATGAATTTAACATTAAATTATTTCAATGGGAGAGTAATGGCCATTAAAGAAGTCATTCATGGCCATAAATTGAGAAAGGACATCATTTGATTTTCAGGAGTAATTAATGGGGAAATAATGACCATTACAAAAATTGATATTCATGGGCATTGATTTTTAATGGTAGCCATTATTAATATTAATGGTAGCCATGGATTTATATAATTTCTAAATTCATGACCCATTAATATTTTTCATTGCACATTTTAATGGGCAGCGGCCATTAAAAGCGTGATTGTGCTGGGCATGAATTGATATTAATGGACATGAATTTTTTTTTCACTGCTTTACAATGCCCATTATACATAAACCCTGAAATTAATGTAATGGGCATTAAAAATAGAATGACAAATTAATGGTCAAAATATCTGCCAAGTTATGGCCATAAAAAAGTACTTATTTTTTTTTTTAATAGGCAAATAATGCCCATCAAAGTTTCCCCTTAAAATTTTGTAAATGGGCATTACTTTTCTAAATGGCCAAACAATGGGGAGAAAATACCAGTCATGGACCAAAAATGATGGCCATTGAAAATGTTAATGCCTATTATTTTAATGCCCATTAATAAAAATTATTCCCATTATTGTTTCCCATAAATTTGTTCATTAGGCTTTTTAGCTCACCTGAGCACGAAGTGCTCAATGTGAGCTTTTGTGGTCGCGTGATGTCCGTCGTCCGTCGAGCGTCGTGTGTCGTCAACATTTACCTTGTAGACACTCTAGAGGCCACATTTTTTGCCCAATCAACCTGAAATTTGGTCAGAATGATTGTCTTGATGAAATCTCGGACAAGTTCGAAATTGGGTCAAGTGGGGTCAAAAATGAGGTCACGGGGTCAAATCTTAGAAAAACCTTGTAGACACTCTAGAAGCCATACTTTGTGCCCAATCAACCTGAAATTTGGTCCAATTGATTGTTTTGATGAAATCTTGGACAAGTTCGAAATTGGGTCAAGTGGGGTCAAAAATGAGGTCACGGGGTCAAATCTTAGAAAAACCTTGTAGACACTCTAGAAGCCATATTTTGTGCCCAATCAACCTGAAATTGGTCAGAATGATTGTCTTGATAAAATCTCTGACAAGTTCAAAATTGGGTCAAGTGGGGTCAAAAATGAGGTCACAGGGTCAATTCTTAGAAAAACCTTGTAGACACTCTAGAGGCCACATTTTTTGCCTGATCAACCTGAAATTTGGTCAGAATGATCATCTTGATGAAATCTCGGACAAGTTTGAAATTGGGTCAAATGGGGTCAAAAATGAGGTCATGGGGTCAATTCTTAGAAAAACCTTGTAGACACTCTAGAGGCCACATTTTTTGCCCAATCAGCCTGAAATTTGGTCAGAATGATCATCTTTATGAAATCTCGGACAAGTTTGAAATTGGGTCAAATGGGGTCAAAAATGAGGTCACGGGGTCAATTCTTAGAAAAACCTTGTAGACACTCTAGAGGCCTCATTTTTTGCCCAATCAACCTGAAATTTGGTCAGAATGATTATCTTGATGAAATCTCGGACAAGTTCGAAATTGCGTCAAGTGGGGTCAAAAATGAGGTCACAGGGTCAAATCTTAGAAAAATCTTGTAGTCACTCTAGAAGCCATATTTTTTGCCCAATCAACCTGAAATTTGGTCAGAATGATTGTCTTGATGAAATCTCGGACAAGTTCGAAATTGGGTCAAGTGGGGTCAAAAATGAGGTCACGGGGTCAAATCTTAGAAAAACCTTGTAGACACTCTAGAAGCCATACTTTGTGCCCAATCAACCTGAAATTTGGTCAGAATGATTGTCTTGATGAAATCTCGGACAAGTTCTAAATTGGGTCAAGTTGGGTCAAAAATGAGGTCACAGGGTCAAATATTGGAAAAACCTTGTAGACACTCTAGAAGCCATATTTATTGCCTGATCAACCTGAAAATTGGTCAGAATGATCACATGATGAAATGTAGGTCAATTTTGAAATAGGGTCAAGTGGGATCAAAAATGAGGTCACGGGGTCAAATCTTAGAAAAACCTTGTAAGCAGTGTAGAGGCATCATTTTTGTCCAATTGATCTGAAATTTGGTAAGAATTCTTCATCCTTTCTAAATCTACTTTAAACTATTTTCGACAGTTCATTCAGGTGAGCGATTTAGGGCCACTATGGCCCTCTTGTTTTTTATTATGGCCACACATTGGGGATACATCCAAGAACTGGGACAAAAAAGATGGACATTGAAAATTTTAATGCCAATTATTCTTATGCCCCTTAATTCAAATCATGCCCATTATCGTTTCCCCTTAAATGTTGGTCATCTTTAGTTTCCTATAGGGTTCATAGGTACGAATCGACAAACATTCTACCACTTGACAGATCTTATTCATATAATTCTACTATAAAATTGAGGCAACAATGTTTAATTGGGGTTTGATTATATTTGCACAAATGATTTGTCACTAAAATCTTAAAAGAAATAAAATCTTTTTTTCAATTTTTGCAAATTCGAAGGCTTTAGTTCAAATTTGTCTTATATTTTGTTAATCAATTGTTTTAAGTCCAACAGTACAAGATTCTATTTAAAATAATCAAATTTCAGCTTTTTACATACCTTCTGCTTGCTATTCTTCCCAATGTACAAGAGAATAAGGCAAAAAACATTTCAAATGGAAATATGGTATGAAAACAGCAGCCATGTTGGATTTCCATAGACTGGATTCACTGTCACTTTTAGACTGGTACTCTTGGCCATGACTTTGTATAACAACTTATTCATGGTTTGTGTCATGGGCATGAATCAAAATGAAAGTAGTTAAAGCTTTAATTCTGTATTTGATTTCTCATTAATCAATACCCATTCCAAAAAATGTAAATGGTCAATGAACTGTTTTAGAATTCAACAGCATATGAATGGCCAGAATTAATTGTCAGAATTTTTTTTCAATGCCAATTAATGATTTTTTATATTATGACCATTATTTATCATGTTTGGTATTTAATTATCATCATTTATGGGGTGATAAGCTTTAATAAATGTTCATGATAGTAACTGGGCATGAATTAAAATAAAAAAAAAAGTTAAAACTTTTCTGTATTCCTTTCATCCCCATTACAAACAAAGTTAATGATCATGAATTATCTGATTTATAATTGCATGATATATTAATGGCCATAAGCAATAGTCAAGATTTTTGTCATGCCAATGAGTTTTTTATAATGGCCATGATTTGTTACTGTTTGTATTTAATGGCCATCTTCAGTGGTTAATTGATGGGCACTAATAAATGTTCAAGGTAGTTAATGGGCATGATTCAAAATTTAAAGAGCAAATGGTTTTTAGGAATTTGTATAATGGCCATTATTTGTTACTGTTTGTATTTAATGGCCATCTTCAGTGGGTAATGATGGGCATGAATAAATGTTCATGGTAATTAATGGGCATGAATCAAAATAAAAGAACTTTTAAAAATTTTCAGTATTTCTTTGATCTTATTACAATCAAAGTCAATGCCCATGAATGGTCTGATTCAGATTCAATGATATATTAATGGCCATGATTAATTGTGATAGTTTATTTTAATGCCAGTCACTTTTAGCAATCTTTATTATGGCCATTATTTGTACTTTTTATATTTAATGGCCATCATTCATGGGTGATTGATGGGCATGAAAAAAATATTCATGGTAGTTGATGGGCATGAATAAAGCTAAAACAAGAAGTAATGGCCCATTACTTTTTTCAATCCAATACTTTTATGCTGGCCCATTATATTAATCTGTCAAAATAACACTTTACAAAAAAATTAAATTTTGCAATTCCCATCCCTTTTCCATAAAGATAGAAGTTTTCCATCAAAGCCATGTGTAACAATTTACTTAATAATCTAATATCAATGCATTACAAGTCCCAAGTTCAAAGGATATTGAAAATATGAAGGGGTGTCGGAATTAGGAGGGTGTCGGAATTAGGACATTTTACTCTATTTTCTACCCTACTGAATGGTTATTTTTCAAATTAAATACACTTTAAATTTTCGTCTGCAAAACCTTTGAATTTGGACAGGTCCAAAATTTTGTAAAACAGTAAAGGGTTAAAGGTGATATGTGGACTGTGACACAAGATGACACCCATCCGCTCCCCTTTTTATGATTTGAGCGTTGGTGAATAATCAAAACATCGTAATTACAGCTTGAGTAAGCTGTAGTTTCAATGTTATGATCATTCATCAACAAAATTTTTCGAAAGATGATTTATTTCTATTACGCACTTGCGTAATGGGAGCTACGCCCTTGTATATCTTCAGATATATTTATCCTTTTTTTCTACTTTTGAGTGCAGGTGAATTGAATTACTGGGAAAGAAAGGTAATATTCAGTGCTTTGGCAGAACCGGGGGAGGGGTGTGTGTGTGTGTGTGTGTTAAAGGGCTGCCATGCACTCCCCTTTGTAGCCTTATTATAAGCTTTCCTGAGCACAAAATGCTCATGGTGAGCTTTTGTGGTTGATCCATGTTGTCCTGCCAATTGTCTGTCCTTTCACAGTTTAAACAAAATCTTTTCCTCTTAAATTATCTATCAGATTTCAACCAAACTTTACAGGAATTATCCTTAGGTAAAACTTTGAAGTCTCTAAAAAACTATTTTATAATGATTCACTGGGTCTGTCCCACATTGCACCAAAATACTCAATCATCATTAGCCTGAAAAACCTTTACCAATCTTATTAAAACGTTAAGGTGATTGCAAGAAGTAGAACATTCTAAACATATTTTCAGAAGCAATTTAAGTAGAAAATCATTCATTGATCATGCATACCAAGATTCATTGAAATCTGACAAACAGTTTAGGAGGAGAAGATTTTTGAGATTTTAAAGTGAAAATTGGCCCTGCCCTGTAAAACCCACATTAATAGGCTCATCAAAACTTCATGACCAATTAAAGTAAAAGTGCACCTAAGGAATATTCATGCCTAGTTTAATTAAAATTAAGCCAATGAGAGGGGAGGAGAAATTTTAAAGATTGTAAGATGAGAAAAAACCAAAGCCCTGCCAAGCTCATGTTAAGAGTGCAATCAAAATTTTTTGATTTATTAAAGTAAAGTGTCAACCAAGCAACCTCTCTGGTATTTATAATATGGTTGATAAATTATGAGTTTACTAACTCAGGTGAGCAATATAGGACCATCAGGGTCCTCTTGTTTGAGGTAAATTTCCTCTAAACAATTATATTATTTGATAGCTCAGAGAAAATTTACATTAAATTCATTTGAAATGGGTTTTCCTAGTAAAAAATGTAGGGGTGCTACTATAAGGGAGGGCGCTATCATAAGGGGAAATACGGTAAGTATTATGGGAGAAACATCAGTCAGACTTACTAATAGATGGTGTATTTTGGATTTCAGATTTGAATATTTCACTACTCCTTGTTCCAACCCCATGATGTGGGTGCTCATTGGAATTGTTTTGACAAGACAATTCAAATGAGTACCCACATTATGGGTGTTGTCTGCGCATGTCATATTCTCCGAAGATTGACCTGTCTTCGGGACCGTATCACTTATCCAGATTGGGATAAATATTACTACCTCGTACGCATAACTCTGTATTCTATCGCCAAATGAAGAATTTCAATTAAAACTTCATTTTCGTGGAAAGCAAACTTAATTTTGCCTTCAATTAATTGACAAAAATATTCGTTTAATTTATGAAAGTATATTTTTTTTTAAAAAAGTTGTTTGCTTGAGATCTATTTATAACCGATAAAATTGAAGCATTTCATGGCCGCTGACATTTTGAAAGTAGTTCGACGGAATCGGCATAGTTGTCACGAATAACACTACCCAGAATGCTTAAATCAGATAGGTCAGTATTTGAAAAATACCACCTATCAGAAGATAACGCATTATGGGGTTTCATTGAGAAATAAAGATCCCCCTTCTTATCTGTACCTCTGTAAATTGTCTCAAATTTGCAAATTGTTTTTAACAAAATTTTAGTTTCAGCAGAAAAAAGGGTTAAAACATTTTTTAATTTTTCAACAGGGCTGTGATTATGCCAGGAGGTCTGTTATTAGCAAGATATGCCCAGAACGACATGAACAATGATAGAAAGAAAAAGTTAGAAAAACAGAAAGAAAAAAGAAGAAAGAAGTATTTAAAGCAATTAGAGGAAAAAGAGAACAGCGATAACAGTGTTAAATAATGTGATAGAAGCAAGTGTTGATCAAAAGTTACGATGGTGATGATACTGTGAAATAATGTGATAAATGATGGTTCCTATGTAACTGATGACTTGCAGCAACATTTTACATTGTACTTACGTTTATAAAATTGTGTCTGAAAAATTAGGGACAATAAAGTTACACAAGTACTTGAATAATTCTGAATATCTAACTCATGTGGTTAAATTTGAATGAGATTGTTTATTTTATTAAAGTGTTTGAACATGATAAAGTTAGATTTTTCATTTAATGAAAACATAGTCAAGAGTAATTACTTATTTCAAGCAATTTTTATGAAATTTATTTCTAATAGGGTGAAGAATAAACATGGGGCACATAGAGTTACTGCAGTCCATCAGTGAATGTGTTCAATTATTGTCTGAATCATATTTCCCTTGAATTGTTTCGATAGTTTTCTATATAATTCTCCACATTTATTCTCTTTGGCAAGATCTAATCTCATGTGAAAGAATTGTTAATCCCTGTCATACTGAACATGGAATATTCCTGCTTCTAGGCCCCAGGTATAGACAAAGATCAGTCTGCACAAATATGCAACCTGATGTTAGTCCATACCACCTGATTATCATTTTGAGCAAGAAAAGGTTGAAAACTATTTATTCAAAATAATTACTTAACTCACAATAAGGACACCAAGGGCTTTCACTCTTATTTATGGCAAGTTCACCAAGTTTTTTTTTGTTCAACATTACAAGGGTTAAGATAGGTACCATTAAGGTCCAAGACAAGATGAAGGTCATATTTCAAAATAGAGGTTAATAGTTATGATTACTAGCCAAGGGAAATTTGAGGTGTCCACACAAAAATATTGTAAGTGCCAGAAATATATAGGCACTTACAATAGTTTTGCATTGAATCCCTTAAACTTTTCCTTTCCACAAAACAATTGACTCTATTCAGACAACTTAGTCACTATAATGTTAACTAATTATTTATTTTGTTGAACATATTTTGTAATATATTGTGAAAATATGAAAAACTGAACATGTGTTGTATTATCTATTTGCCCTACAGCAAGTACAGTCAGTGCCTTGAAAAATAAAGAACAAATAGCTCCTGTTAATTGAAACTCTAATCTGTCAACCCTTATGGTGCTGTTGTATTAACTGCAAGTTGCTATTAATAGGAGCTATTTATTCTTTTAATTAGCTCACCTGAGCACAAAGCGCTCAAGGTGAGCTATTGTGATCAATCACCGTCCGTCGTCCGTCCATCATCCGTCCGTCCGTCTGTCCGTCCGTCCGTCAACAATTTCTTTAAACATCTTCTCCTCCTAAACCACTGGGCCAATCAAGCTGAAACTTTGCAGGGATGTTCCTTGGGTGAAGCTCTTTAAAAGAATTTAATTTCATCAAAAACTCTTGTTTCCATGGAAAGGGAAAGTCTGAAAAATGGCCGAAAATGGCTGAAAATATTGGAAAAATTCTTCTCCCTCCTAAACCACTAGGCCAATCAAGCTGAAACTTGGCAGGGATGTTCCTTGGATGAAGGTCTTCAAAACTTGATAAAAGAATTTAATTTCATCGAAAACTCTAGTTTCCATGGTAACGGAAAGTCTCAAAAATGGTCGAAAATGGCTGAAAATATTAGAAAAAATTCCTTTCCTCCCAAACCACTAAGCCAATCATGCTAAAATTTTGCAGGGATGATCTTTGGGTGAAGCTCTTCAAAAGTTGTTAAAAGAATTTCATTTCTTAAAAAAAACTCTTGCTTCCCTGGTTAAAGAAAGACTGAAAAATTGCATAAATTGCCAAAAATCTTAGAACAAATTCTTTTCCTCCTTAACCATGAGGCCAATCAGTCTAAACTTAGCACGGATATTCTTAATGTGTAGGGTTACTAAAGTTGTTAAAAGAATACTCCATGGTAAGAGAAAAGTTGAAATTTACGAAAATTAAAAAAAAAAAAGTTGCAGTAGGATGAAATTTAACCAACCTTAATGTTTATCAAACAAATTCTGGTATTCATAACATGATTGACAAGTTATGAGTGACTTACTCAGGGGAGCGATATAGGACCATCATGGTCCTCTTGTTTATTGTTTGTCTTAAGGGTCAGTCAAAACTAAACATTGAGTTGTCATTTTCAGGGTTGCAATTAAAGGGATTACACTTTAAAAGGCACCCTGCTCATTGTGTGAGCTCACCTTCAATTGGGCATGCTTATGGGCAAGATACTCCGGATGGCAATGGGTAAATGGCCATGTTCATATTGTCCCGATTGGAGTGAACCTTGTCATGGATTGATTGATTGAATGGAGGTTAACACGGCTTTCAACATTTTTTCAGTCATATGGTGAAGGCTGGAGCACCTTACAATGGTTTCCTGGTATTTCTTTTACCAGTTCAACCACCACATTCTTTCCTAGCCTTTCCTAGCCTGCTATCTGACATAGGTCTACGATAATCAACCCTTGGGTGAGAAACGAATAGTCAGAAAGAATGAGTGCCACCATTGGGGATCGAACCCGGGACCTCTAGATTGACATTCTGATGGGCTACTAACTGCGCACAACTATATCATAGAAAAGGTGGCCTTATTGTAAAATTTCTTATAATACAATTTGTACATTAGTGGAAGGAAACAACTCTTCATTAAAGCCTAGTTTACATTTGCCACGGTCCCCGTACGATATAGTGGCCTGCGATTTTTCTTACGATTTTTTTGACATCGCAGATAGCTACGGTCTGCGGCGTATGTGTTCACAATGCCGCACGGTGACTGTGCGATTTTGAACATATTTCAGGGGGAACATACCTTAATGAGACCGTACGGGTCCCGTGCGATATCGCAAGGTTATCGTGAGATTGCCGTGCGGAGATTGTACAGATTCCACACGGACATCGAGAGGATGCCGTGCGGTCATCGCACGATTCTACGGGTTTTATTTTGGATGTTTGATAGTGAAGATATTGTACGATTTCCGCGCAATCATCACAAGGCTTCCGTGCGATGTCCTTGTGGCGGCTACGGGCTTGCGATTTTTAAAGATGTGTTTAACATTTTTTAAACGAGATCATAGGTGTCTGCGGTGCCCGTAAGACCGTGCAATGATCGCATGGGCACTGTATGTCACCGCTCGGGCACCGCACGATTTTATGCTTACGGTGAGCTACGGGCGCCGTACGGGCTCTGAGGCCAAATGTAAACGAGGCTTAAAGGACTGATTTAGCTGATACTTTCTAAGGTAATTCTTCATCTTGTGAACAGGCGCAAATGTTCACCTTTCATTCATATGAAGCAGTATCACAGTAAAGGGGGCTTTCATTCTAATAATAATCATTTTGGTGGCATATCTTGTATCAATGGCCCTCTTGTTTCATTCTTTTGGCCCCTAAAACAAATTTTTCCCCTTGAATTTGAAAATCAAGGGGTTAATGGCCCCTGAATTTGAAAACCTAGATCAAACCCTCTCTGTGTGTCCTGAAAACACCAGTCCTGTCCTGCGTCCTGGATAAGAAAGCAAAAGTGAGAGCCCTTGGTTTAAAAATGCAATTAAGGTAGTGGACTCATAATAGTTCAGCAACGTTATGGAACTCATGATCTTTTACAAATATTAACTGAGGTTTCCTAATGAAAATCATTAGGAAACCTCGGTTAACACTGTTAAAGTTCATTTCACCCAAATTATTGCGGAAGTATTACAGGTCCACTACCTTAATTAGCTTTTCTGGGTGATGCAGGTTATCATTTCCGGGTCAGTGGCTTATGCCTCGTTATCCTGAACATAGGTCAGCATTCAGATTTTGAGATTAACTCTGTAAAAGCTTCCAATGTCAAAACTTACTCTTTTGTCAATGAGGTCACAGATGTATAGAGAAGAGAGGGTAATGCCAGTCTAGAATCTTAATTTCTCAATGAAACCCTTTGTTATGGGTACTCATTTGAACGGTCTAGGCATGGAGATTCAAATGAGTACCTATAACATAGGCTAAGAGCTATAGATATAGAAATAGTTTGATCTTAAATCCAAAAATACCCCCTCCCCCCTTACTGTAGCTTGGAGGTCTTATAGAAATCCCTACTTGTTACTGTAAGGATCCCTCCAAAAAATGAGGGATCCCTTCCTTCATTTATGTAGGTAAAATTTAAAGGAAAGGATATGGGAAAACAGAGGTTAAATGTTGTATTCAAATGACTTTGCAAGCCAATGGTTCTAGCTTTTGTGGAGGAACAAAGTGAAGTTAGAACCTTTGCTTGAAAATAAAAAAAGGGGTTCTGAGAGCAAGAAAATCTAGATATTATAGATATAGAAAGATCCTGACAGAATCCCTTTAAACTATTGGGGTTCCTCTTAACATTTTGGGATCTTCGGGATCCCGAGACACTGTAAGTGTCGAATGCTGAGCTTCTTGTTGCAATTGATGGATTGTTTGCCTCTTCCCAAGGCCACTTCTGATATATTAATAGATTTTTGTCAGAAAAACTGTGGACATAAAATAACAAGATGTGTTTGTGAAACACAAATGCCCCCATACAGCAACTTTTTCAAAATGTTGACCTTGAAAGGCAACCTGAAACCTTGAAACATGGCATTGATCTTGATACCCACAGATGCACATCACTGATATCTTTCATTATGCAAATTATGAGAAAGGTATCTAAAATAGGCTTGAGTGAACTTAACATTTTAAGTTTTAACGTAAATTTTGAGAAGTTTGACCTTGATAGATGACCTTGAGCTTGTCACATGAACTTAACCTTGATATATATATAGATGCACATTACATGTATTGAGATCTATCATCATGCTAAATCTGAAGCTTGTACCTTAAAAAGGCTTGAAGATTTTGGCAATACTAAGCTTTTTGGTTAAGTTTCTTAATCATTTGACCTTGACAGATGATCTTGACCTTGTCACATGACCTTGAGATTAGTTACCACAGTTGCATATCATTGAGATCTATCAGTATGCCAAATATGAGGCTTGTATCCTAAAAAGATTTGAAAATATTGGCAATGTTAAGTTTTTTTTTAAGCTCACCTGAGCACAAAAGGCTCAAGGTAAGCTATTGGGCCAACTTATTTCTCGCCCGATTTCGGGTCGGGTGTAGACTGGTCTCACTGTCGAATATCAGAATAGCCTGTTCTAGGCTATTCTGATAGTCGATATGTGGACCAATCTAGAGCTGGTAGCCTGCTTTCTGAGAGATTCTCTTATATTGCGGGCAACAGTACCCGCCCGGGGTGAGAAATAAGTTGGCCCATTGTGATCATACAATGTTTGGCGTTCGACGTCAGTCGTACCTCGTCCACAATTTCTTTAAACATCCTCTCCTCCTAAACCAGTGAGCCAATCTTGATGAAACTTGGCAGGGATGTTTCTTGGGTCAAGCTTTACAAAAGTTTTTCAAATGAATGAAATTCACCCATTAGAAGGGTTAAAAAAATGAAAATCTTCAAAAATCTTCTCGTCTGAAACCAGGCAGATTTCATATTTAGTTTGTAGCATCATCTAGTGGACTTTACCAAGTTTGTTCATATCAAGACCCTGGGATCATATTTGGGCTCCACTCGGGCACAACCCTTTTTACATAGAATCAAAGAGCGAAAATCTTTTAAAATCTTCTTTTCTGACACAAGAGGGCACACAACTTTCATATTATTTGGTATGTAGCATCATCTAGTGGGACCCATGTAATTCAAGTTTGTTCATATCAAGTCCCTGGGGTCATATTTGGCTCCACCTGGGCACATCCCTTTTAGCTTATCTGAGCACAATTGGTGAAAAAAGGGAAATCTTCAAAAAATCTTCTTCTCTGAAACCAGACAGCTTTAATATGTAGTACTTAGCATCATCTAGTGGACCTCAACCAAGTTTGTTTATATCAAGACCCTGGGGTCACATTTGGGCTCCACCCGGGTGCATCCCTTTTTACATAGAATCAAAGAGCGAAAAGGCATATCCTTCTTGCTCTTGGCTAAAAATATTCCATTGTATTGATCTTATGTAGAAATTTTCTCCCTGTTGACATCTGCCTATTTAATTAATGTGATGTCCCAGAGGTCAAAGAGACTCGGGTGAGCAGTCTAGGACCATCATGGTCCTCTTGTTAAGTTTTTAAGTTATTTGACCTTGACAGATGACCTTGTCACATTTACCTTGACTTTGGTATCAGCAGATGCGTATCATTGAGATCTATCACCATGCCAAAATGAGGCTTGTATCTTGAAAATGCCTGAAAAAATTGGCAATGTTAAGTTTTTTGGTCAAGTTTTGCAACACAGACAGACAGACAACGGTAAACAATATGTCCCAGATCTTCCAATGTGGACAAATTGTGGGTTGGTGACCAGAACATTGTAACCACAAATGTAATTTTGAAGTTAAAGTCAGCCAGCCAAGAATATACTTGAAACCAAATGACATAAAGTATCAGAGTTCAACAGGCATCCAGGTAAAAATGAATTTTTTGATTTCTTAATCAATTTTTTATTGACAGAAGCTATCTGATAATTGAATTGAAATAACTAAGTATAGATTATGAATATAGAGCTAGGATGAAAATGAGCTGTCAAAACATATGCAGACATTTAAGGGTAACAATATACTGTAGTCTGAATGGATAATGGGTATGCGAAATTGATTGAATTGAGTTTGACGCTGCTTTCAACAATCTTTCAGTTATATTACGGTGACTGGAGCACCTAACAATGGATTCCTGTTATTTCTTGCGCGAGTACTACCATTACATCCTTTCCTTGCCTCCAGCTGCTATTGCACACAGGTCTAGGATTTTCAACCCATTGGTGGGTATGTGTGTTATGGGAACCACTCTCACCACTGTCCTGCATAGCTTCTTTGGTTTAAATACAATGTCTGGCACCTGCGTTCTTTCGCAATAGTATGCAAGAGCTATTTCATATTAGGCTTGAAGCTTTAACTGAAGGATTCGAAATTTATAAGGGGGCCAATGGACCACACATTTGACACAATGACTCCGGTTTCATCTCTGGAAAGCTGCCCTGCATTCAGGATGATAAAACAGTGCAAACTGTTTGCAAATTATACCCTGCTGCAGGGTATAATTTGCAAACAGTTTGTTCCATTTTATCATCCTGAATGCAGGCCAATTAAGAGGGACTAATCCAAGTTGTAAGAATTCATTTTCCAAATTGGTACATAAGGCAAAACACAAAAATCAACATAAATAAAACTAATCTTTATTGCAAGTTGTAGAAATATTATCTTTGTCATATATCATGCGCCTTTCCTTTAAGAGATTTAAAATATCTTGCATGCATTTGTAATCCCCATGCTGCTACAAAAGTCATGTTTCCAGGGTTCAACACAAATGGGAGTCTCGGAGTCTGAGACTCATTATTTTCTAGGCAGGACTCTTTAAACAAGAGATGTTTGTAAAACATTTATGCCCCCCATAAAAGCAGGTCAATAGCCTATTCTTTTTTAATCAACAAAGGGCAATAACTCACAAAAGACGATGAGTAGAGTTATGGTTCTTGTGCACTGCACTTCTCCTCAATGAGATCTATCCACCTGTGAAGTTTCGTGATTCTAACTTGCATACTCTTTGAGTTATGCTCTTGACAAAAAAGGTCCGCGGACGGACGGACCGACCAACAAGTGTAAAGCAATATACCCCCTCTTCTTCGAAGGGGGGCATAAATTAGCAAGTAAAGTTAAGAAGCTGATAGTCCCATTGTTTATATGAAAATATGTTGACAAATGAGCTGGGCAGTAATTTCCTTTCAATCCTTCTGTCAAAATTTTATACCTGTTCAATATTAATGCCTTTTTAGATAACAAGTGCTTGAATCTATTAATTATTTTGCTAAGAAAATTAGGTCCTTTTCTGAGCATTGAATCTTTAAACATTTGAAGTAATTTCATGTGTTGTGCACAGATAGACAACAGTTAAACACTATACCCCTGATCTTTCAATCATACAGGGAAAAAAGCAACATGAGTAGAATAACAATCAAATATATAAAATAAGCTAACAGAAACATAACAGCCGATTTTGTGACACAAACCTTAACTTAATATCCGAGATTTAGGGTATATCAATAAATAACAATTGACATAATTTGAAAGGCCAAAAAGATGTCTACTTGCAATTTCTTCTTTTCAAACAATTGAATCTATACAACAGTGTTGGAAGAAGAAATGACAAGTATACATCTTTCTCTTTCAAACTATTTACATGTACAAAAATTCAGTTCCGTTTACCAGGTATTGCATGAATCATATATCTGCTCAGATTATAAACAAACAATTTTTGTATCAAATAGGTTCATGTCAAGAAAAAGCATATTTTAATACCGGTATATGTCCGTGAAATTATTGACCTTGAATATAATAGAAAAATTTGAGCTTGGTCTTAACAGCAAAGGTCTTGCATTGAGGAATACATAGCATGAATAATGAAAGTCAAATCTCCCACCATTCAGAAGAAATGGTCAATGTTAATGTGAGAAATACAAATGAACAAAATAAATACACAAGCACATAGCAGTCAAAAGTCATGGTGAATGTAAGTTTGTTTTTTGTTTTTCGAAAAACAAGACCTTAATTGATCTGGATAGATATCTTAAACAGAAAAATACATGTTGGAAATACGAGTTTTCAGTGGACTAATCTACAGAAAAAAAATCCTTCAAATCTGCAGATGCAGGGATATAAATATTCTGAAAAATAAAACGAGATTCAAAATATTATATATTGACAACCATGTGATACAAAAGTAGCTAGACCAACATATGATTTATATTTTGATTTCTCTACATAGTGATAAGAATAAAACCAGAGCCTCACTTACTCAGTCGTTGTGAGCTAGATAGTGAATATAAATTTTAAATCGAAAAAGGGGCATAATTTGAAATAGGTGCATTTAGAGTTACCCCCTTCATAGTGTAGGTCAATCTTTTCACAGTGAATATTTAATCCAATTTCCGAGAGAACACAAAAATTTGCACAAGAAGGCTAAGCAATATTTGGGTTTTTCTCAAAATAGTAGGAATAGAAATCTATATGCACTTACAATATGACTGGACTGGTTGATTGATTGAATGGAGTTCAACTCCACTTTCAATATTTTTTCAGTTATATTGCGGCGGCTGGAGCACCTAACAATGGTTTCCTGGTATTTCTCTCACCAGTACAACCACCACATCCTTTCCTAGCCTCCAGCCGCTATCTCCCATGGGTCAACGATTATCAACCCATTGGTGCTGACTGGACTGGACATGACCGTCTAAATAAGACATAAAGGATTTGGCATGAGGTTTTCTTTCAGGCTAGCTAATTTTAACCAGGTCTGGAATAGAAATGTAATTAAGCGAGCCACAACATTATCACCCTTTATGATGAACTTGCATTCCAAGTCTCTGGTGTAAATTCCAATTCCACTGTTAGGAAGTATTACAAAATCAGGGGTGTGAATTCCCACTTCCAAATTGTTGAAATTGGGTATTTTTCCTGCAGACAAGCTCTTTTTCCTAAGCCACTTGTCTATGGATAAGCATTACAGGGCAAATCTTGGCATAAAACAAAATAGATCTTGGAGATAAATTATCCTAATGTTTATAACATAGGGTAGAAAACATTGTTTTAAATGAAGAAAATGCTGGGTTTCATTAACAACAATTTTTTCCCAAAATTTGTCTATAAACTTGTTCGCAGATATTTAATTCTGATTTTGGACAAGTAGAGAATCATCTTTAACTCCTCCAGGGATAAGAAGAGAAGACAATTATGTCAAAACTTTTGCTGTAGATAAAAAGCTATATCCATTTCTTAGGTTTTGTATATCTGATGGTCCCTTTTTGATTGGCAAGTAAAATATTAAACATGGAATTCATAGATCATTATCACATTTTAACTTTGACATTGGCGGGTAAAAATTCAGATAATTGCACAAAGAGGTATGGATAAGAAGGGATAAAGTCAGTCTAAAATCTTTATCGCTCAACAAAACTCTATGTTGTGGGTACTCATTTGACTCCACTCGATGAGACGATTCAAATGAGTACCCCATATTGTATGCTGGGAGTATTATTGAAATATTTAAATTTAACATCCTAAACATCCCATCTAAATCTAGCATGTGGTAACCAGACTTCACGAACAGCCCAAATTTTCTACAGGACAGCAGTGTTTATTTTAGGTAGGGGAATTGGGGGATTGCCCCACTTCTTTCAAAGATCCCCCATATTTTTTCTACAGTGGAGGGCTTTTTTCCTACAAACAAAGAGTATGGAATACCAGTTCTTTCTAAATTTCTTCATTTTTGAAATCCCCCACAATGATAAAATCCTGGACAGTTGGTCTGAATTTTTAACAGACTAAACTAAATTTTACAAGGCAGATAGGAAAAAAATACATTTGAGCTGGTGCATGATCTTTTCAATACCGCCACTTGTCTGAATAGCAAAGACTGCATCTGCACAGTATGGCCACTAAGTCTTCACTAAGCAGTATGTACATAGATAAGATCTTTACCTCTCTTCAGGTGGTAAGGAAATAATTTTTAAAAATTGTATTGTGTTGATTTACAGACTCTCAATGTTTGTGCCTTTTGTACTTTTGATATTGTTGAAAATGTCACGCACAGGCTCATTGTGTATGTGGCTAGATTTGGTAAGTCAGTCGTCCTGTATCTTGACCATATTTATCTGACCAACTTGATTCATAGCTAGACATTTCAGTGGGACCAGCAGTATTTCGTGAAGTCTGGGTAACACATAGAAAACGTGGAATTCAACGATCATTCTAAATGTTTGATCTGTAATGGAAGCTCCTCTCCTATCTGTTTGACGCTGGTGGGTGACGTATCGTCTACATCTGAGTAGAGCGAGTTTGGTATGTAGGTGTAAAATATTGCCATTATCATGAATATTACAGTGTCGATGAATGTTAGAATGGCAAATAGGAAGAACTCGACTTTCTGCAAAAGGAAAGTTTTTAAGAGATTGAGAAAGTATTTGTTTAATTCATTGAGATATTATGGGAGCATAATATGTTATCATAGATTGACCCGAACCTGTCCTTTGTCATTTAAATAGATCCATAGCCGCTCAGAACTCAGAAATTAAGCTTGGGATCTCTTGGTCAAGAAAATGAGGCTCTATCTCTAAACCACAGACACCACACATAAGTAGATGAATTAAAGTAAGTAAATGCGTGATTGGCCTAAATTGGGTTGGCAACATATTTCACAACCGGCTGAAACACTAAGGCAAGTTTTGAGCGGCTGTGGTCCATAGTTAATGAGACAAGAGTAATGTAAATATTGGATATGAATGGAAAAAAGACTTGATACAAAGTTCAAGGAGGGAAGGATGTACAGGGTAAGACCAGTTTGCAATGCTCATCTTTATATCAAGAGCTAGGCTTTTTGGTGCTTAATTGCAAATTATAAATCTTAGTAAAAAGGGGCATAATTCACACTAAATATATCTATAGTAATCCCACTTGATATTATTTGTTGCTCTTTTGATATGTGCCAAGTTTCAAATGAATGCCTTTAGTAAAGTCACAGAAATAGCAAAATATCAAAATTTTCACACAACAACAATAGCGACGTACCAAAACTATAGCAAATTATCGGGTTTTCTTCAAAAGCTGCCAGGCTAAAAATAGATTATTCTTTACCTGATTTGGTATTGCATCGATATTGGCTATGATTATTACTATCAAATCACCAAGGGCAGTGGTCATCAGCCACATTGCTTGTACAACTGACTTCAGAGAGGCAGGAGACTAAAAAACATAAACACACACAAGAAATGTTTACCCTTAAAGTAGTGGTCCCGTTATAGTTCTGCAAAGTTTCAAATGTCATAAACTTTAACAGTGTAAACTGAGTTTTCCTAATGATTTAATTAGGAAACCTCGGCTAACATTGTGAAAGATCATGCGTTCCGAAATCTTGCAAAAAGTGTTGATTCCAGTTGCGACCTCTGGTTGACTTCCGATTGGACCCTATTCCTCTTTCAAATTTCCATTTTAAGGAGTTCTAAGATGGTCCTTGTTGTGTACTGAGTCACAATTGTTATAACAAGAATGCCAGTCACAATAAACAACGCCACATAATTGCTTGGCTGAATGTCATCAAATGCCAACAAAATGAGCAAGGTCAAGTGACTGAAAAGTTCTATGAAAAAATCATCCATATCCATCCTTCATTTACAAGACATGGATGTGCCAATGGACATACAGACATGATTTCAATTTACATTCACCATCAAAGGATTAAAACAAGTGGACCATGATGATCCTAGATCGCTCATCTGAGTCTCTTTGACCCCTGGGACATCATATTAATTAAATAGGCAGATGTCAAAAAGGAGATAATTCCTACATAAGATCAAAATCATGGAATGTTTTCAGCCAAGAGCAAGACAGATATGCCTTTTCGCTCTTTGATTCTTTGTTAAACAGGATGCACCTGGGTGGAGCCAAAATGTGACCCCAGGTTCTTGATATGAACAAACTTGGTAGAGGTCGATTAGATGATGCTATAAACTAAATATGAAAGCTTTCTGGTTTCAGAGAAGAAGATAATTGAAGGTTTTCCTCTTTTCACCCATCATGCTCAAATGAGCTAAAAGGGATGTGCCCAGGTGGAGCCCAGATATGACCCCAGGATCTTGATATGAACGAACCTGGTAGGGGCCAACTAGATGATGCTACATACCAAATATGAAAGCTGTGTGCCCCCTGGTCTCACAAAAGAAGATTTTAAAAGATTTTCACTCTTTGATTCAATGTAAAAAGGGTTGCACCCAGTTGGAGCGCAAATATGATCCCAGGGTCTTGATATGAACAAACTTGGTAGAGGTCCACTAGTTGATGCTACATACCAAATATGAAAGCTGTCGGCCTTCTGGTTTCAGGGATAAAGATTTTTGAAAATTTTATTTTTTTACCCTTCATGCTCAGAAGAGATAAAAGGTATGCGCCTGGGCAAAGCCCAAATATGACCCAAGGGTCTTGATATGAACAAACTTGGTAGAGGACCACTTGATGATGCTACATACCAAATATGAAAGCTGTCTGCCTTCTGGTTCCAGAGAAGAAGATTTTTAAAGATTTTCACTCTTTGATTCTATTTAAAAAGGGTTGCGCCTGGGTGGAGCCTAAATATGTCCCTAGGGTCTTGATATGGACAAACTTGGTAGAGGTCAACTAGATGATGCAACATACCAAATACGAAAGCTGTCAGCCTTCTGGTTTCAGAGAAGAAGATTTTTGAAGATTTTCATATTTTCACCCTTTTTGTTAAGGGTAAAGGGAAAGTTAAGGGTGGATTTCATTTATTTAAACAACTTTGGTAGAGCTTGACCCAAGGAATATCCCTGCCAAGTTTCATCAAATTGGCCCACTGGTTTAGGAGTAGATGATGTTTAAAGAAATTGTGGATGTTGCACGAAACACAACGGACGACGGACACAGGACATTGTACAATCACAATAGCTCACCTTGAGCACTTTGTGTTCAGGTGAGCTAAAAAAGAAAAAAAAAAATACCTGAGAATAAGCAAAAGCAAGTCCAGTAACACTGAACAGCACTTCTCCTACAGTTATGATGACATACTGAGGAATCATCCATAATATAGACACTGTATTAGCTTGTACATCTATAAACAGGTTCACCATGGGCTGCAGTGTAACAAGAAATAGGGTAGATCTAATTAGATTGACATTTACAACAAGTTGAGATATTTTCCACATTATCATGAAAAAAAAATAGGTGGTAAAAATAGAGTAGGTCCGGGTAATTCCGTACGAGTTTGGATAGTTTCGATTATTTTGAGAACAACACTTTAACGACTATCATTATACCGTACTTTCCTAAAGATATTATATTTCTTCTAGTAGTTCTGATTCTTCAATCAGTTTAACTATGATTCACAATTAACGTTATTATTGGATATTAATACAAAAATGTTGACTGATGGTATCGAGGGACCTTTTCAAACTTATCTGACTGGATAATTTAGAATCTGGAAGCGCGTCAGTGCCGCCTACAATCAGCGATAAGCAAAACATTAGGTTACACTTGGGTCCTAACTATCAAATAATGGTTTCAGGTACAATTGCTTTGTTAAATCCAGGTTTGCTTCTACAATAATTTGAAATGCATTTCAAAAGAAATACGTTATTAATTCAAGTGTACGGAATTTTCCGCATGTACTGAATTACCCAGATCTACTCTAAATCAACATAATTTCATATTGAGGTATCATCCACAATATTGATACTGTATAAACAAAATTACATGTATATTGGTATGTAATGTAAAAAAAACAGGTGTGGGTCACAGAGCTACAGATTAGGGGGGGGGGGGTATTTTGGATGTCACATTAAATTATCTTATATTAAGTTTGTCTATGTGCCCAAATCTATAACAATGTCTTCAGTAATACCAACAATACTAAAGTGATGACAAAAGTCCAAGGCAACTTAAAGTTGTAAATTAAATGCACGATATTCTTGAAGTCATACAAGCAGTCTCATGTTTAGACCCCTGAGAAAAGCATCAAAATCTTAGGAAAAATGAAGGAAGGAAGAAGGAAGGGAGTATTTTTAAAAAGCCATACTTTAATTGTCAAAATTTTTTTCTTCTCCAAGTAACAATTACTTAACTATTTCATTTTCTACAAATTGGCATCACAAACTTCTTTGAAAAAGAATAAGTCCAAAATTTTCACATCTGGTAATGAGTTAACTCACGTCAGCTTCATCTCCACTTATGAAGACTGTGTACACCCCACCGGTACCCAGGGCAAACTGAACATCAACATTGGTGAAATTGGAACCATCTGCACTGGCTACATACAAGGAGTATCTGTAAATAACAATTGAATCAAGAGTGCAAGGATCGACATCAATATACTCAGCTCCAAGACTCAAGTATTTTAGGAAGGACTTGTAGTAGCTACCATGTTGCAGGTCCTTCAGGCCTGAGGACATTTACCATATTATTTCTAATCTGTCAAGTATTGAAAAAAAGTTTCCTTTTCAATACTAAATTGTTTCACTAGGCTATTGAAAACATTGCTAAAATGAAGAAAAAGCTTGTCACAGGTACATGTCATTTCCTCCTTTTTAACACTGTTCTATTTACATTTTACTCTTAAAATTGCTCTAAAATAAATACGATTGGGGACCTGTTTTTAGCAGAGAGGACCAGAAAGAGCAAGGCTTAATAGGTCCCAAAGCTAAGTGAAACTAGAACTGTCGCAGAGCAGACTAACACCCCCCACAAGCGCTTTGTCAGAATGCATGTGCTATTAGTGCAGGATGTGATTGTAACTAATATTGAGGTCATATGTAGCATTTGCATGAAGTTTCAGGAATCAAGGTCGTTTGGTTTTGAGTTAAGAGTCCAGAAATGAAAATTGAACAAAAATTGACAATGACCTTGACCTTTGACCTATTTGACCCAAAAACAATAGGGTACTTCCTTGGGTCATAAGGAACATTTGTATTAAGTTTCATGATTGTAGGCCACTTGGTTCTTGAGTTAGAGTCTGGAAACGAAAATTGAACAAAGGCTGACTGTGACCTTGACATTTGACCTATATGACCCAAAAACAATAGGGCACTTCCTTGGGTCATAAGGAACATTTGTATAAAGTTTCATGATTGTAGGCCACTTGGTTCTTGAGTTAGAGTCTGGAAACGAAAATTGAACAAAGGCTGACTGTTACCTTGACCTTTGACCTATTTGACCCAAAAACAATAGGGCACTTCCTTGGGTCATAAGGAACATTTGTATAAAGTTTGATGATTGTAGGTCATTTGGTTTTTGAGTTAGAGTCCGGAAATAAAAAGGTCTACGGATGGACGGACGGACAGAGGGATGGACAGACGGACAGACAGACAGACAGACATGGTGAAACCAATATACCCCCCTCTACTTCGTAGGTGGGGGATATAAAAAGTAGTTAGTGTAATACACTGAGAGTGCTGTTGCCAAAAAATATGCCACAACAAAGACAAGAGGGCCATAGTGGCCCTAAATCGCTCACCTGAATGAACTGTCAAAAATTGTTTAAAGTAGATTTAGAAAGGATAATGAATTCTTACCAAATTTCAGGTCGATTGGGCAAAAAATGATGCCTCTACACTCATTACAAGGTTTTTCTAAGATATGACCCTGTGACCTCATTTTTGATCCCACTTGACCCAATTTCAAACTTGACCTAGATTTCATCAAGATGATCATTCTGACCAATTTTCAGGTTGATCCGGCAAAAAATATGGCTTCTAGAGTGTCTACAAGGTTTTTCTAATATTTGACCCTGTGACCTCATATTTGACCCCACTTGACCCAATTTTGAACTTGTCCAAGATTTCATCAAGACAATCATTCTGATCAAATTTCGGGTTGATTGGGCAATAAATTTGGCTTCTAGAGTGTCTACAAGGTTTTTCTAATATTTGACCCCGTGACCTCATTTTTGACCCAACTTGACCCAATTTTAAACTTGTCTGAGATTTTATCAAGACAATCATTCGGACCAAATTTCGGGGTGATTGGGCAATAAATATGGCTTCTAGAGTGCATACAAGGTTTTTCTAAGATTTGACCCTGTGACCTAGTTTTTGACCCCACTTGACCCAATTTCGAACTTGTCCGAGATTTTATCAAGACAATCATTCAGGCTAAATTTCAGGTTGATTGGGCAAAAAAAATGGCCTCTAGAGTGCATACAAGGTTTTTCTAAGATTTGACCCTGTGACCTAGTTTTTGACCCCACTTGACCAAATTTCGAACTCGTCCGAGATTTTATCAACACAATTATTTTGACCAAATTTCAGGTCGATTGAGCAAAAAAAGTGGCCTCTAGGGTGCATACAAGGTTTTTCTAAGATTTGACCCCATGACCAAGTTTGTGACCCCACTTGACCTAATTTTAAACTTGTCCAAGATTTTATCAAGACAATCATTCTGACCAAATTTCAGGTTGATTGGGCAAAAAATGTGGCCTCTAGGGTGCATACAAGGTTTTTCTAATATTTGACCCTGTGACCTAGTTTTTGACCCCACTTGACCCAATTTCAAAGTTGTCCGAGATTTTATCAAAACAATCATTCAGGCTAAATTTCAGGTTGATTGGGCAAAAAATATGGCCTCTAGAGTGCATACAAGGTTTTTCTAAGATTTGACCCTGTGACCTAGTTTTTGACCCCACTTGACCCAATTTCGAACTCGTCCGAGATTTTATCAAGACATTCATTCTGACCAAATTTTAGATTGATTGGGCAAAAAATGTGGCCTCTAGAGTGCATACAAGGTTTTTCTAAGATTTGACCCTGTGACCTAGTTTTTGACCCCACTTGACCCAATTTCGAACTTGTCCGAGATTTTATCAAGACAATCATTCTGACCAAATTTCAGGTTGATTGGGCAAAAAATGTGGCCTCTAGAGTGCATACAAGGTAAATGTTGACGACACACGACGGACGACACACGACACACGACGGACGACGAACGACGGACGACGGACATCCACCTAACCACAAAAGCTCACCTTGAGCACTTCGTGCTCAGGTGAGCTAAAAAACAATTCAGAAAAGACTTATTTGTTTTTAATACATCACAATACCACAAAACCTAGAAAGCCCACATGATGGGGAAATATTCTGGGAAAATTTCATTCAAATTCACAAATAAATATGGATGGACTTGACAAGCAGACGAACAGATAGGACAGACTTTTAGAAAGACAGAGACAAAGACACCATTATAACTTTATGTTTGGCAGCCTATACAATGTATTGTGTGTTTTTTTAAAAGAAATTTACCAGACAAGAGGGCCATAGTGGCTTTAATCGCTCACCTGAATTAACAATCTTAAAATGTTTTTCTAAGATTTGACCCCATGACCTAGTTTTTGACTCCACTTGACCCAATTCCAAACTTGTCTGAGATTTCATCAAGATAATCATTCTGACCAATTTTAAGGTTGATTGGGCAAAAAATATGGCCTCTAGAACGTCCACAAGGTTTTTCTAAGATTTGACCCCGTGACCTAGTTTTTGACCCCACTTGACCCAATTTCAAACTTGTCTGAGATTTCATCAAGATAATCATTCTGACCAATTTTCAGGTTAATTGGGCTAAAAATATGGCCTCTAGAGTGTCCACAAGGTTTTTCTAAGATTTGACCCTGTGACCTAGTTTTTGACCCCACTTGACCTAATTTTGAACTTGTCCGTGAATTCATCAAGATAATCATTCTGACCAATTTTCAGGTTGATTGGGCTTAAAATATGGCCTCTAGAGTGTCCACAAGGTTTTTTTCTAGATTTGACCCCATGACCTAGTTTTTGACCCCACTTGATCAAATTTCAAACTTGTCTAAGATTTAATCAAGATAATCATTCTGACCAATTTTCAGGTTGGTTGGGCTCAAAATATGGCCTCTAGAGTGTCCACAAGGTTTTTCTAAGATTGACCCCGTGACCTAGTTTTTGACCCCACTTGACCCAATTTCAAACTTGTCTGAGATATCATCAAGATAATCATTCTGACCAATTTTCAGGTTGATTGGGCTAAAAATATGGCCTCTAGAGTGTCCACAAGGTTTTCTAAGATTTGACCCTGTGACCTAGTTTTTGACCCCACTTGACCCAATTTCAAACTTGTCCAAGATTTCATCAAGATAATCATTCTGTCCAATTTTCAGCTTGATTGGGCTTAAAATATGGCCTCTAGAGTGTCCACAAGGTTCTTAGATTTGACCCCGTGACCTAGTTTTTGACCCCACTTGACCCAATTCCCAATCTGTCCAAGATTTCATCAAGATAATCATTCTGACCAATTTTCAGGTTGATTGGGCTTAAAATATGGCCTCTAGAGTGTCCACAAGGTTGGGCTAAAAATATGGCCTCTAGAGTATCCACAAGGTTTTTCTAAGATTTGACCCGTGACCTAGTTTATGACCCCACTTAACCCAATTTCGAACTTGTACGAGATATCATCAAGATAATCATTCTGTCCAATTTTCAGGTTAATTGGGCTAAAAATATGGCCTCTAGAGTGTCCACAAGCTTTTTCTAAGATTTGACCCCATGACCTAGTTTTTCACCCCACTTGACCCAATTTCAATCTTGACCTAGATTTCATCAAGATAATCATTCTGACCAATTTTCAGGTTGATTTGGCTAAAAATATGGCCTCTAGAGTGTCCACAAGGTTTTTCTAAGATTTGACCCCATGACCTAGTTTTTGACACCACTTTACCCAATTTCAAACTTGTCCGAGATTGCATCAAGATAAACATTCTGACCAATTTTCAGGTTGGTTGGGCTAAAAATATGGCCTCTAGAGTGTCCACAAGGTTTTTCTAAGATTTGACCCCGTGACCTAGTTTTTGACCCCACTTGACCCAATTCCCAATCTGTCCAAGATTTCATCAAGATAATCATTCTGACCAATTTTCAGTTTGATTGGGCTAAAAATATGGCCTCTAGAGTGTCCACAAGGTTTTTCTAAGATTTGACCCCGTGACCTAGTTTTTGACCCCACTTGACCCAATTTCGAACTTGTCCGAGATTTCATCAAGATAATTTTCTGGCCAATTTTCAGGTTGATTGGGATCAAAATATGGCCTCTAGAGCGTCCACAAGATTTTTCTAAGATTTGACCCTGTGACCTAGTTTCTGACCCCACTTGACCCAATTTCAAACTTGTTCGAGATTTTATCAAGATAATCATTATGACCAATTTTCAGGTTGATTGGGCTAAAAATATGGCCTCTAGAGTGTCCTCAAGGTTTTTCTAAGATTTGACCCTGTGACCTAGTTTTTGACCCCACTTGACCCAATTTCAAACTTGTCGAAGATTTCATCAAGATAATCATTCTGACCAATTTTCGGGTTGATTGGGCTAAAAATATGGCCTCTAGAGTGTCCACAAGGTAAATGTTGACGACGGACGACGGACGACGCATGACGCACGACGGACGACAGACATCAAGTAACCCCAAAAGCTCACCTTGAGCACTTCGTGCTCAGGTGAGCTAAAGACAATATATGGTTTGACAAAAACTAACCTGAATGTTATCAGATCGAACATTCTGGATCAATCTAAATTAAATCAAAGCACTGAAAGTACTGATGGTGAACGAATCTGTTGGCATTTTAAAGTGATATATTGAATTCGTTGAGAAAAGGGAAATTATAAATATAAAAAATAATCAAGGGAAAGTGTCTCGTCAAAATTCTAAATTCAAAGAATGAGAAAGATCGGAAAAGAAAAGTAGAGAGAGTGACAGACAGAGACAGACCGATAGACAGAGAGCGATAAGCCTAGAGAAAGGAAAACAGGCAACTATAGCGTCTAGACTAATGATTCTTTTTTTAACTCAAAAAATAGCAGTCAGAAAGGTAATTCAATTTCCACATGCGGAACCCATATTTTAGCAGATTAAACAGCAGTCTTTCTGCATTTTGACTTTTAAGCGTTATCCGCTATGGCTCTGGTACGACCTGAATGGCCCCCCCCCCCCCCCCGACCCCCATCCTCCGAATTAAAAGACCGCTGTTTCGTAATTGTAATTACAGGGTTTTGGTCTCTTTCGGTAATATTCAGTCTCGTGAAAGAATAATCATCTGATGCCATTGCGTAAAAATGAATTAAAAAAAACAAACAAACAAACAAAAAATTCGATGAAACCTATGTAGGAAGGTATTTTGTACAGCTAATGAATTGTCCAAATATAGTCGTTGTTTAAATTCTATTGCTCCTACCAAACAGCAGATAATCGTAAACCTAAGAGGGTCGAAGATGGCAGCTACGTACGGATGTATGCTCATTATAGTTCTGGTGCGAGAAATACCAATTTCCATATTAAGGTAAAGATGCTCCAGTCCACAGGCGATTTATTCACAATCCAAGTTTCGTTTTCTGTAATATTTTACATACTTCCGGTAAAACAAATAGATGAATGATTGTATTGAGGAAATTCTAGAGCCATCCGAAGGATAGAAGCGCTACTATACAGTTGTAGTTACGATGTCAAGTACTTTGAAAAAAAAATCTATTCGATGTTAAAATTTGAAATTAGGTCTATCGTGTTGGGATATTTGTTCATTTGATTCTTTTATTTATTTATCTATTCACGACATTCATATATTAACAGTAAATCGTACCGAGATTGCTATATCCCCTGTTTTCCGGCCTTGTTTGAAACGAAAACAAAAAACAAAAAAAAACAAAAAAAAACAGGAAATTGAATTTGGGTAATATGATACAAAAATACCCGTAACCGAAGATATTTACATTACACAAGTATGCAACAACAAGTTTTAAGATAACTAAAAAGCCATGAATGGCTTGTGTCGCTCCACAGACTTGAATTTCTTGTAATAGCAAATCTAAATTTTGACTAGATTTTTTATATATTTTTGGTTTTACTGATGTTGAAATGATTTTCAAAGTTTCCACTATTATAACATATAGAGAAATGACTTCCGAATAATTTTTGGCTGCATGATAATGGATCACACAAGGATCATACTAATGAAGTTTGATTAGTATCCATCAGTTACATTCTGAGAAAATGATTTTCAAAGTTTCCACTATATAACATATTGTGGAAATGACCTCCGCCCATTTTTCATCCGATCACAATAATCTTTGGTAGACTGATAAAGGGTCACCAAAGGATCATTCATGTAAAATTTGGTTGATATCTATCTGTCAGATTCTGAGAAAATGATTTTCAAAGTTTCCACTATATAACATATGGTGGAAATGACCTCCGCCAATAAAATACATTTTTTTCATCCGATCACAATAATCTTTGGTAGACTGATAAAGGATCACACAAGGATCATACTAATGAAGTTTGATTAGTATCCATCAGTTACATTCTGAGAAAATGATTTTTCAAAGTTTCCACTATATAACATATAGTGGAAATGACCTCCGCCCATAAAATACAAATTTTTCATCCGATCACAATAATCTTTGGTAGACTGATAAAGGGTTACCAAAGGATCATTCATGTAAAATTTGGTTGATATCTTTCAGTCAGATTCTGAGAAAATGATTTTCAAAGTTTCCACTATATAACATATAGTGGAAATGACCTCCGCCAATAAAATACATATTTTTCATCCGATCACAATAATCTTTGGTAGACTGATAAAGGATCACACAAGGATCATACTAATGAAGTTTGATTAGTATCCAAAGGATCGTTCATGTAAAATTTGGTTGATATCTATCAGTCAGATTCTGAGAAAATGATTTTCAAAGTTTCCACTATTATAACATATAGAGAAATGACCTCCGCCCATAAAATACATATTTTTCATCCGATCACAATAATTTTTCGTAGACTGATAAAGGGTCACCAAAGGATCATTCATGTAAAATTTGGTTGATATCTGTCAGTTAGATTCTGAGAAAATGATTTTTCAAAGTTTCCACTATATAACATATAGAGAAATGACCTCCGCCTATAAAATACATATTTTTCATCTGATCACAATAATTTTTTGTAGACTGATAAACAGTCACCCGAGGGTCATTCATGTAAAATTAAATTGGTATCCATCAATTAGAACCTGAGAAAACTCACTTTTTACCATATTTGGAAATAAGCCACGCCCATTAAATCCATGTTTTCATTGTATCAAAATTTCTTGAACAACTTTGAAAGAGGTTCACCCAAGGATCATTCCTGTGAAGTTTGGTTGAAATCCATCCAGTAGTTTCTGAGGAGAAGATTTTTAAAGAAAAAGTTTACGACCGCACGCACGGACGCACAGACGGACGGACACACGACGGACACAACGCCATGACAATAGCCCCAGTGGCTTTCAGCCAGTAGAGCTAAAAACGGGATTTAAGCAAGAGGTGTAAATTCGGTAGTTGAGAACATAAGTTTTCTGGTAATGGTTTAAATTTTATTTCATATCAAGGTTGGTCACGGTCCAGTGGTGCTTGTTTATGTTTCAATGAGAATTTAGACGCGCCCTACCTAATAAACGCGCTCCCCCATAAATACGATTCCCAGGCCCTTGACTATACGATCAACAGCATCCAACCGTCTATGGTCCGTGGTGAAAAATCCGGTCTCGAATTTAAATTCAAAAGCTGCTACTCCACGACGTAATGTTCATTAGATTATGGGTTAACTATCTTAAATTCCTATCAGGATAAGGCTGGTTGCGTCATTAAAAGATCGTTCAACATCTGAAAAACTAGCGCGTCCTAAATCGCGCAGTCTTCCGGAAGTGCGAAAGGTTAAAATTTAACACAAATTTCTCGTTATTCTTCATAAGTCACATGCGAACAAAATCCCCTTTCGTTGTTACGAAAATATTTCTGAAATCATTTCACCTTCTGCAAATATACAAAATATCCGAGTCAAATGATTAAATCCTAGTCACAATTCATACTGTTAAAATAGGAAAAACCCCGTAAAATCTCGTGTGTGACCTATTTCAAAAGCGACGTCGCCGCTTGCAAGAATCTGGGGACTTCAAAGGGTGCCGACACGCGGTGACCCAGCTAGCTCCAGACGTTTTGTGTTTTCACTACGAAACACTTTAATTTCATGTACCGGGTGCATTTACACATCACGAAATTTTAGGATTTAATACAGGATTATTTATTTCATACGTGAATAGGTAATGATTTATTAGACCGCTTTGTCCATCGGTAGCGGAACATTGAATATTGCATCGTCTGGAACTTCCTACCTTGTACAAATAATAACAATAATAATAATCTCGGCTTCTGCTAACACAATCACTTGCTTTTGAAAACTGCAATTTATGGTTGAGGATGACCGTATTTCGATAGATGACTTAAAATGACAGAATTACAATTCATTAGCTAACATTTTATTTTATTTTCTAAATTTATAGCCTTAATAGATAAATAGAAAAGCGTATTGGGTAGCGTACGTATTTCAATCGATAATTACGAACATGTTAACAGTTTGCTTCTCTTAGGTACCAAAATACGTAATTTTTTTTAATTAAGTAAAAGAGTCTGAAATAATAGCGCCCCCACGACGTTTTGCATCGCGCTCGGGTGCGTTTAATAGGAGAAATACGGCTGGAACATTCCATTCGTTTGTAAACTTGACCTTTCGTAACTTATAAGCAAAGACTTCATTCATAAGAAGGCAGGTAAAATCGTAGTAGGTCATCACGTGGGATATGGCCAATCAGGAGTGTGTAGAAGTTCAAGAGTTCACGACCTCAATAAACACACATTTCCGGCAAATTACTACAAGTTGCAATAGCGAAGTATAAATCAAAAACATAGTATCTGTCTATACAGTGTACAGACACAACCTTTGTTTTTGCTCTCAACTCTCGACAATCTTACGCCGATCAAAAATTCGCCCGTATAGACATTCCAAGATATTTTTGTGTTTTTAAAGGTTAATTTTCATTATCTTCACTTGATGAAGAATGCTAGAATCATTCATTTCACGACACAAACAGTGATTTTGTAGAGAGAAGTATCTAGAGATACTAAATTGAATCTAAAGAGGTACTGCTTTATTTAAAACCTATTAAGATCCTACATGATTTTCCATACACGGTATATAACACTGGTGAACGAAAATTTCGTTCACCAAAAATATCAATAGTTTCAAGGATAACAGGCCAGTGTTCAGGATGACACAATAGAGCGAACCTTTTTCAAATTATTCCCCACTTTGCATATGCACTTGCTATCAAAGCGGTGTATAATGTGCAAATAGTTTGCACTATGTTGTCATCCTTAATGCAGAGCAGATCTGATGTTTTTCATTTAGTCATAAATACTTACACAGTTGGTATGAGAGGAGTAAACTTGGTCGCATTATACTGTGTAATGTTAAAATGTGTTCCAACATTCTCGTCTGGTTTATCAAGGGAGGTAGATATAAGGGTCACATAGCCCGACCTGAAATCTGTGGCACTGAAAATGCTGGAACAGAAACATAAAGGGTACTGAAATGATTTGTCTAATTAATATTGCAATGAAAACCCACAATATATGGTTTCTGAGAGGCATGGCATCATAAACCTCAGACATATGGTTGAAGTACAAAGAATCCCCGACAGCGTCACTCATTCTTTCTGACTATTTGTCTCTCACCAATGGGTCGATAATCGTAGACCTATGTGAGATAGCAGCTGGAGGCTAGGAAAGGATGTGATGGTAGTATCGGTGAGAGAAATACCAGGAATCCATTGTTAGGTGCTCCAGCAATAAAACTGAAAGATTGTTGAAAGTGGCGTAAAAATCCATTCAATCAATCAATCAATTCTCTGACTGAAAGATAAACAGATCTTACAATGAAACAATCAATCTTCGTCTATTCTTTAATGAAATCCTCTGTTGTGGGTGCTCAGTTGGATTCATTCCAAAGATAACCTACAAAATAGAGTTTGTGCAAGGACATCTTTTTAAACATTCATTTAATGTTGAAATAATGAGAATGAGCTTCATTTAGACTAGATATCTGCATCTGCTGATCATTTTCAAAGCATTGTGTTTCATGAAATCTTATCTTTTATTTTTACATAATGATAACATTTGATATATAACAATATGTGTTTGTTAAAAAGGACCCCCCCCCCCCCCCCCCCCCCCGAAAGAAAAAATGAAATAAATACATGTAAAAAAAGTAGTTTGACCTTGTCACATAAGCTTGACCTTGGTACCATCAGATGTGTATCATTGAGATCTATGATCATGCCAATTATGAGCATTGTATCTTGAATAGGTTTGAAGTAATTTTTTTTCAAAAAAAGAAGTTTTTTGTTTTGTTTTTTTTTTGCAAATTGTAAACAGACAGTGGTAAAACAATAGTTCCCCGATCTAACTGATGTGATGGCATAAAGAAAAGAAGAAACAGCAAAAGAATAGGATAATATTGCCTGATAGCTGCATCCCCTTGTTTTGGCTTGTCTCTTTGGTCTTCAAACTGTCAAAAGAAGGTTTTGAAATTTTAACAAGATGTGCTTTTGAAAGACTAATAAACTAAATATAGTCGATTGTAAGGAGTTTGACTTTTAAAAATAAGCAGCTGTACCTTGTCAGATGACATTGACATCACCTGTTTGACATCAATGAGACATCAATAAGAGCGATTACCATTCAATTTAAAAGCATAGCCCCATGTATAGTTTTGAAATTATTAAGAATTTATATATGCTTTGTTTAATTTTCACACAAGCTTTAAAAGTAAAGGGTTTAAAAATTTTACACTCTGACCTTGTAAAAAAATTTATTACATGCATGTCATTGAAATCTACAAACCTACAACAATCTGGTAATTGCATCTTGAATAGCATAGAAGAAATGGGGGATTTTACTCATTTTTGGTAAGTTTCAAAATAATCTTTATGGAAAAGGTGCAAGTCAAAAACATTTTCTCCGAGAACCACTTACCTGTTTTACATGTATCTTATTGTCCTTATCCAAATATATGATGATTCTATAAGCCAGGCCTTCTTCAAACATGAAGTATTTCTTCTCACTTGACTTTTCTTTGCCACAAGATTCCTTTACTTGAACGGAGTAATTACCTCCTTCACTTCGGTACAGTTTACTCATCTGAAAATAAAAGACATTAAGAGTTTTATCATAGATTGTAGTAATGCACAAACTACTCAAACAAGTCAAGGTTAAAGGCAATGACAAATGCTTAATTTGTAAAATCACAAGCCCCATCTTTGTTCTTACCTCCTTCCTTCCCTTTCCACTCCTAAGTAAAATTTCCCAAAATTGGACTTCAGGTAGAGGAATCGTAATAGTTCGTAATAGTTCTGCAACACTTCGGAACTCATGATCTTTCACAATGTTGACCTGGGTTTCCCAATGAAATTATTAGGAAACATTGGTTAACACTTAAAGTGTTCATTGCTTTCGAAATGTTGCATAACTTTTATGGGTCAACTACCTGAAAACACAATGATTCTGATGTCTAACTGATTTCGTACAAGTGTAAAGACAAACAGCAGCTGATTGAGACCTGAATTTATATAGCATTCTTAACTAAAACATATTCGAGACTGAGCAGAGGTATAGATAAGAAGGGGTAATGGCAGTCTAAAATTTGTATTCTTCATTGAAACCCTATGATGTGGGTACTCATTTGCATTGTCTTGTTAAGACGATTCTAATAAGTAACCACACTTTAGGATTTGTACAAGTATAATTGAAATAATCTAATTTGAAATCCAAAACATCCCCTCTATCTGTAGCTCTGGACTGAGCATTGATTTCAAACTGAATAAAAAAAAAAAACCATGATTTTTACCAAAAGACTTGAGACAAAGACTTGTCCAAGCCTTTACTAAGTCCTCTGTAGATAAGCTTCTGACTCAAAGATTGCTAAATATGTACTGTATTGCTTTCAGAACTTATGATATTGTTTGTAGAAAGAAAGTTTAAATCTCAATCACAACAAGATGTGTTTGGAAAACTCTAATGCCCCAAAAAAGGCATTTTTAGAATTTTAACCTTGATCATTGACCTTGATGGATGACCTTGACTTCTACTTTGAACAATGTGTATTGATAAAAGGTACCTATTAGCATTGTCACTCAAAAAAGTGTTAAATTATCAGCAAAATGTTGAGTTAATTTGCATGTTCTTGCAGACAGACACCGACAGACAGACATTCAGACACCAAGTTGCCCATGGCCCCTGGATTATGGGCTAGGCCCCCTAACTTTTTGAGAAAATGCCTAAACCTCAAAATAAAAAAATGAATTTTTGCAGTCTGAGCCCCAAGGTTAAAATTGTTAGTGTTTGTCCTTGATGCTTAAGGGGAGTGGCCAAACATCGGATAAGAACATACCTCAATAGGCTGAATCTTGCCATCATGGAAATGTGATCTGACTGTTACAGGACAATTCACTGTGTTGATGAAGGATACACCAGTCTCATACTTGCTTATCATGGGTACTTCTTCACCCTAGCGATCGAAAATAAATCACCTAGATTAAATCTTTACCATACAACACTTTTTCAACTGTAGGAAAAACAAGAGGCCGAAGAAATTGACCAAGATGTTCAATTTTGAAGAGCAAACAAGATACGTTTGTAAAGCATTTATACACTAGAAACAGAAATTCTTTCAGACACTTTACCTTTTCAGATGACACAGACTGAAATTAGCAGATTCATTTCTAAAGAGAGTTACCATTATACAGGTAGATATCAGTGGCCAGTTTTGAAGTTTGGAAAATACTAATAGTAAGTTAAAGATTACAAATCATACCTGGTGTTTTCATTGCTTGTTAGATTCTGCTTTGCAATATCTCATTAGAATCGTCTTAAGAAGAAAATTTTAATGAGATGAGATTTCATATTCTATTTACTACTGTAGAGGTAAATTTAAGTTTTGACTGCAAAAAAAAAGGTCTTAAGATGTTAGTAAAACAGGCCCAAGCTTTGTTTCTGAGAAAGCTTTCAAGAAATGACTAGGTTTAACCTTGTTATGATTAATAAAATCCCTTTTAGAATTGCATCAAAATCAACGGGCTGGCGGGATTGAACTATTTGATTATGGATTCTTGTTCCTTTTGAAAATTAAGTGAACAACAACTCTGGATAAAAGACAGGGTTTTTGGGGGCGCAGGCTTTGCGAGCCTGAGACTCTTAAATAAGTGGCTAGGACTCCCAAAATTTTCTGATGCGAGTCCTTATGACCATCTGAGGATCAACTTCAGAGATGAATTGAAGACTGATTGAAAAGTACATATCTATACAATACCATTCGAACATAAATCCAGAGAAAATTTAATATTTACAAAAAAAAAAACATGAAGATAGCTCAAAAGAAAATAGTCAAAGCAGGGACTCCCAAAACTTAAGCAAGGGCCCCTATGAGCCTTACAATTGAGTTCTTTAGATCCCATTTTGTAATTGTGACTTGGTTTGGAATGACAAGAGTAAAGATAGATTGACTGACAGAGTCAGACAAGTGATTGAATAATATACCCTAGTTCTTATCAATGAAAAGGAATACAAATGAAATTGAAGCAAACAGCAATTTTTTTCCTTTAAAAGTTCCATGTTGCTTTAAGATACTTTTTAGCAGGGATCAACAGTAACACCGGATTTGAAAAATAGTTGCCTTTCCCATAATATTTTCATTCCATTACGCTATAAAAACATTGTGGAAAAAGAAAAAATTGCTTGTCTCAAGCAATTTCTTCTTTTACCACAGTTTTCCTGACAATTTTTTCCTTAAATTTCTTAACAAATTTGTAAAATTTTATGGAGGACCTGTTATCTTCTAGGAGGACCTGTAAGATTTGTGGTTAATAGGTCCTTCAGGCTGGTGGCAATAAAAAGTAAGTGTCAAACCCTGTTTTTAGTACAGTTAAACTTGTATAAAGCGACCACTAACAGGACCACAAAAAAGCAGTCGTTTAAGAAAATGGGTGCTTAATGCACATTTTATTACAAATAAGAAACATACTTTTTTT